>OU343217.1:273924467-274001602 GCA_910596185.1 Chrysanthemum makinoi
ACAATGATAAGATTTTATAGCGTGATGTCTTCTAGTAAAAATGAAGTTAAGCCTGTATATTTTCAAAATGTTAAATAGTTTGTTAGTAGTTATATGAATAACATATAGTCACTCAAACTTTTGAAAACCATCCCTTTAAACTATATTTTTGGCCTAAAATGTTTAATTAACCTATATTTTCCTTGGTGATCGAGACCTCTAGGATGGAAACTTAAACACTAAAACTTTGAGATAATAACACAAGCTTTCCAAAACTGTTGAGTTTATTTCCTAACACTCGGTTTGCACCATTTTGCGACTACCATAGGAGGTTGTTTCAACATAACTACATGTAGAGTATTTTTATATCTGACGAGATGTCATAACCATATATTTTGACGATAAACATTATTTTCAAGCGATACAGTGGTATGGATATCATATGGAGTTGCATGCGACATTGTATCCGCATTCACAACAACATATCATAACTCAAATCATGACATTCATTTGATTCTGGATATTCTCAGGAGCCTCATTTTAGTGCACTTCATTTTGTTAGCATATCAATCACACCGGTGAGTTAAGAGCCCACTTTCTATTACGTATTTGTCTTACAAACTCTTTTGGGGGAGATACATGCTCAAACTATTTTCATTTACTTTCACAAATATTCTAAACTTTGACATACTCACATGAGTTCATACCAGCTTTTACGTTTAAATTCTTACAAACTATTTAGGGGAGATACATGCTTAAATACTTGTTTTTACTCTTTCGAATATTCAAACCATTTATACAATTGTGTTACACTATACTTCTTATACACTTTGGACATTTGTGTGGTTTATTGCTATCTTTGCCTTAATGTGTTAAACTTGTTTTCTATTATGCATCAACATACATACTTTAACAATTTAACTCTGAGGAGCGGTCAAAACATTTAAACCCTTTTGCCAAACAACATTGCTTATACTTTAGACTTGGTGCGTGTGGTGACTAGACTTAAACAAACATCCCATCATTTATATGGTGGAAGGCCATTAATTTGGATCTGACCCAGCGTCGTCGTTGGAGGAACATCCCATCATTTATATGGTGGAAGGCCATTAATTTGGATCTGATAGCGTGGCGTTGGAGGAACATCCGACATTTATATGTTGGAAGGCCATTTTATGGATACATCCCAACACGAGTGTTGGAAGACCCAATGGTAACATTGATACTTTTAACTACTATGATACGCAGCGTACATGATTGACATACTATTTTAGCGATGGGTTGTAAACCACGGGTTGCAAGTCTTGTATGGGGCTTGGGGCCGAGTGGATTCACGATGCCTTTGCTTGTGGACTATTCTATATGATCAAAAACTTAGCCTTTGTTACATAAACACTCTTTAAAAGCTTTACTTGTTAACCAAACTCTATGAACTCACCAACCTTTGTGTTGACACTTTTTAGCATGTTTTATCTGGTTATCTAAGGCATTCACTTCATGGCATGCATTTGGACATTTCATAGAGTTAAATGGTGACAGCGTCACTTATGGGATTTATGCATTTTTTAAAACATCGTTTGGCTTGTAACAAACTTATTTCCGCACAAATTGATATTTTCATTTGGGACCTATACTTTGTAAACTTTGATTGTTTTAATAAATCAAGCGATGTGTTTTCAAAGCGACACTTTAGATTAGTTCAATATAAGCTGTAACTTTGATGCTATGGTCCTCCCAAGGTATTCAATTCGGCATAAAAGCAGTGAATTTGGGGTGTGATGAGATTGGTATCGAGCATCGGTTATAGAGAACTAGGTTGCATCATTGACCCTAGATTATAACCACATCATCATAGCATCATCATCTCATTATAAGTGCACGTTCTTTGTACATGCGGACTTATGACTCAACACCAAACATCATATGAGTCGATTAGTTCAAGCATTGCATAGTTACTCTAAATTATACACCCTGATCACCTATGTTTAATTCGGAAGAATCGTGCAATGAAGGGAGTAGTAGTCTCATATGAGTGGCAATTCCGTGTCGAGCCAAATTTTCAAAGATTTTCTTCAAACCACTTGTTTCCGGTTTGATCCAGCGTGGCGAGTTCTTGTTTGATGAGTTGCAAAGATCGAGCTAGAAACAAGTTGTTACTTAAACCGATTTAGCCTAATCGTATGGCAGTTCTTGTTTGATGAGTTGTGGGATTAAGTAAAATGGGTTACCAAAAAGTCTTTTAAGAATTTTGCTTGAGAATGGGAAAGCTTGTCTTATCGAGCCTAATCATAAGAAAGCATGTATTTAGGGCGAATTTCTCGAGAATGCACGGAGCATCTTGTTGGTGGGTAACTCATATGCATGAGCATTGACATAATCATATAGACCATACATGAGCATAAACTTTTGAACCCTTGTGGCGTTTTGGGCCATAGTATCATTAATCGAGATCCGAGGGCGTGATTCCTCGACATGGGAAGAATGTCACAATTCTCAAATTCCGGTCATTTCTCATACTCCATATTCATCATTTCATATCAATTTATTCATGATTTTTCATTTCACCTTAAACGCAAAAATTTCATATTAAATAAACGTTATCGTGTAAAACATTATTTTGAACAATTGATGCAATACTTCCAAAAATTTATCACAATATATTTTTATACTCATATTAAGTCTATAAAAATATTATTATTAGTTTACCCGGTGTTTTAAATTTATTTAGTATATAAATTGTTATGTTTATATAAATTATGACGGTTTTCTTAAATTCAACCCGATAAATATTTATTCACTCAAATCTTTCAAAAAATGTATTTTTATAATTTTTATGACCTCAATATATTTTATCTTGATCCGTGAAAATTTATTTTAATCTATATTTACCTTAAATATTCAAATGGGTACACAATTTACCACAAGTCTTCAAGTAACTTACATTTTATTACACTTATACATTTAAATTATACAAACTACAACTTGACCTTTTTTTTTCTTTTAATAAATGTTGACAAGATGACTAGGGGATGACTCAATGTATTTGCAAAATATCTACATAATATCTCAAGTCAATTATTATACAAAGACTTTTCCTTCATTCTTTCAATAATGCAAAACTAGATCAAGAAAATTTCTTCTTCTTTCTCTCTCAAAATTCGGCAACCAAAGGAGCACAAGGAAGAATCATTCCAAGTTTTCAAGACAAATTTAATTACACACTAGTATCATTTGTTGCAAAGGTTTTGTAATACAAACCTCAAGTGATTAGGAAAACCCTTTGTTCTCATAAACCTCATCATATCACTAGTAAGCATCTCATGTTTATTTTTCATCTTACATATTCATTTCATATTCATTTCATCATATTTGAGCAAAAACATGCAAGTCATATGATGTTGTACCACTTTTCAATGATTTTTCAAGAGTTATGAATATATATAATCCATCCTATAATTATTCCTTGTTATATACTAGTTTGGTGATGCCTAGGGACCCATGACACCCTAAGAAGGTGTATGGTGGATTAGAATAGCCGAGTTGTTTTGAATGGGTTAGAATAGGTTTGGGCAAGAAAAACTCATTTCGACCATTATAAAATAGGGTCTGTCAATATTTTAAATTCTGGGAAAATCCGACAGTGGGTATACTATTTTGGGCTAGATATTTAGAAAATACACTTTAAAGCGAAAGCGTGGCAGCTTGAGCGGTTAAGCGAAGATTCTCTTGAAGAAGTTATGAATTTTTAAAGTTTGACGAGGAAAACTATTAATTTCAGAAATTTCAGCATTGAAAATGTTACACCTTATGAGTCAAAAATGAGTCTTAAGTTTTATAAATTATTCGACTTATCAAAATATATTGGTATACTTTGACAGAATCTAAGGATATAGAAAGCGTAGAAAGCGGTTTGTGATTAAATTACACGATAAACCAAGTTGCCGTGACTTTAATTCTATTAGCAAAAACTAATATATTCTCTATTAAAACATACTCTGACAGCTAAAGGACCATGTTGGCGGACGTTTTAACAATGATGTAGAACTTTTATAGCGTGATGTCTTCTAGTAAAAGTAAGTTAAGCCTAGCATATTTTTCAAAATGTTAAACCGTTTGTTGAAGGAGTTATAACGAATAACATATAGTCACTCAAACTTTGCGAAACCATCCTTTAAACTATACTTTTGGCCTAAAGTGCAATACTTAACCTATATTTTTCTTGGTGATCGAGACCTCTAGGATGGAAACTTAAACACTAAAACTTTGAGATAATAACACAAGCTTTCCAAAACTGTTGAGTTTATTTCCTAACACTCGGTTTGCACCATTTTCGACTACCATGGGAGGTTGTTTCAACATAACTACATGTAGAGTATTTTTATACTCTCACGAGATGTCATAACCATATATTTTGACGATAAACATTATTTTCAAAGCATACAAGTGGTATGGATATCATATGGAGTTGCACGCGACATTGTATCCGCATTCACAACAACATATCATAACTCAAGTCATGACATTCATTTAGGTGTGGATATTCTCAGAGCCTCATTTTAGTGCACTTCATTTTGTTAGCATATCAATCCGCACCCGGGGTAGTTACTTTCTTTTCTTATTTGTCTTACAATCTCTTTGGGGGAGATACATGCTCAAACTATTTTCATTAACTTTCACAAATATTCTAAACTTTGACATACTCTTGTGAGTTCATACCCGCTTTTACTAGTTTAAATTCTTACAAACTATTTAGGGGAGATACATGCTTAAATACTTGTTTTTACTCTTTCGAATATTCAAACCATTTATACAATTGTGTTACACTTCTTTTATACACTTTGGACATTTGTGTGGTTTATTGCTATCTTTGCCTTAATGTGTTAAACTTGTTTTCTATTATGCATCAACATACATACTTTAACAACTGGTTAACTCCTGGGGAGGTCAAAACATTTAAACCCTTTTGCCAAACAACATTGCTTATACTTTAGACTTGGTGCGTGTGGTGACTAGACTTAAACAAACATCCCATCATTTATATGGTGGAAGGCCATTAATTTGGATACGACCCAGCGTCGTCGTTGGAGGAACATCCCATCATTTATATGGTGGAAGGCCATTAATTTGGATCTGATAGCGTGGCGTTGGAGGAACATCCGACATTTATATGTTGGAAGGCCATTTTATGGATACATCCCAACACAGTGTTGGAGACCCTTGTGGTAACATTGATGCTTTTCTACTACATACGCATACATGATTGACATACTATTTTAGCGTGGGTTGTAAACACACGGGTTGCAGAATCTTGTATGGTAGGGGCTAGAGTGGATGGATTCTGATGCCTTTGCTTGGACTATTCTATATGATCAAAAACTTAGCCTTTGTTACATAAACACTCTTTAAAAGCTTTACTTGTTAACCAAACTCTATGAACTCACCAACCTTTGTGTTGACACTTTTAGCATGTTTTATCTCAGGTATCTAAGGCATTCACTTCATGGCATGCATTTGGACATTTCATAGAGTCGTGGTGGCGGCCAGCGTCATTATGGGATTTATGCATTTTAAAACATCGTTTGGCTTGTAACAAACTTATTTCCTACAAATTGATATTTTCATTTGGGACCTATACTTTGTAAACTTTGATTGTTTTAATAAATCAAAGCGATGTTTTCAAGCGACACTTTAGGTCGCTTCAATATAATGTAACTTTGATGCATGAATGATCCTCCCCAAGGTATTCAATTCACTACCAAAGCAATAATTTGGGGTGTGACAAGGACCTCTTTTTCATTATTAATACAAAGTAAAGACCCGTTTTCATTGCATCTCATTTCTTTTGAATGCTAAAGGGAACACATAACTAATATGTGTTTTCGGGTACATTAATTTAAGCAACAATGAATTAGGAGCACTCGGGTTATCTCACATAATAGTATGTTTTTTCAATTCTAGCCTATTTTTCTTTTCTTTTTAGGAGTCGAGATAACTGCAACTCCAAATGGTTTGCATAAAGGCACACACTAGGCACAAATGTTTCCAAAAAAAAAATTTTAAGTTGCCTGAGTCACTAGTACCACGGATCCCGCAATACTTGGGCGGTTCCCTCAATGGAGGGATCCGTGGGATCCGTGAGATAGAAGCTGAAATTTTCTTCTATTTTTCTCACTTTGGCTAAAAACCTCTATATTTTCATCATTTTACCCTTTTTACTAATTAATATGTTACTTAATGCTTGTGTTCTCATGATCACATGCCTTAAATTCATATCTAATCATTAGATTTTAGTCCACATTTTGGGTCAAACATTCATTACAATGCATTATTTTTTTCTATAAATAGGGTTCTCAAAATGCTTGCATCTTCATCACTCTCAACCTCTCAAACAACCATCATCATGTCATCCAAAAGATCTTTCAACATAGATGAATCACCTAGTGCAAACAATCCCTTTCAAGAAATCCAAAATTTTGTCCTACCACCAGTAGAGTACCATCCAAATCTAGAAAACCATGCGGATTAGCATCCGGCCTTGTTGTTTAGCCAAACCATTGTCAAATAGTTCATCACCAACTCTTTCACCACCAAATGGTTCCATAGTAGCACCTCCCTCATCTCCAACAAGCACACCACCATCATCACCTATCAAGTCTCCACCTAAAGTCACTCTATTGGAACTCCTTAAGACTCCAACAAGATCCAACCAAACCAAACCAACCCAAAAGAACTAGTCTTGTTAACACCTCCCACATCTCCAAACACAATTTACCATGATCTTGTAACTTCACCATCTTTAGCTCCCATTCTCTTACAAGAACATCTAGGTTCTTTTCCACCACCATTTCCAAACATTCCGGACTTTGATCCATATTTTCCAACTTTTCCACCATAACTTTCGCATCTCACAAATCAAACTAACACGAAAACTTCCCGACACATTACCCACATCATTTACATTGTGAACATTGCCAATCCACTAGGGATCTTGCAATAAAATAGGGAAGAGATGTGACTCACACTTAACCTCATCCTTGATCATCATGTCATCAAGCTCACCAAAACCTCCATCCATAACCTTATGCAAGCATGGAAGGAATCATTTTATTATTTTTTCTAGTATTTTCTTTGAGTCATTTTTGTTAGAACAAGTCTTGTTCTTAGTTTTACATGTTTGTATGTGGCATAAATACCACTACATTTTTTTATTTTATTACAAGGCTTTGTTTACATACCTTGGATCCCAATCTTGTTTCTCGTCAATCACAAGATTATTTATGCATGTTACTACTAACATTTTCTTTGTAGGTTTTTATAATTTCTCACTTGACGCCCCATTTTAGGGGGAGCTACCGTCAAGGGGGAGTTAGAGATCGTGAACTATTTTTCACACTTTATTTCTTCATTAGGATCACTTTTTCGAAAAAAGGGGGAGAAGAAGTAAAACTTACTTACATATGCTTTCAAAAAATACATCTAATCTTAAGTTTTTAATCATCATAATATGTTTTGTCATCAACAAAAAGGGAGATTGTTAATACAAATAGCCGTAAAAAGCGCGTTTATTAATGTTTAGCGATCTCTTTGTGTTTTGTTGATAACAAATATAATGTTATCATAAGTAAAATTATAAGGATACATGTTATTTTTGTAAAGCATCTACATATAGTCTTTTTAATACAAATTACAAATTGTTGTAATAATTCATTTGTTGTAATAGTTTATTAGGATGGGTAAAAACCACAACCCATGACCCATACCCATGGAGCATATCCATAACCCATGGAGTTAATCCATACCCATTGTCTAGATGCATTGCATCTATTAGATACATTGTATCTATTTAGATACCATGGTCCATAATCTAGGACCCATGACCCATGACCCATGACCCAAAACCCATGAAGCGACAGCGTCTCAGGATCCCTGTTACACTAGATGGATCCCTGCAGTGGGATCCGTGGGATCCGTGCAGATGGCAAGAATTTGCCTATAAATGAGAGTCCATTTCTTCATTTTACTCACCCCTCTTCTTCAAACTCTCATATATTCTACACTCTTCTAACAAAATATCACTTGATCTAGAGAGTAGTTCTTCTCTTTTATTGATTCTCATATAGGTCCTAAGGCGAGATCATGAGCATTCTACAAGTCATCCAAGAAAGGAGTCCTTGATTGATTTGTTCCACCATAAGATTTCCGTAGCGAAGATCTTGTATTTCATATTTCACATATTTGTTGTGTTATAGTAGTGTTGGTTTGGTCCTCCGTGTTATGGACTCGGTATTTAGCTTTGTATCGGAAAAGTGTAAGTAGCGTTGTGAGGCTTCTCCGCCAGTTGAAGGAGTTTGTTGGCATAATGCTTGAACTCTGGTAGGTGACTCGAGGGGAGTAGGCAAGGAAGGTGTCCTTGGCAGAACCACTATAAACCTGGTTGTGTCATTTCTATCATTTACTTTACTTGCTTTCTTTACTTGCATTACTCTTAGATCTATACTTTCTCTTCATCCATACGATTTCACATAACATCAAATCTAAAGTTTTTGAAACTAACTAAAATCAAGAAACTATTCAACCCCCCTTCTAGTTTTCCACAACTTAGCTTTGATGTTCGTTTACTGTCCAAACGATCGTATAAGTTAAATATATTAGTTGATCTCGATTCTTTGAAATGTGATAAATCGAGTAGTGTAATTTATTACATATGTTGTGTGTACGAATTTTAAATAAACGATCCAAAGTAACGAGTGTTAATCGTGTGGTATTAATAGTTATGTGTTATTGGATTTGTTAATAGGCTTAGGATTTGGATTATGCCCAATGATTAAAATTAAGGATCCGTTTGGTTATTAGTTGGGTTAAATGATTGGCTTAAGTGTTAACGAGGCCCAATGTGTGTTTATGGGCTCCATTTGGCATGTTAGGCCCATTAAGAGAAAAGTAGGAACTAGGGCGGAGGGGGGGGGGTTGTGAGTGTGTTGTGGTGTTGTGGCGATTAAAACATTATTGGGGTTTGTTTTGTACATGTTTAAAATATCATGGTACGTGTGTAACCTCGTTCCAAGGGTGTGGGTGAATCACATAACATATATTGATTCGTTGTTGCACAGTGTAAGCAAAAGTTTAAATTTTTGCCTAAAATGTGGAAACAGTCGCCATTGTTAATCATGATTAATAACTAGTTTTTATAGGATGTTATAGAAACAATGCGGATAAACGGATGAAAACGTATTAAACGTCGCGGATGAGACAATAACTTAATGCTGAAACGGATATTAACGAGGATGTGATTTAATAACGGATGAAAACGATGCGCCAGGCCAGCGTAAAGTAAAACGGATCGTAAACGGATGAAACGTATCGAATGGCAAACGGATAGCTTGACAATCGATGGCGCTCGGATCGCGGGCAATGAAAAGCGGATAAAACGGATCGCGGAGAAACGTGATCTAAGCCGGATAACGCTCCGGGCGAATAGCCGCCATAAAATGGTAAGCAATGGCGGATGCAACCAGCAGATGAAATGGATGAAAACTCGCGCTTGTCGCGGATAAAGTCGGCGGATGACTGTCTCATGGATAAAAGCGAATGATGGCATGTCGAAATAATGCGGTAAAGTCGCGCAATGTCAAAGGACCATTACGTAACTAAAAAATGTCAAAGACTAATGGTGAAATCAGCACCCATCTGGCGGGGACCAAATGCGCTTTAAAATGGTAATCATCAATGTTCATTATATGAAGTATTTAAAAGTATATCGTATCTTCTAATAGGTAAATATTAAAAAGTATATTATGAATAAAATAAGTATATTCATTATCGGTTAATTTCAAAAACTTTGTTACGTATATTCAAACTTCACCCTAATTTAAAAGTAAGAGAATATTATAGGTTTACATGAGTGTGAAATTCTTTTTGTATATTTTTAATGACATATGCATAGCACGTTTATTTGGTTTTAAAGAGCTTTAAGAAACCATTAGATAATTAATGATAAAAAGAAATTGGATCCTTCTATATTTCGGAGTCTTACTCTGAACATATAAATATGGTTTTATGAATTTAATCATGTATTTAATAAAACTAAATGATTACTCGCACATATGTATAGTAGCATTTATTTGTATGTGTTATTCTTCTACTTCTATATATGTATAAGCGTGAAGTAAGTGAGAGTGAATGAAAGTAGTTGTTTAAATTGTTATTAGATATTTGTATTTAATAGATTACTTTGTTTTTTATAAATTAGTGTAACTTTGTAGTTTCATTTACCTATATTATGTATATAAAAAAAAAAAAAAAAAAAAATTGTTTAAAACATACAAAATTACAAAATGAGTAATATTATTATAGCCCAAATATCGGGGTATTCACAAAAAAAAAAAATATATATATACATTTTGAAAAAAATTACATTTCGTGACTCAAAATTAGATGTGATCCGTGGTACACCCGATATTCATGTAGGTCCGTGCCTGATTTTCAACTAGTTTTTGTCTATTAATTACTGGCATGATAATGATTTAAATGACAACCACTTATAATATTTTATCAATCTTATTTGTTTATTTGGTGGTTTTTGTCCATCAATAATTAATCATATCTAGCGCCAGTGGTGTAAGACTAAGGAATCGAAGAAGTTTGTAAAACATTATATATTAATTGATTGTTATAAAAAGATGTGTATAATCAACACGATATATGAGTAAAATAATTGCAAAAATCAAGATTATGCTTAACATTCAAAATGGTAGAACCCCCAATCAAGACATATTATATACGAGATCATCAGTTATCAACATTCAAACGCCTCGCGTACTTACATATTTACTAAATTGTTTAGAAATTTAAGATAATCAATATTAAACATCTTTCAAGAAATCATTAAATGACTTAGTGGGTAAAGGTCATTTATTTACTATTTTTACCAAAGATCCAAGGTTTAAATTTCGTTTGGCGTGTAGAGTTGATAGTTGTCAGGGACGGGTGGAAATGCTACCGGGATTAACTCAAGAAAGCCGCCTAATTCTATCTCAAAAAGGCTCGCCTTTTCTAAATAACTAGCAGGGTATTCGTGCTGATGTAATGCGGCACTGCAGCGTAATATTTTACGACAATGTATTATGCAATTTATACTTTTATTAAACAATTAAATTACAAATAACAATAACTTTAGTTATGACCGTAGAAATAATTCATCTCCTTAAGGAACCCTCTACCAAAACAAAATCTTGATTAACCTTGTCACCCCTTCGTTAATTTTGGAGCCGACCGACCCAGGATTCGACCCATGTTGCAATGGTGGCGACAACCGTAGGCCGACGATCGAAGGTCGGTGACCATGCTTAAGGCATTTCTAATGGCTTTATTTTTAAATACTGGGCTTAGTAGTTTGATTAGATTGTACATTGTGGTTAAATGATTGTATATTTTATTATGTGTAAATTAAATAGTGTATTAATTGTATGTGTTAAATATTATTTTTTAGTTGTATTTGTGCTTCAAATAGTTTGTACATTGTGTTTTATAAATTATACTTTTTTTATCAAATGGGTGTTTTAAATATGACATTAATTACAAATGTTGACCAGTCAATATGTGTAGATGTTTATGCATAAAATAATTGTACATATAGCTTAAGTAGTTGTATTTGCTTAAAATATATATATATGAAAATCTTAAAAAATTAAAAAAGATATGGTCATCCTTCCATTATAAGTAGTATAGACTAGAATAGGAAGAAAAAAAAACTCCGTCCGGTTTATGTGTTATTATACTTTGGTTTACATAAGAATTACATTATCTAACGTTTTAGCGTATACGGCATATACACCTTACTAGGTGAATACGCTATATACTGCCTTTGTAGTATACGCCGTATTCACTGCAGATTATACCTGAACTTTCTTTGACAATTTTCTGCACTTTCCCACAACATCACTTGCACATTTTCATAAAGTTTTTTGGGAATTACATTTCATATATATAAAACATCATTTATTTACATAACTTTTATTTAAGATCATTTGAGGATAAAAACTTCTTTACATACTAGCGATCAATCTACACCCTACATTTATAATAGATCTAATATATGAGATTAATTTCAACGATTAAAAAACCCACTTTCATCATTTTTTTTCAAATATAAATATCTTTCAAAGTTAATCGCCGTTTAAAAATAATATACCATTCTGACGGTATTTAATTATCTTTCACATAGATAGGCTTTTGATATACTTTCACAATTTTTTTCGTGTTTTTCACTTCTTTTTAAGTTTTTTTCGTTTTTTTACATTACTGAAATTTGCATGAAAAAATCATATATGATTTAACACTAATTTGAATACTATATTTGATATTAGTGTTACATCATATATGATATCTATATCATATGTGATTTATCATATATGATTTAACACTAGTATCACATATGATATTACATATCATATGTGATTTCTATTGATATCATATATGATCTTCAAATTAATGTTAAATCATATATTTCAGCAAATTCGTTTGAAGAAAAACGAACAAAAAACAGCGTGAAAAACGATTTTTTTTCTCGAAAGTATATCAAAGTGCCCGTCTATAGAAAGATAATTAAATGCTCGTCGTGATGGTGTAATTATTTTTGCTTAACGATTAACGGTTTAAGAGATATTTAAATTATAAACAATAGGTGAAATAATAAAATGTTTTTAATATCAGCTATTTATTTTTTTTAAATCGATGGTAGAGATGAGTCCCTTGGTATGTAAGAAAAGTTTAATACGTAAAATAATAATACTCCATAACTTTATACACAAGGCAAGCGAAAGCGTAATTTTGTAAAACTAGAGAGTTATGTCAAATACTCCCAAAATCAACCCATAATTACATAACTTGTTTATAAACCATAACTTGAAACTTACATATTGACCGAAAAGCATGCTAAGATCGGAAAAGTAAAGACTACAATGTTTCGAGCATTTACAAGCTAATACAGTGGCGGACCCAGCCTCAAAATCAAGGTGGTGCCTCATTTAGTCAAGCCGAAAATCAACGGGTTAATCAGTAAACCGGTCAACGTTTCGAGTGGGGTTTAGAATGTACTCCGACTAAAACAAACACATAAAGCATAAAAATAACAATACTTCTTAACTCACAAAATTATAATTCAATATTTTTATGTTTGCATAGCTCGAACTGGATTAACGATATGAATATTTCATATCGATTGACCGGTTGAAGCAAATAAACAACATTGGTCTTTTTTTTGTGTAACTTGTATAATTAATCTATACTACTTTCAACTATTGTTATTTACCATTATTGATACTAGTTAAAATGTTTATCTACCCATCATTCTTAACAGTTAATTACATTTATTTTCAATTAATTATCAAAACCAATAAAGTACTACTAACATTCTCGGGTCTCTCAAAACAAATAGAATTTTTTTCCACCCTTCATGGCGAAGGAAAAAGTCTTAGCGGTGTAAATTCTAATGTCAAGAGTCAAACCTTCACAAGCAGGTTGGTTGTTCCCCAAGGTGGTTCCTTAAACATTTCCAAGCTAGGTCCCAAAAAAATTGTAGTATCATTTCTAAAAACTTTCGATGGCCAAGGTGGTTCGCGGCACCACCTACTATACCCTTAGGTCCGCCTCTGAGCTAATATCAAAGGATAGCATGAGAATGCTCATTATCTTAGCACGAGCATTAGTCGTTCCCTCAAAATTCCCTTTTTATCTTCTAGTATCTACAAGTCCCGCCTTCTTCATTACCTACACTCGTAAGTCATACGACTTGGTGTGTGTACGGAAATATACTAAACATAGCATATATTAATAACTAAAACAATTAAACATGGCTAAGTCTATTTGAATTCTACTACATTATGCTAACTAGTAACTTGCATTTAACATGACACTATTAGTCATGCTATTAATATGTGATTTCTAATCAAATTCTACTAATATTGACTATTCATGAGATTAACATAGAGTGATATGTAATCACATTATTTATTTACTATATGATATCTAATTCTCTTGCTATATGTGAGGAATTCTCTAGCCGGCGACTACTCTTATACGACCTCTTACTTGACATAGGTGCTATTTCAAGCACGGGTCCTACACGAAGGATGTCATTTCCACAAAGGCTTATAAGTATTACTCGAGTGTGGAGTCTCCACATAAGATGTCATTTCCACAAAGGCTTATAAGTGCTACTCGAGTGTAAGTTCTCTAGAAATGATGTCATTTATACAAAGGCTTATGGGTTATCCTCAAGTGCGGATTCTCCACAAAGGATGCCATGTATGGGAGTTCCTCGTTGTGCATCTCTTTGGCACGCTACATAGCTAATGGTGGATCTCTTAGGCACCCGTAACTTGACTAGCGATGCGTTCTCTAAGCACCCATGGCATTTCTAGCATCAATACTTCTTCTAGATATCATAATTTCACATTCTTTTTTTTAAACATGTGGCTAAACATAATCATATCCAAGTTATGCATAATAGTGCTACAAAACTTGCTACAACTTCTGTAACGTACCTTAAACTAAGCTTGAAGATTTCCGAGCTCCCACGATCACCTAAACATCACATGATCAATCTAGCATGATTAGGAACTATTTATTAATCATAACATAATCATATATGCCATCACTAATCATACTCATAACATCTATAACATTATATCATCATTAATCAAACTCTTTGTCTAAAAAAAATTTCAGAATTTTGGACAATCTGTAGCATTTTGTTTATTTGACTCACATAGAACTTATATGACCTAAGATCAATTTCATTGGAAAGTACACTCAAAGAACTTCAAAAATGGTTCTGACCTTATCAAAATCTGATAAACGATTGATTTACTACGAATTTTCTAACACGACACATTTTCTGCAAAGTCGTTGTCCCGATTTTATTCTTAACCAAAACAATCAAAACTCGGCATAAATCAATGTTTATCACTTTTATAATCAAAACTCAACTTAGTAAACATATTTAGTGGCATTTTCATATAGGTTTTATCTAAATTCATTAACTTGATCTCTTTTATGACCTTGTGCCAAACACGCAAAGAACTTCAAAAATGGTTCTGACCTTATCAAAATTTGATAAACGATTGATTTACTACGAATTTTTTAACAAGGCATATTTTGTGCAAAAAGTCGTTGTCCCGATTTTATTCTTAACCAAAACAATCAAAACTCGGCATAAACCAATGTCTATCACTTTTATAATCAAAACTCAACTTAGTAAACATAGTTAGTTGCATTTTCATATCGGTTTTATCTAAATTCATTAATTGCAAAAATCGTCCTTAAAGTTTGGCCAAATTGCATGTTTCGTCCCAAACGTTTAGAAAGTGCAAGGATCGTCCCTGTGGGAAACTTTTGGGGCAAAAGTCGTCCCTGGCCAACAACAAATGACTAAAATGCCCTTTCTAAACGTTTGGGATGAAACTTGCAATTTGGCCAAACTTTAAGGACGATTTTTGCAGTTTACTCTTTTCTATATTATTTTCAGTTTTCTTACATAAATGATCCCTGTGTTGTACAAAATTTTACAATGTTAGTCCTGATTTTTCTTTTCTTTTTTTTACGGGGCAATTCCATATTTACCCAACTTAAACATGATAATGCCATATTTACCCAAAACATGCTTTAAATGCATTGTACATCATGCATTCAAAAGTTGTATTTTTGGTATATATGACATTTTCATGTTTAGATTGAGTAACTATGGGATTATCCCTTTTTTTTAACCATCACCAACCTCTGCGACCCACTACCACCCGCCACCACCACCATCTCCACCCCACCACCGTCACCCACTACCACCACCCCCATCCACCACCACTCATAGCCACCACCGTCACCCACTACCACAACCCCATCCACCACCTACCGCGACCACCCACCGCCACCCACCGCCATCGACCACCACCACCGTATTACCCCACACGCGCCACCTGCGACCACTACCATCGCCATTGCCACCACCATCTCCACCCCACACACACCGCCACCACCACATCTCCACCCCACCACTTACCACTACTACCACAACCTTATCACTCCACCACCGCCACTCACCATTGCTTTGGGTGGGTGGTGGTGGTAGTGCAGACGATGGTGGTGGTGGCGTGGCGCGGCGGTGGTGATGAATAGGTTGTGGTAGTGGTAGTTGGTGGCATGGTGGTGGTTAATCGGCGGTGGCGTGGTGGTGGCCGCAGACAGTGTGATGGTGATGGTATGGTGAAATGAAGATGGTGGTGGTGTGGGGTGGTATAAGCGGGTGACGCAGGTGGGGGGAGATGGTGGAATGGCGAATAGCGATGGCAGGTGAGCGGATGGTGGGTGGCGATGGTGGTGGTTGTCAATGGCGGCGGTGGTTGTGGGTGGTGGTGGATGGGGTCGTGGTAGTGGGTGATGGTGGTGGCTATGAGTGGGGGTGGTGATAGTGGGTGACGATGGTGGGGTGGAGATGGTGGTTGTGGCGGTGGCGGTGGTATTGTCATGCGATGGGTGGCGTATGGTTAAAAAATCGGACTAACATTGTAAAACTTTGTACAACACAGGGATCATTTATGTAAGAAAACTGAAATTAATATAGAAAAGAGTAAATTGCAAAAATCGTCCTTAAAGTTTGGCCAAATTGTAAGTTTCATCCCAAACGTTTAGAAAGGGCATTTTAGTCATTTGTTGTTGGCCAAAGACGATTTTTGCCCCAAAAGTTTCTCACATGGACGATCCTTGCATTTTCTAAACGTTTGGGACGAAACTTGCAATTTGGCCAAACTTTAAGGGCGATTTTTGCAATTTACTCTTAACTTTATCTCTTTTATGACCTTGTGCCAAACACTCTATTTGACACAATAACTAGTTACAAACATAATCATGGCATAAGTTTATGTTAAACATCCTAACACAATTTCTATATAAATTCAACAAATCATATTCCCAGCATAACTTCATTATTTACATATCATAAGGCATCATCAAGGGTTTTAATTTATTATATGCGTCAATTCCTCAAAACCCTCAAATTTTCATTACATAAACTCATAAATTTTAAGAAATAAACAATATGTAGACTAACCTTGAATTGAGGATTGGATATTAACAAAGATTGCTCGAGTCTTCTATGTTTAACACCCAAAATTCATCAAAACCCTTTGAAACCTTCTTGGAGAAATTTGGATTAATGAATATGGTTATGAGTTTCCCTCCTAATTCCCTACAGTATGCACGGCCCTATACACTTGTTAGACAATAAGGCTTAATTTGCTGGACTTTGAGTATTATAAGCCAACAAGGGTAGTTTAGTAATTTTTTCGTAATTCTAGTTTTGCACTGTTAATCTCTGTCGTTAAGTCTATTGCACCGGAGGTCTTTTTCGGTTAAGTATTTGCATCTTAGTCCCTTTTTTGATAGATACAAACTAGTATAATAATTCTCTAAAGCCTCGAGTGCATTATTTAATTATTTATAACAAAAAGGTAATTTTGAAGTATATCAAACATACTTTTTTGTGATGACACTTTTTTTATAAATTTAATAAAGTTATACTGTATTAACAGTTTGATATTTGAGTATTGTCTGTACAAGATGAACAAGGAACGAAATGAAAATGGTAATACAAAAAAGTCACAAGCTCAAATAAATATATCACGTTCTCACAAATCACAATACCTTCTAAGGGAAAATTTGTTATTGTACATACCTCTTTATAACGAGAAGTGACGTTGGCTTTGCAAAACCCTAAAAAATTTTTTAGGAAGAAAAAAGTTTAAGGAAACACGACACCTAATATACCGAGGAGTGAGAGTAAGAAGTTTGGTAAATGGGTATGTGAGGTAGAGACATCCGAGAACACAGTCCAGAGTGTGGCTCGGTACACATCCTACTGCTGAAATGGCAGCCAGAGCACATGACGTGTCAGTTTTAACAATGAGGGGTCGATCCGCGTGTTTAAATTTTGGTGACTCCGTATGGCGTCCGGTCCCTAACCCTAGTGCGCATATATAATACTATTTCTCCAACTCTACCGTATGTGGTGACGGTAGCATACGTCATACGGAGTCAGCAAAATTTAAACATGCAGATCGACCCCTTAGTGCTAAAACTGACACGTCATGCGCCCTAGCTGCCATGCATGTCAGCATCGTCATATGTACCAAGCCACACTCTAGAACGCGTTATCGGATGTCTAACCTCACATACCCATTAACTAAACTTCCTACTCCTTACATCTTGATATATTGGGTGTCGTGTCTCCTTAAACTTTTTTCTTCCTGCTCTTTTCTTACGGTTGTGTGAAGCCGACATCACTTCTGGTTGTAAAGACGTACGCACAAGGAACAAATTTCCCTCAAAGAAGGTATTGTGATTCGATATGCATGTGTATCTTGTGAAATTATTATTGGTTGAGTTTTGAATAATTTATATGCACCTTGTGCTTGATATTTATACATGTAAATAGATGTGTACGTGTGAAGAGTAGTAGAGGAAGCCACGCACAAGTGTATTACGTGCGAGTGTGTGAGTTAGAATGTGAGATATTTATAAGAGCTTGTGTGAGGTGTCTATAAGATATTTATAAGAGCTTGTTTGAGATATTTATGAGAGCTAGTTACTAGTGAGTGAGATGAGAACGTGAGAAACCTATGCTTTTGTTGTCATATTTAATGCTTTTCTTGTTCCGAGGATAATCAACTGTCTGCTCAAGTTGGAATTTAATTATAGTAGAAAAACAATTTAGTATCAATAGTTTTGTACTTTTGTATTTGGCTGGTATTAGTTCACATTACGACCTTTTAACTCTTCTGGAACTAATATGAAATTTTGATTTGAAATGGTCAATGATATATGTATTTCTTCAATGTTGATATGTCATCAAGGATCCTAAAGTTCTAAAAATTAAAAGTTATGTTGTCTTCACTAAAAGGCTTGTAACTTAACATATGTGATTGTGTGAGATGCAACGGATTAAACCTCTAAAGTACTCTTTCTCTCGTAACTTATGGGACTCAAATCTTAACCTCACCGTTCGATCCTCTTCTAATCTGCTTCGTTTCTTTGTCAAATTATTAGATTAGTAATTAGCTATTGATTAACATTGTTGTTATTCATAGGTTATTACGAATTCCTGTAAGCAGAAAAGTTCTAAATCGATTAGGTTTCCTCCTTTTAGGTTAGGGTTTCGTAGTAACTACAATGTTTATTCCAAATATGTTCTTGTCGTGTTCATTATGATTGGTGGTTGATTGTAAGGCTTCAGAGATTCATAAAACCTAGTTTATATTGGTGTACTGGTAGTATTTTCGTGATTAGCATGTGCAATGGGTGAGGGTTTGAGGGCTTCAGAGGTAATGGGCAATGACTTAACTGCTAAGATTCATGATTTCGAAAGTCTAATGCTAGAAGGAAAACTTGTGTTATGGTATGTGCTAAAACACATACCTTTTCTTTATCAAAACTGACCCAAAATAACAAAGAAAGAGCCGTTTATTGCTAATATTTGTGGTCTTCTTGAGTTTGTGCTTGTGAAGGTACGGATATGTAAAAACACGCAAAAGCGAACCAAATCGACGTAAATCCGAGCACGAAAGATTAAGAGAGCTTAAGCTGAGCCGGAAGGTCAGAATTATGCATTTATGAAGATTTCTAATCTCTGAGGATGATTTGTGAAGATTTGATCAAAGTTTGAAGAAATGTCAGAAATAGTCCCTGAACTTTCAGCACTTGACAGAAAACACCCTTGAAGATTCAGAAATTTGCAATTTAGTCCCTGGTCTATTGAAGAATGACATGTTCAGTCCTTGGAGGATACTTTCAGAATTACATGTGTGATCCCTCAAAATTCAGTTTTGACATTATTGGTCCCTATGGTTATCCTTGGTATACATATTAGTCCAATGTTAATCCAAGTCCAAGGTTTATCCAATCCATTATCCAACTCAAAACAACACCCTCGGCCCAATTATTAAACTCAAAACCCGAGCCCAATATCCAAATAATTATACCCCGTCCAATATCAAACCAATACCCGAATCCACTTACCCGGTTATACACTACTTTACCCGGCCAACCCATTTGATAAATAATAAAATAACCAAACGCGCCCAACAATACACCCTTCCCCTGTCTTCCTCCCAAACGCACCCTTTTCACCACCAAGCACCAATCCCAAACACCAACCTCGTACTTAGAATCTATCCTAAGTTTCTAGAAGCTCTGACTTGTCAGATAAGCAGCTTACGTGGACAAATGGCATAACTCTATTGGTCGCGACACCTCATCAAAGGAATTAGAGCTCTATGATTGGCTGAAGTGACGATGGATTGAATGTGTGGCTGTCAATGGACTTCTAGCATCTTCTGAATGGGATCCCAAGCTCAAGGCATCATGCTATTTAAAGACCTCTCAAGTCACATTGTATTTTTGTCCAATTCCTTAGGTTTTAGAGGAATTTTGACCTTTCCATTTCCTGTCATTTACTGTTTTAATAGCTTAGTCAAGTTTCTTTTCATTGTAATTTTAATGCTCTTGTAATGTCACTTTATTAATCAAGTTTTTTTTTTTATTAATCCATTGTCAATTCGAGTTTTATGCAATCTTGTTTCAAATCCATCCAAAAGCTGTTTTACTGTTTCTTTAGGCTCATATAAGCTTAACAAAGCTTATATGAGTATCATGGTGTCTTAACTATTCTTAACTTTCAAACCTTCTTAAAAGTCAAATAAAGTCAACCTTAAAAGTTTAATGAATTTTAGAGTAAATGCTGTTTTTAGATTGTTAAAATGATGAGTCTAAGAGTGTTTTGAATAGTTGGATTAGGTTGAGTAATGGTTTTAGAGATTTTCATAGGTTAATCAGTTTTGATAATGTTTTGAAGGAGTGTTTGGTTTAGTACTATAAAATGTGATAGAGGTTTAAATTATAGAGTAGCTCAGCTGATTTAGGTATGCCATAGTTGTTTATATTCATTACTGCCCTTGTTTTGTGCTTGACTTCATCAAAAGTCAAATTTTGATCTAAACTGCTTTTGATTCACAAACTGTTGAAATCAGTTGCTATACATCCATCATATGGGTGTATAACCTGATAAGTGAGCTTTCTATAGTCTTATTACAACATCTTTCATCTTAATCAGTCCAGTATTTGATCTCAAATCTCAAATAAGTCAAATTTCTTCACTGTCATTAAAAGTCAAAACACATGTCTGAATCTGTTTTTGCAGATCTAGCAGTCATTGCACAGGGTTCATTACAGCTAGTTAGGGTTTAATATTTGGCACATTTGTAGTCTGCCAGGTGGTCTTCAAGTCCACACTTTTAGTTTTCTCTTTAGCTTATTAAATAAGCAGTTACAGTAGCTTAAACATAGGTACCCATTACTGTTTCTTTGCATCAGTTAGCAATAAGCCATTATGGCCAGTTAGGTTTTGCTCTTTATCTTCTTCATTACTAGACCACATAAGCTGTAACTTTGGATAAGTACTCTCTGCTAGGTTACCTTGAGACCCACACTTTTGGTTTGCTCTTTAGCTTATTGTATAAGCAGTTTCATCAGCTCAAAATAGGGGCCAATTTCTGTTTTGCTAAGTAGCAGTTAGCTTCTATAATCTTGTTAGATTGCTTTTTAGGTGTTAGGAGTAGTTGAATATAGTTGCTCTAGAGTATTTTTAGTCTTATTTAGCTTCTGGTATCTGTTGGTGCTATCTTGTGCTTATTAGCTTATTATAAAGTGCTTATTTCCTATTAGTTTACATAGCAGCCCTTATTTCTTCCACATAAGCCCAGTATTTTGCATTTTTCTTAGCTCTAGAATAAGATTTTAGATTTTCCCTGAAGTTTTCATAATTTTTTGTTACTGTTCACTATTTTTCTTTAATAAAAATAGTTTTTAATCATTTTAAAATAGCTTTTATTGCAAATAATTAAGAAAAAGTTCCAAAAAATAATTTTTCAATTTTAACAGTTTTAGATAAATATAAAAAGCATAAAAAATATTTTTCCTTATTTTTCTCCTTTTATTTAGTATTTTTCATAATTTAAATTAGATTTAAATAGTATTAAATTCATAGAAAATAGGAAATTAATCAGAAAAATATAAAAATAGTTTTGAAAATTCTCTTAGGGTATTTTAGATTTTAGAAAAGTAATTCCATAATTTTCCCCTTTGTTTTTATAATTTTTAGTTATTTAGTCTTATTTTTAAAGTTAATAATTAGTTTTTAATTAGAATAAAATCAAGAAAATTCCTAAAAAAAAATAGTTTTAATTCATAATTAGTTTTCTAATATCATTTTTAGAGTAAAAGTAATTTTAGATTATTTTTAGGATTTAGAATAGACGTAGTTGCATTTTTATTACGTTTTAGTATAAATCGCGTATTAGGATTTCCCGTAGTGTAATTTCCCTTTTATGCTTTCCTTATCCCGTAGTTTAGAAAACTTCATATTATACCCTTCTCTCATTCAAATCACAAAATTCGGGACGTGAGTTGGAAATTCCATTCAACCCTCGTTCGGAACGATCTCGGTGCTCAAACCTAACACGTTTGAGTTACCCGTATACTACACACTTCTCATCTATTATTGATCAGTGTCCGAACCGTTTTAAGTTTCTTACGGTTAGTCATTCACAAGTGGCTAGCTTGTGTGAGATAGCTTGACGTTTTCGAGCGAATCATGTTACTAGAAGATGATGGGAAACCATTAAAACCTAACGTTGAACAGGTCCCAAGTCCAAGTGGGTGTACTAATGAGGGTGATGGGGGTGTTAACAATCAAGGTGAGAATGAGTTGAAACGCACTTACGATCGAGTATCTCTTATGGACAAAGACGATCTTGGGGCTGAAAAAACGACGTTTGAGTCTGGAACACCTCGAGTGGTTTTATTTGAGGATGACAAAGTGGTAAAAGGGGTGGAAGAGCCAGTTCGATCTGCCTTGGTATCATTTTCTAGTTTGGTGAGGGCTGCGAATACTACTCGAAAGGTGAATTTTAGACCTCTTGAGACTTGCAAATTGTCAAATGATAAGGCTGAGGTCCAAATTATCATATCTTCTATTTTGGAAGTTAGTTTGTGCTTTGATAACAGCTTGTTCGAGTACTTTATTGGATAGAGAGGTGCATTCCCGATTGTCGAGAACTTTGTTAAGAATTCATGGAAGAAATATGGTATTGTTCATGCCATGATGAATTCTAAGGGCTTGTTTTTCTTTAAGTTTTCATCGACGGATGGAATGAATGAAGTTTTAGAAAAAGGACCTTGGTTTTATGCTCCATTCCTATTACTTTGAAGAAGTGGACTCCGAATGCGAGTTTCTTGAAAGAATATCTGTGCTTTTTTCAAGTCTAGGTTAAGATCCATGATTATCCTATTGCTGCTTTTACCGAAGACGGATTGAGTATTATGGCTACTAGACTAGGTAATCCTATTACGTTTGAATCGTAGACTAGCTCTATATGTATGTAATCATGCGGTCGATTCAATTACGCACGTGCATTGATTGATATGAAGGTTGATGGGGGCTTAAAGAAGACCATGGTTATTGCTATTCCAAGTTAGGAGGGTAATTGGGATGTTTTGCACATGGTTAAAGTGGAATAGAAATGGACAACACCTAGGTGTGAAAGTTGTTAGAAGTTTGGACATGATGGCACCATATGTCCTAAAAGCGTTATTGCTGATTTGAAAAAACAAAATATTAAGTCCAATGACGGTTTTTTGCAAGCTCTTAGGAAGGCATTTTGTGGCGTTAATGCAGGTTCGAAATTCTAATTCACTAAAATAACTAAACAAGTGTTTAGACATGTGTTGTAAAAGATCGAGGCTAGTACACGTGGTACGAAGAAGCTTTATGAAGTTACTACAGATAAGATAGTTACACCAAATCCATTTGAGGCTCTAAATTCGGCTACTAATGATAAAGTTGTAGAAATTAGTGGGGGTAATCTGAATGTGGATTTAAGGGTTGAACGGCTAGTCATTATTAGTAATAATGTAAATAAGGATGGTAAGTCGATTGCAAGGACTGTGGAAGATAGTGAGAGTGGTGTAGAGGATATGTATGACGAAACTGCAAATTGTATGGCTTCAAAACATCCTAAAAGGTGTTAGTGGAAATGGGAACAATGGAGGAGGTGGAAGTGGGAAGATGAGCTTATATGATCATTGAAAGGAGAGTTATGATGAAGACCAATGTGATGATTATGAATGTGAAAACTTAACTGAAAACCAACTTGCATTATGTGATGCATTTGATATAAGTCTTCCTAGTAAATGTAGACGTTAGATTATATTTTGTCTCGAGTCATGTATTACTGTGGGTAATCGTTTATTTCCTTTTTATAGGAATAGTAGTGTCTGGTTATATTAATTTTACCGCCTATATAATGGACTAAGACGCGGGATGCACCCGCATCCTATGCACTTAAACGTTTTGGAGTAATATATTAACCGAGTGTAAAAACCTTTTGCCCAAAGAAAGTGATTGTACGAGATGGTCACGGCTAAAAGACTTAGGGTTAAAGTTTCGTCAAAGACAACTGTGGATATCTATAATTTTTTATATATAGCGAAATTGTAATACTTTGTGAAATATGTTACCTCGTTTACATTGTTTGTTTGTTATATGATTATGGTGAGGCCGAAAAGAGATGTTAGCGTGATAAGGAGGCTCTCCTTAATACACATATGTTTAACATATTTGAGTTTTATCTCGCATTGTTCACTTATGGTGTAGGTGCAATGATTTAAGTAAAAAGTGAATATGTTAAAGAAGTTAAAAACAAGTTTTACCAATAGTCATTTGACAACTAATAACACCATTTGTATTTTTCAATGTTTATAATTCTTATTAGAAATGAATCAAAGAATTACAAATGATAGTTGCGAAACACTATCTCGGTTGAGTGACAAATGAAACTCTCATAATGTGAACAACACATGCATGCTAGCTTAGTTTAGTATGTTCTTAAGCGAGGAGGATCCTATCAACTATAATACATTTGCATTATTTTGTGTTTTTTTAGAATCACTATCTCAATATAGAAATGTTGTTTATATAGATGGCTAAAGGTAAACTCATATGTGTGCACTAAGTTACGTGTCAAACATCTAGTGGAAGAGAATATATTCTCACATGGTTTTCTATATGTAGCTTCACCTCCAATGCACTTTGGTGATAGTTAATTTAACTATTCACCTTTTTGGCAACTACTCTTGTGCTTGTTTAATTTTCCTTTTGCTTTTTGCTTTTGATTTTAAGAAGTTTCCACCCATATTTCAAGTATGTCTTCAGAGATAGAGTATTCAGAGTCAGAAAGACTTTGTCGGATCCCAACGACTCTGATATTGTTTGTAGCTCAAGTACTTTACTCACTGACACCACAACAGTAAGGTAAAGTGATTCTTCGGTTGGTCTTTGACGTCTCTAAAGCTTGTTATTGATTGAGCTTTATACTACACGTACTCATTTCTTCATTAGTGAGTTACACACTCACTGAGTCTTCAGTGAGTAACACACTCAATATTTCTTTAGTGAGTGAATTAAGCAATTTTCTGTTCAAACACTCTAGTCAGGAATAATTAGGTCAACTTTTTGACCCAACATATGGTTACAATACAATGTACAATTAAGTGAAGTGATGGGTCTTGAACCATTAAAGTTAAACATGCATTATTTCAACTTTGCAAACACGGTGATTTAAGTCAAATTGGAGCTAGTAGACCATAAATAGTACTACCTCCGTCCCAAAATTATAGTCCCCTTTTGATTTTTTTGGTCTTTCGATTATAAGTTTGACTTTAAATATTTTTGTTTGTGTTATATAATAGTTGATGAAAATTATACCAAATGAAAATACATTTAAAACACAATCGATTTATATAATTTGCATCAAGTATTATATAACACAAACAAAAATACTTAAGGTCAAAGTTGTGAAGGAAAGACCGAAAAAGTCAAACGGGGACTATAATTTTGGGACGGAGGGAGTAGCACTTTTTGAACTATATGACTTATTTTCTCTTTCATTTTCGTATTGTTAACAAGAAAAATATCCGTACTTTCCTCAACGGATAAATCCCATTTTTGCAGTAGACAAAACAACATATGTAAAATTGTACGGATATAACTATACGAGTGTCTACATCTACGTCATCATATTTCTCTCCAGCAAACTGAGTATTATTGCGGTAAACTTACGCGGTGATCTTTGATCTATTTAATGTGACTCACTTAGACCATCCCAACCATCCCATACTAGATGCTTGTGTAGGACGACCAAGTCCTCACTGCCTAGGCGGCATGCAAGACACGTTGTTCTTATTACAAAGTCTAGGGAGCACGCGTCTTAGTGTAGTACGTGAACGATTAATCGATTGATAATATTGATTGATAATAGTGCTTAAATGAGATCCAATATTTATACTAATGATTAATGTCTAACCTAAAACATTGCCTTGGGCTTAAACTAACACAAATACTAATACCAATCCAATACAAATAAGTCTTCTTAATAGCCCTCCACAATTGAAGCGTGAGAGGAACGAATGTTCAAACTGTCTTGAAACTCAGCACACAAAGCAGAAAGAAGACCCTTGGTAAAAACTGTTGCTTGGAGTTAAGGAACATCTCTTCAGTTGTAATCATGTAGCGAACCGTAGCTAGATCGGGAAAGGGATCCCGATGAGCAATTATACAGGCAATATGTGCGAATTAATCACTCAAACCATTAATAGCGTACGTAATAACACCTTCATACTCAATGGAGAGCCAAGAGCATTTAATAAGGTAACAATTGATTCTATCTTTTGAAAGTAAGTATCAAGTTCGATCACCAAGTTGTATGACCTGTAGTTCGCTTTTTAAAGCAATAGTGCGAGTGAGTTTGTTATTAAGAAAAGAAAAAAACACGATTTGAACGATAGAATCGACTTCAAGTGAATCAACCGTAGAAGAATTTGTAGATTCACTAATAATGTATTTTAGAAAATCAAAATTTTCACAATAACTTTTGAAGAAGTAACATCAAACAGCATAATTAGTTTTGTCATCTTAAACGAGAGTTGAGGCGAATCGAAACAAAAAATAACTTAATATTAAGAAGTCGAATAGCAATCGACTTAAAGAACCAAAATAAAAAAGAAAAGAACAATCGACTTTAGTCGACGAAAGAGAATCGAAAAACGAAGAAAAAAACAATCTAATCGATACTTTTAATTCCCTTTGACAAAACTTTATTTCTTTGCATGATGTGTTACAAATTTTGGACTAGTCAAAGGAAAAAACCAAACGCATAAGCAAACTGCCAAATATAAAATAATAAACTTAATGCCTTTTCACGTTATTTTATAATCTTAATGTCTTTTCATGATGCTTTTCATACTATTTTTAATTTAGAACGGTCACACTATTATTTCACTTTCTATCAAAACGATATATTAGCTTTTTTTTTTTAATTCACTCCTTTCATTTTTCAGTTTTCACGGTCAATGGTCACTACTCCTTTACTTTTCATTAAAATATTATTATTGTACAAATATACCTCACTAAATACCTTATACACACTCACAAATCAAATAACTAATACTAAAAACATTTAAAAGAGGCACACTTATACATTTTCCTATTTAGTAAGCACCTCACAATTCGTCTCATTTTTCTTAATCCTCTCACATAACTTTTGGCCAACCGAGAAAAGTGGCGCGGGACTTTAGTTCCTCACTCCCTCTCATGACTCCAGCCAGGAGTAGTATCATGTGAGTTGTTAGCAACTAACGTAGGTATTAGAAAATTGAAAGTTCAATGAAACAAGAAAAAATAGAAATTGATCGGAAAAGATTGAAACAAAAATGCAGATCATATGGCAACAAAAAACTAATTAAACCAAAATAAACAAGGTTCCTTCCGAATCGATCACCGACTAGTAACCAATGACCAGAAGATAAAAAACTTTTTGGTGGTTGGTTTTATCAAAAACTCCGATACCATGTAAGACGTGAATGACTAGTCGATTGATAATAGTGTTTACATGAGACCCAATATTCATACTAATGACTAACCTAACACTTGCGTTTGGGCCTAAACTAACACAAAAACTAATATCAATCTAATACAAATAAGTACACTTAACACTCATATAACAAATTTGCAAGACTCGGTTTTGTGGACGATCGAGTCGTCCATTGTGTATTTTTGTATTTGTGTGTGTGTGTTTTGGTGGTGTATATATGTTTTTAATTGGGGTATATTTTATTGGTGAAGTTTGTTACCTTATTACACTAAGAGGGTGTTTCTTGAATTAAGTTGTTTGGAGTGATGTCTATTTTAGCCGCTTATTTAAGAGAGAGTTTTTTTGTTGGTCTTCTCAGAGGCCTACTCAATAAGTGGAAAAATATCCCCTCAATTGGTGATGAAGTTAACTGTAAAACGAAAAAGCTGAGATAGCGTTGATGTGACGATCTCAAGTTGACCAGCATCACTTATATCATAATGCCTTCACTTTAAAAATGCACATTCATGGAATAATTACTGTGTATGTATCCTCTTGACCAATGGTTCCCTACACAGTTGGTGAAGCATGTCTTGGTAAGAACTATAAGAAGCGTAATACCTACATTGGTCTTGATTTTAGTTATATGATACGATCATTTTCGATCAAGTGAGTTCTAGAAGATATGCATTGATCATAAGATATTACATGATAACTGTATTACATGTAACTTTTTGACAAAAAGATGTTGCGATTTTGATCCAAAACCACCAAAAGAAGAATATTTGCTCGGTGATGAAATCAAACCATTTTGTTTTTCTTAAGTCTCCCATGTAGGAATATGAGCTTTCGCCCTAATTGGAACGATTTGATCATTGATTCAAACATACTTATATATAATTCTCGTTTTTAAAGTTCTTTTTTTAGCTTCTTGCTAGAGCTCTAACGCGAGAATCTGTCGTTCAAGAAAGTACAAATTTTAAACCACAAAATTATAGCACATTGAATAAATTAACCTTATATTTGTCCATTTTAAAGTGAAGACATTATGATATAAGTGATGGTGGTCGACTTGTGACATTCAATGGTCCTTTTTTAAATTAATCCAATTAAAGTGAAGACATTATATTATAAGGGGGGATTTTCATATATCCCCAAATACACACCTATATTTACATATTTCCCTAAACACAAGTTTTTTATGCATGATGTACAAGCCTGTTAAAGCACTGTTTGGGGAAATATGTAAATATGGGTGTGTATGTGAGGATATATGTAAATGCCCCTATTATAAGTGATGGTCAGGTCATGCATGGTCCTTTTTCTAAATTAACCTTAAATTTATCCGACTAAAGTGAACATATTATAATTAAAGGCCTTATCAAAAGCCTCTTGACTTAGCGGTATGTGAGTGATTCACTAATTTAAATATTAGTTCAAGTCTCGTTGAAGACTTGTAACATTAAATTTGTGAAGTAGGTGGTTTAGGTTGTAAGAAAATTGTTGTTCTACAAAAAATAATGACATTATAATATAAGTGATGGTGGTCGACTTGTGACATACATGGTCCTTTCTAAATTAACCTTAAATTTGTCCTTTTATTTTCTTTTTTTTTAACCATGATTTTCGATCATTTGGCCGATTAATTTACGGGGTTTAAATTCATCATCATACAGACTCAAATCAGATAGAGACCTCTCTTTTTAGGAGGTTAGCGTGGCCACTTAAGGTTGTTTGCACCTAACAAGAATTGAACTTGAGATCTCATACAATTTACAATGATAATCACAAGCCCTTTTGCCACTAAGTCAACCTTAATTGGTTAAATTTGTCCATTTTTAAAGGGGAATTGATACTCACACAACATTTTTTGATTATTACACCACAATATGTGCATCGCAGTTTGTACCGTACAAACTGTAATGCGCAGATTGTGATGCATTAATCAAAAAATGTGATATGAGTATCACCTCCCTAAGAGATTATGATATAAGTGACAGTG
Organism: Chrysanthemum makinoi; assembly: GCA_910596185.1. Classification (NCBI taxonomy): domain Eukaryota; kingdom Viridiplantae; phylum Streptophyta; class Magnoliopsida; order Asterales; family Asteraceae; genus Chrysanthemum; species Chrysanthemum makinoi. Next base: position 273,954,459 of record OU343217.1, read on the forward strand.
GTCGACTTGTGACATAAATGGTCCTTTTCTAAGCATATAATTGATGGTCAGAAACTAGCGAACCAGACAATAAAGATCGGAGCAGCACTTGGACTACACTTTTTTTCACATATATTTGGTTTCTAAGTTAACAACGAACGAGAATAAATCTTAAAATTGAGAATATGAGAATGATGACAAATAATTATAATCATATTTTAAAAATATTGTGACTTGAATTAGATGCATCATTAATTTTTTAGATGTATCCTTAATATATTTTTTAGCTTAAAATTAAATGTATTTCATTAAGTTAGATGAATCATATGTATTTTTCGTTATTTGCGCCTCAAATGTGTTGTTAGTACTACTTTGAATCGTTTTTACTTTAAAATCACTTTCGAAGGAATATAATTAAAAAAATAGAGATGCATCTAATCAAGTTAATGCATCTCAAATATTTGATTATAATTATTTCTCATATTTCTCATTTTAAATCTTCTCACTAAATCTTTAACCGTTTGAAAATCAATTATATCATGTAAGTACGTAACAAATAAATATTTTTTTAAATTCTAATGAATACATGGCATAAATGGTGGGAACATAATTAACACGTAATCATATTTTAAGTTTGGATGATCATATGTTGATGTTGAAACATGATTCAAGCACATAATCATTTTTTTATTGGATAATCATACGATTATGCCTACAAATTTACTTATTATCAATATGGGCTTAATGGTTGGTCTTTTGCTTGCTTAGGCTTTATTGGGCCGTGGAGCTCTTGGGTTCTTCTTGATTACAGATTTATTTTTAGGTTTTATATAAACCATTGCAACGTTTTGTTCGTAAGCCATTGTAACGTTTCTTTTGACAGCTACAATATTTTTGGTAACGTTTCATGAAGTATATAAATACCTTGTTGGTTCTGGAAAAAGCAAGAGAGAATACACAATTAATCACCATCACAATCTTCCATCATGATACAATACATGATTCGTTAGATTCAAGTTTTCTTATATACTTGAATAGATGGTTGTGTCATCAAAACAGTCGTTATGCATGCGAAATTCACACTGCAAATTGAAGGCCTCAATCAAGTTATTTGTAATTCTAGTCGAATTGTAAATTACAATTTGGATTAGTGTTGACATTCTCTAACAATCTAAAACAGAAATATCAAGATGAATCAAACAATACTCAAATCTCATGTTCAAAAACCAAAAAGTTTCAAAGGGTCTGATTCTTATTGGCAACAAAAGATCTTGTGTTACTTTACAACATTGCATGTGTCGAATGATCTCACGGATTCTGAACCAACATATATATCCGAATGTGGAAGGACAAAATGTTCTAACCGAAAAACAAGTGGCAGACTATGAAAGAGTCACCTCACTTTGAAATCATAATATAAATAATTGCTGAAATTATCTTCTAAATACTTTTAGATGATTCCTTGTATGATATGTATTTAACCATTGAAAATACAAAGGAAATTTGGGAATCATTAGAAAAGAAATATTGGACTGAAGTTGCATATTCTTAGAAATTGGTTGTTGGAAAGCTTTTGAACTTTAAGATGAATGATGCAAATCCTGTTGTTAAGTAACTGGAAGAACTTATAGGCCACGAATTGGAAGTAGAAGACATGGGTATTAACTCTAACTTTCTTGATGGTTCTATTATTGAAAAGTTGTCATAGTCCTCAAAAAAATTTAAGTTATATATTAAACATTTGGCTGATGATATGAGTATTTAGCAACTTGTTCTCAATATTCGTGTTGAAGAAGATAACAAAATGAATAAAAAGTTTGATGCAAATTCATTAGAACCAAAAGAAAACATTGTTGGAGAAAGTTATTCCAAATCCAAGTTCTGCCACTAAAACAAAGGCAAAAATGGTGGTGCTTCTTGGAATTCATCCAAGGCTGGAAAGAACGGATATACCCAACAAAAGAACAATAACTTCAAGAAAGTCTATCATTTTCGCCACAAAAAAAGAACAATAACTCCAAGGCTGGAAAGAACGGATTGTTGCCACAAAAAAGAGCATGCAGGTAGAAACTATGGAAGAAATTTCAACCAAACAAATCATGTGGAATCTCCAAAAGAATTTGTTGGTGTAATTAAAGCCTTCTGGACCACAAATGTTCCATATTGGTGGGTTGATACTGGTGCTACAAAGCATATATGCAACTCAAGCAAGATGTTTGTATCTTACCAAAAGGTGAATGAAACATAACCAATATTCATGAAGAATGAAACTTCTTCAAAGATCTAAGCAAACGTGTTGCACTTAAATACGTGTTGCATGTACCAAACATCAACATGAATTTATTTTAATGGTCATTGTCTTAGCAATAAGAGATTTAAACTTGTATTTAAATCAGACAAATTTGTAATCACTAAAGGTGGTATGTATGTTGGAAATGGTTACCTTGATGAGGGACTCTTTGCTAGTTTATCGTGCAATATATTATCATTAACTTCTGTTGGTGCTAAACTGCTTGAATTGGCAAAGGAAGATCGATGCCAAACTCATAAACAAGGGGGTCGGTTTTTTTAGTTTACTCTAAGAGAGAATTTAAAAGTAACAGATTGTCACAAGTTTACATGAGTGTGATTCTTTTTAGAGTTAATTACATAATTGGTCCTTAAAGTTTACCGGATCTTGCATATATTGTCCCTGTGTTTTTTTTACGGGTCATGTCCTCGTGGTATGCAAAAATTACAGGTTATGTCCAATTTACTAACGACGTTTAAACGGTCGTTAAAAAAGGACTAATGTGATATGTTTGCATAAGCTGAGGGGATAAAGTTGTATATGTGAAACCTGGTAAACAATAGGGACCATTTATGTAATTAACTCAGAAAAAAAAAGATAAATAAACTTTAAAAAAAAATTAAATTATTATACTTAAATTTGGGCTTATGTATAATGTAAGGGCCTAATTTTTTTTTCTTTTTAAATTATAATACTTATAAATTTTGGGCTTATATACAACGTGAATGTTATTTTTTTTTATTAATACTTAAGAAAAACTTGAATAAAAATTTATTATACTTAAATAAAAATTTATTATACTTAAGAATAACTTGAATAAAAATTTATTATACTTAAAAAAAACTTGAATAAAAATTTATTAATACTTAAGAAAAATTCAAGTAAAATTAACTTTTTAAAAAATAAAAAATAAAAAAATTAGACCATCACAATGTGAGGGTTTAAATTATTATTTTTTTGCTAATGTACAACGTGAGGGTTTAAAAAATTTATTAATACTTAAAAAAACTTTTTTTAATGCGTATTTTGTACGATTTTTGTACATTTTCATCCATTTTTATACGTTTTCGTCTGTTTTATAAGTTTTTATACATTTTCATCAATTTTTATACGCTTCTTGTACGTTTTTATACTCTTTCGTTTTTTTTATTAAACAGCTTTTTAAGTATTAATAAAATTTTTTAAGTGTTAATACAATTTGTGTGACAGGTTGTAATTGATGTGAATATAACTTATCGGACTGGGCCAACAAGCTTCTAACGGGCTGTTCTTGTACTAATCCAAGTAGTTTGAATGAGATTCCTGCACAAGAAAGGTAAACGGTTAGTCTTACCGTGGGGACGGACCCCACGATTAGACTCCAGCGTGAGAGTAAGCATGCATTCTTGAGAGGGAAACAAGAGTATGTGTGTGTAATTATGAGAGAGAAAGTTGTACCTTGTATGGGGATTAGAGCCCCTTTTATAGGCGAGCTTTACGGCTAGGGTTCCCTAGATTCTCGTATGTATCGGTTAGTTGCCGGAGCCGGATCCTTGGCGGACAAGGATTCCGTGTTAATCGCGGACGCGGACATAAAAGGTCTAACGGTAGAAGGTTTAGGCGGTTATGTGTCTTGCGTGCATGATGCAGGTTTTACTGAACATGTTTTAGTATTTATAAGTCTCGTTATACCTATGGTCTACCATAATGCACTAACGGGCAGTGTACCCGGTCGTGTGTAGTGTAGTATTCGGTAAAACCGAGGTCGTCCCAAGAGCTATGTGTGTGGATTTATACTAAGTTTAGGTGTCACAGATTTTAATATGATTTCGATAAGGAATTAATTAATTAACTACTAAAGCAGATAAAGACAAATGTTATGATCAATAAAGGAGAGTGGTGTTAACCTAGTTACTCATCCTAACTAGTAATGTTTACGTCTAATTACTTCCAATTACTTCAGGTGGGGTCAAAGTCGAGAGGACAGCATTTGGTCAGTTCGTCCTAACCTATCAGCAAAACGTACAACTGGAGAAGTCAGGTGTCCCCTCATAAGTCCAGTTGTTCCTGTTCCCCTAAGCCAAGTCATTAAGTACCGCTACATGCTAGACTCATAATATTGAGTGTCCGGGCGCTAACATCTTAAACACTCACCCCCTACTTCTTAAGTTCATCCAGACGGTAGGTGATCAATTGGTCAAATCGCACAAGTAGAAAGGGTCGTCAGTTGGTCATATCTTACCTTTCCCGTCTCAGTCTACTCACTTAGTGTAAGAACCGTAATCTGATCAGGTTAGTCAACGGTGACTTTTGACTCGACTTTCGTTACCATAATTCGAATCTTGTAGAACTTCAAACTCTAAAGCTATATGCATAGTTAATTAGTTACTAAACGAAGTAAAATACATTCATATGCTAAATTATAATAAGAATACAAATGTTAGAATGAATTTAAGTCTTTTGTGAAAGAAGAAAAAAAAAGTATTATAACAATAAATAAATAATTCAAAGCTTCAAATAATACAAAGTTGCAAATATGTACCTAGTCCCACACGTTCCTCCTTTTCCTCTTGACTGGTAACTTCCGAATTTCCACCAGCAAATCCCATGAATTTCGAACATTCCCATTTAACATCATCAATCAAATTAAAGACCATTAAAATCCTTCCAAACTTGGTTAGACGCTCCTCCCACTTCACCTTCATGTACCAGGCCATCCACTCCTTACTCATGCATTAGACAAAAAAAAAAAAAAAAAAAAAAAAAATACACGCTGCTATTTTCCCCTCTGTCAACCTAGATACAGCAGTCATGGGTAATAGGTTTTAAACGCAAGGTTCACTCCTGGTCCTGGTCTTGTTCTCCCTTGTTTCTCTCGTTGTTACAGGTAATCCTAAGAACTATTCTTTCCTTTAAACTAAGCACTCCACAAGTCAGAATATAAACTAAATTCATGGAAGTAATCATACCTGTATCGACCTAGTTGTCCATATGATCACACTTGTATAAAATCTAAAGTTAGTATATGAGCCAAAAACCGTGAACCACTCGTTACCTATAGCCTTGCCCATTCGTTCTTTAGGGCTGTTGTTGCTATGTAACGCCACTATTATATAGGGCATGTCTTAGCTTAAAATGTAAACGATCGAAATCATGCATGGCTGCCCATTTTGTCTCGTGTCGTGTGATAAGCAGGTGTATCATAAAATTTAGTCATCTCATGGATAAGTCGACCTTAAGCTAACCTATAAACCTAACTTTGGTTCAAACCTAAGCTAATATTATTGCTAGTTTTGATATCGCCTGTAAGATGGTAAATTTCCTGTTAGTGGTCTCGCTAGATAGCTAAGGTGTGTTAAAATAACTAAGTCCCAAAACGTGTCTACTTGTATGGCCTAAAGTGTATTGACGTAGGTCTAAAAAGTATAAGTTGGACGAAACATGCTTCTGGTTATGGCTTAAAATGAAATTTATTATGTCTTGGTCTATCACAGATGTAGGAGTATGCAAATGAAAACCTCACCATGATACATCTAAAACCTGTAAAGCTTTGGGTCGTAATGCAAGAGTCAAAATGTGCTTATGTTTTGCTTCTTGTGTCAGAATGGAAGTCAAAATGTGCTTATGTTTTGTGTCAAGTGAATTCAAAATGTGCATGCATGCAACTATTGGATATAATGCATGTCTTTGTCTTGTGTCAAGTATACTAAAACATGCATGCATTGTTATTCGAACAAACTGTTATTTTCCAAGCAGAAATAAAAGTGTCACATGGTGGGTTATATCTCATAGTTCTTCGGTAGTCAACTTTGTAGACATATTTATATTATGTTCGAATAATAAAGGTTTTTATTATGGGTAAAATAAAGGTTTTTAGCGTCTGATATATTTTTTATTATGTTTGAATAGAATGCATGCATGATCAAATGTGGTTTGGGCAAATTTCCTTGAAGTTTAAAAAAAAAGTATATAGCATGTGTTTTAATGTCAAGGTGTCGGATGGTAATTAAACTTGTGTTTTAAATATTAAATCGATGTTAGGTTAGTAGATCATTTTATAAGTCATGGGTCGATTATAAGTATCGTGTTTTGTGGTTGTCTATGAGTTGACCTACAATCGTGAACCTTAATCTAAAATCAAAACTAGAGTCGCTTTGTGCTAGATTATATTCCTTAGTCCTCAAGATCAGTCTTGGCTCCTAAATTTGATGACTTCTCTATTCTTAAAACGTTTACTCTAATGAGATTAATCATTTAGCTAAGAAATTCATTTAACATATCTTTGATCTCATTAAGATTAAAATCCTAAAACACTTTAATTAATATCAAGTATTAAAATTCATCCTGGCTTAAGTAACATATGATTATAAACTTATGTAGATACGTGGAAGAAGGAGTAGCTTGTGATTCATTCATTTTCTTGTGTGCACTTGTTTCATTTCCTCATCCGTAATAAGGTGAGTACTCGTGACCCCATTTTCCGATATTTTCTTGGGGGAAAATAATACTCAACTGCTATTTCATTTACATTATTTCTTTCGTTGTGCTAAATTTATAGTTGTTTCTTTTGGACATGTTTGTGTATATAATTTGTGCATTAGTTAAGCAATATTGTTGGTATTATGTGTGTTCATATTGTGTGAATCACGACCAAGGATTTACAGTATATCTTTGGGTAGAGGCACCCAGTATATCTTTGGGTAGAGGCACCCATTCATCATTGGGTAGAGGCACCCAGTATGATTTTCGATTTCTATCAGGACGACGTGGTGGTCGGACTTCATAATGGGGATTACATTTCATTTTCTGCTTACTCAGCACTATTATTTATACACATGTTTTACTTATAGCTCCATGCACAACAAACTGTTTCATACATATATTTTCTTAAACCTGCGAGCTCACCAACTTTATGTTGACATTGAGTATTTATTTTCAGGTGATATGAATAAGACAGCTTAAGGAAGTTTGATTCTTGCATGGTTTAGCGAGAGACCTTAGGCATTATCTTCAAAGATTACTACTATTTTTATTTGAGTCATTCATACTTGTTTCGGATTATGTTAAAATTGTTTGATGTAATTCCTACCCAGTTTGGGAGTCTATTTGGTACATTATATGACTATGTGGTTATGGTTCGACTAATCATGATACAAGTCTCCTACTTTTGTCTGGCGGCGTCATGACATTTGTTATTGTTTTCACTTAGTGTATTCTCTATTTTATTTAACCATGTGTTATGACGATTCCTATCTGTTCGTCCTAACCTATCAGCAAAGGGTACCACTGGAGAAGTCAGGTGTCCCCTCATAATTCCAGTTGCTCCTGGTCCCCTAAGCCAAGTCATTAAGTACAGCTACATGCTAGATTTTTAATAGTGAGTGCCCGGGCTCTAGCATCTTAAACACTCGCCCCTACTTCTTAAGTTCATCCAAACGGTAGGTGATCAGTTGGTCAAATCGCACAAGTAGAAAGGGTCGTCAGTTGGTCATATCTTACCCTTCCCGTCTCAGTCTACTCACTTAGGGTTAGTTGGTCATATATCCTAAGCAACTAGCCTCTACCGCCATTCAAAACTACCGAAACAAGGGTAGCTACCAATAAACTATGCATGCATACACTTAGAAATAATTATACGGAAGCAATGTAAACGCAGACAAAACAATTAAGGAATCATAACTAGGCCAGCACCAAGAGGTGCTTAGCTTCTCATATTAACCATAACAATCAATTCAGTGTTTAATGATACGAAATACATGAATTGAAAGTAAAGAAAAGATAAAAAGCTAATGCTTATCGTAGGGGAGTGATTTCTCCCTCGGAGATAGTTCCGTATGCTCCTCTAGATCTGCCTCCGACTTCTTCTCACGTTCTCTGATTGTTGTGTGTGAAATGGGATGATTTGAAATGCTGAAAATCGTCGGGTATTTATAGGCCAGATCTGGTTACGGCGTAACTATTAAAAGAGTTACGCCGTAACATACAATTCTTCGTAATTTGCACTAATAATGCTGGTTACGGCGTAACCTCTGGAAGGATTTACGCCATATCTTCAATAAAACTTGGTTACGCCGTAGTTGATGCATGAGTTACAGCGTAATTAGTAGCGGAACCTCATTTGACCTAATATGATTACGTCATAATCTTGGATAGAGTTACGCCGTAATCTTCTGTTAAGTTGGTTTTCTGAGCCACGCTTTAGTTACGGCGTAATGTGAGAGATGAGTTACGCCGTAACTTCTTCAAAGTGAGCATACTATGATAAATCTTCAATAAACTCTCCAATTCCGTGTCTCTTTAGCTCCAATGCTCGTAATTTACCTGAAAGTGAAATATAATGGAAAACAAGCGTAAACCCATATAAATGATATAAATTACAAGCATTATCGGGGAAAATTGACACTTAATATTCAGGATAATTTGATGTTATCAGTGCGTCTTGAGGTCTGGACCATAGCCAATATCGTCATTGGGCTTACTGTAGGCCCAGGGTTTGTAATCATTGGGCTTGAGCCCAGTGTGTGTATAGTAGGTATTGGGCCTAGTAGGCATGTTATACATATTATACGTCATCAAGTCCCCCCAGTCTAGTATGTTCATTGCGTACGGATATTGTTGCGTGCGGTGGATGTCACTAGACTTGAGTTGACTAAGCGTTTTTTCTTTTTGGGATGTTTTTCTGGTGTTCTCTTTCTTTTTTGAGGATTGCTACTTCACCCAATCCCCCTAGTCTAATATATTTACTGCATGCAGATATTGTCGCGTGCGATAGGTATTTGCTAGACTTTAGGTTTGACGGGGACATTTTCTTTTCCCCACTTTTTTTCACGCATCTTTCTGGCCTTTCTTTTTCTTTGGGAAGCGTTTCGTGCGACGTGGGTGCTTGTCGACTCCTCATTTTCTGCTTTGATTTGACCTACAGTTTCAAGCGCCTCTTTTTTATTCTTGATCGTGGCCGTTCATTCCGTCTTTCTTTGGCGCGTGTCATCATCTAGTTTTAGGTTTTTCCTCATTATAAATACTGCTCCAACTTTCACCATCGCGTTTTGTTGCATTTCTTTTAAGAAAAGAAAAAGAAAAAAATTTCTTCATCCGTCCACCCTTGATCCGCTCGCTATGGCTTTGATTGTTGATATAAAGTGTAATACTCCTCCAGAGACGTTTGGTTCCTTCCTTACGACTTACCATATTCCTTTGGAGGTTCATTCGGAGCTTCCTGATCGCAAGTGTACGATACATGAGTGTCCTTCTGGGAAAATTGGCTTGTATACCCGCTTTTTTGATCTTGCCAATTTTCTCCTGCCCCTATCTGTTTTCCTTGTTGACTTGATTAGGCATTATCGTATTAATATTTCTCAGCTTTCGGTTCTCGGTGCGTGCAGGGTTTCTCACTTTGAGATCTTGTGTCGTGCTCATGGTATTACCCCAACTGTTGCTTTGTTTCGTTGCTTTTATGTTAATTCAAAATTTAGAGGGTGGTTTTCCTTTAGTAAACGTGATGGTGTCCCTGCACTTTACACTAAGACTCTTGATTCTGTCAAGAATTGGAACGACCGATTTTTCTGGGTCGATGCCTTTTCCTGTCCTGTCTTGTTCCCGTGGCATTCTAGGAAGAACATCTTTAAAGATCCTCTTCCTCGCCCCGACGAGTACAATGCTGACCATTTTGTTGTTCTTGCTGCCAACCCTTATCCCTTCCGGGCATTCCCTGAGTCCTTTCTTTGCTGGGTTGGCTTGAGCCACCATTATACTTTGGACGAGGACGTGTACCCTGAGTTTCTTCATGATGATCGAACTGGTGAGTTTCATTTGCGGTTTTTTTTTTATTCTTTTTCTTGTGCAGTGAGGAGTTGGCCCGAGTATATTTAGTCTCCGGAGCCTATGAAGGCCACGATGACTACACGTCCACGTCATGAAGGAGAGCCGTCTATTATTGAAGTTTTTGTTCATCGTACAGTGCCACTTATCCCCATTGCTCCTGCCCATGCTGAGGGTGAGTTGGAGGCTGATGTTAATGTTCTTTTTGAGCCAGAAGGTGCTAGTGTTAATACTGGTGGTAGATCATCTTTTGACGCTAAAAGTTCTGATGCTGACCCTTCTACCCCTGGTCCTTTGAAGAGAAAAGAGGGTTCTTTGCCGAGTGTTCCGGGACCTTCTAGTCCCGCCAAGAGACTTCGTTCTGAACTTCAACCGGGTCCATCTAGCATTAACATTCCTGTTGATTTAATTCAGGCTTTATTGAATAGTAGTGTTTTAGAAGCTGAGCTAGGACATACGGCCCCCCACACTGGTCCTTTCATTACTTTTTCTATTTCCACCACTCCTGAGCGTGAGGTCGGGTTTTCTATTGGTTCTTCCCTCGGGCGTCAGACTGATATTGGTTCTCCCGAAAGGTTGGTTATTTCTTCTGATTCTAGTACCGCTGCTCCTGGAGCTGAGGTTACTTCTTGTACCAGGTTCGAGAATGTTTTGGGTATTGCTATCACTGTTGCTGCAACTGTTCCAGCTGCTATCCCTGTATTGAAGAATGCCTATCCTTTCTTCAGTTCATCTTCCGGTGGAGGGGTTAATCAGGGTGCCGAAGATCTTGTTAGACCTTCCGTTGGTCAGCCTTTGACTGGTGATGCCCGTGCTTCCGTTGGGTTTGACCCCCTGTGCTCACAGGAGCGCCATCTTCCGGAGTGGAAAGTATTGAACGGATCTCTTCTTAACAATCCCTTGGACTGCCGCGAGATTGTTGATGGGGTTGCTCCTCCGAGGCTTTCCTCATTACTTTGTGAAATGAGCCACGACGATTTGCTTTCAGGTTTCAAAATCTTGTCGGATCGCCATTTGTGCTTTGGTTCTGAGTTGCGGATTCGTGCAGAGCGCTATCTGCAAGAGAAGGAGAAATTATCCGCCAGGTGTGGTGTTCAAGCTTACTTGATTCATGGGTTGGAGTCTCAATTGGCGCGGGCTGAATCTGATGCTTCTGAGATGTTGTCTCTTCGTGGCCAAGTATCATCCTTAGGAGCGGCTGACAAAGAAAATGAAGTGTTACGTGCCAAAATCAAAGAGCTGGAATCTTCTACTGTTAGTAAGGACATCGAGCTTGAGCGGTTACGGTATGCTAACTCTGCTCTTGAATCCCGGAACACTGAACTTGTTAAACGGGTTCTCTTTTGTTCTTTTTTCTTCTTTCCGCTCTTTCTTCCCTCTTTTTTTTATGGCCTCTGAAATTTGTCATTTTTAGGTACAAGTTTTGGAAAGTGAATGTTTGGACCTCCGGCCCCGTGCTACGGAACTTGTTTGTTTAAAGGAGCTCTTACTAAAGGTTGCCTTGCATTTGGAGAAAAGACTTTATCCGTGCTTGCTTACTGCTTCCTGCTATTGTCCGAAGGCCTCGAGCTTGCCGTGTCTGGATGTTGGCGTTGGCAAGGTTACCTGGATGCACTGAGTGATGATATTAGCTGTGCCGTTGATAAGGAATGCAAGAAGGGCTTGTTGTCGGGCATTTTCATGGTACGGCTAGTACATCTCATTCTCGTGTTGCGGCTCTAAACCCTTCTGTCGAGGCTGACTATGAAAATGCTATTCAAGTGCTCCACGGTGTCCAGTTTCCTTTGCTATCCTCCTTAGAGGCTCTTAAGGATTCTTCTATTGAGAACATCATGCGTTTACTTCGCCCTGAGGTATCCTCTGGTGATTCGTCCCTTGTTAATAAGCAGTTTTACTTGGAGCAGTTGGTCGTTCCTGCTTTTCTTTCTGGGAGTTCTTCGATGAGCGAGTCTCCCCTTTCTGCTTCAATCCAAGGTTGTTTTGATATTGCTAAAAAAGTGAGGGAAGGTTCCCTGCATGATTGGTTGGCTCTTGCGGATACTTTGTTTTCTTTGACTAGTCCTTCATGTATGGAGCCTTTAGTGGAATCAGTTCGTTAGTCTGTTCCTGAAGTATCGGATGTGCTTGAGCATGGTGGTGATGCAAGTGACTTTGGTGCGGATGTCTGTTCACCGTCTGGGACGGACCTATTTGTGAACCCTTCCAGTCAAGTATAGTTCATTGTAATGATACTCTATGTTTTTCTATTGTTTGGCCTACCGAAGCGCGGCACTTTTTATTTTTGTGTAGACAGTCTATCGTATGCATATTTCGTTGTTTCGAAACTTTTTAGTGTTTTGCTATTTAATCTTCACACTGATATGCCTATTAAAATAGTCTTTTCTGAATACTTGTGGGTTATTCGCCCGATAATGGACTTGCAACATCTCTAACGTATCTTGAGGTAATTTGGAGGTTACTCAGCCTTTTGTTATTCGGAATAACATTGTACGGGTCGTGCCCACATGTATGCGCGTCTTACTTACATATGTTAATTTTCCGTTTTTTAAATTAAATAATCAAGATTTTTTTTTTAGTAAAAGCTGGTGAAGGTAGCTAAGCTCCACCTTTTTTCATTCAATCATAAAAACATTACAATATAAAAATATAGATTGTGACATTAACCCTCCTTCACGGAATCCACGAGGAACGGGTTGCTTACACTTGATGTATGTAACATCTCTTAAGATTGCAAACATTCCATGTCCGTGGGATTGGATTTCCCGCACGGTCTTTCAGCTTGTATGCGCCTTTTCCTAGAGCTTCTGTGACTTCGTAGGGTCCTTCCCATTTGGGTCCTAGCTTCCCTCCTTCCTCGGCATGGCTTGCATCATTGTTTCGGTATACTAGGTCTCCTGGCTTGAAACTTGTATTGCGGACTCTTGAGTTATAATATTTCTCCATTTATGCCTTGCTTTTTGCTTCGCGTATTGTCGCTTGTTCTCTTCTTTCTTCAAGGAGGTCAAAGTTCATTTCCAGTGCTTCGTCATTTTCTTCTATATTAGCTTCCGCTGTCCTCCATGTAGGCATCCCTATCTCAGATGGTATGACAGCTTCCGTTCCATATGTTAATGAGAATGGTGTGTCTCTGTTGCTAGATTTAATCATTGTGCGGTGTGCCCATAGGACGTGCGATAGTTCATCTAGCCAATTCTTGTTTTTTTTCCAACCGGGCCTTTATTCCTTCCCCTAGGCTTCTGTTTGCTCTTTCTACCTGTCTGTTTGCTTGTGGGTGTTTGACTGAAGCAAAGTGTTGCTTTATATTCATTTTTTCACACCATTCTTTAAATGGGTTGTCTCAGAATTGTTTTCCGTTGTCATATATTATTTCTCTCAGAATTCCATACATACGATATTCTCCCACCCGAATTTTTTGATCTGGTTTCCTGTTATGGTGGCTACCGGCTTTGCTTCTATCCATTTTGTGAAGTAGTCTATTGCTACTATGAGGAATCTGACTCTCCCAGGCCCTTCTGGTAAAGGTCCTGCGATGTCAATTCCCCATTTATGGAACGGTCATGGGGACGTAATAGGTGTTAGCTTCTCTTGCGGATGTTTTGGAACTGGCCTATGCACCTGACAGCTTTTGCATGCTTGGATTAGCTTCCGGGCATCGCCGTGCATGATAGGTCAATAGTATCCGGTACGCAGGGCTCTGGCCACCACGGACCTTGTCCCTGCTTGCATGCCGCTAGACCCTTCATGAATTTCTCTTTAACACATTGTTAGCTTAAAGGGGCCCGACGCACTGTAACCATGGTCCAAGAAAAGATTTCTTGTAAAGTATCCCATTGACTACTGCAAATCTTTGTGATTTTATTTTAACTTCTCCTGCTCTCTCTTTCTCGACCGAGAATGTCTCTTTTGCCAGGTATTCATATATCGGTGTCATCCATGTGTACCCTTCTTCTTCTGCGATTGCCACGAGCGGTGTCTCTTCTATTGACTTTTGACTGAGCTCTTCCACTAATACTTGCTTTTTTAGATGTGCGAAGCTAGTAGAAGCCATTTTGCTTAGGGCGTATGCCTTTTTGTTTTCGCTCCTAGGCACTTGTTTGATTGAGAACATTTGGAAGTTTTGTAGAAGTTCCTTTACTTTCTCCAGGTATTGAATCATTCCTGATTCTTTTGCAATGTACGTTCCATTGATTTGATTTGCCACCAGTTTTGAGTCTACGTTTGCTTGCAAATTCTTGACTCCCATTTGTTCTGCTATCCGTAACCCAGCTATCAAGGCTTCATATTCAGCTTCGTTGCTTGTTGTGTTGAAACCAAACCTTAAAGCGTAAATAAACTCCGTCCCCTAAGGGTCTGTCAGTATGAGGCCTGCTCCGCAACCGTTAACGCAAGATGAGCCGTCTGTGAACAGGATCCATGGCTGTGGAAGTTCCTCTTCTTCCATTGGTTCATCTTCTCCATCATTCTTTGGACGTTCTACTGTATGTCATACTCCCCCAACTCAATGCTCTATTTCTGTAATCTACCTGCAACTTCTGGCCTTGATAGTATTTTCTTGATTGGCTGGTCTGTGATGACTACTACCGTATGTGATTGGAAATACCTCTTCAGACGTTTTGTAGCGTGTACCAGAGATAATACTAGCTTTTCCATTGGTGTGTAATTTATTTCCTGTCCTTGCAGGGCTCGGCTCACAAAGTATACTAGTGTTTGTTTGCCTTCCCTTTCGGTCATCAGGACTGCACTAACCTCTTCTTTAATTGCTGCCAGGTATATTATGAGTTCTTCTTTTTCCTGAGGTACGGTTAGGGTGGGGAGGTTTGCTATCATCTTCTTCATCTGCTTAAAAGCTTCCTCCGCCTCTTTCGTCCATTGAAATTCGCTCTTTTTTGTACACTTCTTGAGTGTTTTAAAGAATGGTAGTGACTTTTCAGCGGATTTAGCTAAGAATCTATTCAAACTTGCTAGTTTCCCATTCAGTCTTTGAACGTCTTTGAGGCATTTCGGATATGGGAGGTTTAGTACGGCCTCCGCTTTGTCTAGGCATACTTTTATTCCTTTAATGTTTACTGTATACCCTAAGAACATTCCTTCTTCCATTCCGAAAGTGCACTTCTTGAAGTTTAGCTTCATGTTTATTTCCCTTAACGTTTTGAAAGTTTCCGCTATATCCCTTATTATTTCTTCCTCCGAGCGGCTTTTGATTACTAAGTCATCGACATACACTTCTAGGTTTCTACCAATTTTTTTGTGGAAAGCTTTGTCTACTAGCCGCTGGTATGTCGCTCCTGCATTTTTTAGTCCGAATGGCATTTTAGTGTAGCAAAATATTCCTTGATTTGTGATGAAGGCTATTTTTTCCTCATCTTCTTTTGCCATATGGATTTGGTGATAGCCTTCTTTTGCAGAGTGACTCAACTTTCCAATCTATTTCTGGTAACGGGTAACCATCTTTCGGACATGCTTTATTAAGGTCCTTAAAGTCAACGCACATTCTCCAACTTCCGTCATGCTTTGCTACCATTACCGGGTTGGCTAGCCAGCTATGATAATGTACTTCCTTCATGATTCCTGCATCTACAAGTTTTTCTACTTCTTTTTGTATTGCCTTGTTCCTTTCCGGTGCTTGACCTCTTTTCTTTTGCCTTATTCGAGTATACACTTCTCGTATGTTTAAGTTATTTTCTGCTATGTGTCTTGGGACACCCGTCATGTCGGCTGGACACCAGGCGAATATATCCAAGTTATGCTTTAGCAGGTCACATAGCTTCTTTCGTCCTTAATTTGATAGGGTTGACCCAATGGCTATTGTTTGTTCTGGATGTTCCGAATGTATTGCGACGTGTATTCGCTTTTCAATTTGCTTTTCCATCACGGGCTGCGGCATTGGTTCGGAAACCATAGTACATTCTAACGAGACCATTCTGCTACCGCGAATCGTGAGCACTCCGCCTTCTACCGGGATCTTTATCATTCCGTGTGCCGTTGAAGGCACGACCTGTAGTTTTCGCACCCCCGGCCTTCCTATAATCCCGTTGTATGGCGATTGGGACCTTACCACCACGAAGTTCATCCATGCTGATGTCGAATGCTCGTCGTCCCCGATTTTAGTTAACAACGATATCTGCCCAATCTGCCATATTACTTCCCCGCTGAATCCTATAAGAGGGGTTGTGGCGGGCACCATTTGCCTTTTTATTTCGGGACGAAGCCTTTCGAAGCAGTGTTCATATAGGACTTATGATGCGGAGCCTCCGTCGGCATACATTCGGTGTCTTAAGTGTCCGCCTATCTCTGCCTCGATGATCATTGGTCTATCATTCCCTTCTTCTTCCGTAAGTGATGGGAACGAAATGTTCTGGTTTGGGGAAAACTTTGTGTAATTTTTTGTCTTATCACCCGTTGCTGAGATTGCACCATCAGGATTGCAAAAGGCTTATCTTTTCCTGACTTTTCCCCTTTTTTAGGTGCTTTTGACTGATCCTTGCCACTATTTTGTTTAAGTTCCTTTTTCACGTTTGACAGCTTTCCGGTTCTCAGTAGTTCTTCTATCTGTCTTTTTAGGTGCATGCATTCGTCCGTGTTGTGTCCTACTTCTCCGTGGAACTCACAATATTTGTTGGCCTTTCTTTTCTCAATCGGTGTAAGCATTCGTGGAGGGGTTTTGAATTTCGCCTTTTCCAACGCCAATATTTCTTTGGGTGTTTTGGAAAGAAGGGTAAACCTATCTTGCTTCCGGTCCGTCCGAGTTAATTTCTGTACCCTCTCTTGAAGCCTTGCTTCTTTCAGGACTCATGCGGCTTCCATTGCACTTGGGGTAGTGTCCTCCTTTTTTTGTGATTGTCAGCGGCTACTTCCCCACGGAGGAAAGATACGGTTACCCTCATCATCTCGTCCACCGATTTGGGTATATTATCATGTAACCTTGTCAATACAAATAAACCGTAAAAACGTTTATTAATATTTAGCTATCTCTTTGTGTTTTGTTGATAACAAATATAATGTTATCATAAGTAAAATTATAAGGATACATGTTATTTTTGTAAAGCATTTACATATAGTCACTTAATACAAATTGTTGTAATAAATCATTTGTTGTAATAGTTTATTAGGATGGGTAAAAACCACAACCCATGGAGCATATCCATAACCCATGGTATTGACCCATATCCATTTGACTAGATGCATTGCATCTATTAGATACATTGTATCTAATGAAATACCCATGGACCAACCCATAACCCATGACCCATGACCCATAACCAAAAAACCCATGGGCAAAGAGGAGCGTCCCACGGATCCCTGGTGTTACAATAGACGGATCCCTTAAGGGAGGGATCCGTGGGATCCGTGCTACAGTGGCAAGTTTTTGCCTATAAATAGAGAGCCATTTCTTTATTTCTCTCCACCCATCTTCTTTCTAACTCTCTCATATATTCTTACACTGTTCCAACAAAAGATCACTTGATCTAGAGAGTTGTTCTTCTTTCTATTGTGATTCTCATATAGGTCCTTCTCTAAGGCGAGATCACGAGCTTTCTACAAGTCATCCAAGCAAGGGGTCCTTGATTGATTTGTTTCTTTGCAATATTTCTGTAGAAAAGATCTTGTACTTGATAATTCACATAGTTGTTGTGTAATAGTCGTGTTGGTTTGGTCCTCCGTGTTACGGACTCGGTATTTAGCTTTGTACTGGAAAAAGGTGTAAGCAACGTTGTGAAGGCTTCTCCGCCAAGTTGAAGGAGTTTGTTGACATAGTGCTTGAACTCTCGAGTAGGTGACTCGGGGAGTGGAGTAGGGCAAGGAAGGTGTCCTTGTAGCCGAACCACTATAAATCGGTTGTGTCATTTTTATCCCTTACTTTACTTTCTTTACTTGCATTACTCTTAGATCTATACTTTATCTTCATCCATACGATTTCACATAACATCGAATCTAAATTTTTTAGAAACTAACTTAAAATCGGCAAAACTATTCAAACCCCCCCCCCCTTTCTAGTTTTCCACAATTGGCATCAAGAGCTAAGTTTATAAAAGTTTTAAAGTAAACCGTATTTTAAAAACTTTTCGATCACTATGGGTTCTGAAAATTACAAGGAAGGGCAATCCATGCAACGACCTCCACTACTTGAAATTAATGGTTTTATATATTGGAAAAATAGATTCGAAACGTATGTAAAGTCTAAAGATATTGATCTTTGGTACATCATTGTTGATGGAGATTTTGAAGCCACTGCAAAAGATGAAAATGGAATTTTAGTTAACATACCTCATGATAAACTCACCAATGAAATAAAGAAAAAGCTTTCCAAAAATAGTGAAGCTAAAATGGTTTTATATAATGCTTTACCCAAAAAGGAATTCGAAAGAATCTCCACACTCAAAACCTCTAAAGAAATTTGGAATTCTTTAGTTGTAACTCATCAAGGTAATCAACAAGTGAAAAACAATAAAATATATTTATTTGTTCAACAATATGAACAATTTTTAATATCGGATGAAGAAACTATAGATCATTCTTTTGCTAACTTTAATACTATAATTACATCTTTACAAGCACTTGATGAATCTTTCTCTAGCCGTAACCATGTTAAGAAATATCTAAGGGCACTTCCATCCAAGTGGAGATCTAAGGTGATGGCGATAGAAGAATCAAAAGATTTGACAATACTCACCCTTGATGAACTCATAGGCAACTTAAAGGTCTATGAGCTTGTCCTTGCTAAAGATTCTGAATCGTCAAAAGTGAAAGAGAAGCATAAATCTCTTGCACTTAAAGCCAAGAAGGTCTCAAGCGATGAAGATGACTCCTCTTCGGATAGTGATGACGAGGAGTATGCCATGGTGATAAGGGACTTCAAAAAGTTCTTTAGAAGGAAGGGAAGATACGTCAAACAACCATATGACGACAAGAAAGGATTCCGGAAAAGCAAAGAGGACGAGAAGCCAATGGATGATCGCGCTTGCTTTAAATGTGGGGACCCACCCAAACCACTTTATTAGTAAGTGTCCCAAACGTGATGATCAAAAGGAATTTGTGAGCTGTTCGTGGGGAATGAGCGAGGAGGAGGATGAAGAAAATTGTCTCATGGCAAATGACGAGGTATGTCACGAATACTATAGTAGCTCATCATTAGATGATGACTCATTGCATAATGAATATGATAAACTTTGCAAAATTAGTTTAAAAGTAATCAACAAAAACAAGTTTTTTGAAAAATCAAAACCAACGTTTAGAAAAGGAAGTTATAGAGTTAAAGG
Source organism: Chrysanthemum makinoi (assembly GCA_910596185.1). NCBI lineage: Eukaryota > Viridiplantae > Streptophyta > Magnoliopsida > Asterales > Asteraceae > Chrysanthemum > Chrysanthemum makinoi. The sequence continues at coordinate 273,973,782 of OU343217.1, forward strand.
CAAAATTAAAACGTCTAGAAAAGGGGAAGATAGCAAGTAACGAATGTGAACTTTGCGTTCAACTTCAAATACTGATTGATCATCTAGACTCTAAGATTGCTAGAATGAACACTAATACCTTAGATATGATATTGGATAGTGTTAAAACAGGAAATAGCCAAAAAGGTCTAGGTTTTCAGGAACTTAATGCAACAACTAGTGAAAACAAAGAAACACAATTCGTAAAAGCACTAGAAAAACAAACCACTGTTGTGGCGGATCCCACAAAAAGGGAACTGGCTAGTGTACAACCAGGGATCCGTGGGTCTGCTGAAGCAAACAGTGGTAATAATGTAGCATCCTCTTCTAGAACTGATTTTGTTATTGTTAATAAGAAGAAACCAACTTATGTTACCATTAGACAACCACCTCCAAGATATAATCAATGCTATATAAGAAACAAAGGTCCATCGTTTTCAAAACCAAACACATCTAGGAGACCTAATAATGTTTATCCAAGAAGTAACCATCAAATGGGATGGAATCCAAATATGCAAAATGGTTTTCCATTTTAAAACTTTGCACCATGGAACGCATATTCACCTTATTCATACATGTCTAACATGAATGGAATGTTTAATACTAATGGACCCATGAACAAATGGGGACCAAACTTTTGAGTTAATTGTTTTCTTAGGTGTGCTTAAAGGTCGACCTAGATCCGGATGAGTGGATCAAGGATAGCGGGTGCACGAGGCACATGACCGGCAATAAAGATTTATTCTCCACATATGAATCCTTTAATGGAGGAAATGTGGTATTTGGAAATAGCAAAAGCAAAATCATCGGTAAAGGTACGATTTCTAACAAATCTCTAACCATTAACGATGTGTATCACGTAGAGAACCTAAACTTTAACCTATTAAGTATAGGACAAATATGTGATAAAAAGTGCAACGTACTTTTTAACGAAACCGGTAGTAAGATATTAAAGAACGATATCACCATAGGTAGAGGAATTAGGAAACATGGTGTCTATGTCATTAAAATTGGTAATGAACCTAAAGACAAACTTTGTCTTACTTCTATGGATGATACTTTGACCTTATGGCATCGAAGATTGGGTCATGCCAATATGCGACTTCTCCAATCACTATCATTCAAAGATCTAGTAAGAGATCTACCTAAATTAAAATATGAACATCACTTCTGTGATGCTTGTAACGTAGGAAAATAAGTCCATTCTAGTTACAAAGCTAAAAACATGGTGTCTACAACTAAGTGTCCAGAGTTACTACACATGGATTTATTTGGTCCATCCGCTATCCAAAGTTATGGAGGCAACTACTACACTTTGGTTATAGTGGATGATTATTCTAGGTGCACATGGACTAAATTCTTAAAGAACAAAACTGAAACGTTCAACTACTTTGAAATATTAAGTAAGAAAATTCAAAGACAACTAGGAAGTCCTATAGTGTCTATTAGAACGAATCATGGTAGGGAATTCAATAATGAAGTGCAATTTGGAGCCTTTTGTGACGCTAATGGTATTACTCACAATTTGTCGGCTCCTCGCACTTCACAATCGAATGGGGTAGTTGAAAGAAAGAATAGAACCCTACAAGAAATGAGTCGCAACATGCTAAATGAGCAATCCATACCTCAAAAGTTTTGGTGCAATGCCGTTGATACCTCAACATGCATACTTAATCGAGTCTTAATTAGACCACTTTTAGGTAAAACTCCATACGAGTTACTTGGAGGCAAAAAGCCTACGTTAGATCACTTTAGAGTCTTTGGTAGCAAATGTTTTCTACTTAACACTAAAGATTACCTTACAAAATTTGATCCTAAATCAACTGAAGGTATCTTTTTAGGTTACTCTCCTAATAGCAAAGCTTACGTCATATTAAACAAAAAAACAATGAAAGTAAAAGAATTATTAAACGTAAAATTTGATGAAAGTCCACCCAAACCTACTCCACCTCTTGTCGATGACGAGATTGTCGAAAGTAAATCTAGTGTAATAAAGAAAAAGATAAACGAAGAAGAAGAACCTTTAAATGTTGAAATCATAAATATTAAAGAGTCCAACGATCACCCCGTGGATAAGATCATAGGAAATCTAAATGAAAGAACCTTAAGGTCTCAAGTTCAAAACCAAAGTAGCTTGTTTTGTTTTGTCTCAACAATAGAATCTAAGAATACACAAGAAGCCATAAAAGATGAAAGTTGGGTAATGGCTATGCAAGAAGAGTTAAATCAATTTGTTTCTAACGATGTTTGGACATTCGTCCACCCACCTGGTAAGAAAACTATAATAGGAACCAAATGGGTATATAAAAACAAGTTAGATGCAAATGGTATAGTGTCTAGAAACAAAGTTAGACTCGTTGCCCAAGGGTATAATCAACAAGAAGGAATAGGCTTTGATGACACCTATGCCCCCGTGGCTAGATTAGAGTCTATAAGAATACTTCTCGCTTATCCTTGTGCTAATGATCTTAAGCTTTATCAAATGGATGTCAAAAGTGCTTTTCTAAATGGTTTATTAATGAAGAAGTATATGTAGGTCAACCTCCGGGCTTCATCAATTTTGAAAAACCTAAACATGTGTATAAGCTAAAGAAAGCCCTTTACGGTCTTAAACAAGCTCCAAAAGCTTGGTATGATAGACTCAAGTCATTCTTAATCAAACACAACTACACCATGGGGTTAGTTTATAACACACTTTTTACTAAGAAAAGAGAATCACATATAATCATTGTTCAAATATATGTAGATGATATTATATTCGGATCTACTTGTCAAGACATGTGTGATGATTTCTCTAAAATCATGCATGACGAGTTCGAGATGAGTATGATGGGAGAACTTAGTTTCTTTCTTGGTCTACAAATCAAACAAGTAGAAGATGGTATCTTCTTTAATCAATCTAAATACATTAAGGAGATGTTAAAAACATTTGGTTTAGAAGAGTCAAAACCAATTAGGACACCAATGTCATCCGACACTAAACTCACAAAAGATGAAGACGGCGAATCCGTTGATAAAACAAAATATCGTGGCATGATTGGTAGTCTTCTCTACCTCACGGCTAGTCGGTCGGATATCATGTTTAGTGTTTGTCTATGTGCTAGGTTTCAAGAAGATCCTAAAACATCACATCTAGAAGCCGTCAAAAGGATATTTAGATACATTAAGGGTACAAATCAATTAGGATTGTGGTATCCTAAGGGTACGGGAGTAGAAACAATTGTATATGCAGATTCTGACCATGCAGGTGATTATGTTGACCAAAAAGTACAAGTTGGGTATGTACTTTTGTGGGATGTTGTTTAACATCTTGGTTCTCAAAGAAGCAAACGCCATTAGCAATATCAACAACCGAAGCCGAATATGTCTCCACTGGCAAAGCATGCCAACAAGCACTATGGATGAAACAAGCGTTAGTTGACTATGACATTCATCTAAGTGACATAGCCATTCTATGTGACAACAAAGGTGCCATCGATTTAAGCAAGAATCTGGTATTGCATTCTCATACAAAGCATATAAAGATTCGTCATCACTTCTTAAGAGACAATGTTCAAAAGGGGAACATCTCTATTGAGAAGGTAGTGTCCGAAGACAACATAGCCGACGTCCTCACCAAACCATTGAAGCGGGAACAATTCAACCTACTTCGTCTTGGTCTTGGTCTCATGTAACAATCGTCGTAATTTGCTTTTAAACTCTACAAGGTATGTAGACACTAGCCTTCTTCTTTCTGAGTCTATGATCTCTATTTCACGCATAATTCACAAGTAATACGGGAATTTTCAAAAACCAAGATAAGTTTTACTTATAATTCATAGTTTTCTCTTAGTTTTCAAGATAAGCACCTTTTGCAAACACGTAATTGCATACATTTTTTTAAACGTTTTGTTCACACATAGAAACCTCTTTTCAAAATGTTTTCTAAAAGGATACCTCTTCTCGTATCACTTTCATAAAATCCATTTCTCACGTCTAGGACAAATCGCTTTTTCATTATTAATACAAAGTAAAAACCCATTTTCATTGCATCTAATGCCTTTTGAATGCTAAAGAGGACACATAACTAATATGTGTTTTCGGGTACATTCATTTAAGCAACAATGAATTAGGAGCACTCGGGTTATCTCACATAATAGTGTGCTTTTTCAATTCTAGTTTATTTTTCTTTTCTTTAGGAGTCGAGATAACCTCAACTCCAAATGGTTTGCATATAGGCACACACTAGGCACAAATGTTTCCAAAAAGGAAAATTTTGAGCTGCCTGAATCACCAGTACCACGGATCCCAGCCTTAATGCTGGACGGATCCCTCAAGGGAAGGATCCGTAGGATCCGTGAGACAAGCTAATTTTATCTTCTGTTTTTTCTCACTTTGGATAAAAACTTCAATAGTTTCATCATTTCTTTTGTTTATTTTGGAGTATGTTATTTAATGCTTGTGTTCTCATGATCACATGCCTTAAATCCATATCTAATCATTAGATTTTAATCCACATTTTGGGTCAAGCATTCATTACAATGCATTATTTTTCTATAAATAGGATTCCCAAAATGCTTGCATATTCATCAAATCCCAACTTCACAAACAAACATCATCATGTCACCCAAAAGATCTTCCAACATAGCTGAATCATCTAGAGCAAACAACCCCTTTCAAGAAATCCAAAACTTTGTCCTCCCACCTTCCAAAGTACCACTACCCAAATCTAGAAAAACCGCACAGATTAGCATCCGACCTTGTTGCTTAGCAAAACCATCATCAAATGGTTCATCACCAACAACTCATTCACCACAAGATGCTTCCATTATAGCACCTCCTTCATCACCAAGAAGTACACCAACTTCATCACCCATCACATCACCACCTAAGGTCACTCTTTTGGAACTCCTTAAGACTCCAACAAGATCTCAAAAAACAAAGCAAAAAGAACTAGTCTTTTTGACACCTCTCACTTCTCCAAACACAATTTTCAAAGACCTTGAAACCTCACCACCTATAGCTCCCATTGTGTTACAAGAACATCTAGGTTCTTTTCCACCACCACTTCCAAATATTCTGGACTTTGATCCGTATGTTTCAACTTTTCCACCACAATTTCCGCATCTCACAAATCAAAGTCACCCGGAAAACTTTCGCACTCATTACCCACATCACTTACATTGTGAACATTGCCAATCCACTAGGGATATTGCAATAGAGATTAGGGAAGAAATGCGAGTCATACTTAACCTCATCCTTGATCGCATCAACATCATTACTCACCAAAAATTTCATCCATAACCTTATGCAAGCATGGAAGGAATCATTTTTATTACTTTTAGTATTTTCCTTTTGAGTCATTTTTTTAAGAACAAGTCTTGTTCTTACCTTTACATGCTTGTATGTGGCATAAATACCACTACATTTTGTTGTTTTTATTACGAGGCCTTGTTTACATACCTTGGCTCCCAATCTTGATTCTCGTCAATCACAAGATTATTTATGCATGTTACTACTAACCCTTTCTTTGTAGGATTTTTTTTCTCACTTGACGCCCCATTTTAGGGGGAGCTACCGTCAAGGGGGAGTTAGCGATACGTGGACTATTTTTCCACATTTTACTTCTTCGTTGGGGTAACTTTTGTTTCACAAAAAGGGGAGAAGAAGTAAAACTTAGGCTTTCAAAACATACATCTAATCTTAAGTTTTACTCATCATAACATTATGTTTTGTCATCAACAAAAAGGGGGAGATTGTTAATAAAAATAAACCGTAAAAACGTTTATTAATATTTAGCGATCTCTTTGTGTTTTGTTGATAACAAATATAATGTTATCATAAGAAAAATTATAAGGATACATGTTATTTTTGTAAAGCATTTACATATAGTCACTTAATACAAATTGTTGGAATAAATCATTTGTTGTAATAGTTTATTAGGATGGGTAAAAACCACAACCCATGGAGCATATCCATAACCCATGGTATTGACCCATATCCATTTGACTAGATGCATTGCATCTATTAGATACATTGTATCTAATGAAATACCCATGGACCAACCCATAACCCATGACCCATGACCTATAACCAAAAAACCCATGGGCAAAGAGGAGCGTCCCACAGATCCCTGGTGTTACACTAGACGGATCCCTTAAGGGAGGGATCCGTGGGATCCGTGCTACAAAGGTGCAAGTTTTTGCCTATAAATAGAGAGTCATTTCTTCATTTCTCTTCACCCCTCTTCTTACTAACTCTCTCATATATTCTTACACTCTTCAAACAAAAGATCACTTGATCTAGAGAGTTGTTCTTCTTTCTATTGTGATTCTCATATAGATCATTCTCTAAGGCGAGATCACGAGCTTTCTACAAGTCATCCAATCAAGGGGTCCTTGATTGATTTGTTTCTTCTCAAGATTTCTATAGAAAAGATCTTGTACTTGATATTTCACATAGTTGTTGTGTAATAGTCGTGTTGGTTTGGTCCTCCGTGTTACGGACTCAGTATTTAGCTTTGTACCTGAAAAAGGTGTAAGCAACGTTGTGAAGGCTTCTCCGCCAAGTTGAAGGAGTTTGTTGACATAGTGCTTGAACTCTCGAGTAGGTGACTCGGGGAGTGGAGTAGGGCAAGGAAGGTGTCCTTGTAGCCGAACCACTATAAATCGGTTGTGTCATTTTTATCCCTTGCTTTACTTTCTTTACTTGCATTACTCTTAGATCTATACTTTATCTTCATCCATACGATTTCACATAACATCGAATCTAAAGTTTTTAGAAACTAACTTAAAATCGGCAAAACTATTCAACCCCCCCCCTCTAGTTTTCCACAAACCTCTTAATTAACTCGGGATTAGTGATTCCATGCATGAAGCTGAAAACCTTCATGACTTCCGGAGCTCCTTTGACATCCCTACTTTCCACCTTGAATCTTTTCAAGAAGTCTTCTGTGTTTTCTCTTTCCTTCTGTTTGATATAATGAAGTTCCACCGGATCCTTTATGCACTTATTTTGCTGAAGGAAGTTTGACAAAAACTTCCTTCAGCTTCGTCATAACTATCTACCGATTCCTGGAGATCGTCAACCACACCCTAGCGGATCCAGTAAGTGTGGAGTTGAACATGTGGCACCATGTTGGCATAGCCCAGCGCTCTACCTTTACCTCTGCTTGAAATTTTTTTAGGTGATCTTCTGGGTCTTCACTTTCGTCGTATGTCTTCAACTTGGTAGGCATTTGCGTCTTCTTAGGCATGTCGAAATAGTGAATGCTTGGAGTAACCGGGTCGGTCTCCTTGCACACCCATGGCCTAGCTAAGTCGTCGTTCTTGACATCCAAATTTTGCCTCTTTGACCCGGAGCTCTAGTGTTCGTTCTCGCTGTTCACGCCGTGTGCCGATCGGTCCTCCGTGAGTATGTTCGACTACCTTCAGATCCACGGAGTAGGGTTCCGCTTTGTGAAGAAGAATGGTGGTGAGTGCCTCGTCCTCTTTTTTCGGATCTGCGACGGTTAGTTCTCTCTGTGCTTCAAACACATGGAGATACTCTTCTCTCGTTTCCAAGCCATTGGAACGCCGCTTTGCGCAACCTTGTGAACACTTCTTCCTTTTCGCGTTTTCTTCGCGGTGATCCGGATCGGCCGCGTCTTAGCTCGAGTTTTCCTCATGTTCGCGCTTCGGAGATTCGATCTTCTTTCTCAGATCATTCCTTTGCACCTGCTTTTCGGATTCGGATTGCTGTGATGCTTCGCTAAAGTCTAATAGGGTTTTCACCGTTTCTATAGCCTTGATTCTTCCTTCCTGTTTCCGAACTTTCTCTGTCACAATGGGTAAGATCTGTTCGTAGTACTTGTCGCAGTACTTCTTGATGGTTGCACTGGATGCGGACCCATCAGATCCCTCCAGATCTATCGCGTTTTTCTTTCCTCCCTTATTCTCCACCACAGATACAGGGGTGGGGGTAGGATCAGAACAAGCTCTTTTGGTAAGCATTTTTTTTCTCGGAACGCAGTTGTGTACTGGGTCCCAAGGATGGCGCCAACTTGTTAGTACAATTTTTGTGACGGGTTGTAATGGATGTGAATATAACTTATCGGACTGGGCCAACAAGCTTCTAACGGGCTGTTCTTGTACTAATCCAAGTAGTTTGAATGAAATTCCTGCACAAGATTAGACTCCGGCGTGAGAGTAAGCACGCATTCTTGAGAGGGAAACAAGAGTATGTGTGTGTAATTATGAGAGAGAAAGTTGTACATTGTATGGGGATTAGAGCCTCTTTTATAGGTGAGGTTTACTGCTAGGGTTCCCTAGATTCTCGCATGTAGCGGTTACTTGCCGGAGCCGGATCCTTGGAGGACAAGGATTCAGTGTTAATCGCGGACGCGGACATAAAAGGTCTAACGGTTGAAGGTTCAGGCCGTTATGTGTCTAGCGTGCGTCTTGAGGTCTGGACCATAGCCAATTTCGTCATTGGGCTTACTGTAGGCCTAGGGTTTGTAATCATTGGGCTTGAGGCCTTGAGCCCAATGTGTGTATAGTATGTATTGGGCTTAGTAGGCATGTTATACATATTATACGTCATCGTTAAGCGTATAAAAAAAACTTTTTTTTAATGCGTATAACTTTTTTTTAAGCGTATAAAAACTGTTTAATAAACTTTTTTAAGTATTAATAAAAAAAAATTAAGCTCTCACGTTGTACATTAGCCAAAAACAATTTTAAGCCCTCACGTTGTGAGGGTCTAATTTTTTTATTTTTCACTTTTTAAAAAGTTTATTATACTTAAATTTTTAAGCCAAAAATTTATGTATAATAAACCTTTTAATTTTTTTTAAGTAATAATAAAAAAAATTTAGGTCCTCACGTTGTATATAAGCCCAAAATTTAAGTATAATATATATATTTTTTTAAAAGAGTTTTTTTAGGCCCTCACATTATACATAAGCCCGTAATTTTTAAGTATAACAATTTAAGTATAATTAATTTTTTTTTTTAATTTTTTTTCTGAGTTAATTACATAAATGGTCCCTATGGTTTACCCGGTTTCACATATATAACTTTAGCCCCTCACGTTATGCAAACATATCACGTTAGTCCTTTTTTAACGACCGTTTAAACGTCGTTAGTAAATTGGACATAACCCGTAATTTTTGCATACCACGAGGACATGACCCGTCAAAAAAAAACACAGAGACAATATATGCAAGATCCGGTAAACCTTAAGGACCAATTATGTAATTAACTCTTCTTTTTATATATATATTTTTTAATTCAAGCATTAGTGATGAAAATGAGCAAATGACATACGCATAGCTGTTATTGGTTTTAAACAGAGCTTTAAAAGAAACCATTGTTACCATTAGATAATTAGTGATACAAAAAATTTGGCAAATGTTTTGTAAAGGTATCATACTTGCCACCAAAATTTTTTTTAGATAGTGATTGAATTTTTTTCATTCTTAGTACAATTTTCTTGTCTTTTTTTTTATCTTTTATGGGTAGTGATGACCAGTGATAACCATTTTACCCTTTCAAATTTACATAAAAGGCCCATGTGGATTAGCGAAATTTGCATCCACCGTCCCTAAGGTAAACAACATAACTGGTCCCTGTCGTTTGGAGAAAATTGCATCCATTGTCCCTAAACTTTTTTTTTATCCATTCTTATACGTTTTCGTTCGTTTTTATATGGTGTTATAAATTTTATACATTTTCGTCCCTTTTTATCCCCTTTTATACGTTTTTATACGTTTTCGCCCATTTATTTACGTTTTCATCCGTTTTTATCTGTTTTCGTACATTTTTATACGTTTACATTTGTTTTTATCTATTTTTTTCCGTTTTTATACGTTTTCGTCCGGTTTTATACGTTTCGTCCGGTTTTATACGTTTCATCCGTTTTTATTTGTTTTCGTCCGTTTTTCGTGCGTTTTCGTGCGTTTTATCTGTTTTATACCGTTTTCAACCGTTTTCATCCATTTTTTTCCGCATTTGTACTTTTTTATACGTTTTCGTTCGTTTTTATACGTCTTCATCCGTTTTTATACCGTTACATTCATTTTTCTTAAGTTTTATCCGTTTTTGTACGTTTTTGTATGGGTTTGTATGTTTTTATAAGTTTTATGTGTTTTAGTACATTTTTTTGCGTTTTTATTTCGTTTGATTATATATGTTTTTGTCCGAATTTATACTTTTTTATCAGTTTTAGTCCGTTTGTAACGTTTTCATCCGTTTTTTACGTTATTATTGGATTTTGTACGTTTTGTACATTTTCATATGTTTTTTACATTTTTAACCATTATTATCCGTTTTCATATGTACCAAAACGTATAAAACATACAAAAACGGATATAATGTATAAAAACGAATGAAGATGTATAAAATGAATGAAAACGTATAAGAAGGGATGAAAACGTATAAAAACGGACGAAAACGTATGAAAAATGGAGGAAAACGTACAAAAATGAATGAAAACGTATAAAAACGAATGAAAACGTATAAAACATACCAAAACGTATAAAAACTGACCAAACATATAAAAACGAATGAAAACGTATAAAAACGTAACCAAAACATATGTTGGAATCACTGCTAAACCATTTCTCAAGTGTTAGTAATCAATATGTAATAGTTAGTTTAATTAAGGCTTTTATGTTAGTACTTAAGGCAAGACTTATGTAGAAAGCCCATAAGCCTTGGCACAAGCCCAATAAGGAAAGGAAGGGAGCTTGTGTGTTGCCCTAGCTCCTTCCCTATAAATACCTTTGTAACTCCCATTTGGGAGTTGTGTTGATCCCAGTTGAGCAAACGATCCTTATAGAAACTGATTAGTAACAACTTGTTAAATATTATGCGGAATTTAATATTCAACATTAAGAAGAAGAACAATAATAATAACTCTTAAACACCTCAATTATATTAATAACGAATACTCTAACCAGTATTAGGGTTTTACAACCTTGAAGTGTATCGACCTTAGATATAAAACATACGTATATCTAATCTAACCTATGACCTCCTTTTATAGGCTAAGGAGTCCTTTGCATAATACAATACGTAACCTACAAGATAAATATCTTTTCCATATTTATCTAATACAAAATATTAAACCGACTATACAAAACTAGCAATGCTTACAATACATTAGCAAGGGTTCTATATTACTACTAGCCGCGGTTTCACATCAGCAGTGGATTCATTCATCTGTCCGTGGTTTCATTAACTATGTCCGAGGTTCCAACACTTAGAATAATTCATGACTTGAGGAACCTAAAACCCAACAATCCTCCCCTAAACTTGATACATTCAAATAGAATTCTCAAGTTTCTTTTAAGCTCAAAACTTCTGAATTGGAGGATGTATCCAAACACTTACTAGTTTTAAAAATTGTCTCATACTTCAACAACAAACTGTAAGCTTGACCATCATAGGGCATTAACATCTTCAAACCACCAGGCTTCACCATCTCGAGAAATAACTCTGGATAATTATTCAATTTAGGATAATCACCTTCTACAAGCATATGAATAACTTCTCCGAAACAAGTTAACACATGAACTCCACAAGTTTGATATAAAAACCATCTTGTAACTTGACCATTGTATAGTCCTTTCCATTCAGGTTCATCATGAGTAGGTTCAAACAAAATCTTCAAGTGATCATAAACCATTCTCTCATGATTGTCATCTGGATGTACATCACCAAATTTATTCTTGTAAAGCTTCCAAAGATTCATCAAATCATCTCTATCCAGATATTGAAGCATTTGTGAAAATGTCACAAACTCGAAACTTCATTATTGACTCTTTGTATTTTCCAAAGATCATGCACTTCCATTAAGCTCAAATTCATAAGAGATAATTTGATTACCATCTTCATTCACTTTCATTCTTTTAGAACCGGATGTCTCCTCGAATCTCAGATTTTCTCTTTTGACTACTTTTGATCCACTCTTCTTCTTTTTCAGAATTCATTGGAAGAAAATCATCATTATTAATCCTCATACACATCAGATAAAGCTCATGAAAACTCTCAAATGAACATTTATTAAGATTTTCGAAATATGTATGCCTCAATTCTTAATAATCTTCATCAAGACATTCCTCATCTCACCTTTTTGTAGGAGGTTTCTTCCTTTTAACTTGCTTCTTTTCCCATCGATCCTCTTTGCCCTTTCACCCAAGATTCTAGCTCTTTCATCAACATCTAACAATGCCCATTCTTGAGTAGTATACTCATCTTGTATTTTATTAGAAGCTTGAAGATAGTTCTGTGTTTCATACCATTTAGCTAACCATTTCTGAGTAGCCTCCTCCTCTTCTTGCTTTTCTTTCTCTGCAATTGCTTCCTCTTCAGCTTGTATGCTTCTTGTATACTCTTCATCATAAGCAATCTGTTCTTCTACACTTTTAAACTTCAAAATAGGTGCTGCAATACCTTTACCCTTACCAATGTCTGGTTGAGCCACCTTCTTCTTCAAAGGCTCACCAATAACAAAACGTTTACCTTTGGGTTTGGTTGCAGTAGATTTAAGAGATGAAACAGGTGCAATGATGGGTGTAGGGTTAGATGAGGTTTTGCTTAGATTTATCAAAGTACTTGCAACTTCCTTCTCAACTTCTTTAGATTTAGGTGGTGATACAGAGGTAGGTGGTAATACAGAGATGGTTGTAACAATTGTAGAAGTGGTTATGATAGCAGTGGGTAAGTTTAAAGTGGGAGTGGTTATGATTACCTTATCTGAATCTGCAGCAGTGGTTTCAAGAATACTAGTCGTGGTTGCAGACACACTATCAGTGGTTGTGTCCTGAATCACCTCATCTTCTACCATAGTCTTCAAACTTTCAAGAACAGCTTCATTCCCATCTTTATCAGATACCAAAAAATTTTCTGCTTGATCTCCACTATCCACATCCTCATCCATATGCACATCTACAGCCTCCCCTGAAGTCATGCTTGCACTCCTCCCCTGTTTGGGTACATCCTCCACATTCACAGCTGGAGAGGAGTCCACCTTTCTTCTCAACTTTCTCATTTTCCTTAAAACAAGAACCCAGTGTCTCCTCACTTTCTCCAAAACAAACATCCCGTGTGCTTCCTCCCTAATCTCTTTACCCCAAAACACGCCAACTCTTGAAGACTTGAGATTTTAACCTCCATTTTGGTACATTTAGCCGTCAATTCATTTAAGTGTTCAAGAATATCCTCCCCACTGACACTGTGTTAACCTGGTCCGAGAGGTGGTTCATTGAAAAATTATCATGTACCGTTTAGGATCCGCAAATCATTTTCATGTTCCACACTATCCTCATCACTTCGAAATGTGTTAACCGCTCCGAGAGGTGAATCCTGGATAAAGTAAACATAGCACCGCACCTTTCCCGATCATCTATGCACTCGAGCAGCCAACGGCTAGGGATTCCTCCACCTTTATTGAGTTCCAATGAACTCTCCACATTATGAGATGCCAAAGGTTGGGTCTTAATGATGTTTCCACTATCCCGACCAGATCTAAACATGAATCAGAGTGGAAGCCCTTCCAATCATGTCACCTCCACAACTTGTGATGCCTCATAAACAACACCATTAACACCAGCCTGAGGTAGCTTGGTGCCCTTCCTCCTCCTAGTCCACAAAATTGGTTTAACAGTGGTTTGGGGTTGACTAGCAATGGGTTGAGATACACTAGCAAAGGGGTTCAAGTGTACTATCGCTGGTTGAGGTGTACTTGCAGTGGGTTCAGATTCTATGGGTTGGGATTCAAGACCTTCATCAAACTCATGTATAGCAAAAATTCAGCATATGTGGGAATAAGGGAACATCTCTTATTTGAAAATTAGGATTCGATTCTCATATGTGCAAAGACCTTAGGAAGCATATAATGCACTTCATACTCCTTAGTATGCTCACCGTTCTTCTATTTGACTGTCCACAATCAGTTGCACAAACCTAGGATATAAGTAATATTTACCCTTCTTCCTAATATTCTGCACAAACCCTTCATAAATCATCCTGCACCAATTAAACTTCCTCCCTCGATAGACATATATATAACAGCAGTAGCAATTTTGGAAGGAAAGTCATCAAATCCAAAGGGTCTTATTACTTATACACATCAACAAGGTATGTATCAAAAACTTCCATTGTTGAGAAAACATGCCTTTAAAAATTTTTACCTTATCATCCCTTCTAGTATATCCTAGCCTCTCTAAACCTTCAAAGATTTCAAAGATCGACAAATTAACTACACCATCAAAGATCATCCAACTTCAAAACATCTCTAATGATTCCCTCATCAACCAAAACCTCATTGTCATCCACAACAAGCTATCAATACTTCAACCCCATCTATCTCCTCAAGCTTAGCATTTCCCCAGAATTGACGGATATAGGCTTTAAGAATGGTGGTGGAACAGCTTAATGCAAAGTGGATAGGGCTAAAATTTGATTCAGCACTAACCGTCAAGTCTAATCACACAAACCGCCACTTGTGAATGACCGTACTGCAGAAGACTTAAAACAGATTAAACACAAATACAATTAAGATCGAGAATACAATGAATTCCGGTCGTTAAGTCCCACCTGAGACTCAATGGTGTGTTAAAACCGATTCAGACGATAGAATGATCACTAATGATAAGGATCGAAAGGATTTGGATAGGATAATTACACTAATGAAAAAGTTATAAATTAAAGCGACTTAAATACAAATTAAGAAAATTAAAAAGATAAAAGATATTAAATAAACGCTATCACTATATTTAAAGTGATGAACGCAAAACCCAAAACGCACGCTTAAATTAAAACTAATGAAACGCACAAAAAATAAAAAGTGAAACTTACAAAATATAAATCCTAAAAATATGAAAAATACATTTTTACAATCCTAATGATAAAAGAAACTTTTTAGAAAAAGAAAACTATTTTTACAACTATTTAATTAATTATTATTAATTAAAAACTATTTTTAACTAATTAATAATTAACCAAAATACAAGAAATTAGGAAACAAAGCTAGAAAATTGAAATTATGAAATGGAAAAGTCTAAAATAACAAACTAGAATTTTCAAAACTATTTTTGTATTTTTTAGATTATTTTTCTATTTTCTAGGAATTAAATACTATTTAAAACTGATTAAATTATTTAAAAATACAAATTTAACTAAGAAAAATCTAGAAAAATATTTTTTTGGCTTTTTATATTTATCTAAACTTAAGAAAATTGAAAAATTATTTTTTTGAACCTTTTTCTAATTTTTTATATTAAATACTAATTAAAAATGCTTAAAAACTATTTTAAATTAAGAAAAATAGCAAATGAACTTGGAAAAATCTGAAAATTGCAGGAAAAGTCTAAAATAATATGAGGAAGCAAGGAAAATTGGAAAAACAGTGGCTTATTTGGAAGAATAAGCAACTGATGTGCCAAGTGCTTATAAATAAGCACTGGATAAGCCAAACCACACTAAAGGGTACCAAACTGAAATGGAAGTTACAATAAGCTAAAATAACTAAAATGGAACAAGTTTCAACAAGTTACAACCACTGAATAGCAATCAAGTACAGATTTGATGTTTTGAGTATTTTGCTTAAAACAGCTTAGAGGTGCAAGTTTGAGCTTATGAATAAGCTAACCAATAAGCCAAAACTTAAAACCAGAACTTGGGATCTACACTAGACCTGGTTGAGAACCAATAGAACAGAAACTAGACCTAGAGGAGCTCGTGAGCCAACCGCAAGCTCTGAATACCTCAGAATCCCCTGCAGTGGCTACAAAGCTGCCCTGCATTGGGATTCAAGCCTGTTTTGACAAGCTAATTTGAGCTTATTGAAAAAATTGAAAAAATCTACTAAAATGACCATAAGAAAGTAGACCAGTGGAAGATTTTAAAGCAACAAGAATCACTGAAATTGGCTTGGAAATGAGCAAATGAAAAATCCTTCTCAGTGGGCTCAAAACCACTTTTTTAACTTTTGACTTTTTAACAATAATGAAGAACTTTGACCAAAATGGATTTTGGATCCAATTTTGTGACTGAGATTGATGTAATGTGATATGATAACACTAATGCAAGCTATGGTATTGACTTCTAAACTCAAAACACCGACCGCTAGTCCTAAAACTCCAACAAAGGGACAAGAAGAAAGATTTTAAGGCATTTTGACTTTTTGAACTTAGCATGCACAAAGTATAGAATCAAATGAGCATACTTAGACTACTCAAACATGAAACAACAAACATAAACCCCTGCACAAGCCTTTAGGACAGTTTTAGGCTATGAACCAAACACCCCTTTATAACTTGATTTGCAACCGAAATTAGAACAAACACTGAACCATATAGTACCTTTAATCAAAATGAGTTTATATGATCATATTACAACTATATAAACACATAGAAAACAATTTTGACCACAGATATACAGATAAGCTAAAAATGCAAAAACTGACTTAAAACTTGAAAAATGAAACAAGTACTAACCACTGTATCCAGCTATTGCAGGCCAACACCAAACCCAAACCTAAGCTAAATAATACTAATCCAACCCATTTTCATCTGCATCAACCCATCATCAACTCCATTTCCAATTCCATTGCCCAAGGATCATTGAGTTGATTTTTATTGACCAGAAAACAACTTTGCTTAAAACTTAAATTTAAACTTACCAAAAGCTTTAATAAGCTGATATAAGCTTCTTTGAATCCACAAATTAAGCCACTAAAGCTTTGACATAGAAATTCGAAAACGAAAATTGCACAGTGAACTAGAAACTTGGAATGTAAACATAAACTGGAATTAATACTTGGAAAGAGTTTTAATACACTTTAAATGACTTAACTTGACAATATGAAGCAAAAGATTACAATTTAGGACTTGATTAAAACGAAACATAAAACGACATACAATTTAGAATTTAAACTAACTACTACTTCTATCATTCTTCCCATGCATCCTTTTATACTCCAAGCTCATTATCTCTCTTCCTGAATAGTTCCCACCATGTTTCTCACCCTTGATTGAAAAACTGATCTTGGCCATTGAAATAGATTTTGGCGCCAAAATGGGTGTTTGACAGATGGGGTTGAGTGTTTTGGAGAAAGGTGCATTTAATGTGTTTTGGAGGGAGGTGGGGAGGGAGGGAACAAGATAGTGGATAAAGGCAATGGGATGGTAGCTTGAGTGTATTGCGTGCACTGGGAGGAAGGAGACAAAGGGAGGGAAAAGGGCGCCAAGTGGGTTGCTGCTTTTGACTTGTTTGACTGACCAAATATTTAATAATAGGGGGTCCAAAATGCTTATTTGACAGGGGGGTCATATGGGATAGGCAGGCCAAAAAGGGTTTAAGGCTTAAATGATAACTAGGGACCTTTTGTGTAAATTCTGAATTTCAAGGGACCACTCCTGCCAATTAAGCAAAGTTTCTCTAAGGACCATAAGTGACAATCTTAAAAAGTATAAGGACCAAACTTGCCATTTTGCAATTTTCCAGGGGCCATTTCTGCCAAATTTCAAACTTGAAGGACTAATTTTGTAATTTTCTCAAACTTTTGATATTTTTCACCAAAGGACTAAATTTGACAACTTTTGATTTTAAAAGGACCTTTGGTGACTTTACTTTTGAAATTATGTGCTCGTGGACTGCTTTTGACAACTTTGAAACTTGGGGGACTGAAACTGCAATTTTTGCAAATTTGATATGTTTTTCATCCGATTTTGATATTTTTGCATTTAAAACACATAAAACACTGATTTGTGATATTTTGATCATTTTGATGTGTTTTCGAGTGTTTTCAGATGATTTTGCAGTTTATTTTGTACAAAAATGATGAGTATTCAGACACTCATCAATCCCCACATCGAGATATTGCTAGTCCCTAGCAATGATTTGAGAAAAACATAATGGATTTTAATCTCTTTACCAAAGCCATTACTCGAGAGTAGCCAAATGTTTCAGTTCAAGTAAGAACCATGGTACACCGATAACCATGTGATTTTGAGCAAACCACCAACTTTCAACGGATTTGATTTGTCTTTACCGTAAGCCGTCACTTCGACTAGCCAACTCTTAGATAAATTATTATCTTTGGTGAGCTGATTACCAATTATGGTTTTTCCACTGCCTTTACCACAAGCCATAACCTTACGGGCTAGCCAACTCTTCACTTTTTAGGATATGGTGAGTTGAGAACCATACAATTTTGGGCAAATTGCAAGCCATATAAACGGATTTGAGAAATCTTTACCAAGAGCCGTTTGCTCCTGGATTAGCCAATCCTTTTGTCTTATAGACATGGCGGACTGATAACCAAATGAGTAAGTGTAAAACACTTACTCCAAAAAAATTTTGGCCAAAAACGGGGGAATTGGGTAGATAATTATATGATAAAATTCGTGAGAATTCCCCCCCACACTTAGAAATGAATATTGCCCTCAATATTCAAAGTACCGCCGGTTATGCCGAAACAAAGAACGTAAAAGGAAATACTACGCCATTATTTGAAAGAAGATTTTTTTGGATAAAACTTGGAATTGCTTATTTAAAACAAGTTACACTGAAGGTTTTACTTAAAATGAGATACATGAAAACCAAATTACATTCTTTTAACTAAAACTAAAACATTCAATTTAAAAACGACATTAAGGTAAATAAAAAATAACTAACTACTGCTACAAACTACTTCTTTCTTCTCTCTTTTATACTCCCAATGATTCTCTCACATCTCCTCAGTGGATCCCACCTGATTCTAGAGCTTTAGGGTGACTTTAGTGAGATTTTGCCACTTTGTCAATTTTGGCGGGAATAATGGATTTGAGCAGTTGAGGTTGAGTAAAAGGTTAAAGGTGCATTTAATGTAGTTTGGAGTGAGGTGGAGTGGGGAGACAAAGAGAGGTGATAGGTTGAGTGGGTATGCGCATGTGGGAGAAATGGGGAAAGGAAAGAAGACTTTTGCGGGTTTGGGGGTTCATCGCTGTGTTAATAATAAAGGGGGTAGAAAATAGAAAGAAGTCAAATATGGGTGAAACCCATATGGCATGCTATCGTTTTTGGTTTCCGAAGTCGCTAGCTTGACTCGACCCTGAATTCATTGGTTCATGGGGAAGCAAGGTGGAAGAAACAATCTCCATCGGACTTTCATTCAAGATGTTTGTATAAACATTTGAAGCACGCTAAAGTTCCACATCGATGAGATATAGAGAGAACCGCCAAAAATGATAATTGTAAATGCCGGATCAAAGATAGTGTCCTCACCTCAAGGAGTGAAGAAGAGAAAAAGTCACCGAGTAGGTGAAGAAAAGAAGGAAAATCATGATAACAATCATGACTAGATCTTCTTCCTCGATTAAGTGCATTGCACTTATTTGGATGTTATTGGTTGAGCTCTTAGGGTTGGAAGGCATCTCGGTTGGGAGGGTGGGAAGATTTGTCATAACTATGCAAATTGAGATTCTCTCCCGATCATGATTTTTGTCATCCAAGCAATCATACTCCAGCGGAGATATGATATGAGAGAGTTCACCGACGAACTCCTCATGAAGAGAATCAATCACATAATGTGAATTTGTGAACTCTTGTTCCATTGTGGGCTCATCACTATCCTCCCCGAGTATCAAAGAGTGGATTCTCAGAAATTGAAGTGAATTCAGAGTTGAATTCAAATAGAGGATTAGTGAAAGTAGCTTTGAATGTTTCGGGAACAAAATGATCAACATTCTCTATTGGACTGTTGGAGTAAGAAGTGAGTGAACGATCATTATCAATGAGACTTCAGCTCTCCCAGATCGGCTTCAAAATCAAAGAGTGGATTGATGTGAGTGAGTTCACCGGAGAACTCCTCAAGAAGGGGATCAAAGATCGATTGTGGAAGTGATGCCTCAACGTACTCGATGTCTCCATAAGAAGCACAATCTTCGCTAAGATCAGAGAAAGTTTCAAAATGATCTTGAGAACACTCAAGAGGGGAAGAAGAATCACCACATATGATCGAAATTCCCTGTGACTCTCTTGGGATTGGGACAAGGTCCTCAACACTAGACTTTATGAATTCGTCCGATTCCTTCGTGAACAGTGTCAAGATACTCATCCCCCATGTTCAGAGCGAGTGTGAACCTCGTGATAACAGCAGACTGAGGGAGTTTAGAAGGACTAGCATACATATGTTTTATACTTAACATTTGTTCTTCCGCTAGTAATTCCATCATAGTCTTTTCTCCCGATTTTCATGGAAGGAATTTCAATGATGAATTTGATGAATCTGCATATTAATTCATTAATATCAAGGGTAACATCATCATCATCATCATGGAATGAAACGAATCGAGAGCTAGATTTGAATGCTTTTTGTAGTCTAATTGATTCCTAACAATGTTTCAATGGCAACTGGGAATCTAATTTAGTACCCGCTCCTCCGCTAACAATTCTTCCATGGATTTCTCGTGTGACATAGCCGACTCCTCCTTAAGTTCTTTTAATAACTCAAGACTCTTCAAGAGAAGGTCCGTCGTAGTTTCATGAGGAGTTGCTTGAATCATTTGGTATTGTGGAAGTTGGTCTTGATACAAAGAGTCGTAATTGTTACAAGGAAATGGATTCCCTGCTTGACAATCCGAGCTAGAGTGAGGACCTCCACAATACTCACAACAAGAAACTAGTGTGGTTGTGAGTGGTATGTGTTGTAGTCATAATTGTTATCGAACTCCGCCATAGACAAGCGCGGTTTCCTGATTGACAATCAACTGGAATGTGAACCACCACAATACTCACAACAAGAAAATTGCCGAAGTCTCACGTGTGGTAGCCGATGGAATAAATCAGCCGTGTTATGGTAGGAATAGGGATCTTGGTTATGCATGCACCGCTTCTCGACCACCCATGCTACAACTAGGGAAATTGCCACCATTATAAGGACCACCACACCATTGACAACCAAGAGGGTGAGGATAAGACATAGAAAGAATCAAAGGTTAACAGAGGGTAAGAAATGAAGAATCAAAAAGGTAAGAGGGTAAAGAGGAATATTTTTGGTGTTTTTGAAAAACATGATGATAAAAACAAAGAATGAAAATATTTTTACGCTTTTAACACTTTAGAAAAGTGTTAATGAACTTTTGGATTTTCTCAAAAACTTTACAAAAACTTTTATACAAAAGATGGGGTATGCACAAGAATGGGTCTCAAAAGGCTAAACACACGCTAAAGTCTCACCGGCACGGCCAAAATTTGATTCTGGCTGAACTGCCAAGTCTAATCACACAACCGCCACTTGTGAATGACCAGCCGTAACAGACTTAAAACAGATTAAACACAAATACAATTAAGATCAGAGAATACAATGAATTCCCGGGTCGTTAAGTCCCACGGAGACTCAATGGTGTGTTAAAACTGATTCAGACGATAGAATGATCACTAATGATAGTGATCAGAAAGGATTTGGATAGGATAATTACACTACTAAAAAAGGTTATAAATTAAAGCGACTTAAATACAAATTAAGAAAATTAAAAAGATAAAAGATATTAAATAAACGCTATCACTATATTTAAAGTGATGAACGTTTAAAACCTAAAACGACGTTTAAATTAAAAACTACGAACGCACACAAAATAAAAAGTGACACTTACAAAATATAAATCCTAAAAATATGAAAAATACATTTTTACAATCCTAATGATAAAAGAAACTTTTAGAAAAAGAAAATAATTTTTAACACTATTTAATTAATTATTATTAATTAAAAACTATTTTAACTAATTAATAATTAACCAAAATACAAGAAATTAGGAAACAAAGCTAGAAAATTGAAATTATGAAATGGAAAAGTCTAAAATAACAAACTAGAATTTTCAAAACTATTTTTGTATTTTTAGATTTTTCTATTTTCTAGGAATTAAATACTATTTAAAACTCCATTAAATTATTTAAAAATACAAATTTAACTAAGAAAAATCTAGAAAAATATTTTTGGCTTTTTATATTTATCTAAACTTAAGAAAATTGAAAAATTATTTTTTGAACCTTTTTCTAATTTTTATATTAAATACTAATTAAAATGCTTAAAACTATTTTAAATTAAGAAAAATAGCAAATGAACTTGGAAAAATCTGAAAATTGCAGGAAAAGTCTAAAATAATATGAGGAAGCAAGGAAAATTGGAAAAACAGTGGCTTATTTGGAAGAATAAGCAACTGATGTGCCAAGTGCTTATAAATAAGCACTTGGATAAGCCAAAACCACACTAAAGGGTACCAAACTGAAATGGAAGTTACAATAAGCTAAAATAACTAAAATGGAACAAGTTTCAACAAGTTACAACCACTGAATAGCAATCAAGTACAGATTTGATGTTTTGAGTATTTGCTTAAAACAGTTAGAGGTGGCAAGTTTGAGCTTATGAATAAGCTAACCAATAAGCCAAAACTTAAAACCAGAACTTGGGATCTACACTAGACCTGGTTGAGAACCAATAGAACAGAAACTAGACTAGAGGAGCTCGTGAGCCAACAAGCAAGCTCAAGCACACAGAGAATCCCCTGCGGGGCTACAAAGTTCCTCGCATTGGGATTCAAGCCTGCTTTGACAAGCTAATTTGAGCTTATTGAAAAAATTGCAAAAATCTACTAAAATGACCATAAGAAAGTAGACCAGTGGAAGATTTTAAAGCAACAAGAATCACTGAAATTGGCTTGGAAATGAGCAAATGAAAATCCTTCTCAATGGCTCAAAACCACTTTTTAACTTTGACTTTTTAACAATAATGAAGAACTTTGACCAAAATGGATTTTGGATCCAATTTTGTGACTGAGATTGATGTAATGTGATATGATAACACTAATGCAAGCTATGGTATTGACTTCTAAACTCAAAACATCGATCCGCTAGTCCTAAAACTCCAACAAAGGACAAGAAGAAAGATTTTAAGGCATTTTGACTTTTTGAACTTAGCATGCACAAAGTATAGAATCAAATGAGCATACTTAGACTACTCAAACATGAAACAACAAACATAAACCCCGCGACAAGCCTTTAGGACAGTTTTAGGCTATGAACCAAACACCCCTTTATAACTTGATTTGCAAACTGAAATTAGAACAAACATCGAACCATATAGTACCTTTAATCAAAATGAGTTTATATGATCATATTACAACTATATAAACACATAGAAAACAATTTTGACCACAGATATACGATAAGCTAAAATGCAAAACCTGACTTAAAACTTGAAAAATGAAACAAGTACTAACCATCAGATCCAATTTATTGAGGCCAACACCAAACCCAAACCTAAGCTAAATAATACTAATCCAACCCATTTTCATCTGCATCAACCCATCATCAACTCCATTTCCAATTCCATTGCCCAAGGATCATTGAGTTGATTTTTATTGACCAGAAAACAACTTTGCTTAAAACTTAAATTTAAACTTACCAAAAGCTTTAATAAGCTGATATAAGCTTCTTTGAATCCACAAATTAAGCCACTAAAGCTTTGACATAGAAATTCAAAACTAAAATTGCACAGTGAACTAGAAACTTGGAATGTAAACATAAACTAGAATTAATACTTGGAAAGAGTTTTAATACACTTTAAATGACTTAACTTGACAATATGAAGCAAAAGATTACAATTTAGGACTTGATTAAAAATGAAACATAAAAACGACATACAATTTAGAATTTAAACTAACTACTACTTCTATCATTCTTCCCATGCATCCTTTTATACTCCAAGCTCATTATCTCTCTTTCTAATAGTTCCCACCATGTTTCTCGCCCTTTGATTGGAAAAACTGATCTTGGCCATTGAAATAGATTTTGGCCAAAATGGGTGTTTGATGATGGGGTTGAGTGTTTTGGAGAAAGGTGCATTTAATGTGTTTTGGAGGGAGGTGGAGGTGGAGGGAACAAGATAGTGGATAGGGTGAGTGGGGGATAGCTTGAGTGTATTGCAGCACAAATAGGAAGGAGACAAAGGGAGGGAGGGCTTCAAGTGGGTCACGCTTTTGACTTGTTTGATGACCGTGATATTAATAATAAGGGGGTCCAAAATGCTTATTTGACAGGGGGGTCATATGGGATAGGCAGGCCAAAAAGGGTTTAAGGCTTAAATGATAACTAGGGACCTTTTGTGTAAATTCTGAATTTCAAGGGACCACTCCTGCCAATTAAGCAAAGTTTCTCTAAGGACCATAAGTGACAATCTTAAAAATTATAAGGACCAAACTTGCCATTTTGCAATTTTCCAGGGGCCATTTCTGCCAAATTTCAAACTTAAAGGACTAATTTTGTAATTTTCTCAAACTTTTGATATTTTTCACCAAAGGACTAAATTTGACAACTTTTGATTTTAAAAGGACCTTTGGTGACTTTACTTTTGAAATTATGTGCTCAGGGACTGCTTTTGACAACTTTTGAAACTTGGGGGACTAAAACTGCAATTTTGGCAAATTTGATATGTTTTTCATCTGATTTTGATATTTTTGCATTTAAAACACATAAAACACCGATTTGTGATATTTTGATCATTTTGATGTGTTTCTCGAGTGTTTTCGATGATTTTGCGCTTTTATTTGTACAAAAATGATGAGTATTCGAGACTCATCACTATGAGTAAGGAAATCAATCATTTGATGAAAACCTTCGGATCGATTGTTTTTATCAAATTAACAACTAGGTTATGGGTGTTGGAGTATTGGTTCGGCATGATGATTGATGATGAGTGATGTTGATTTGTGAATTGAATAGATGAAAGTGGTTTGGGTTTATGTAAAGCGCCAATTGGAAGTGATTTGAAGATCATTTAAATGATCTATCGCTGATTTGGTGATATAAATGTGTTTACTCCAAAGTTACCAAACAGCCCCTCAAGTATCTAAAAATCAGCAACATGCTAGCAGTGGTTAGAAAACCTCTATCAGTGGTTCAAAAGACACCAGCAGCGGATACAGAATTGCACTTCAACTAGTTGACCAAGAGATACAACAAGCAAATCTGTGTTAAAATTAGTGATATCTCACAAAAATATGAAGGATTCAGAATCAACATTTTTTAACACTAATCGCAGAAAAATTCCAAAAGCTCCAATGTGTACAACAATCCTTCATACCTGCATATCACAAACATAAACCAAACACCTAAAAGATGGTTAAGGTTAGCAGGGTTAAAAGAGAACTAGAAGTGGATTCAAAATGATATCGGCAAAGGGTTAGACCAGACTAACCACCCAGTCAATAGGTCAACTTCCAGTCATTATATTTTCCCAAGGTCAAAAGACTTCAATTACTCCTCAACCACTTATACCTTCCCCTCATTAACTCATTGATTCTATCTAAACATTTCACACCTCCTATAAGATAATCCCAAGGCACAATAAACATATACCAATTACCCCCATTTTACTCTAACCACCTTAAGTTCTCAATAATTTCACAATCAGCAACAACAACCATGTCTATCAAACCAGAAATCATCAATCTAACCTCCTCCTCCTCCTCCTCATCA
Organism: Chrysanthemum makinoi; assembly: GCA_910596185.1. NCBI lineage: Eukaryota > Viridiplantae > Streptophyta > Magnoliopsida > Asterales > Asteraceae > Chrysanthemum > Chrysanthemum makinoi. The sequence goes on from OU343217.1 coordinate 273,999,278, forward strand.
TCATCATTATCATCCAATGATGATTCACACCCATTGTTTCAATACCCTCATCAAGATGAACCTCGTCCTTTAAAATACCCCTTTCTCCACTCATCTGAAGATGATAGTGTAGTGGATCCAAGTGATTCATCTAGGGGTTCTGATGACTCCACTGAGCGTCTAGATCCAATCTTCAATAGATTGGTGAGAGAGGAAGCAGAGAGGACAGCAGCAGGTGGTGAGAATCTACAATCTTCACAACCCCAACCCCAACCAAGGCCACGTGCCAGAAATCCACCACTCCCAAAGACTAGAGAGGTGGTTATTGGTCTTCCTGCTCCAAGAGCTGGTTCTTCAAACCATGGAAGGAAGGGAAAGGGCAAGGGGGCAGAGGTGAAGGGAAAGGGAAAAGGGAAGATGGAGTAGAAGGTGATGTGATGCTTTATGGTGGAACGAGTAGATGGAACAATCAAGATTTCTCATATCACAAATGCATCCACCATCGTTTTCATCAATCCATCCTTCCATTTTCAGCTTCAAATTTCTTCATCGTATTGGGCATGTATATCCACCAACTTTTGTAATAGATGATAGGAACTAGAATATGTTTGGTAGATTTTGTAATTGATCATGGTCTTTTATTTCATCCGGTTAATTGTAAGCTATAAATTGTTTCTTGACTTAATGAACAACAACTTCAATGATTATCACTTGATCTTAACTCCAAAGACTTCTCTTGCATCATACAAACAGCGTTATTAACTTCCATATTTCAGAAAATGGTTAGTGGGAACACAAAGAAACAAACAATGGTTTGAACGTAACTATCGCTGGTTAGAATGTAACTAACAAAGGGTTAGAACAAAAATAGCAAGACTAAGATCAACTAATAACAGTACAATACTTATACAAACTTTTACAAAACAAGTTGAGATTTAGAGATGTATCATTCCAATACTAACTACAATGTACTGAAACCTCCCCACATCAAAAGCTTTAGTGAGAAGATCAACAACATTGAAATCAGTATGGATTTTTACCATTTGAAGCAGCCTTTTCTCATTACAATCTCTAATAAAATGATTCCTTATCTCAATATGTTTAGTTCTAGAATGTAAAACAGGATGTTTAATAATGCAAATTGTACTGTTATTATCAATGTAAATCTTAGTATGCATAAAATTATACCCAAAATCCAGCAATTGATTCTGAATCCAAAGAACTTGACCACAAAAACTAGCAGCAGCCACATATTCAGCTTCGCTTATAGAATTTGCCACTATTGTTTGCTTTTACATTGCCATGAAATCATCGCTTCCCAAAACCGACATCCTCCAGCTTGTAGACTTCCTATCCAAACTAGCACCAAAGATAATCACTATCTGTATAGGCCACCAAGGCAAAAGGTGAATCCTTAGAATACCAAAGGCCCAATTTAAGATGACCTTTAAGGTATATAAATATTATCTTAACAGCATTCATGTGTGATGTATTGGGTGTGACTTGAAACCTTGCACACACACATACTAAGAACATTATATCCGCCTAGATGCATGAGATACATCAAAGATCCAATCATGGACCTGTATAACTTCAAATCAACTTTGGGACTTCCATCATCTGGTAGCAAAGGGTTTCGAGTCTCCATTGGTGTACTAGCACTCTTCACATCCCGAAACCCAAACTTCTTCAAAATATCTTCTACATACTTGTCTTGACTAATGAAAATACCATCACCCTTTGTTGAACTCCTGACCTAAAAAGAAAGTGAGTTCTCCCATAGAACTCATCTGAAACTTATCATGCATAAGTTTCTCAAAATCCTTGCGTAGCTCCTTATTTGTTGAGCCAAAGATGATGTCATCTACATAGACTCGAACCAAGAAAATATCATCCTTGTGCTTCCTAATGAACAAAGTCTTATCAATCAACCCTCTTTTAAATCCATTGTCCATCAAATAAGTAGACATGCACTCATACCATGCTCTAGGAGCTTGATGCAACCCATACATAGCCTCTCGCACTCGTAAACCTTGTCGATGATCGATCTTCAAAACTAGGAGGTTGACAAACATAAACCTCCTCATCAATTGTGCCATACAGAAAAGCACTATTAACATCCATCTAATACACCACAAAATTCTTGAATGAAGAATATGCTAAAAATAATCTTATAGCCTCAATTCTTGCAACCGAGCAAATACTTCATCATAATCCAAGCCTCTCAGCTTGTGTGTATCCTTTAGCAACCAAATTGATTTTGTTCCTTTCAACTATACCTCTTTTATCCCTCTTATTTCTGAACACCCATTTAATCCCATTGCCCTTTTCCATTGTGAAGGTCAA
>OU343217.1:274001702-274024298 GCA_910596185.1 Chrysanthemum makinoi
CTAGGTTTCGAAGATCACAAAACATCACATCTAGAAGCGTCAAAAGGATATTTAGATACATTAAGGGTACAAATCAATTAGGATTGTGGTATCCCTAAGGGATGCGAGGAGTAGAAACAATTGTATATGCGGTTCGACCATGCGGTGATTATGGTGACCAAAAGTACAAGTTGGGTATATTACTTTTGTGGGATGTTGTTTATCTTGGTTCTCCAAGCAAAAGCGCCATTATAATATCAACAACCGAAGCGAATATGTCTCCAGCGGCAAAGCATGCCAACAAGCACTATGGATGAAACAAGCGTTAGTTGACTATGACATTCATCTAAGTGACATAGCCATTCTATGTGACAACAAAGGTGCCATCGATTTAAGCAAAGAATCACGGTGTTGCATTCTCATACAAAGCATATAAAGATTCGTCATCACTTCTTAAGAGACAATGTTCAAAAGGGGAACATCTCTATTGAGAAGGTAGTGTCCGAAGACAACATAGCCGGCGTCCTCACCAAACCGTTGAAGCGGGAACAATTCAACCTACTTCGTCTTGGTCTTGGTCTCATGTAACAATCGTCGTAATTTGCTTTTAAACTCTACAAGGTATGTAGACACTAGCCTTCTTCTTTCTGAGTCTATGATCTCTATTTCACGCATAATTCACAAGTAATACGGGAATTTTCAAAAACCAAGATAAGTTTTACTTATAATTCATAGTTTTCTCTTAGTTTTCAAGATAAGCACCTTTTGCAAACACGTAATTGCATACATTTTTTTAAACGTTTTGTTCACACATAGAAACCTCTTTTCAAAATGTTTTCTAAAAGGATACCTCTTCTGCATATCACTTTCATAAAAATCCATTTCTCACGTCTAGGACAAATCGCTTTTCATTATTAAAGTAAAACCCATTTTCATTGAATCTCATGTCTTTTGAATGCTAAAGAGGACACATAACTAATATGTGTTTCGGGTACATTCATTTAAGCAACAATTTAGAACTTTCGGGTTATCTCACATAATAGTGTGCTTTTTCAATTCTAGTTTATTTTTCTTTTCTTTAGGAGTCGAGATAACCCAACTCAAATGGTTTGCATATAGGCACACACTAGGCACAAATGTTTCCAAAAAGGAAAATTTTGGTACCTTTGAATCCACCGGTACCACCGGATCGGCCTTAATGCTGGACGGATCCCTCAAGGGAAGGATCCGTGGGATCCGAGAGACAAGCTAATTTTATCTTCTGTCTTTTCTCACTTTGGATGAAAATTTCAATAGTTTCATCATTTCTTTTATTTATTTTGGAGTATGTTATTTAATTCTTGTGTTCTCATGATCACATGCCTTAAATCCATATCTAATCATTAGATTTTAATCCACATTTTTGGGTCAAGCATTCATTACAATGCATTATTTTTCTATAAATAGGATTCCCTAAATGCTTGCATATTCATCAAATCCCAACTTCACAAACAAACATCATCATGTCACCCAAAAGATCTTCCAACATAGTTGAATCATCTAGAGCAAACAACCCCTTTCAAGAAATCCAAAACTTTGTCCTCCGACCTTCCAAAGTACCACTACCAAATCTAGAAAAGCGCCGCAGTTAGCATCCGACCTTGTTGCTTAGCAAAACCATCATCAAATGGTTCATCACCAACAACTCATTCACCACAAGATGCTTCCATTATAGCACCTCCTTCATCACCAAGAAGTACACCAACTTCATCACCCATCACATCACCACCTAAGGTCACTCTTTTGGAACTCCTTAAGACTCCAACAAGATCTCAAAAAACAAAGCAAAAGAACTAGTCTTTTGACACCTCCTCTCACTCCAACACAATTTTCAAAGACCTTGAAACCTCACCACCTATAGCTCCCATTGTGTTACAAGAACATCTAGGTTCTTTTCCACCACCACTTCAAATATTCGGACTTTGATCCGTATGTTTCAACTTTTCCACCACAATTTCGCATCTCACAAATCAAAGTCACCGGAAAACTTCGCTCTCATTACCCACATCATTTACATTGTGAACATTGCCAATCCACTAGGGATATTGCAATAGAGATTAGGGAAGAAATGCGAGTCATACTTAACCTCATCCTTGATCGCATCAACATCAATACTCACCAAAAATTTCATCCATAACCTTATGCAAGCATGGAAGGAATCATTTTTATTACTTTTAGTATTTTCCTTTTGAGTCATTTTTTTTAAGAACAAGTCTTCTTCTTACCTTTACATGCTTGTATGTGGCATAAATACCACTACATTTTGTTGTTTTTATTACGAGGCCTTGTTTACATACCTTGGCTCCCAATCTTGATTCTCGTCAATCACAAGATTATTTATGCATGTTACTACTAACCCTTTCTTTGTAGGATTTTTTTTCTCACTTGACGCCCCATTTTAGGGGGAGCTACCGTCAAGGGGGAGTTAGCGATACGTGGACTATTTTTCCACATTTTACTTCTTCGTTGGGGTAACTTTTTGTTTCGACAAAGGGGAGAGTAAAACTTAAACTTTCAAAACATACATATTATCTTAAGTTTTACTCATCATAACATTATGTTTTGTCATCAACAAAAAGGGGGAGATTGTTAATACAAATAAACGTAAAAACGTTTATTAATATTTAGCGATCTCTTTGTGTTTTGTTGATAACAAATATAATGTTATCATAAAAAAAATTATAAGGATACATGTTATTTTTGTAAAGCATTTACATATAGTCACTTAATACAAATTGTTGGAATAAATCATTTGTTGTAATAGTTTATTAGGATGGGTAAAAACTACAACCCATGGAGCATATCCATAACCCATGGTATTGACCCATATCCATTTGACTAGATGCATTGCATCTATTAGATACATTGTATCTAATGAAATACCCATGGACCAACCCATAACCCATGACCCATGACCTATAACCAAAAACCATTGGCGAAGAGGGCGTCCCACAGTCCCGGTGTTACACTAGACGGATCCTTAGGGAGGGATCCGGTGGGATCCGTGCTAGAGTGGCAAGTTTTTGCCTATAAATAGAGAGTCATTTCTTCATTTCTCTTCACCCCTCTTCTTACTAACTCTCTCGTATATTCTTACACTCTTCTAACAAAAGATCACTTGATCTAGAGAGTTGTTCTTCTTTCTATTGTGATTCTCATATAGATCATTCTCTAAGGCGAGATCACGAGCTTTCTACAAGTCATCCAATCAAGGGGTCCTTGATTGATTTGTTTCTTCTCAAGATTTCTATAGAAAAGATCTTGTACTTGATATTTCACATAGTTGTTGTGTAATAGTAGGTGTTGGTTTGGTCCTCATGTTACGGACTCGGTATTTAGCTTTGTGGGAAAAAGTGTAAGCGATATTGTGAAGGCTTCTCCGCCAAGTTGAAGGAGTTTGTTGACATAGTGCTTGAACTCTCGAGTAGGTGACTCGGTAGAGTAAGAGCAAGGAAGGTGTCCTTGTAGCCGAACCACTATAAATCGGTTGTGTCATTTATATCCCTTACTTTACTTTCTTTACTTGCATTACTCTTAGATCTATACTTTATCTTCATCCATACGATTTCACATAACATCGAATCTAAAGTTTTTAGAAACTAACTTAAAATCGGCAAAACTATTCAACCCCAGTTTCCACAAACCTCTTAATTAACTCGGGATTAGTGATTCCATGCATGAAGCTGAAAACCTTCATGACTTCCGGAGCTCCTTTGACATCCCTACTTTCCACCTTGAATCTTTTCACGAAGTCTTCTGTGTTTTCTCCTTCCTTCTGTTTGATATGATGAAGTTCCACCGGATCCTTTATGCACTTATTTTGCTGAAGGAAGTTTGACAAAAAACTTCCTTCAGTTCGTCATAACTATCTACCGATTCCGGTGGGAGATCGTCGAACCACACCCTAGCGGATCCGGTGAGGGTAGAGTTGAACATGTGGCACCATGTTGGCATAGCCCAGCGTTCTACCTTTACCTCTGCTTGAAATTTTTTTAGGTGATCTTCTGGGTCTTCACTTTCGTCGTGTGTCTTCAACTTGGTAGGCATTTGCGTCTTCTTAGGCATGTCGAAATAGTGAATGCTTGGAGTAACCGGGTCGGTCTCCTTGCACACCCATGGCCTAGCTAAGTCGTCGTTCTTGACATCCAAATTTTGCCTCTTTGACCCGGAGCTCTAGTGTTCGTTTCCGTTGTCTACGCTTCTGGTGTGCCGATCGGTCCTCCGTGAGTATGTTCGACTACCTTCGTATCCGCCGGAGTAGGGTTCCGTTCTTTGTGAAGAATGGTGGTAGTGCCTCTGTCCTCTTTTTAGGATCTGCGACGGTTAGTTCTCTCTCTTCCGAAACATGGAGATACTCTTCTCTCTGTTTCAAGCCATTGGAGCGCGCTTTTCGCAACCTTGTGAACACTTCTTCCTTTTCAGCGGTTTTCTTCCGCGGTGATCTGGATCGGCTGCGTCTTAGCTCGGAGTTTTCCCTCATGTTCCGGCGCTTTCGAGATTCGATCTTCTTTCTCAGATCATTCCTTTGCACCTTTTGATTCGGTTCTGTGATGCTTCGCTAAAGTCTAATAGGGTTTTCACCGTTTCTATAGCCTTGATTCTTCCTTCCTGTTTCCGAACTTTCTCTGTCACAATGGGTAAGATCTGTTCGTAGTACTTGTCGCAGTACTTCTTGATGGTTGCACTGGATGCGGACCCATCAGATCCCTCCAGATCTATCGCGTTTTTCTTTCCTCCCTTATTCTCCACCACAGATCAGGGGGGTGGTAGGATAAACAAGCTCTTTTGGTAAGCATTTTTTTCGGAGCAGCAGTTGTTGTACGGGTCCCAAGGATGGCGCCAACTTGTTAGTACAATTTTTGTGACGGGTTGTAATGGATGTGAATATAACTTATCAGACTGGGCCAACAAGCTTCTAAAGGGTTGTTCTTGTACTAATCCAAGTAGTTTGAATGAAATTCCTGCACAAGATTAGACTCCGGCGTGAGAGTAAGCACGCATTCTTGAGAGGGAAACAAGAGTATGTGTGTGTAATTATGAGAGAGAAAGTTGTACATTGTATGGGGATTAGAGCCTCTTTTATAGGTGAGGTTTACTGCTAGGGTTCCCTAGATTCTCGCATGTAGCGTTACTTGCGGCCGGATCCTTGGAGGACAAGGATTCAGTGTTAATCGCGAGACAGCGGACATAAAAGGTCTAACGGTTGAAGGTTCAGGCCGTCGTATTGTCTAGCGTCGTCTTGAGGTCTGGACCATAGCCAATTTCGTCATTGGGCTTCTTGTAGGCCTAGGGTTTGTAATCATTGGGCTTGAGGCCTTGAGCCCATGTGTATGTGTATAGTATGTATTGGGCTTAGTAGGCATGTTATACATATTATACGTCATCGTTAAGCGTATAAAAAAACTTTTTTAATGCGTATAACTTTTTTTTAAGTGTATAAAAACTGTTTAATAAACTTTTTTAAGTATTAATAAAAAAAAATTAAGCTCTCACGTTGTACATTAGCCAAAAACAATTTTAAGCCCTCACGTTGTGACGGTCTAATTTTTTTATTTTTCACTTTTTAAAAAGTTTATTATACTTAAATTTTTAAGCCAAAAATTTATGTATAATAAACCTTTTAATTTTTTTTAAGTAATAATAAAAAAAATTTAGGTCCTCACGTTGTATATAAGCCCAAAATTTAAGTATAATATATATATTTTTTTAAAAGAGTTTTTTTAGGCCCTCACATTATACATAAGCCCGTAATTTTTAAGTATAACAATTTAAGTATAATTAATTTTTTTTTTTAAGTTTTTTTTTTTTAATTTTTTTTCTGAGTTAATTACATAAATGGTCCCTATGGTTTACCCGGTTTCACATATATAACTTTAGCCCCTCACGTTATGCAAACATATCACGTTAGTCCTTTTTTAACGACCGTTTAAACGTCGTTAGTAAATTGGACATAACCCGTAATTTTTGCATACCACGAGGACATGACCCGTCAAAAAAAACACAGAGACAATATATGCAAGATCCGGTAAACCTTAAGGACCAATTATGTAATTAACTTTTCTTTTTATATATATATTTTTTAATTCAAGCATTAGTGATGAAAATGAGCAAATGACATACGCATAGCTGTTATTGGTTTTAAACAGAGCTTTAAAAGAAACCATTGTTACCATTAGAAAATTAGTGATAAAAAAATTTGGCAAATGTTTTGTAAAGGTATCATACTTGCCACCAAATTTTTTTTAGATAGTGATTGATTTTTTTTCATTCTTAGTACACTTTTCTTGTCTTTTTTTTATCTTTTATGGGTAGTGATGACCAGTGATAACCATTTTACCCTTTCAAATTTACATAAAAGGCCCATGTGGATTAGCGAAATTTGCATCCACCGTCCCTAAGGTAAACAACATAACGGTCCCTCGTTTGGAGAAAATTGCATCCATTGTCCCTAAACATTTTTTTATCCATTCTTATACGTTTTCGTTCGTTTTTATATGGTTTTATAAATTTTATACATTTTCGTCCCTTTTATCCTTTTATACCATATTCTTCGTTCCATCCATTTTATTCCATTCCATTCCATTTTTTCCATTTTTCGATCCGTTCCGATTCCGTTCCATCCGTTCCATTTCCGTCCATTTTCGTTCCGATCTTTCCGTTTTCATTCCATTCCGTTCCGTTTCATTCCATCCATTCCATTTCGTTCCCGTTCCATTCCATATCCTCCGTTTTTTATCATTTTATAAATTTTATGTTTTATAAGTTTATTTTTTAGCGTTTTATTTCGTTTGATTATATATGTGTTTGTCCGAATTTATACTTTTTTATCAGTTTTAGTCCGTTTGTAACGTTTTCATCCGTTTTTTACGTTATTATTGGATTTTGTACATTTTCATATGTTTTTTACATTTTTAACCATTATTATCCGTTTTCATATGTACCAAAACGTATAAAACATACAAAAACGGATATAATGTATAAAAACGAATGAAGATGCATAAAATGAATGAAAACGTATAAGAATGGATGAAAACGTATAAAAACGGACAGCGTATGAAAAATGGAGGAAAACGACAAAATGAATGACGATATAAAACGAATGAAAACATATAAAACATACCAAAACGATATAAAACGACAAACATAAAAAAGAATGAAAACGTATCGACCAAAATATGTTGGAATCACTGCTAAACCATTTCTCAAGTGTTAGTAATCAATATGTAATAGTTAGTTTAATTAAGGCTTTTATGTTAGTACTTAAGGCAAGACTTATGTAGAAAGCCCATAAGCCTTGGCACAAGCCCAATAAGGAAAGGAAGGGAGCTTGTGTGTTGCCCTAGCTCCTTCCCTATAAATACCTTTGTAACTCCCATTTGGGAGTTGTGTTGATCCCAGTTGAGCAAACGATCCTTATAGAAACTGATTAGTAACAACTTGTTAAATATTATGCGGAATTTAATATTCAACATTAAGAAGAAGAACAATAATAATAACTCTTAAACACCTCAATTATATTAATAACGAATACTCTAACCAGTATTAGGGTTTTACAACCTTGAAGTGTATCGACCTTAGATATAAAACATACATATATCTAATCTAACCTATGACCTCCTTTTATAGGCTAAGGAGTCCTTTGCATAATACAATACGTAACCTACAAGATAAATATCTTTTTCATATTTATCTAATACAAAATATTAAACCGACTATACAAAACTAGCAGTGCTTACAATACATTAGCAGTGGTTCTATATTACTACTAGCCAGCGGTTTCACATCAAGATGGATTCATTCATCTGTCCGTGGTTTCATTAACTATGTCCGAGGTTCCAACACTTAGAATAATTCATGACTTGAGGAACCTAAAACCCAACAATCCTCCCCTAAACTTGATACATTCAAATAGAATTCTCAAGTTTCTTTTAAGCTCAAAACTTCTGAATTGGAGGATGTATCCAAACACTTACTAGTTTTAAGAATTGTCTCATACTTCAGCAACAAACTGTAAGCTTGACCATCATAGGGCATTAACATCTTCAAACCACCAGGCTTCACCATCTGAGAAATAACTCCTGGATAATTATTCAATTTAGGATAATCACCTTCTACAAGCATATGAATAACTTCTCCAGAAACAGTTAACACATGAACTCCACAAGTTTGATATAAAAACCATCTTGTAACTTGACCATTGTATAGTCCTTTCCATTCAGGTTCATCATGAGTAGGTTCAAACAAAATCTTCAAGTGATCATAAACCATTCTCTCATGATTGTCATCTGGATGTACATCACCAAATTTATTCTTGTAAAGCTTCCAAAGATTCATCAATCATCTCTATCCGGATATTGAAGCATTTGTGAAAATGTCACAAACTCGAACTTCACTTACGACTCTTTGTATTTTCCAGCATCATGCACTTCCATTAAGCTCAAATTCATAAGAGATAATTTGATTACCATCTTCATTCACTTTCATTCTTTTAGAACCGATGTCTCCGAATCTCGATTTTCTCTTTTGACTACTTTTGATCCACTCTTCTTCTTTTTCAGAATTCATTGGAAGAAAATCATCATTATTAATCCTCATACACATCAGATAAAGCTCATGAAAACTCTCAAATGAACATTTATTAAGATTTTCAGAAATATGTATGCCTGAATTCTTAATAATCTTCATCAGTACATTCCTCATCTCACCTTTTGTAGGAGGTTTCTTCCTTTTAACTTGCTTCTTTTCCTTACTGATCCTCTTTGCCCTTTCACCCAAGATTCTAGCTCTTTCATCAACATCTAACAATGCCCATTCTTGAGTAGTATACTCATCTTGTATTTTATTAGAAGCTTGAAGATAGTTCTGTGTTTCATACCATTTAGCTAACCATTTCTGAGTAGCCTCCTCCTCTTCTTGCTTTTCTTTCTCTGCAGCTGCTTCCTCTTCAGCTAGTATGCTTCTTGTATACTCTTCATCATAAGCAATCTGTTCTTCTACACTTTTAAACTTCAAAATAGGTGCTGCAATACCTTTACCCTTACCAATGTCTGGTTGAGCCACCTTCTTCAAACTCACCAATAACAAAACGTTTACCTTTGGGTTTGGTTGCAGTAGATTTAAGAGATGAAACAGGTGCAATGATGGGTGTAGGGTTAGATGAGGTTTTGCTTAGATTTATCAATGTACTTGCAACTTCCTTCTCAACTTCTTTAGATTTAGGTGGTGATACAGAGGTAGGTGGTGATACAGAGATGGTTGTAACAATTGTAGAAGTGGTTATGATAGCAGTGGGTAAGTTTAAAGTGGGAGTGGTTATGATTACCTTATCTGAATCGTGCAGTGGTTTCAAGAATACTAGTCGTGGTTGCAGAACCCTATCATGGTTGTGTCCTGAATCACCTCATCTTCTACCATAGTCTTCAAACTTTCAACGACTTCATTCCCATCTTTATCAGATACCAAAAATTATTTTGCTTGATCTCCACTATCCACATCCTCATCCATATGCACATCTCTGACCTCCCCGAAGTCATGCTTGCACTCCTCCCCTGTTGTACATCCTCCACATTCACAGTGGAGAGGAGTCCACCTCTTCTCAACTTTCTCATTTTCCTTAAACAGCAACCCCGGTCTCCTCACTTTCTCCAAAACAAACATCCTGTGCTTCAGCCTCCTAATCTCTTTACCCTGAAACACAGCCAACTCTTGAAGACTTGAGATTTTAACCTCCATTTTGGTACATTTAGCCGTCAATTCATTTAAGTGTTCAAGAATATCCTCCCCACTTCGACCTGTGTTAACTGGTCCGAGAGGTGGTTCATTGGAAAAATTATCATGTACCAGTTTAGGATCCGTCAAATCATTTTCATGTTCCACACTATCCTCATCACTTCGAGCTGTGTTAACTGCTCCGAGAGGTGAATCCTTGGATAAAGTAAACATAGCACCAGACCTTTCCTGATCATCTATGCACCCTGAGTGAGCCAACTGGCTAGGGATTCCTCCACCTTTATTGAGTTCCAATGAACTCTCCACATTATGAGATGCCAAAGGTTGGGTCTTAATGATGTTTCCACTATCCTGACCAGCATCTAAACATGAATCAGTAGTGGAAGCCCTTCCAATCATGTCACCTCCACAACTTGTGACAGCCTCATAAACAACACCATTAACACCAGCCTGAGGTAGCTTGGTGCCCTTCCTCCTCTTAGTCCACAAAATTGGTTTAACAGTGGTTTGGGGTTGACTAGCAATGGGTTGAGATACACTAGCAGTGGGTTCAAGTGTACTATCAGTGGGTTGAGGTGTACTTGCAGTGGGTTCAGATTCTATGGGTTGGGATTCAAGACCTTCATCAAACTCATGTATAGCAGGCAAATTCAGCATATGTGGGAATAAGGGAACATCTCTTATTTGAAAATTAGGATTCTGATTCCTCATATGTGCAAAGACCTTAGGAAGCATATAATGCACTTCATACTCCTTAGTATGCTCAACAGGTTCTTCTATTTGACTTTCCACAATCAGTTGCACAAACCTAGGATATAAGTAATATTTACCCTTCTTCCTAATATTCTGCACAAACCCTTCATAAATCATCCTAGACCAATTAAACTTCCTCCCTCAGATAGACATATAACAGTGATGCAATTTTGGAAGGAAAGTCATCAAATCCATTGGTCTTATACTTATACACATCAACAAGGTATGTATCAAAAACTTCCATTGCTGAGAAAACATGCCTTTAAAAATTTTTACCTTATCATCCCTTCTAGTATATCCTAGCCTCTCTAAACCTTCAAAGATTTCAGCATCAGACAAATTAACTACACCATCAGCATCATCCAACTTCAAAACACCTCTAATGATTCCCTCATCAACCAAAACCTCATTGTCATCCACAACAGTACTGAATACTTCAACCCCATCTATCTCCTCAAGCTTAGCATTTCCCCAGAATTGACGGATATAGGCTTTAAGAATGGTGGGTGGAACAGTTAATGCAAAGTGGATAGGGCTAAAATTTGATCTGCGCTGAACCGTCAAGTCTAATCACACAAACTGGCCACTTGTGAATGACCAGCCGTAACAGACTTAAAACAGATTAAACACAAATACAATTAAGATCAGAGAATACAATGAATTCCCGGGTCGTTAAGTCCCACGGAGACTCAATGGTGTGTTAAAACTGATTCAGACGATAGAATGATCACTAATGATAGTGATCAGAAAGGATTTGGATAGGATAATTACACTACTGAAAAAGGTTATAAATTAAAGCGACTTAAATACAAATTAAGAAAATTAAAAGATAAAAGATATTAAATAAACGCTATCACTATATTTAAAGTGATGAACGTTTAAAACCTAAAACGATACGTTTAAATTAAAACTACGTAAAGCACAAAATAAAAAGTGAAACTTACAAAATATAAATCCTAAAAATATGAAAAATACATTTTTACAATCCTAATGATAAAACTTTTTAGAAAAATAAAACTATTTTTACAACTATTTAATTAATTATTATTAATTAAAAACTATTTTTAACTAATTAATAATTAACCAAAATACAAGAAATTAGGAAACAAAGCTAGAAAATTGAAATTATGAAATGGAAAAGTCTAAAATAACAAACTAGAATTTTCAAAACTATTTTGTATTTTTAGATTATTTTTCTATTTTCTAGGAATTAAATACTATTTAAAACTGATTAAATTATTTAAAAATACAAATTTAACTAAGAAAAATCTAGAAAAATATTTTTTTGGCTTTTTATATTTATCTAAACTTAAGAAAATTGAAAAATTATTTTTTTGAACCTTTTTCTAATTTTTTTATATTAAATACTAATTAAAAATGCTTAAAAACTATTTTAAATTAAGAAAAATAGCAAATGAACTTGGAAAAATCTGAAAATTGCAGGAAAAGTCTAAAATAATATGAGGAAGCAAGGAAAATTGGAAAAACAGTGGCTTATTTGGAAGAATAAGCAACTGATGTGCCAAGTGCTTATAAATAAGCACTTGGATAAGCCAAAACCACACTAAAGGGTACCAAACTGAAATGGAAGTTACAATAAGCTAAAATAACTAAAATGGAACAAGTTTCAACAAGTTACAACCACTGAATAGCAATCAAGTACAGATTTGATGTTTTGAGTATTTTGCTTAAAAACAGTTAGAGGTGGCAAGTTTGAGCTTATGAATAAGCTAACCAATAAGCCAAAACTTAAAACCAGAACTTGGGATCTACACTAGACCTGGTTGAGAACCAATAGAACAGAAACTAGACCTAGAGGAGCTCTGGTGAGCCAACTGCAAGCTCTGCAATACCTGTAGAATCCCTGTGCAGGCTACAGTGCCCTGCACAGGGGATTCAAGCCTGTTTTGACAAGCTAATTTGAGCTTATTGAAAAAATTGCAAAAATCTACTAAAATGACCATAAGAAAGTAGACCAGTGGAAGATTTTAAAGCAACAAGAATCACTGAAATTGGCTTGGAAATGAGCAAATGAAAAATCCTTCTCAGTGGGCTCAAAACCACTTTTTTAACTTTTGACTTTTTAACAATAATGAAGAACTTTGACCAAAATGGATTTTGGATCCAATTTTGTGACTGAGATTGATGTAATGTGATATGATAACACTAATGCAAGCTATGGTATTGACTTCTAAACTCAAAACACTGATCTGCTAGTCCTAAAACTCCAATAGTGGACAGTAAGAAAGATTTTAAGGCATTTTGACTTTTTGAACTTAGCATGCACAAAGTATAGAATCAAATGAGCATACTTAGACTACTCAAACATGAAACAACAAACATAAACCCCTGCACAAGCCTTTAGGACAGCTTTAGGCTGTGAACCAAACACCCCTTTATAACTTGATTTGCAAACTGAAATTAGAACAAACACTGAACCATATAGTACCTTTAATCAAAATGAGTTTATATGATCATATTACAACTATATAAACACATAGAAAACAATTTTGACCACAGATATACAGATAAGCTAAAAATGCAAACCGACTTAAAACGAAAAAATGAAACAAGTACTAACCACTGTATCCACTATGGGGCCAACACCAAACCCAAACCTAAGCTAAATAATACTAATCCAACCCATTTTCATCTGCATCAACCCATCATCAACTCCATTTCCAATTCCATTGCCCAAGGATCATTGAGTTGATTTTTATTGACCAGAAAACAACTTTGCTTAAAACTTAAATTTAAACTTACCAAAAGCTTTAATAAGCTGATATAAGCTTCTTTGAATCCACAAATTAAGCCACTAAAGCTTTGACATAGAAATTCGAAAACGAAAATTGCACAGTGAACTAGAAACTTGGAATGTAAAATTAAAGAATTAATACTTGGAAAGAGTTTTAATACACTTTAAATAACTTAACTTGACAATATGAAGCAAAAGATTACAATTTAAGACTTGATTAAAAACAAAAAACATAAAAACGACATACAATTTAGAATTTAAACTAACTACTACTTCTATCATTCTTCCCATGCATCCTTTTATACTCCAAGCTCATTATCTCTCTCTTGAATAGTTCCCACATGTTTCTCAGCCCTTGGATTGGAAAAACTGATCTTGGCCATTGAAATAGATTTGGCCCAAAATGGGTGTTTTGACAGATGGGGTTGAGTGTTTTGGAGAAAGGTGCATTTAATGTGTTTTGGAGGGAGGTGGAGGTGGAGGGAACAAGATAGTGGATAGGGTGAGGCTGGGGGATGGTAGCAGGTATTGCAGGCACAGTTGGGAGGAAGGAGACAAAGGGAGGGAAAAGGGCGCCAAGTGGGTTGCTGCTTTTGACTTGTTTGACTGACCAGATATTAATAATAAGGGGGTCCAAAATGCTTATTTGACAGGGGGGTCATATGGGATAGGCAGGCCAAAAAGGGTTTAAGGCTTAAATGATAACTAGGGACCTTTTGTGTAAATTCTGAATTTCAAGGGACCACTCCTGCCAATTAAGCAAAGTTTCTCTAAGGACCATAAGTGACAATCTTAAAAAGTATAAGGACCAAACTTGCCATTTTGCAATTTTCCAGGGGCCATTTCTGCCAAATTTCAAACTTGAAGGACTAATTTTGTAATTTTCTCAAACTTTTGATATTTTTCACCAAAGGACTAAATTTGACAACTTTTGATTTTAAAAGGACCTTTGGTGACTTTACTTTTGAAATTATGTGCTCAGGGACTGTTTTTGACAACTTTTGAAACTTGGGGGACTAAAACTGCAATTTTTGCAAATTTGATATGTTTTTCATCTGATTTTGATATTTTTGCATTTAAAACATATAAAACACTGATTTGTGATATTTTTATCATTTTGATGTGTTTCTGAGTGTTTTCAGATGATTTTGCAGTTTATTTTGTACAAAAATGATGAGTATTGACACTTCATCAATCCCCACGAGATATTGCTAGTCCCTAGCAATGATTTGAGAAACATAATGGATTTTAATCTCTTTACCAAAAGCCATTACTTCTAAAGTAGCCAAATGTTTCAGTTCAAGTAAGAACCATGGTACACCGATAACCATGTGATTTTGAGCAAACCAGAAGCTTTCAACGGTTTGATTTTGTCTTTACCAGAACCCATACGGACTAGCCAACTCTTAGATAAATTATCAAATTATCTTTGGTGATTACCAATTATGGATTTTCCATTGCCTTTACCACAAGCCATAACCTTGCGGGCTAGCCAACTCTTCACTTTTTAGGATATGGTGAGTTGAGAACCATACAATTTTGGGCAAATTGCAAGCCATATAAACGGATTTGAGAAATCTTTACCAAGAGCCGTTTGCTCCGGGATTAGCCAATCCTTTTGTCTTATAGACATGGCGGACTGATAACCAAATGAGTAAGTGTAAAACACTTACTCCAAAAAATTTTGGCCAAAAACGGGGGAATTGGGTAGATAATTACATGATAAAATTCGTGAGAATTCCCCCCCACACTTAGAAATGAATATTGCCCTCAATATTCAAAGTACCGGCGGTTATGCCGAAACAAAGAACGTAAAAGGGAAATACTACGGCCATTATTTGGAAAGAAGATTTTTTTTTTTTTTTTGGATAAAAACTTGGAATTGCTTATTCAAAACAAGTTACACTGAAGGTTTTACTTAAAATGAGATACATGAAAACTGAAATTACATTCTTTTAACTAAAACTAAAACATTCAATTTAAAAACGACATTAAGGTAAATAAAAAATAACTAACTACTGCTACAAACTACTTCTTTCTTCTCTCTTTTATACTCCCAATGATTCTCTCACATCTCCCGTTGGATCCCTTTGATTCTAGAGCTTTAGGGTGACTTTAGTGAGATTTTGCCACTTTGTCAATTTTGGCGGGAATAATGGATTTGAGCAGTTGAGGTTGAGTAAAAGGTTAAAGGTGCATTTAATGTAGTTTGGAGTGAGGTGGAGGTGGGGAAACAAAAGGTGATAAAGTTGAGTTGGGTATGCAGAGGGAGAGGAAATGGGGGAAAGGGAAAGACTTTGGCGGGTTTGGGGGTTTACTAGGCGGAGTTAATAATAAAGGGGGGTAGAAAATAGAAAGAAGTCAGAAATATGGGTGAAAACCCATATGGCATGCTACTGTTTTTGGTTTCCGAGTCGCTAGCTTGACTCGACCCCGAATTCATTGGTTCATGGGGAAGCAAGGTGGAAGAAACAATCTCCATCGGACTTTCATTCAAGATGTTTGTATAAACATTTGAAGCACGCGAAAGTTCCACACCGATGAGATATAGAGAGAACCGGCTCAAAAATGATAATTGTAAATGCCGGGATCAAAGATAGTGTCCTCACTCCCGAAGGAGTGAAGAAGAGAGGAAGTCACCGAGTAGGTGAAGAAAAGAAGGAAAATCATGATAACAATCATGACTAGATCTTCTTCCTCGGGATTAAGTGCAGTTGCACTTATTTGGATTTTATTGGTTGAGCTCTTAGGGTTGGAAGGCATCTCGGTTGGGAGGGTGGGAAGATTTGTCATAACTATGCAAATTGAGATTCTCTCCCCCCGATCATGATTTTTGCCATCCAAGCAATCATACTCCAGCGGAGATATGATATGAGAGAGTTCACCGGAGAACTCCTCATGAAGAGAATCAATCACATAATGTGAATTTGTGAACTCTTGTTCCATTGTGGGCTCATCACTATCCTCGTTCTGAGTATCAAAGAGTGGATTCTCAGAAATGAAGTGAATTGAGTTGAATTCAAATAGAGGATTAGTGAAAGTAGCTTTGAATGTTTCTGGAACAAAATGATCAACATTCTCTATTGGATGTTGGAGTAAGTGAGTGAACGATCATTATCAATGAGACTTCAGTCTCTCCGGATCGGCTTCGAAATCAAAGAGTGGATTGATGTGAGTGAGTTCACGAGGAAACTCCTCAAAAGGGGACATCAGTTGTGGAAGTGATGCCTCAACGTACTCGATGTCTCCATAAGAAGCACAATCTTCGCTAAGATCAGAGAAAGTTTCAAAATGATCTTGAGAACACTCAAGAGGGAAAGAAGAATCACACATATGATGGAAATTCCCTGTGACTCTCTCGGGATTGGGACAAAGTCCTCAACACTAGACTTTATGAATTCGTCCGATTCCTTTTCAAGAACAGTGTCAAGATACTCATCCCCGTGTTGGTGAGTGTGAACCTCGGGTGTGATAACAGCAGTGAGGGAGTTTAGAAGGAATAGCATACATATGTTTTATACTTAACATTTGTTCTTCTGCTAGTAATTCCATCATAGTCTTTTCTCTGATTTTCATGGAAGGAATTTCAACTGATGAATTTGATGAATCTGTACATAATTCATTAATATCAAGGGTAACATCATCATCATCATCATCAGGAATGAAACGGAATCGAGAGCTAGATTTGAATGCTTTTTGTAGTCTAATTGATTCCCTAACGGTGTTCAATGGCAATCAGGGAATCTAATTTAGACCGTTCCTCCGCTAACAATTCTTCCATGGATTTCTCGTGTGACATAGCAAGCTCCTCCTTAAGTTCTTTTAATAACTCAAGACTCTTCAGTAGAAGGTCTTTCGTAGTTTCATGAGGAGTTGCTTGAATCATTTGGTATTGTGGAAGTTGGTCTTGATACAAAGAGTCGTAATTGTTACAAGGAAATGGATTCCCTGTTTGACAATCCGAGCTAGAGTGAGGACCTCCACAATACTCACAACAAGAAAAACTAGTGTGGTTGTGAGTGGTATGTGTTGTAGTCATAATTGTTATCAGGAACCTGCTCATAGACAAGCGTGTTTCCTGATTGACAATCAGAACTGGAATGTGAACCACAATACTACAACAGTAAATTGCTGAGTCTCACAGTATGGTAGCTGATGGAATAAATCAGTCGTGTTATGGTAGGAATAGGGATCTTGGTTATAGACAGACCCGTTTCCTGATTACCATGCTCAACTAGGGCAATTGCCACCATTATAAGGACCACCACACCATTGACAACCAAGAGGGTGAGGATAAGACATAGAAAGAATCAAAGGTTAACAGAGGTTAAGAAATGAAGAATCAAAAGGTAAGAGGGGTAAAGAGGAATATTTTTGGTGTTTTTGAAAAACATGATGATAAAAACAAAGAATGAAAATATTTTTGGCGTTTTTAACACTTTAGGAAAAGTGTTAATGAACTTTTGGATTTTCTGAAAACTTTACAAAAACTTTTATACAAAAGATGGGGTATGCAGATGGGTCTGAAAAAAGGCTAAACCACGCTAAAGCCTCCCGGGCGTAAAATTTGATCTGCGCTGACGTCAAGTCTAATCACACAAGTGCTGTGAATGACCAGTAACAGACTTAAAACAGCTTAAACACAAATACAATTAAGATCAGAGAATACAATGAATTCCCGGGTCGTTAAGTCCCAAGGAGACTCAATGGTGTGTTAAAACTTGAGGCGATAGAATGATCACTAATGATAGTGATCAGAAAGATTTGGATAGGATAATTACACTACTGAAAGGTTATAAATTAAAGCGGCTTAAATACAAATTAAGAAAATTAAAAAGATAAAAGATATTAAATAAACGCTATCACTATATTTAAAGTGATGAACGTTTAAAACCTAAAACGTACGTTTAAATTAAAACTAAATGCTTGGCAATAAAAAGTGAAACTTATACAATATAAATCCTAAAAATATGAAAAATACATTTTTACAATCCTAATGATAAAAGAAACTTTTTAGAAAAAGAAAACTATTTTTACAACTATTTAATTAATTATTATTAATTAAAAACTATTTTTAACTAATTAATAATTAACCAAAATACAAGAAATTAGGAAACAAAGCTAGAAAATTGAAATTATGAAATGGAAAAGTCTAAAATAACAAACTAGAATTTTCAAAACTATTTTTGTATTTTTTAGATTATTTTTCTATTCTAGGATTAAATACTATTTAAACAAATTAATTACAAATTTAACTAAGAAAAATCTAGATATTTATCTAAACTTAAGAAAATTGAAAAATTATTTTTTTGAACCTTTTTCTAATTTTTTTATATTAAATACTAATTAAAAATGCTTAAAAACTATTTTAAATTAAGAAAAATAGCAAATGAACTTGGAAAAATCTGAAAATTGCAGGAAAAGTCTAAAATAATATGAGGAAGCAAGGAAAATTGGAAAAACAGTGGCTTATTTGGAAGAATAAGCAACTGATGCCAAAGCTTAAATAAGCACTTGGATAAGCCAAAACCACACTAAAGGGTACCAAACTGAAATGGAAGTTACAATAAGCTAAAATAACTAAAATGGAACAAGTTTCAACAAGTTACAACCAGAATAGCAATCAGAATCAGATTGATGTTTTGAGTATTTTGCTTAAAAACAGTTAGAGGTGGCAAGTTTGAGCTTATGAATAAGCTAACCAATAAGCCAAAACTTAAAACCAGAACTTGGGATCTACACTAGACCTGGTTGAGAACCAATAGAACAGAAACTAGACCTAGAGGAGCTCTGGTGAGCCAACTGCAAGCTCTGCAATACCTGTAGAATCCCTGTGCAGCTCTGATTGCCCTGCAGGGGGATTCACCTGTTTGACAAGCTAATTTGAGCTTATTGAAAAAATTGCAAAAATCTACTAAAATGACCATAAGAAAGTAGACCAGTGGAAGATTTTAAAGCAACAAGAATCACTGAAATTGGCTTGGAAATGAGCAAATGAAAAATCCTTCTCAGTGGGCAAAACACTTTTTAACTTTTGACTTTTTAACAATAATGAAGAACTTTGACCAAAATGGATTTTGGATCAATTTTGTGACTGGATTGATGTAATGATATGATAACACTAATGCAAGCTATGGTATTGACTTCTAAACTCAAAACACTGATCTGCTAGTCCTAAAACTCCAACAGTGGACAGTAAGAAAGATTTTAAGGCATTTTGACTTTTTGAACTTAGCATGCACAAAGTATAGAATCAAATGAGCATACTTGAGACTACTCAACATGAAACAACAAACATAAACCCCTGCACAAGCCTTTAGGACAGTTTTAGGCTATGAACCAAACACCCCTTTATAACTTGATTTGCAAACTGAAATTAGAACAAACACTGAACCATATAGTACCTTTAATCAAAATGAGTTTATATGATCATATTACAACTATATAAACACATAGAAAACAATTTTGACCACAGATATACAGATAAGCTAAAAATGCAAAAACTGACTTAAAACTTGAAAAATGAAACAAGTACTAACCACTGTATCCAGCTATTGCAGGCCAACACCAAACCCAAACCTAAGCTAAATAATACTAATCCAACCCATTTTCATCTGCATCAACCCATCATCAACTCCATTTCCAATTCCATTGCCCAAGGATCATTGAGTTGATTTTTATTGACCAGAAAACAACTTTGCTTAAAACTTAAATTTAAACTTACCAAAAGCTTTAATAAGCTGATATAAGCTTCTTTGAATCCACAAATTAAGCCACTAAAGCTTTGACATAGAAATTCGAAACGAAATTGCACGATTGGCTAGAAACTTGGAATGTAAACATAAACTAGAATTAATACTTGGAAAGAGTTTTAATACACTTTAAATGACTTAACTTGACAATATGAAGCAAAAGATTACAATTTAGGACTTGATTAAAACGAAACATAAAACGACATACAATTTAGAATTTAAACTAACTACTACTTCTATCATTCTTCCCATGCATCCTTTTATACTCCAAGCTCATTATCTCTCTCTTCTGAATAGTTCCCACCATGTTTCTACCCGGATTGGAAAAACAATCTTGGCCATTGAAATAGATTTTGGCGCCAAAATGGGTGTTTGCAGAATGGGGTTGAGTGTTTTGGAGAAAGGTGCATTAATGTGTTTTGGAGAGGTGGAGGTGGAACAAGATAGTGGATAGGGTGAGCTGGGGGGATGGTAGCTTGAGTGTATTGCAGCACAGAGTTGGGAAGAAGGAACAAAGGGAGGAAAAGGCGCCAAGTGGGTTCTTTGCTTTTGACTTGTTTAATGACCAGATAATAAAAGGGGTCCAAAATGCTTGTGGGGGTCATATGGGATAGGCGGTGGGTTTAAGGCTTAAATGATAACTAGGGACCTTTTGTGTAAATTCTGAATTTCAAGGGACCACTCCTGCCAATTAAGCAAAGTTTCTCTAAGGACCATAAGTGACAATCTTAAAAATTATAAGGACCAAACTTGCCATTTTGCAATTTTCCAGGGGCCATTTCTGCCAAATTTCAAACTTAAAGGACTAATTTTGTAATTTTCTCAAACTTTTGATATTTTTCACCAAAGGACTAAATTTGACAACTTTTGATTTTAAAAGGACCTTTGGTGACTTTACTTTTGAAATTATGTGCTCAGGGACTGTTTTTGACAACTTTTGAAACTTGGGGGACTAAAACTGCAATTTTTGCAATTTTGATATGTTTTTCATCTGATTTTGATATTTTTGCATTTAAAACACATAAAACACTGATTTGTGATATTTTGATCATTTTGATGTGTTTCTGAGTGTTTTCAGATGATTTTGCAGTTTATTTTGTACAAAAATGATGAGTATTCAGACACTCATCACTATGAGTAAGGAAATCAATCATTTGATGAAAACCTTCGGATCGATTGTTTTTTATCAAATTAGCAACTAGGTTATGGGTGTTGGAGTATTGGTTTGGCATGATGATTGATGATGTGAGTGATGTTGGATTTGTGAATTGAACAGATGAAAGTGGTTTGGGTTTATGTAAAGCGCCAATTGGAAGTGATTTGAAGATCATTTAAATGATCTATCAGTGATTTGGTGATATAAATGTGTTTTCTCCAAAGTTACCAAACAGCCCCTCAAGTATCCAAAAATCAGCAACATGCTAGCAGTGGTTTGAAAACCTCTATCAGTGGTTCAAAAGACACTAGCAGTGGATACAAAATTACACTCCAATCAGTTGACCAAGAGATACAACAAGCAAATCTTTGTCAAAAATAGTGATATCTCACAAAAATATGAAGGATTCAGCAATCAACATTTTTTTTTAACACTAATCAGCAAAAATTCCAAAAGCTCCAATGTACAACAATCCTTCATACCTGCATATCACAAACATAAACCAAACACTGAAAAGATGGTTAAGGTTAGCAGTGGTTAAAAGAGAACTAGAAGTGGATTCAAAAATGATACTGGCAGTGGTTAGACCAGGACTAACCACCCAGTCAATAGGTCAACTTCCAGTCATTATATTTTCCCAAGGTCAAAAGACTTCAATTACTCCTCAACCACTTATACCTTCCCCTCATTAACTCATTGATTCTATCTAAACATTTCACACCTCCTATAAGATAATCCCAAGGCACAATAAACATATACCAATTACCCCCATTTTACTCTAACCACCTTAAGTTCTCAATAATTTCACAATTAGCAACAACAACCATGTCTATCAAACCAGAAATCATCAATCTAACCTCCTCCTCCTCCTCCTCATCATCATCATTATCATCCAATGATGATTCACACCCATTGTTTCAATACCCTCATCAAGATGAACCTCGTCCTTTAAAATACCCCTTTCTCCACTCATCTGAAGATGATAGTGTAGTGGATCCAAGTGATTCATCTAGGGGTTAATCACTGGCGTCTAGATCAATCTTCAATAGATTGGTGAGAGCGAGACGGCAGTGGTGAGAATCTACAATCTTCACAACCCAACCCCCAACCACGTGCAATCCACCACTCAAGACTAGAGGTGGTTATGGTCTTCCTGCTCAGAGCTGGTTCTTCAAACCATGGAAGGAAAGGGCAAGGGGGAGGTGAAGAAAGGGAAAAGGGGAAGATGGAGGAGAAGGTGATGTGATGCTTTATGGTGGAACTAGTAGATGGAACAACTGAAGATTTCTCATATCACAAATGCATCCACCATCGTTTTCATCAATCCATCCTTCCATTTTCAGCTTCAGCTTCTTCATCGTATTGGGCATGTATATCCACCAACTTTTGTAATAGATGATAGGAACTAGAATATGTTTGGTAGATTTTGTACT
>OU343217.1:274024398-274119144 GCA_910596185.1 Chrysanthemum makinoi
AATTCGTTGAAACCAAAAGATAAAAGATATTAAATAAACGCTATCACCATATTTAAAGTGACAATTTAAACCTAAAACGACGCTTAAATTAAAAACTACGAACGCGACAAAATAAAAGTGAAACTTACAAAATATAAATCCTAAAAATATGAAAAATACATTTTTACAATCCTAATGATAAAAAGAAACTTTAGAAAAAGAAAACTATTTTTATTAACTATTTAATTAATTATTATTAATTAAAACTATTTTAACTAATTAATAATTAACCAAAATACAAGAAATTAGGAAACAAAGCTAGAAAATTGAAATTATGAAATGGAAAAGTCTAAAATAACAAACTAGAATTTTCAAAACTATTTTGTATTTTTAGATTATTTTTCTATTTCTAGAATTAAATACTATTTAAAACTCCATTAAATTATTTAAAAATACAAATTTAACTAAGAAAAATCTAGAAAAATATTTTTTGGCTTTTTATATTTATCTAAACTTAAGAAAATTGAAAAATTATTTTTGTGAACCTTTTTCTAATTTTTATATTAAATACTAATAAAAATGCTTAAAACTATTTTAAATTAAGAAAAATAGCAAATGAACTTGGAAAAATCTGAAAATTGCAGGAAAAGTCTAAAATAATATGAGGAAGCAAGGAAAATTGAAAACAGGGCTTATTTGGAAGAATAAGCACGATAAAAGCCAAGTGCTTATAAATAAGCACTGGATAAGCCAAACCACACTAAAGGGTACCAAACTGAAATGGAAGTTACAATAAGCTAAAATAACTAAAGTGGAACAAGTTTCAACAAGTTACAACCACTGAATAGCAATCAAGCAATGTGATTTGATATGTTTGAGTATTTTGCTTAAAAACAAGAAGGGGTGAAGTTTGGAGCTATGAATAAGCTAACTAATAAGCCAAAACTTAAAACCGAACTTGGGATCTACACTAGACCTGGCTTGAGAACCAATAGAACGAAACTAGACCTAGAGGAGTTCCGGTGAGCCAATCAGAAGCTCGAATACCAGAGAATCCCTCGCGGCAGCTACACCGCACGGTGATTCAAGCCTGCTTTTGACAAGCTAATTTGAGCTTATTGAAAAATTGAAAAATCTACTAAAATGACCATAAGAAAGTAGACCAGTGGAAGATTTTAAAGCAACAAGAATCACTGAAATTGGCTTGGAAATGAGCAAATGAAAATCCTTCTCAAATGGCTCAAAACCACTTTTAACTTTCACTTTTTAACAATAATGAAGAACTTGACCAAAATGGATTTTGATCCAATTTGTGACTGAGATTGATGTAATGTGATATGATAACACTAATGCAAGCTATGGTATTGACTTCTAAACTCAAAACATCATCCGCTAGTCCTAAAACTCCAACAAGGGATGAAGAAGAAAGATTTTAAGGCATTTTGACTTTTGAACTTAGCATTGCACAAAGTATAGAATCAAATGAGCATACTTAGACTACTCAAACATGAAACAACAAACATAAACCCTCAGACAAGCCTTTAGGACATTTTAGGCTATGAACCAAACACCCCTTTATAACTTGATTCAAACCAAATTAGAACAAACATCAACCATATAGTACCTTTTAATCAAAATGAGTTTATATGATCATATTACAACTATATAAACACATAGAAAACAATTTTACCCAGATATACAGATAAGCTAAAATGCAAAAACCGACTTAAAACTTGAAAATGAAACAAGTACTAACCATCAGATTCACTATTGCAGCCAACACCAAACCCAAACCTAAGCTAAATAATACTAATCCAACTCCATTTTCATCTCATCAACCCATCATCAACTCCATTTCCAATTCCATTGCCCATGATCATTGAGTTGATTTTATTGACCGTAAAACAACTTTGCTTAAAACTTAAATTTAAACTTACCAAAAGCTTTAATAAGCCGATATGTTTTGAATCCACAAATTAAGCCACTAAAGTTGACATAAATTTAAAACTAAAATTGCACAAAGGAACTAGAAACTTGAATGTAAACATAAACTAGAATTAATACTTGGAAAGAGTTTTAATACACTTTAAATGACTTAACTTGACAATATGAAGCAAAAGATTACAATTTAGGACTTGATTAAAACAAACATAAAAACGACATACAATTTAGAATTTAAACTAACTACTACTTCTATCATTCTTCCCATGCATCCTTTTATACTCTAAGCTCATTATCTCTTCCAATAGTTCCCACCATGTTTCTACCCTTGATTGGAAAAAACCGATCTTGGCCATTGAAATAGATTTTGGCCAAAATGGGTGTTGGATGACGGGGTTGAGTGTTTTGGAGAAAGGTGCATTTAATGTGTTTGGGAGGAGTGTGGAGCGAGGGAACAAGATAAGGAGGGGGTAGCCGGGATGGTGGAAGCTGGGAGGGTATTGTGCACAGCTGGGAGCAGGAGACAGTGGAGGGGAAAGGGCGCAAGGGAAGTGCTGATTTGACTTGGATCAATTGGAGCAGGGGGTCCAAAATGTTGATAGGGGGTCATAGAAGGAAAGGGTGGAAAGGAAGGATAACTGGGAATGGACACAGAAAGGACTATAAAATTATAAGGACCAAACTTAAGCCATTTTGCAATTCTTCAGGCTATTTCTCGCCAAATTTCAAACTTAAAGGACTAATTTTGTAATTTTCTCAAACTTTTGATATTTTTCACCAAAGGACTAAATTTGACAACTTTTGATTTTAAAAGGACCTTTGGTGACTTTACTTTGAAATTATGTCAGTGGACTGCTTTTGACAACTTTTGAAACTTCGGGGACTAAAACCTCCAATTTTGCAAATTTGATATGTTTTTCATCTGATTTTGATATTTTTGCATTTAAAACACATAAAACACCGATTTGTGATATTTTGATCATTTTGATGTGTTTCGAAGTGTTTTCGCATGATTTTGCAGCTTATTTGCACAAAACGATGAGTATTCGTGACACTCATCACTATGAGTAAGGAAATCAATCATTTGATGAAAACCTTCGACGCATTGTTTTTATCAAATTAGCAACTAGGTTATGGGTATTGGAGTATTGGTTCGGCATGATGATTGATGATGCGGAAGGATGTGTTGATTTGTGAATTGAACGATGAAAGTGGTTTTGGTTTATAAAGCGCCACTGGAAGTGATTTGAAGATCATTTTAAATGATCTATCGCTGATTTGGTGATATAAATGTGTTTTCTCCAAAGTTACCAAACAGCCCCTCAAGTATCCAAAAATCACAACATGCTAGCAAAGGGTTTGAAAACTCTATCATGGTTCAAAAGACACTAGCAAGGATACAAAATTACACTCCAATCGCTTGACCAAGAGATACAACAAGCAAATCTTTGTCAAAAATAGTGATATCTCACAAAAATATGAAGGATTCAAAGAATCAACATTTTTTAACACTAATCAACAAAAATTCCAAAAGCTCCAATGTACAACAATCCTTCAAACCTGCATATCACAAACATAAACCAAACATCAAAGATGGTTAAGGTTAGCAAAGTGGTTAAAGAGAACTAGAAGTGGATTCAAAAATGATACTGGCAGTGGTTAGACCAGGACTAACCACCCAGTCAATAGGTCAACTTCCAGTCATTATATTTTCCCAAGGTCAAAAGACTTCAATTACTCCTCAACCACTTATACCTTCCCCTCATTAACTCATTGATTCCATCTAAACATTTCACACCTCCTATAAGATAATCCCAAGGCACAATAAACACATACCAATTACCCCCATTTTACTCTAACCACCTTAAGTTCTCAATAATTTCAACGCGAATCAACAACCATGTCTATCAAACCGTAAATCATCAATCTAACCTCCTCCTCCTCCTCCTCATCATCATCATTATCATCCAATGATGATTCACACCCATTGTTTCAATACCCTCATCAAGATGAACCTCGCCCTTAAAATACCCTTTCTCCACTCATCTCAAGATGATAGTGTAGTGATCCAAGTGATTCATCTAGGGGTTCTGATGACTCCACTGAAGCGCCTAGATCCAATCTTCAATAGATTGGTGAGAGAGAAGCAGCAGAGGACAGAAGCAGGTGAGAATCCACAATCTTCACAACCCCAACCCAAACCAAGGCCACGAAATCCACCACTCCCAAAGACTAGAGAGGCGGTTATTGGTCTTCTCGCTTCCAAGAGTCGGTTCTTCAAAACCATGGAAGGAAGTGGGAAAGTGGGGCAGAGGTGAAGGAAAGGGAAAAGGGAAGATGAGTAGAAGGTGATGATGCTTTATGGTGGAACGAGTAGATGGAACAACCTCAAGATTTCATATCACAAATGCATCCACCATCGCTTTCATCAATCCATCCTTCCATTTTCACAAATTTTCTTCATCAGACAAGCATGTATATCCACCAACTTTTGTAATAGATGATAGGAACTAGAATATGTTTGGTAGATTTTGTAATCGATCATGGTCTTTTATTTCATCCGGTTAATTGTAAGCTATAAATTGTTTCTTGACTTAATGAACAACAACTTCAATGATTATCACTTGATCTTAACTCAAGATTTCTCTTGCATTTCATACAAACAGCTTATTAACTTCCATATTTCAGAAAATGGTTAGTGGGAACACAAAGAAACAAACAAAGGGTTTCGAATGTAACTATCGCTGGTTAGAATGTAACTACCAAAGGGTTAGAACAAAAATAGAAATACTAAGATCAACTAATAACAAGACAATACTTATACAAACTTTACAAAACAAGTTGAGATTTAGAGATGTATCATTCCAACTTACAATGTAATCGAAACCTCCCCACATCAAAAGCTTTAGTGAGAAGATCAACAACATTGAAATCAATATGGATTTTTACCATTTGAAGCAACTTTTCTCATTACAATCTCTAATAAAATGATTTCTTATCTCAATATGTTTAGTTCTAGAATGTAAAGGATAAGATAATAATGCAAATTGTACTGTTATTATCAATGTATATCTTAGTATGCATAAAGTTATACCCAAAATCCAAAGAATTGATTCTCAATCCAAAGAACTGACCACAAAGAACTAGCAAGCAGCCTACATATTCAAATTTCGCTATAGAATTTGCCACTATTGTTTGCTTTTTACATTGCCATGAAATCATACCGCTTCCCAAAACTGCATATCCTCCGGCTTGTAGACTTCCTATCCAAACTAGCACCAAAGATAATCACTATCTCAGATAGGCCACCAAGGCAAAGGTGAATCCTTAGAATACCAAAGGCCCAATTTAAGATGACCTTGGTGTATATAAATATTATCTTAACAAAGATTCATGTGGTGATGTAGGTGTGACTTGAAACCTTGCACACACATATACTAAGAACATTATATCTCTGCCTAGATGCAGTTGAGATACATCAAAGATCCAATCATGGACCTCAGATAACTTCAAATCAACTTTGGGACTTCCATCATTCAGTAGTGGTTTCTCGAAGTCTCCATTGGTGTACTAGCACTTCACATCCCAACCCAAACTTCTTCAAAATATCTTCTACATACTTGTCTTGACTAATGAAAAACCATCACCCCTTTGTTGAACCCGCACTTTAAAAGAAAAGTGAGTTCTCCTATAGAATCCCATCCTAAACTTATCATGCATAAGTTTCAAAATCCTTTATGAGCTCCTTACTGTTGAGCCAAAGATGATGTCATCTACATAGACCAAACCAAGTAAAATATCATCCTTGTAGCATCCTAATGAACAAAGTCTTATCAATCAACCTCTTTAAATCCATTGTCCATCAAATAAGTAGACAGGCACTTATACCATGCCCTAGGAGCTTGATGCAACCACATAGACATTCTCTGCACCTCGTAAACCTTGTCGATGATCAGATCTTCAAAACTAGGAGGTTGACAAACATAAACCTCCTCATCAATTGTGCCATACAGAAAAGCACTATTAACATCCATCTAATACACCACAAAATTCTTGAATGAAGAATATGCTAAAAATAATCTTATAGCCTCAACCTGCAACTGGAGCAAATATTTCATCATAATCCAAGTTTTGTGTGTATCCTTTAGCAACCAAATTTTGATTTGTTCCTTTTCAACTATACCTCTTTTCATCCCTCTTATTTCTCAACACCCATTTAATCCCAATTGCCCTTTTTCCATTAGAAGGTCAACCAATGTCCAAACCTCAAGCTTAAACTGTAAGCTCTTCTTGCATCTGACTCAACCCATCCTTTCCTCGACAAAGCTTCTTCCACTCTCTTGGCTCCTTTACAGAAAACAAGCAAACAAGCAATTTACGATCTTTATGACTATTTCTTTGTGAAGTGATCTTGCAAAGAAACCTTGTTCAAAGTGTTTAGTGTTCTTAACCTTGCTTCTGTTTGAACCGGTATTCAAATTTCCAAGTATTTGATCCTTGGGATGAATCTTATGTATCCTTTGTGGTAGTTATTGACTTTCATGACTACGCTTCCAAATTAGTAAAATCAAAGATTGAAGAAATCATCCATGTCTTCATCAATGCAGGAGTATCAATATCTACCAAAGTGGCATGTCCGATCATGTGGATACCTCTTCACCAAATAATGGCTTAACAAGAGGTCTTAAGTGCAAGTACCAACATCAAAGATTTGGCAAAATGGGTTTCACTTGAACCGCAAGGTAGAAGTTGGCTTAGCAAGGCTCTCATTATCCCTATCCGCTTTCATTTGCCTTTAGCAAAGGCTTTCGCACTCCTTTTCTTCTTTTCAATTTCTTCTACCGACATTGAGTTATCTTTCAACAACTCATCTTCATCTTGATGATGATCAACTTTGCTTCCAAGATTCAAGACATCATCATCATGACCTTGCTTATCAATGATGTGAGACAGAACCGCCTTTCCACTTTTCAACCAAATAGAACTCCTTTGGAGAATCAACTTCCTTAGAAATTGTTTCTTCATCGTAATCCTTTGGTGCACCTACAATGACATTAGTGGAAGTACCGCAATGATAGGCTTAATTCATAGATTTGGTTAGCATATCAATGTTAAATGTACCCCGTCCTTTGGTCTCAACACTAGGAGTCTCTTCACTAAACTTAACATGTAAGTTCTCTTCAACAATCTTAGTCCTCCTATTGTATACTCTAAAGGCTTTACTATTAGTAGAATAGCCTAAAAAGTATCCATCACCGCCTTTTTCTGAAACTTGCCTAGGTAGTCTATGGTATTCAAGATAGTAACAAGACACCCAAAAGGTTTTAGGAATGCAATCATTGCCTTCCTATCATGTAACAAACTCATAGGGTCTTGTTATGAGGCTTCACCTTTACTTCTATTCTCAAGACATAACATGTAGTGCCTACACTTCAAAAGGTAGTTGGTAACTTAGACTCGACAACATTGTTCTAGCGCCTCAATTAGTGTTCTATTTTTCCCTTTCAACACCATATCTGCTTGTGGTGTTTTAGCAACACTAAACCGCTTTTCTATACCTTTTAGCTACACGTAACTCATTCATCACATCATTCTTAAACTCAGCCCATTATCACATCTCGACACTTTGACCTATGATTTACTAGATTTTCTATCTTAGTAATGAAACTCTTGAGGATCTCACTAGTCTCACTCTTAGTAGCCAAAAAGTATACCCAAGAAAATCTACTATAATCATCAGTGATAACTAGGCAAGCATCGCTTATGGTTCAAACTTTTAACAAAGGTAGGTCCAAATAAGTCCATATGAAGCATAAACAGTGGTTGTGTGATGGTGTTGACTGTTTTGGTCTTACAAGAGGCTCTATGTTGTTTTTCTTTTTGATAAGCCACACAAAGTTCCTTACACTCAAAAACTTTAGAAGGTAACTCTCTCACTAAGTCGCTTTTACCAGCTATTGATTGTTTTGAAATTAAGGTGACCTAGCCTTCTATGACACAATTTAGACTCATCTACTGATGCCTTAGCAAACAAACAAGTTAAGGACCTATTTGGAATTACATCTTTAAGATCAAAACAATATATGTTTTCCTTCCTAGGTACCCTTAGTCAGATATACTTTTCATCGTGCATCTTAAAAATCGTGACAACACCAGACACTCAGCTTCCCAAAAGTACCTAGTTTTGCTTATAACACATTTGAGAAACACCAATAAATTGTACTTTAATCCCTATACCAGATAGACCTTTTCAAAGTCTAATTTCCCCTGCTCGATCAGGTTTCGCCAAGTATCTTTCCTCCATTTGGATCATTGCCAAATGCCACATATCCTCCATCAAAAGCTTCAAAATCCTCCTGGTTGCTCCCATCCCATGTCATGTGCCCAGAGCAAACCACTATCAAAAATTCCTTTGTCTTTTAGCTCATCTTGTAGATTGCCCCGCATTATGAATTTAAACAAGTTAGTTCTTGCGGACCCAAGACAATATCGACTTGGTCTGCCCTGCATCAACATAATCAATTTTCTTTAGGTCCATTGATGCGCAATTGACATGATGTAAAACCTTAGTCTTAGGCTTCCATTGCCAGCCTAAATGATTCTTAACAAAGATAAAATGGTTTCCAACCATCGTCAGCTTATCACCTTGGAATTTTAAAACTTTTTTTGAATCAAGGTGATATTCTTTAACACGGGATAGATTTTGCTTTTATGTGGTTACATTTTTGCTTGGTAGTGGTTGGAACCTTATTTTGCAAAGAATTGATTATAAATTTTGTTTTACCATTCCTCATTAACACGCCTTTGGAACCATATTTTTTAGGACAGTGAGGATAGTATTCTTTGAAAAGTTTTGATGATTTACCATCCTCCAATGGTTCTAAACTTGTGGTTGATTTTTATTTTATTTCTCTCAGAATGCTCAAACTACCACATTTAAAACATGCCTTCTTGACACATTGAAACTCATCTCCTAACCTGTTAGAAATTAGGCCATTAAAGTTTCTCCATCGCTCCTAGGTATGTATCTTTTCATCTCTGCTCCCTAGGTATCTCCTTATAATCTACCACTTTCCTAGAGATAGGTTCTCCAAATCTAGGAATAATGTTGGCTTGCTTAGAATCAACTTTCTTCTTAACATTTTCTATCTTCTTCGTGTTGTGTTGATTCGCATCTATCTTCCTAATCCGATCCCCAATCTTCAAAGGAGCATAAGATGACTTATCGTAACCCATTCTTAGTGATCAATCTTGCTAGTCTCACCTCCACGTGTTTATTGAACAAACAATGCTAAAAGATGTGCTTCTTTTGTAGGTGGTGCATGTTTCATAAGAGGTGGTGGCATATCATTGTAACCAAGACCAAGACTTCCTTGAACAATTTTTGACCTATTGGCTTATTTACTAGATCAGTAGCATAATGTGTTTTAGCAACCCTAACAACATGCTTTTCTTTCTACTAGGCTTTGTTTTTCTACCTTTCTAGTTTCTTTTAAGCATTGTAATCTGCCTTTAAGATCAATTTCACCACCTAGTATATTTATCTTATCAACATACTAAAACTCACATTTAATACAAAGAGCTTTCTAGACCAACTTTATAACCTAAGTTATCTAGAGACAGCTTTTCACTTCTTTTCTCAAACTCTCAACAATAGCTTTTTGTGATTCTAAGTTATCTTGACATGGTTTAAAAGAACAAGTAGAATTTTTAGAATCATTAGATACCTCTTAATCAAACCGTAAGATGAAGATAGGCCATAAGAGCAAAGTTATGCTCTTTAGAAGCTTCACTAGCAAGAAAAGCTACATTGGGACCTTTTTCAATCGATCACTCCAAATATAATCACCAATACCATCTTGAGCAACCAATGTCAAGAAGAAGCAGTCGCTCGCTGGTCTCTTGATGCCTTCAATCCTCTTAGAGCTCGACATTCCCTAGCAAAACAATTCTTCTTCTTGCAAAGCAGCATTCCATCTTGCTCTTGTCAAACCCATCTCTCCTTTGACCATCATACTTAACTTGCCTACCGCTCCTCCTCAAGAACCTCCCTTGTAATGTTAACATTGCCATTTGCCATCAAGATTGATTTCTCAGATCATCGATCAATTTGATCCAGATCCCGATTAAAGCACAGAACACCGGGTTGTTAGACCAAATTAAAAGCTATAGATTGAAACCATCACTAACATTATCACTAACAGTGCTATTGTTAGCAATAGCCGTGGTTATTCCATAGGCAGCAGTGGATGTATCTTGAGAGCCATTGTGACTTGTAGAAACAAAAGCAATGTTTGATGTGGATGAAGACGAACTAGCAATATTCTTCTCAGACTCATAGACCTTCTAATTGTTGTAGATATTATCTAGAGTCATCTTCTCAAAATCATCTTTGTTCCTCCACACAACAGTATGCATGGCCCAATCAGGTGACAAACTTCTGATGAACTTCAAATTGATGTCTTCTTGAGCAACTTTGTAGTCCACAAACTTCAAGTGACCGATTAGCTGAAGTCTCATTTTAGGTGCCATCAAGACTTTCTCCACTTAGTATTGAAGTTTTCTGCCGATGCTTGAGCATATTCTTCCTAGATTTTCTGGTAGCTTCATTACCAACAAACCTTGTTTCAATAGCATCCATCAACTCCTTAGTAGATTCATATTGTTCAAAGTCCAAAGCATATTCATTAGGTATTCCCATAGAGAGAATACTGTGAGCTTTAATCTCCAACTTTCTCCTAGCCTTGTCAACTTCACTAACAATGGATATCTCTTTGCCATCATCATCCTTCTTGGGAAGAGTATCACCCTTTTCAACAACATCCCCGATTTTGTAATCAATCATACGAATGTATTGCCACATTCTCATTCTCCAAACTTGGTACTCACCTTGCTTGAGCATGGGCACCTTTGATGCAGTAACCATGTGAGTTTCGTCAGCCATCTTAACTTACTTGAATAAAACTTAACTTGACTTCTTTTTTATTACAGTTTCTAGATCACAAGCTTTGATACCACTTGTTGAGCAAACGATCCTTATAGAAACTGACTTAGTAACAACTTGTTAAATATTACGCGAAATTTAATATTCAACCTTAAGAAGAAAAACAATAATAATAACTCTTGAACACCTCAATCATATTAATAATTTAATACTCTAACAAATATTAGGTTTTACAACCTTGAAGCAATGTAATCCTTAGATATAAAACATACATATATCTAATTCAACCTAGGACCTTTATATAGGCTAAGGAGTCCTTTACATAATACAATACGTAACCTACAAGATAAATATCTTTTCCATATTTATCTAATACAAAATATCAAACCGACTATACAAAAAACTAGCGTTATTACAATACATTAGCAAAGTGGTTCTATATTACTACTAGTCGCGTTTCACATCGCCAGCGGGATTCATTCTTCTGTCCGTGGTTTCATTAACTATGTCCGAGGTTCCAACACTTAGAATAATTCATGACTTGAGGAACCTAAAACCCAACAAGTTGGTTGTTCATTTCATCACATTTCCTACACTTAACCTTTCTATAATATTTCGTGTGTGTGTTATTGTGTTCAACCAATCACTCCTTCATCTCTATTTCTTATATTGATGCTTGTGTTGCAAACATGGTGACCTAACAAAGGGTATCATTCGCCAAATAGTCAGTGAAACGATTTTGTTTTGAAGTATTTTAGGTGATACGCCAGAAGTTTCGGTTTTTCAACTTTCAAACGCTTTAAAAACTTAATTTTTACACTTTAAATTTCAATATTCTTGTACTTTAATGGTTATTTGGTGATAAAGTTAAGTTTTTGGCAAAAAGTTTTAAACTTTTCGTGTATTTCTTTGTTTTCAAACTTGGTTTTGTTCGTGTAGTCTAGTCTACGCCGTAGGGTATAAACTAGTTTGAATCATCAAGTTTTCAACTTTCTTGTTATTTTGGTGATTTTGAAGCTATTTTCATCCAAAATCGTGTTTCTAAACTCTTTGCTTTAAAAATCAGCTTGGTGTTATTTGTTAATCCCACGCATAGCTAAACCTCTAGCTTTTACGCCAGTGTAGCTTCTCAAGGTTTGATCTTTAGTGTTTGAGTTTACTCTTGTTTTTCTTGCTTGATAAGCCTCCGAAACACTTCGACTTTGATATATTTTACATCGATAAGTGTAAAGGATTTTTGGTTAAAACCCTAGTTTTACGCCTAAGCTTAATACTCCATCGAGTAAAAATTCACGCTCTAAGCATTTTCACGATAAGCTATTCCACTTAAGGAAATATTATGCATAAGGTTCTTCCTACTAAGCTTTTGGTTTACGCATAAGCTAAGGTTTCACCAAGTCTACGCGTAAGCTCTACTCTTACATGTAAGGTGGTGTTTTTACGCATAAGCTAGTTCCTTTGCATAAGCTGGTTTTCTACGCATAAGTATACTTCATCAACATAGTTTCATTCGACTACAAAGATCCATCATCAACACAAGTTTCAAGTTGTCTCAACCACCATACTCTATCTACTTTCCTCATATGTATCCTCAACAACAACAACAACAACAACTCCATCAACAACAACAATTTTATCAACAACTACAACAACAACAACAACAACTTCAACAACAATATCCTCAAGGAGCAATTCAACCACAAATGATTCAACCACCCCCTAGTCTTCAAGTACAACCCTACACAAACTTTCAAAATCAACATCCATCCAAGTATGCTATGAAGGAACCGTATTGGTTTGCAAAGATGCTGAAGCTTTAGTAGCCAATAATCCATTCATGAAGCCGATCCCTTGACAGCACCTCCAATGCTCACTCCCAGAAACTACGATCAATGGGTAATAAGGTTCTTTAGGTTTTGTGATCTAAAGAAGCTACATGGAAAGTTCTTGTTAAGGTCATCCTCAAGGTCCATTTCGTGATGCCTATCACATCGTATCCGGAGATCCGACCGCCAATCCACCAAGAGATGATATCACCAACATTGTTCAGATTGATCAATCCTACTACCGATCAACTTCTTCACTTAGAAGTTGATGAAATTGCTATGCAATATATCCTTTTGGGATTACCCAATCCAATACTCCGTAGTGTTGATTCTGAAGATCGCTAAAGAAATGTGGGAGCACATTCATCTTCTTATGGAAGGAACCGAACCAAATCAAGAAGACATGGAATCTAAAATCTACTGGCCTATGAACACTTAATGATTGAACCAGAGACATTAGAGTCATATCATCATCGATTCTCAGACATCATCAATGACTTGGATAAACACAATATCATTAAGCCAAGAATTGCAACAACACTAAGTTCCTAAGTAGTCTTGGTCCCATTGGGAAAGTTTGTCATTTTCATCCGCTGTTTAAGAATCTTCATTATGCTACATACGGATTGTTGTTCTAATTTTGCCCCACCAAAGGAAGTTTACAGAGAAAGAGTCATCCGTGGAGCTCTTTCACCTTCACTCGATAATCAAACTCTGCATTGTGGCTCAAGCTTGTTATCCTCAATTTCCAACTTTACAAATTGTCTTCACAAATCCTCCACAACCCAACCTATATACTTACCCCATATGATCCGCCAGCAACAATCTCAAGAAACTCAATTGGTTCCATAATACAACAATGATCAAGCACTTTACGCTTAATCTAATAAGGATGTCAAGCTTTTGATGCATTGCAACAAGGGTTTGTCATGATTGCTAGAGCCTTCGGCCGATATTTAAACAAATCCAACAACGATTCAGACTTCATCAAACACTAGGAATCAAGTCGCTGTTAACAATGGACGCAAGTTCGTAATCGTGGTAATGTTCGGCCGATGGTAGTGGTCGGGTTAATGGAAGGAATAACATGGGTGCTCCACAACAACGCTCAAGCGGTTGAATGGAAATGCTCGAATGGGGTTAATGGTCTTTGTTGTTATAACCGTAATGAAAAGGGTCATCCGCTAATGCATGCCCAAAGCCGGAGGACAAGAGGCGCGCTTATCATAAAGAGGATTTACTCTTGGCCTCAAGGATGAAGCGGTGGAACTCTTACCAACAAGGAACGCAGCTTCATGGCGATGCATATTCCGATGATGACATGGAGGACTTGCAAGCTAATGCAATCGTGGATGTTAATGGCAAACATGCAAGAACTCTACATGATTAACATAGGCTCAGTATGACACCGACGGGCTTGTCTCGTATCGATCAAACTACATTCATTTCGACTGATATCTCCGCCAACATCCAGATCCCATGCTCAGAGTGTTCAACATGATCCATCTACATCTCATTCCGATGATAATCAAATAGATCCCGTAGTTATATTTGATGATCAAGATGACCTTATGGTTAATACTGATAATCAAGTTGACTTCGTGGTTATATTTGAGGACCTAAATAATGATCATGTTGAGACTCGCGTTGAACAAACTAAACCAGTGTCTAATCCAGATATTGAGCTCATGACCTTAATTCAGGAACAAAAATCTCAAATGGAAAAATGCCTTAACATAAATCAACAATTAAAGGATAAAAATGCACCGTTGACTAAGGACAATGAATGCTTAAAGTTCCAACTCAACATTTTTCAAACACAAGAAAAACGGAAAAGGTTTTGAAGTCGCTATAAATCCTATCAAAACGAAAAAACTTTGGAAAACAGAGATATGTGAACTAGTTGCATCTAAGAATGCCTTGTTGTCTCAAATAGAACAACTGAAATATGATCATAAACAACAACTTAACGCCTTCACTTTGGAAACTCAAAAGCCAAGTTTGAGTTGTTAACTTGTCAAAAACGCTCGTAATACAAAAAGCATTCAAGGAAACAAATAGATGACTATCTTGAAGAAATTGTCGACCTACAAAACAAAATCAAAGAGTTTCAAATGTTGTTTATAAACATGGTGAGTCAATCACAACTATTCAAAAGTTTAATTTTAAACCAAATCTAAATGGATATGGACCGAATTCATTTCCTCAAACCTAAGTTTTCAAATAGAGCATTCAAACCAAATCCTCAAGTTTACAGTGCAGAACATAGAATTGATGATTCCATTATGACTGTTGTTGAATATAAATGCATGGAGGAATTAGATACAGAAAACGAGAGTCGGTCAAAATTGGAAAATGTTGTTTATAACAAACCATTTACTTATTCAAAAGCCGTTACTTTCGTCACACAACAGGATCTTTCTAACACACCTTGGGTTATCACACCTACTTCGAAGTCTTCTAATGAGGGTCCCCTTTCCAATGCTGAACAAATCAATGGTCCTTTACCTTCACTTAGTGAAATAAAGCCATTAGCTGAACAATGTAAAGTTATAAAATATTTTGAAACATTCTTATCGGACATCAAACTTTTGGAACGTGAAATTGAAATCAATTCTGAAATAAAAGTTGAACATTTTCAATCGCTTCAAGCGGAGCCCAAAGAGATTTTTCGTAAAAGAATTTTACCTCATGTCCAAATTTGAAATGTGTGCAATATATCGGAAAGGGATTTTCACAGGAACTTGGACTAATGAAAAGAGTTTTCAACAAACGTAAAACATCGATTTCAAATACAAAACGAAAAAAGAAAATGTTAAGAAAAGATGTTGATCGACTCTTGGAAGATGTAACTGCGGCTGATACCATTAATGTGTGTTATTACATTTTGTTGCATATGCATTTGATTATATCTCTGTTGATCCTGTTGATTCCGTTGCAAATGTTGAGAATACTTATACTGTGTCACAAATCAAGTCTTTAAAAGTAGAAAATGAGATATTGTTAAACGAGCTTTCAAATGCAAAACATCGTCTTCAATGGTGTCAAAAAGATTGTCAAAATCGAGAACTCGCTTTGCAAAACATCTTAATCCTAAACTTGAGCAACTGGATGATGAAAACCGGTCTTTGAAGTCAAATTTCAAAATATGAACAAGAAATTTCAAAAGCTAAAAAGGAATATGGTGTCATATTTGATTTACTCAAAAGACTGCTCAAGCTGTCAAAAGATGTTGATGATCATCTTCATATACCAAAGATGTTTTATTTACCTAGATGGACTCACTCTGCTCAAAATCTAGATTTGTTACACACTATCCATGATCTAAAACCATAGTTGGTGAAACTTAAGCAAGATAGGACTAGTAAACACTACAGAATCGACTCTAAACGTATTCAAAGCGACTCTAGAACATCTAATGACAAACCACAAGAAATTAATTCCCATCGATACATGAATAGTTGCTCTTTTTCCCAACCGCACTTCAATTTAGAGCAATACAAGGAAGAATAGTTATGACGTAAGAAAAGAACAATAAAGATCTCTCAAGTGTAAGAACACCTAGGACTTTGAATAAGACTCAAGTTGCACCCACTTTAGATATTAAGGCCCGAAAAATGTAATAAAGTGATGTAACTAATGTTGAATCTTTAAGTACGCTAAAATGTTAAGTTTGAAGCTTCATGTGTTGGTTGTCGTAAAAGTATGTTTTCCGTTGTCATGACAAATGTGCTAAAACTATTTTATCTCGTAGCGAACAATAGAAAACTAATACCTTCTAGGCCCATTAATGCTTCTAAGTCCTGCGTAGGTAAACCGCTTTTATAGTGATCATATATTATTGATGTACCCTTAGAACCCACTTCACCTCCTAGGAAGAACTTATCACCTAGTGCATTCACTAAGACCAAAGCTAAGACTAGTTCGAGATGGCGTAAATGGTTACGTAATACTTGGCTTTACATGGATACCTAAAATCATAAACATGTGTGTTTCACCTATATCGCGCATCGGAACCTCTAACTCTTCGGGTTCCACATCTACTTCTATTCCATCTGCGGTCGTCTGTGTGTAATGTGATACAGTCATCTCGGTTGTTGATACGGATGTTCCCGACACATGACAGAAATCTTAAACTATTATCAAACTTGTTTCAAAGTTCATTGGCACCGGCCGATTCGGAATGATCACTTCGGCTATCATGGGCTTGAGATTACATCAATGGGAACATCAAATTAGCGAGTTCATTATGTGGAAGGTCTCACACAATCTCTTTTCACCACAATTTTGATGGAGATTGGAAGTTGCTTTTATGGAGAAAACTTGTTTCATTCGTGATCTACAAGGAAACGATCTTATGTCCGTCAACGACATCAAGTCTTTTACACAATCTCAATGCAAGACAAGATTGCTTCTTTTCCCATCCGCCTACTTTCTAAGGAAACATCTACAAAATCTCGGCTATGGCACCGCCGCCTTCACATCTAAACTTTCAAACCATAACCAACCTTGCACGATTCAAACTTGTGGAAGGTCTCACGATTTCGGTATTCTAAAGATCATCTATGCTCACCATGAACAAGGGAAAGCACTCGTGCTCATTTTTCTTCAGGTGGAACATACCACAAAGATGTGCTTTCATCTTCATGGATTTGTGTGGCCCGGGCAGACGATTAATGGCAAATGCTACATTTTGGTAATTGTTGATGACTACTCAAGATGGACTTGGGTTTATTTTCTTCGTAGTAAAGATCAAGCTCCACATATGATCATCACCTTTCTACTAAAATTCAAGTTCACGAACACATGCATAAATTAGAACAAGACATAAAGGAACCAATTTGTGAATCAAACTGTGCTTATTATGAGAAAGCGGAATTGAGCATCAAACACCCATTGCACGACACCCAAACAAAACGGAGTTGTTGAGCATCTAAACAGACAAGCAGTGGAAGATGCAAGAACGATGTTGATTAATGCAAAACTTCAGATATTTGTGGGTTGAAGCCGTTAATCGTGATGCTACACTCAAAACCGCTCAATGATTACAAAACGCCACAACAAAACACCTTATGAGCTTATCCACAACCACAAACCGAACCTCAAACACTTTCATGTCTTTGGATCCCTTTGTTATCCAAATAATGATCGCGGATGACTTTGGAAAGCTCAAGGCTAAAGCTTTACACGGGAGTCTTTGTTGGATCGTGAAAATTCTAAGGGTTACCGGATCCGGAATCGCCGCAAGGGATATTATGGAAACAATTCATGCCATTTCGATGAGCTTACAGATATGGGAAAGCATAACAAATGGAACCCGACATAACCGTCTTAACTTCCCAAACCCCATCATCACCGAACCAAGCCTACGCTTACCCGACGCCAAATGGAACAACTATTTGCTCCTCTCGCTTAGTGATGATATTGATCAACGCGTTCCGTGATGTATCAATTGTTTCGCCAACCTGATAATAATCCTATAATTGATACACCGTAAACAACAAATAATCAAGAAGCACCACCAATTGATTCTACAACAACACTAATAAACCGATCCAATGACGAACCAATGATGATTTTTCTCAACAATGAAGTACCCCACCGCAGACTATGATCCAAATGCTCTTCAATCCGCTTGCTAATGAAACCGCCACACCTCGATGTCATGAATCATCCACAAGCCATTTGAATCCTTCTAATCGCAGTAATGTATATTAACATCAACCTCCACACATCGTGGATCAAAGACCATCCTCTTGTGAACATTATTGGAAACCCGAATCAACCAACAGAACTAGACAACGCCGTGATCGACGGTAAACATTGCATTTATGCACTTACCGCTTGTCAACCAACCCAAAACATTAAAGAAGCAATGACTTACGACAACCGGATTGAATCCATGCAAGAAGAACTTAATCGCTTAAACGCCTTGAAGTATGGGAATTGGTTGAAAACCAACAAGTGGTCTATGTTATGGTCCGAAATGGATTTGGAAAACAAGTGGATGCCGGCGTATGGTTATCGTAAAAACGCCACGCCCGGTGGCTAAGGGTTATCGGCTAAGAAGAGGGATTGATTACAAGGAACATCACGTTTTTCAGATGGATGTCAAAACCGCTCAATG
This sequence comes from Chrysanthemum makinoi, assembly GCA_910596185.1. Lineage (NCBI taxonomy): Eukaryota > Viridiplantae > Streptophyta > Magnoliopsida > Asterales > Asteraceae > Chrysanthemum > Chrysanthemum makinoi. The sequence continues at coordinate 274,043,216 of OU343217.1, forward strand.
GTAAACTAAAGGAAACGGTCTATGTTAGTCACCATGATTTGTTGATCCGCAGTTCCCTAATCACGCCTATAAACTGAACAAGGCTCTCTACGGTCTCAAACAAGCCCTCATGGTATGATAAGTTATCATCCTTTCTTATTGCCAATAATTTCACTAAAGGATCGGTCAACCCAACACTTTTCATACAATATCATGGGGAACACATTTTAATCATTCAAATTTATGCGATGACATCATTTTAGGTCAACACATCTAAAAATACTCAAACGCTTTTCAAAACTTATGAAAAACATTTTGAAATGTCCATGATGGGTGAACTTACATTCTTTCTTGGATTGCATGTTCATCAATCACCCTCGGTATTTTCCTAAGTCACCCAAATATGCTCTTGAAATTTTAAACAAACATGGAATGCAAACTTGTGATACCTATGCCACACCTATGGCACATACCAAGAAACCGATGCCATTTGCATGGGAAATTGGTAGACCCTACCAAATACCGAAGTATTATTGAGCCTCTCATGTATCTAATAGCCAGTAGGCATGACATTGTATTTGATGTATATCTTTGCTCCCGTTATCAGTCACCAATAGGAGATAATTAAGGAGTAGTAAAACCTAAGTAAACACATCTTTAAACTATCATACGAGGACACAATAATTAGACATAGACTACCACCACCTTAGTTTAGATAATTAGATAATAGTAGAGTAATCGGTAGAAATACCAACCCCCAAATCCAACCCCGAGATTCGTATTCTTTCCTCTTCTAAAAAACATAAAAAGATAAAAAAAATAATCTTTCTCAACCCCAACCTTAGTAACTTCTCACTAGCATTCCTATTCCCCTAGAGAACGATATCAATTCCCGTGGCTTACCCTAATACTACACTACAACGATTAGGTTCACTGCCTGGGTGTTGAAAAACTTGCTCGATTTAAAAGGAAGTTCCTTTGACCTCAACGCTACCAGGTAAGCGATAGTTTACGCCACCGCCGGGAATAGAATAGCTAGTTAGGAGTCCACCTCGTTTAGGTTTCCTTGCTTGACTCCTATCAAGTAAACGTTTTCTCATTTTAGCCTTTTAGTCTATCCTTCTTCGCGGACCTTCGCTCGTAACCTCATCACTTTTCATCAGAAGTGAAAACCCCTCAAATCATTGTCCCGCCAAGAGACCGTATTCTTGGTGAATACCGTGACCCAGCCACCTAGGCTATAGGAACACCATTGAGCTTCCCACTGCTTCCAAATTACGGCCTTGTGATCCACACCATGGCTTGGTGCAAAATGGATGTGCATTCCATGGACTTGCCCAAGATCCTAATTAGCATCTTAAGGACTTCCTTAAAATTGTCGATTCTATTGACCTTGATGCTAATACTGGGAGACCACGCTACCGCATTTCTTCCAATTCTCTTTAAGAAAACAAGCTAGTAAATGGCTTTTTCATCTTCCCAAGGGATCTATTTCAAATTGGGAAGATCTCACTACCCGTTTTCTTGCTAAGTTCTGCTCACCAAATCCAAGTCAACCACTCATTCCATCACCTTTAACTCTCTTCGCAACCAAATCATTGATGAAATCAAAGACCTTAGTGAGTTGAATAGGATTGACGAAGAAGATAGTGCTTATTTCAATCTTTACCCCACTAAGGAAGAGATTGCATACCATCAATATATAATTGATAATCCACGATCACCAATCATTAGGATTTGCCCAAATATTAGGAGAGGAAATCCTTGAACCTAAAATCCCTTGTATGATCGGATATAGGAATGTCGAACATGCTTACATAGATACGGACTCTCCCATCAATGTGATGTCATCTATTGTCTACAATGACATTATGAATGAGCGACTTAATATTAGGAGAGACCCTAAGTATCTAGGTGGAGTTTGTAACTGCAGGGAAGAGTCGATGTACATGTCTTCGTAGGAAATTTCACCTACCTAGTTGATTTCATGGTCCTAGAAGATGTAGGATGCATTATTGACTATAGCTTATCTCAAGTAGTGCTAGGAAAACCGTTTGTTGAAATATCTAAAATGAGCCATAACAAGTATGATGGAACGGTTAGATTTACGTAGGGAACGATGAGATTACTTATAGGATGCCTTGGAAGACGAATGAATATGGCCATCTATCCCTTTTTGAACGAGACAACATTAGAGCTTTTGAGGACAAAAGCAAAGACGATGTTGAAAAAGGTTACAAATTCATGGAGAAGGAGATTTTATTATAGGAATTGCTCAACCTAGGGCCTTGGTATAGAGTCGATGAAAATTTTGTCAACATGATAGAATTCTCATTGAGGATACAAAACGAGACCACGACCACGAAGTCTAGCTACAAGACTCTTAAATAAAGAAAAAGCGCCAGGAGGCAACCATGCTTAATTTTGCTTTTGAAAGATCATATATATCTTTATTGATTGTTTATTCTCATGTTTAAATTTGTAAAAATGCTTTATTTTGTTTTTAACCTCGCCTTAATTGCATATAAAGGTATTTTACATAAAGGATAAGTGGAGGACACACGCCATAAGAAACGAACATGAGAATAACAATTGATTAAAAGATATATTTGCTGTTTGTTCGAGCCAAATGCTTGTATCGAGTCATAATGGATGTTTTTCAGGAAATTTTTCCAGATTCTAAAGATATAAATTTTTCCACTTTTTTCCTAAAATCGCACTGGCTTTTTGTCAGATAACTGACTACGCCGAGAAGGAGTAAAAACAACGATTACTTTTTCTCGCTTTCTGAACTACTTATCAATTTTTGGAAATTTCGTGTCTTAATTTTCTTAGAAATTCTGTAAACATCCATTCCACAAGCATTATATCCTAGTTTAAATCGAGTCTTTTATATTATTACCATTTTACGCTGGTTGTTTCGTTGTTTTCTTCAAGTGCAGTGTTTTGTTTATCAAGAAGAAGATACATAAAGTTTGGAGGAGTTTTTCACCATACATTCTTCTTGGAAAGGATTTAACCACTACTTCACACACCGGATCCTACCGAGCTAATCGTGGGAGTACTAGTTTCTTTCGCTTAATAACCTTCTTTTATCATATAACTTTGATATTTTCGGGAAACATTGGGGACAATGTTCAGTTTTAAGTGTGGAGGAAAATAAAACGGAACTTTGAAACTATGCTTATCCTTGATTATTTGCTTTGTCCAATTGCACTTTGTAATAAACCATGAGAAAATGTCGGTTAGGGTAATTTTGGCACCAAATTTAAAAATTTTTCATAATATAGGAGTGGGCCATTAGTTTTAACAAAAGCGTCTCACGGATAGGAAGTTATATGACTAGCACAAAAACCCTTTACCACTTAAATTCCACAAAAATGTGAGATCGCCTTTAGATTAGTAGAATGAAGCATTCATCTTCAATGCTTAGAGTGTGAACCGGTAGTATATTAGATTCTAGAACTTGTTTTGTGATGCATTCCGAGATGACTAGTAAGACTACACTTGTGTAGTTAGGAATAACTAAATGATAAGAGGCATTAGAATAACCTTTGTTTGATACCTGTAATATAATTACTTCTTCCATATCGTTGAGTAATTCCCCCACACTTTTATAGCAGTACTCATCTTTTAGTACACCGATACCTCTAGTTAAACCCTTTAGAGCCTATCCTTTTCGTGTTCTCGTGATGTTTCAGCTTTTTCGAATATCAATAAGAACATTGTTTACACCCCACCCCCAAATGTACACCCAAATCGCCTTAGCCTACCCTATATGCACTCATTTTTAGTGCAATATTGTTATCACCCTAAAACCTTAGTTCAATTATCTAGTTGCTTGCATGAGTTGCTAAGTCTAGTCATATCCTTTGTACACGCTTAGACGATTGAGATTCATGGGAAAAGTTAAAGTCTTAAATGACTAAAAGGGAACGCCAATTCCCTTATTTCATAATAACGCACTCCAAGTGTTTTGATCTTTTCAATTCGGGTCATATTAGTGTTAGAGTAATAAAAACTCAAGTGTAGGGATGTGACCCTATCATTTTGATGTTATCAGAGGATGGTAGAGTAAAAAGTGTATAAAAATCAAAAAATAGAAAAGAGAAAAAGAAAAAATAGAGAAAATATATATATATATATATATATATATATATATATATATATATATATATATATATATAGAAATCGGTTCATTTGAAAAGTTGATCTCGGTGGAAAAGTGAGAAAAGCAATCTCAACCATTAGATCACTCTCTCCTCCCATCCCTTCCAAGTACAAGGGGCTATTTGTTACTTCCTTTTTTCGTGGTAATTTTGAAACTTTCCATTTTTTCCTTGACTTGGTTTGTTATGACAAGATACTCAAAGAGCATCAAAATTCATTAATTCAGAACTTTCAAGTAAAACACTAGAAATATTTTCAAAGGTTGAAATCTTCCTTTATGTACTTTAGCTTTCCCTCGTTAATAATTACACCAACTAAACGAAAACAATAAAAGAAATACATAAATCTCGCGATATACTAAGATACAACATCGTAATACTTAACCAAAATTAAAGTTATACAGCATAATAGAAAGTTTTTTCTAAATGCGCTTTAGCCTTGATCATGTCGCCTAGGATGAGTGTTGCCAATCTCAAACGAATGCGTACCGCCTAATATTATCCCTCTAACGGTAGTTGTATCCTTGGATGGCTCGGAAATTACACAAACATCACTGCCGCAATTTTAAAGGCACCCAATCGCTAATGGGTCAATATGTCATTCGGATAAAAGAATGGCATTCATGACCTCAAGAGCTTGTTCCACCTTCTCACAACATGAATCAATTCATATGCTTCAAACTCATTGGCCTCTGCAAAGTATGTCAAACTAAGAAATTGAAGGTAAACATATTTCATTCGAATCAAAATAGAAAACGGTGTCATACCTTAAAATCAGAAATGCAACAAGCATTGCACCTCTATAACGCACTCGAGTGAATTAAAGCCCGGGTATTAGTATTTAAAAGTTAAAAAGAAGTTATCACCATTGACGGTAAAAGTTTCAGAATATCACATCCCGGGTTATATTTCAATAGTATCAAAATTAAAAATTCAAAATCTAACTGAACATATACTTAAAAGAACGTGTCTTTGCTGCTCTGCTTCATTGCATTTGGGACCTAAATTTGCAATGAACAAAGCTAAACATGCCCCGCCAACCTAATTTTACGATGCTTTGTATTGTCGGGATCAAACACTTATCATACTATAACCAATGATCGAATTACCCCAACTCCATATATATAGGGCAGTCATAATGTAATTAATGTGACGAATTCACATATAATTTTAAGTTTGAGAGTATATAATATTACATAAAAAAAATGAGACTTGCATACCTCTATCCCTTTGTTCTTCATTTTGCAATTTAAAGGTCTGTTTTGTATCCCAATTCACAAATTGCTCAAAGAAAAGATCCACTTATGTCGCTACAAGGAAGAAGAAACCTAAGGACACTAGAAGACCGTAAACCTGATATTAACAAGGTAAGACTAGACTAAAAACCAACAATCTGATTATGTTTATATTTTCAATTACGTACACAATATATTGTCGAGTGATTGTTTGTGATTTCTGCATAAACATAACAATCAGATAACCAATTTAAGAGGTTGTATTCATTAGAAATAGACTAAGAGCAATGTCAAACCCATTCACCGATGCACCGAACCACAAACAGATGCTTTAAAAAAGATTTATATTATTGATGACGAACAAACAAAATTTATGAATTATGTAATAATAACTATTGATGTCAGAAATAAAAACATGCAGATGCTATAATATTACCTAAATCAAATAAATTATCATACACGATATACAAATTCTGAACTAATAAGTGTTGATGCACCTATAGATACAAACACACACGATGATGTAATAACTACTTATGCACCTAAAGATACAACACTTATGCACTAATAGATAGTTATTGATGTCAATAATAAGTAATTATACACCTCAAGATACAAACAAATACATGTGTTGTAATAGTAACTACTGATGCACCTAAAGGTAAATACATATTCAGAAATAATAACTACCGATGCACCTAAAGATACAAACGATGCCGAATGCCGTAATAATAATTAATGATGCACTAAACGATACAAATACATACATATGTTGTCAACCAAAGATGATTAATAATTTAATGTAAGATTTAATTTGACGTTGTAATAATACTAAAAATGATTCAATAATGTTTTAAAGGAAAAAGTGTACATATCATTTTTAATATTTACAAAAACGATCTTATCAATACCACTATATCATAGACCATTCCCAGATAATGTTATCCATAACAAGGATCTTATTAGCAATTATAACTAGCTATACGGCATCGTAAGAATAAGGTGCCAACGTGACTAAAAAGAGCATTTATGTTGTGTGTGACCGAATCTGAATATATCGTGCTATGTATATCCGCTAACATCGCGATCGGGTGGCTTAACAGCTTGTGACAAAAGGGAAAGCACACTAAATCATGATGACATTATCATTTAACGAATGTAGTTGTAAATCATTCCCTTTAAAAATTATAAATATGTGATCCTAACACTCTTCAGACATAAAAATCAACTTTACGAAAACCAAGTGTGGAAGTGATCTCTTTACCCTTGGTATTTGACTTGGATTTGTTGCTGCTGTGGTTTGACTTCTCCTTGGGCTATTTCTTAATAGTTCCACTCACAACTTCAAAGATTGTTGGGAGATCATTTATCATACCGAAGAGGCGCTTTCCGTGATTCCAATGGGATACATATTAGCAATGATCATATGTCCTAAACAACCATCATTTGTTTTCAGAACCCTATAATGCACAACGTATGATGTTTAGGAATGACAGATTAATAACGGCTACCACACTAGATTTACACATAATTATAGCAGCAGATGCAATCGCCGGTTTTAGAAAAGTTCAAAACAAATAGGCCATTTTAATGTTTATTTCATAACTAGAAAAATGCTTTAATAGTACTGACAAACATAACAACAGACTATAATATATGATTAACCGCAAAAGGAAAACCTTTCTGCTTATCAAAACCAAATCTGGCACCGAAGTAAAACGCCACCGAAAGTAGCCACGCATCACTGTGGACAGCAACGAGAGCCAACCAGTCCTTTTCTTGCATCCCATCTCTGGCAAAGTTAATCCCTAAAGCAGGCTCAGAAGCTCGAGGCACCTCCTGCAGTAAGTTCACCTCCATTGTTCGCTAGGGAATCCGTATAAGCAAAGATTTTCCTTCTCTGAAACATAAAACATAATTAGAGTGCATGTTACAGTCACATATATGAAACTGTGGGAAAGAAAGACATAATCAAGCGGCAAAGTTAACAGAGAATCCATACGTTTGTATGTTCATGTCTCAAACTAGACAAAGCAATGGTTAAATTTCCAGGATTGAACCATCAAATATGAAAAGGCTTAAAGATATCAATCCAATACTACAAGATTACATACATATTCAAATTTCCTAAAAGAAAGGATCCGAAAAAGGTCTATTACTATCCGGTTTCTTATCATCAATTCATCAGATAAAAAAAATGATACACTTGACACTTGGGAACATGAATGTATTCATTTGAAACAGCTTTTATATGCCGATGTCAGAATAATAATTATCTCTGCAGCAACCTTCAAGGCCTTGCACCTAATAGGGTCACCACCATGGTTTAAATTTATGCCTGCATCATGAGTTCCCATTTTGGAAATCTCAAAAGAAAATGATAACAAAAAAATAGTTTAACTGCATATAAAACAACTTTAATCAACAATAATACACATCTGAATCATGAAGTTTCCATGAAATGCCGTTCACGACACATTTTCTTTTAAGCTATTTTTTTTGTTGTTGTAACAGTTTAACCAATTTGATCGATTATAGAGGAATACAATCGGCCGGTTCATATGTAAATGGGTCGAAATGGCGTCTCTTATGTGAAACCACAACAAATACTAAGGAGTTTACTAGTAAGTAACGTTGTACCTACCTTTCAATTCGCTTTTGATGAATATTCTGGAGATTCTGCATTAAAGGTTGGAAACGAATCAGATTTGGTGTAAATCCAGAAACAAAAGGACCATGAGAAGCATATACACAAGCCGAATCCAATGTAGTACACACAACATCTCTAGAATAGACATCTTTAGCACTTTTTTTTGTTTACCTCATCCAAAACAATTCCGTAATCACTAACCTCACCACAATAAGTTTTTATTTTTAAACCCGAGCCCTAAATCCCAATCACCCAATAGATCATATAGCCATGCCGACGCTCCTCCAAACGAAAACTCGTCGACATATATTTCGATGCGCGAACGAGACCTCATCTTTGAAAGTGGCTAAAAAGGGCTTAATCAAGAGAATGTGCCCGTGACATATATAGTTGACCAAATTCCTACACAAACCATAAGAAATTATATAAAAACATTTAAAAAAAACATGATTCATATCTGCAGATAAATATTTTCCTTAACAAGTAAAGTAATCGATCTCCATTTGAAATTTTGTCGCAACTGAGTAAACAAAAAGGATCACAAATATGTTACTCACAATTGTAAACTAGAACAACAGTATTTCATTAGCCAATCCCAAACACCTCATAAAAACAAGCACATTTCACAACCAGATCCCGGATTCTCAATCCATTAGGCTAACAATTACTTGTATATCATTTATACTTTTTACTACTTTTACCCACAACATCAATGATAACAACGGCAAATGTCTTGTGATTATCATCACTAAAATGTTCAAATACAGTAGATAGAAAACAAGTCAAATGTCATCCGGCAAGTGTATGTTACAATCCTAAACCTCATAAAACATTCTTTAATACACTAACTAAAACTTAAAATTTTGGACAAAATTGATTCGAGTAAGGTGAATCCAACCCGAATTGCACAAAGAAATCTCATTTGACCCGTACCCAACCCTGGTCACTTTCTACGCCCGTGTCATATCATATGGCAGGGATGTCAGTTGAAATGAAAGAAATACAACAGATGCAATAACAAGAAATACAACAGATGCAATAACACTAGTTTAAACCCGAACCCATTTTGACCCGTTACTCAACTTCAATCATTAAAATAATGTACTTGGCAAACCATTGCAAGAAGATTGTTAGATTTACCACATGCAAAAGCCATCTCATCCATCACACCACAAGGAGGTCCAACAACCGAGTTTTCTACCAGAAATACCGATATGGTCTGATTATTACGCAACCATGTCATCCATATATGCACCACCTTCGTGCACTCGAAATATCGTCCAATGGGTCAGACTCGCCAATTTTCCCAACCAATGCAAAGATGCCTGCAAGACCAGTCACCCGCCGCTTCGCAACCAATGCCCATGTCGATATGCAGCCACCACAGCATTACCGAACCCTGCGGCCGGGTCCCGAGTACCTCATTCTTCATATCCTGTATGGCCTCTTCTCCTTTAACGGTAATGTGTTTGATGTTTGAGTGTTTTCCTTTGGAATATGTATAATTATTTTCTTGTCTCAGTTCATTGCACCGCCATTTGGGCAACCAACAAATGTGTCTTCTCGGCTTCATGATGTCTCACAGATGCACACACCACTGTTCCCCAACCGGCGGACAACCATGGATGCCTTCGAAACCAAGGTCTGGGTAATGTTACTTCGTGCCACAACCTGGACAACAGCCTTCAACTACCGCTCCACAAATCGTATGTATATGTATTCATATTGTGGTACGCTTCATTTATTTGATTATCCATGGTTGAGGTAGTGAATTAAAGGCACTATAGCATAGACCCTAGTGATCAGATTCTTAAATTGTTCTGGTGTCGTTTTATAGCACACTGGCATGAGTGTCAATGTATTGCCTACGAGATGTTTTTGGTCAAAACTGTGTGTTAAAGAGTCCATGTTTTGTTGGTTGAGAAGTGTGTCTTGCCAAGAAGAGCAACTCTCTTTAGTTCTCACTTTTCAGTGACACAAGGTTCGTTGTATACTTTTTAATTTTGGATGGTGGCTGTCAAAGGTGTTTTGCATGCCTTTCTAGACGCTAGGAGAGCTTCAGTTTCATGCTTTCTCTAAGGTTTTTGTGGATGATTTTGTGTTAGACGACTCTAATGCGAAGCTCGACGACAATCGGTCACACAATAAGTAGACCTACTTGGGTATTATAACTTTATAATGTGTTTAAAACTAAACAAGTGGCGGCACATTTTTTTTACAAGAAATCGGAAGGTGTGAAGCAGGTTTAAGGGTGGTATATGCGTGGGTTGAGGCCTCTCTTTTGTGTTTCATTTTCTGCCTAGTCAACCCAAAAGGTAACCCTGAAAATCATTCTATATGAGACATGTATAATCATAAGTAAAGTCATGCAAAACTTAACCAATCATTTATTCTAATCCTAAACATGAAGTCAGTTAACACTTATTCGAATGAAGCTATAAAACTGTGGGACTTTAATCATAATGTGTTACCAATGAATGTGTTCTATGATCAGCTTTGTTAAGCCTAAAAAAATTACTAAGCGTGATGTAGGATAAACATATATGCGTGCAGACCAAAACTGGATAATGTATATAAATATGATTTCTAGGGTCTTGAACGTTATGGGTCGAATAATATAAGAATGCTTGCATGCTCGTAGTCGTTTTGTTAATAAACTAAATATCGTGTAAAGGGTCAAGTATATATAAATCGGTATGGAGATGAATGCGCGGTGTTTTGCTTGACCGAAGAACCGTAAGGGAAAAATGGATGCACTAATATCTAACTTGTTTATGCACTAATCATACTCATAGATGCCCTAATATCTACCTTTTGATGCACTAATCATACTCATAGATGCCCTAATATGTTCATCGATGCACTAAATAACAAACATATGCACAAGTAGTTCCAACAATGCACTAAACATAACAACAGATGCCCAAGTAGTTCCAATGATGTAATAAACATACACACTGATGCCTTAATATGTCTAAAGATGCACTACACTAGTCATACTCAATGATGCCCTAACGTGTTCTTCGATGCACTAAACATACAAAAAGATACCCAAGTATTTCCAACGATGCGCTAAACTTACAAATGGATGTCCTATTATGACCAATGATGCACTAAACGCATGCATTGCATTCACTCATTCACTAAACATACATACTGATGCCTTAATATGTTTGATGATGCACTAATAGGTGTCGTAATACATTTATTGATGCACTAATCAAACAAACACATGCACTATTTTAACATTAGACTCTTAACATACTAAGAGATGTCAGTAACACATTTTTTGATGCACTAATTATACAAACAAGTGTTGTAACAAATCGATTGATGCCTTAATTATACTAACACGTGCACTAACTCTTAGATGCAATAATAAAACAAACAGATGCCTAATTTATAACGTGATGATCTTATCTAACAGATGTCGTAACACATTTTTTGATACACTAATCAAACAAACAGATGCCCTAACTTATAACATTATGCTTTTACCATAGTAAGAGATGCAATAACATGAATCAGATGCACTTATTCGCACAAACTAATGTTGTAACATATTATTAAGGCATATGCACTAAATTGTAATTTAATTTATACAAATGCTTTAATATGTAATTTCATTCAACAATAAAAACAACTATTTTATAACTGACACAATGATGCACTAAAATAACATATAAATTAATAAAACCTATAATTAAACACTTACTTTTTTTTCTAATGAACGGAATCAGGTCACTTGCTATCCTTAAATTTTTGAATATTGATGATTGGAGTGTATGTTTCTGATTGGAGTGTGTGTTTCTGATTGGAGTCTGTTGGTTTTTGATCGAATTTGTTTGTGATTTATGATTGGAATATGTGTTTTTTGACCTGCGGTGTGACAGTGATGTCGACGGTGGTGGGGTGTGGTGGTGGTGACGATGCTGGTGGTGGTGGTGACGGTGCAGTGGCGTGTGGTGGTAGTGACGTGAGTGTGTGTGTTATGAGTCGGTGTCTGTGATATCTGGATTAATAAGATGGACCTTCCTTCTTTTTAGTTTTTTTCTTTCTTTACCCTGAAGTTTCGATTGTTATCAAAATCTACCCTTCAATTTTTTCTCACTTTTCTATCTAATTATACTTTCTCTAGAACCGACTCTATATATATATATATATATATATATATATACGTATATATATATATATACGTATATATATATATACGGCTACCATCCTACATCTATCTTTAAATTTATGTTTGTTTATTTCAGTTATCTAGAGTTTAGAGTGTCTAGTCTTGGCTTAGCAACGCCATTCTTCGTATGCATGTAACATTGAGATTTTGACTTGCCACCACTAAATAGCCTATCCCACCAAACCCTTTGTTTCCCTACCGTAAGGCTAATGTTACAACCCTTTAAAGACCCCTTTGATAGTCTTTCCTAGGTGCTTACGCCAAAGCGACGGAGGTTTGATCTATTCTCAAGCCTATGGTAATCTATGTACTAGGAACGGTTAATGAGTGTTCTCTTCCATTTACAATTTGCTATATTTCATATACACCCAAGAGATGTGAGTATCCAAACACCCCATGTGAGGTGCTAGTATGTAATTTCCGTGCTTGTTATGACTTTTGCGGGGCTTATATATATTGTGGACTGTTTTAAACCAATGCTTCATGACCCTAACTTATAAATTAATTGGCTAAAAGCACATTTGCTTGAGGACAAGCAAATACCAAGTGTAGGGATATTTGATAAGGAATTAAAATGTACCTTTTAGGGGTCGCTCAAGCCCTTATTTGATCACTTTGTATCCGTTATTGCTTAATATCGTTCCTTTTCACTTTTTAGGTCTCTTGAAGGCAAACTGTTGGAATGGCACTTATTTGGACGAAAAGGCGCGGATATATGAAGAAAATGGCCAAAGTCAATAATCGAGACACTCAAACTGAGAATTACAAGGGGACGGCGTCAAGCTTAACTGCAACGCCGTCGGAGAAAGTTGTGACGGCTCAGAAGAGAAATTGCTAGTTTTTGGAGGACGGCGTCGGGCTTTAAAAGAGTAGGTCGTCGCAACTTTGAAGGACGACGGCGTTACAAATCATAAGGTGACGCCCGTCGCGACATGTAAATTATATATAGAATCCGAATTTTTCAGTTTTAGAGAGTAGTCTTTTGGGTAAACTTTTGGAGTAAAACCTAAATCGAACCAAGGTCGTATTTTAGGGTTTTAAACCCTATATTACACCAAGATAAGTTGTTTACTTCATTAATTTAATTATGTCTTCAATTATTTGTGGGTATGCTTGCATGTTCTCCATGTCCGGCTAATTTACTTGTGTGTTTGCTTAGGGAATATGAAACCTAATTATTGAATATTGATTGGTTGTTTCTTATCTTAGTTGATTAATGATCTAGTAATGCGATAGGTCATTTGTTGTGTACTTAATGCTTGATTAATCTTTGTGAACCTTAGGTTATAGCACTATGAGTTGTTGTAAGCTAAACTATACAAAGAGGCCTTAGAGTTAGAGTTTATCATCCCTAGTGGGTTTTGTAGACGAGACCCTTTGGTAACTTCAAAGTGTAGGGAGAAACGCATACCCTACAACCTTAGACACACAACGGAACTAGGAATAAGGACGTGACAATTCAACCACCAATAGGAGATAATTAAGGAGTAGTAAAACCTAAGTAAACACATCTTTAAACTATCATACGAGCACACAATAATTAGACATAGACTACCACCACCTTAGTTTAGATAATTAGATAATAGTAGAGTAATCGGTAGAAATACCAACCCCCAAATCCAAACCCCGAGATTGTACTTTCCTTTTCTAAAAAAACATAAAGATAAAAAATAATCTTCCTCAACCCCAACCTTAGCGTAGTAACTTCTCACTAGCATTCCTATTCCCCTAGAGAACGATATCAATTCCCGTGGCTTACCCTAATACTACACTACAACGATTAGGTTCACTGCCTAGGGTGTTGAAAAACTTGCTCGACGAAAAGGAAGTTCCTTTGACCCCGAACGCGCTGTGTAAGCGTATCATTTATGATGGTAAATGTTGTGTCAAATTGCTTAAAATCAAGTGTTATAGACATTTCCAACATGAAAATCCACCCAGAAAACGTTTTTAATCGTATTTCAAGAATTAGGGTTTATGCGTGGATTTAGGGGTTTTCATATGAGAGTGTTCCTAGATAATTAGTTGTTCATATGATGTTTAATACATGTTTAATTAACCAAAACCACACTTGAATCATTTCCAAAAACATGTTTTGTGCATAAATTGAGAATTAGGGTTTAAGTATCATACGTATTGGGTACTTTTGATTCATGAGGTTTTGGATGTTAAAATTTGTTGAAACACATTCATATTGACTCTAAGACATCCCAGAAATCGTTTGGTGCAAATCCTATGGCTAAATTCCTTAGTCGTAAAAATTTGAATTCTAGGGTTAAAGTTCTACGCGTAAGGAAATCCTACGCGTAATCTTGGATGTTTGTGTTTATATGTGAGATTGAAAGGAATTGGAAAATGTGTTAATGAACATGTTATGATGAACTTATTTTAGGTTTTACTCGTGAAAATTCAGAATCAAAGTTAACCATGGATTCCTACGCATAAGGATCATCTTACGCGTAGAAAGATACACGTTAGAGTAATCTTACGCTTAACTTTTACGCGTAAGGTTCTACAAAGGGTACTACGCGTGTCCTGTGAAGGATATGCGTAAACTTGAGTCTTACGCATAAGGTTCACTCTTACGAGTAAACCTTACGCATAAGCTCTAACATACGCTTACGCGTAAGCTTTATGCCAAAGCTCTTTTCCTACGCGTAGTATTCTTACGCGAAGAGAAGTTCCTACGCATAAGCTTATGCCTCGCGATGGGTTTATGCTACGCATAAGCTTACTTTCTACGCTTAAGCCTTGTTTTAACCTTAATTATGAATTGTTAGCGTACATACTTGTAAATAAATAAATCATAACGTCACAAAACCAAAATGTCACTAATAAGTTATAATGGTTAATATGTTGTGTAAATGAGAGAAATTTTGGACTTTAAAATTCAAAACTAATAAATTCACAAAAATTATCACGACTACTTTGGACTATTGGACAAACAAGTGATGTTGGACTCGTAACATTCATCAACATAAAATATTTAATAATTGGACAATAAAATCAACTGTTGACTAACGCAATGTCTTTAGATATGTTGGTTCTTTTGGCTCAATATCTTTCAGATCACAATATGGACGTCACAATGCAAAACGTTGATGCACCGAATGTTCTCACAATGGAAGACATCTTCCCCACCGGTTACCAAATGAAGATTGGAAAGAACAATATCAGAGTCGATTTTGATAACTTCACGTGTTCTGAGTCTTCTTGTCAAATTGCTGTGGATATTCTGAAGACTCATCCTTACAAGAATATGCTCACTAATTCTGCAACTGTGCCGGAGATTTATGTTCACTAATTCTGGCATACCATGCAGAAGGTCAAAGGTCAAGAGGTTGTGACAGTGACACTCAAACAAGTCACCGTCACTCCAGTAGACTTAAGGGTTATTCTCCTTCTTCCTACCATCCTGTCTGCCAATTACATTGCTAGTCCTTCGGAAGAGGACACTCTCCAGTTCATGGTCGACATAGGCTATGATGAAGCTGCTGGGATTATCACCAAACACTCTTCAGTAGATCTTAAGAATATTCCTCAGCCATGGAGAACCCTCTACATCATGATCACCAAATCAGTTTCTGGACGTGATAGTGGTTATGAGTATCCCAAGCTCATGGAACTACAAGTATTTTGGGTCATGGTCAACATGAAGCACATCGACTTTTCAGCTCTGATTTGGGATGACATGATGTCATATTTCAGGAAACCTGGCACCAAAATCCCTTACATCAGATACACAAAATTGTTGATCCAGAGGATGCTCGGGAATAATCCTGATATTCCTTTGAGACTTGATGACCCCAACCATCACTCCGTATTGTTTGAGCCTACACTCAATGTCGTTAGGTTTAAAGAATCAACTACGAAGAAACAAGGTGCTATTTTGCCAGATTGCCTTCTTACTACTAATATCAAGGAACTTCAATCATACAAACGTTATCTGGAAGCAGGGACATACTCTGCCTCATCTGCCAGACATTTTCGTAGCTGAGACACGTGGAAAGTATTATGGATGTTGTTTAACTCCTCTGGTAAATCAAGTATGTATGCTACCTTTCCAACTCTGTCAGTTATTCTGAATGGACCAATGTAACGTGGTCCTAGCTTTCCACGCTTTCTGAAATGGATAACACCTTTCCATGGAGAAACTTTCAGCATAACACGATCACCGACCTGAAATTCTATTGGTTGGCTCCTCTTGTCCGCATAGGAATTCTGTCGATCCTGGGCCATCTTAAGCCTTTCTTTGATCTGATCAATCTTTTCATTCGTCTATTGTACAACATCAGAACTGGCTAATTCTCTTTGCCGAATCTCACCCCAACATATTGGAGTTCGACATTTCCTTCCATACAACATCTCGTATGGAGGCATCTTAATAATGAGTGATAACGGTTATTGTCGAGAATTTCGCTAGCGCTAAGTACTTATCCCAACTACCACCGAAGTCAATAGCACAGGCTTGAAGCATATCTTCTAGTGTCGAATGGTCCTTTCACTTGACCGCTGTCTGTGGATGATAAGCTGTGCTAAAATGGACACGAGTACCTAGACTCTCTTGAAATTTCTGCCAGAATCTAGAAGTAAATCTGATATCTCTATCTGATACTATAGAGACGGTACTTCATGTCGGGCCACTACTTCGCGAAGATACAACTCCGCGAGAGCTTCTGAGGACATCGATTCCTTAATAGGAAGGAAAATCGCACTCTTTGTTAAACGATCTACAATCACCCATATAGCATCATGCGACGCGGTTTCTGGGTAATTTCGTGATAAGATCCATAGTAATCTTTTCCCATTTCAAACAGGAATCTCGAGAGGTTGTAGCTTACCATAAGGTTGTTGATGTTATGTCTTAACTTGGAGACAAGTAAGACACTGCTCGACATATTTTACAATGTCTCTTTTCATACCTGGCCACCAATAATCTGGTTTAAGATCATAATACATCTTGGTGGCCACGGGTGAATGGAATATTTTGACTTATGAGCCTCATCAAGCAACAACTTTTTGAGCTCTTTATCATTCGGTATCCATATTCTATCGAAGCGTGTTCTGAGCCCTCGTGAGTCCACAACTAAGTTGTGCACCTGACCCACGAGCCGTTCTGAATTTACATCGCCATTTTCCCATGCTTCATGTTGAACTGATTTGATATGCTCATAAAAGTCGGGGTAATCACCATCTCAAGTGATTGACCAATAAGGAGTCGTGCCTCATTTTACGGCCTCAAGGCATTGCTACAACGCTGGCTTTCCCTGGATGATAAAGGATTTCACAATCATAGTCCTTGACTATATCTAACCAACGTCTTTGCCTCATATTGAGGTCACGCTGATCAAAGAAGTATTTGAGGCTTTTATGGTCGGTAAAGATCTTGATCTTTACACCGTAAAGGTAATGCCTCCACAGTTTTAAGGCAAGGACTACTGTCGCTAGCTCTAAATCATGAGTAGGATATTCTTCCTCATGTTTCTTAAGCGCCTAGAGGCATAGGCGATGACTCGACCTCTCTGCATAAGAACACAGTCGAGGCCATTAGAAGATGCATCACAATAAACTTCGAAATCATCATTGCCTTCTGGCAATACTAAGACTGGAGCCTGACTTAACATCTGTTTAAGAGTCTGGAAGGCGACTTCCTGATCCTCGTCCCACTCGAAATTTACATTTTTTCGAGTGAGCTCAGTAAGCGATGAAGCAATCTTTGCAAAATCTTGGATAAAACGGCGGTAGTAACCCGCAAGTCCAAGAAATGATCTAATTTATGTGGGAATTTTGGGTCGCTCCCAATTCATGATGGCACTGATTTTAGCTGGATCTACTTTAATGCCCTCACTATTTATGACATGCCCGAGAAATTGAACTTCTCGGAGCCAGAATTCACACTTCGAGAACTTAGCATAAAGCTTTTCTCGTCTTAACATGCTGAGGACTTGGAGCAAGTGGGTTTCGTGATCACTAGCTGATTTGGAATAAATGAGGATATCGTCAATAAACACAATAACTGACTTATCTAACATCGTACGACAGACCCGATTCATTTGGTCCATAAAAGCTGCTGGGGCATTCGTCAAACCAAATGGCATAACTGTAAACTCATAATGCCCATATCTAGTCCGGAAATCTGTCTTCGGGATATCTTCTTCCCAAATCTTTAACTAATGATATCCAGATCTGAGGTCTATTTTTGAAAAGAAACTTGCGCCCTGTAGCTGATCAAATAAATCATCTATCCTAGGAAGAGGATAACGATTCTTGATAGTAACTTTATTAAGCTCTCGGTAGTCGATGAACATGCGCATACTACCATCCTTGTTTTTCACAAAAAGGACTGGTGCTCCCCACGGGGAACTACTGGGGCGAATAAAACCCTTATCCAGCAGTTCTTGTAACTGCTTCATGAGTTCCTGCATTTCTGATGGGGCAAGTCTGTAGGGAGTTTTGGCAATAGGAGTACTCCCTGGAATAAGATCAATGTGGAACTCTTCCTGTCTATCAGGTGGCATACCCGGGAGTTCCTCTGGAAAGACATCGAGAAATTCCCGAACAATTAGAATATTATCAAGATTTGGAACAGACTTATGAATATCGACAACATGAGCTAAATAGGCTTGACAGCCACGTGCCAAATATCTCTTGGCTCTAGCATAAGTACAAATAGCAAGGTTAGCCTTCTTACGCTCGGCATAGATAATTGTTTCTCCCCCACTTGGGGTTCTGAGTCGGACTAGCTTATGTCGGCATACAATGATGGCTTCATTCATACCGAGCCAGTCCATACCGATGACTACATCAAGCTCTCCCATAGGGATGAGAATTAGATTAATCATATACTTATCATTATCGACTTCTATTTCGCAATTCTGGAAGACATCGGTTACACGTATCGCTTTGTTATTAGCTACTTCCACATCTAGTGGTGGCTTAAGCTGACTAATCGGAACAGAAAATCTCCTACTAAACCTTTCGGATACAAAAGATCTATTTGCACCAGAATCAAATAACACACGAGCAGGTAATAGATTCACAAAGAAGGTACCTGTCATAACGTCGTATGCTTCCTTAGCTTCATCTACAGTCATCTGATGAACACGGGGATGGTGGTCTATGTGGTCTTTGGACAGTAGGAAGGCTAGGGGCTCCTAAAGGTCTAGAAGCAGATGGCGCCCTCGCCGGTCTGTATTATTCCTCTAGGCTCTTGCCGACGGGAGGAGGAAGGGTCGACATTAGGACAAGACTCAGTCGTGTGCTTTGGATCATAGCATTTCCTGCAAACCTGAACTGGTTTTGGACAATCTTTACTGATGTGACCAGGCTCACCACAATTGTAGCAGGTCTTGGTACCTGCACGACATTCTCCTGGGTGAAACCTTTTACAATTCGCACACTGTGGAAAGCTCCTACCCCCCGTACTAGGATAAGCCTCGTTCGGCTTAACTTTCTTCTGAGATGAACTATCCTGCTCCATCTTTCTTTTAAGAGGAATCTCTTCCTCTTTCTTTGTTTCTTGTTCTCGCTCTAAAGCTGCATTCATGAGTTGATCCATGTTTTTCCAATCCCTGGCTGAAATAAACTGACGGATATCTTTTCTAGGCATATCCATATAATGTTTCATAAGCAACCTTTCGTCATTAGCATATTCAGGTAGAAAATGTGCTATGTCAAGGAAGGTCATGGAGAATTCATGTACTGACTCCGTGGTCTGGGGGGTACCCAAGAAGTCTCGGCGAATCTTATTAAGTTCCGCCTACGGAGCAAAGTCTCAAACAAGTAATTCCTTGAACTCCTTCCAAGTCATACTCCTAGCAATTTCTGGTCTTTTTGATGCAAGGGTCCAATTCCACCATGTTTTAGCCAGATCACGAAGGAGATTAATAGCAAAATTAACCCAACGTTCCTCAGGGCATTTACTGGTGGCAAACGCCCCTTCAACATCCTGGATCCATCTATGGCATTTAAAAGGATCTTGTTATCCCGAGTAAATCGGGGGCTTGCAAGCTGCGAAGTCAGTATAAGTAACTTCCTTGGGTGGCGCAACTCGTGCAGCCAGTTTCTGATCAAGTTCTGTTGTGATAGTCTGAGCTATGATCTCACTGAGACGTTCTGTATAATATGGTATAGCTATTTCCTGTGCCTTGGCTATCTCTTGAGATATTATATCTCTGATCTGTCTAGCCATAGCATCAGAAATAGGAGCATTATCATGCTCATCTGTTTCTGCTGGATCGGGGGAGGACTCCCGATCATCCTGTTCTGGTATGTCTACATGAGTCGGCTACTCAGAGTTGTTAGGAGGTCTTTCAACCATATCTACACTGAAATTTAAACATATTGCACGATAAGAGAACAATAAGAGTCACTGCAAGATTCATAATGTATAGGTCTCTATATGCATGAGCTTAATATTACTATCGGGGTTCATTCCTTTGGTGTAACATAATATCGGTAAATTTCGCTATGTGACGCGATTATTACCACGTTGGCCAGGCGTCGTAATAATTCCATCAGATAACCAAGTCCTCACCTTGACCATGTTACACCAAATTCATGAATACTAGTAATATGTTTACCATACAAACAATGTATGCTGCACTAATACTAATACTAATGCTACATAATAATGCGGAAACGTGTCTAATACTATAGGTCCCACAGAGCCTAGGTTTAAGTCTAAGTACCCATCTACAGCGGATACCTAAATCCCTTAAACTACTGCTCTGGTACCAACTTGAAACGCCCAAGCTAGATTTTTTTTTTTTACATGGACTAATATAATATTAACACCAACACTTATATTAACACATAAAACTGTACATAACATATATAATTCATCTTGACCCTTACATAATCAAAATGGGTCAACATGGGCAAGAATGGCACTATGCCAAACACCCTTAAAGCTATAAAGAAACAACTTATCTACTTGATTATCACATAACTATGAGTTTATATGTTCATACACAAAAGCGTACAACCTAGGGCGTTTCAAGTAATATGTTCCTCATCTCAAAGTCGCTTGAGTAGAATCACGAGCTCCTTATAAGATGTCATCAACTAACCCGTATAACCTAGGAAGATATGAATTACATGGAGCTTAATAAGAACATAACTAGGCTTATTATAATAAGCACTAAAAGAATAAATAAGCCATAAAGTGGTGTTTGGTTCATGGCTTATGTAACCATACCAACATGATTTCTGAAATTTAACACCATAAAATGGTGTTATAACATCTAAATAGGATACCCATCATTTGGCTAATCATTTATACACAATTACAAGGGTTCTTGATGATTTCTCAAAACCATATTTTTATATAATCATGTAAAATTTCACAACAACCCTATAATTGGGATGAAATTTCAATCTTTAAGCATTACCCACCTATGGGTAGCTCTAAAACACAATTTCAAGACCAAGATAAGATTTATACCTTGAATTGATTGATGGAAGCCCTAGGAAAACGCGTTTCTGAGCTTGTTTATAGTAATATCTTGTTCCAAGCTTCCACCAAATTGACTTGGACTTAAAACCCTAGATTAAGAGGATGATGAGAGTGTTGTCATGAGTTTGGAGAAAAGGAAGAATATTATTGATGTTTCTGGATTCTGAATTCATAGCAGGTAATGATATAAATATAGGTTTTACATTATGACAACTTTAGTCCTTAATGGTAAGACTAGTACAAGGACAGTCCTTATGCTTTAAATTTATTTCAGAAGAGGTCCTAACTAGAGTATAATAGTATATAAATCATTACTTGAAAGGTTGGGGTGTTACAAGATGATACACTAACAGTTGAAAAACCTCTAAGTCCCAAGTCTGATAAAGGGAAAACTCCAGTGTAAGAGCAGGAAGAAGAGAGCTCAGATGAAGAACCATAGGACAAAGACAAAGATTACAGAAAGAAATTGAAGAATCTCATACTTCAACATGTTGCAAAGGAGTTCAACCTACAACAAACTCGTGGCCCTGGAGGGTCAAGCGGTAGTGCACTAACCACACCAGTTTCCGATGCGGTTAATCAACCTGATAAGGGAACTGGCACCACCACCCACGAATCAGAACAACAGCAACTTGAGGATGAGATTATCTTTGACTTTGAGCAACCAGAAAGAAGAAGAGAGAAAATGAGAAAATTACTGATGAAGATGTTGAGGCTGCTACTAAAGAAAAAGCAGAAGAAGAAGCTCTCGCTAAAGTAGATGAAGAAGCTAGGGTTAAGGCGGAAGAAAAGGATAAAGCAGAAAAGGAAGCGGATAACTATATTCTAGATAGTCCCGTACGTAGCAAGGAACAAACTTTTGAGCCACGAAAGGACCCTGAGCCTCCTCATGACTCATCATCGTCAGACTCATCTTCTCATTCATCACCACCACCATCCAAAGACACCACCACCAGATCCGCATCCAGATCTGTAAAGAAACCAACTGATACTTGGGCATCACGTGCCAAAACAAAGATTGTTAATGCTGTCAAGCAAGTAAGGAAGAAGAACGTGGTCAACAAGAAACTTAATCAACTGGCCGACAGAATAAACATTCTTCAGGATGTGATAAACGAGTTTTCAGACGAAAGGGAACAAATACAACAGTTTCTTAATAGAGATATCCAAGGGGAAATGGAAAAGACGATCTGAGAATATACTCACAAGTTTCTTCTCGACACCGTCCCTGGAGTGACAAGAGAGATGTTTACCAGACAACTTTATCCAAATCTTATGCAATTGGTCAAGCAAACAATGCAATCTACTCCTGTAGCAATGCAAATCAATCCAATTGAGCCTGCGGTTGTCTCTGATGCAGAATTGATTTCCAAGCTTGTTCTACAAATGTCTAACGATCTGCAACGTTTACTTCTGACGAAGCTAAACTTTTTGAGGCATTGCTGGAATTTCAACTCAAAACATCATACAAAGCAGCAGCTGAAAGGGCTAAGCGTCTAAGAGACGATGATGATACGGATAAGGATTCTGAGGCGAAACGAAAGAAGAAAAATGACGATTCATCTACTATGCCTCCACCACCCCAAAGGACCTCCACCGCTAGAAGATCTCCACCACGTTCTCCTGCAAAAGACAAACCTCAGGACTCTGAGTCACCACCACAAACAGAGAAAACCGGTGATCACTTTGAATACACTGGTGGTGACGATGAAGAAATTCCTGAGCCCCAACAACAACCTACTTCTTCTACATCAACAAAGAAACCAGCATCATCACCAAAGCCTAAGAAGAAGAAAAAGATCGAAGTTGTGTCATGGCTAGATGATGATGACACTGAAGAGTATGACTGGTTCTCAAAACTTGTTGATGCAACTCCTCAGTTACCGGAAGGTCAAGAACCGATAGATGGTCGCACAATGGAGCATGTGAAGCTTATACAAGAAAAGTTCAAAGTGAAGAAAATGACTAAAGCAGAGTTGAGGCGAATCAAGAACGACGCCTTTCAACTACTTAAGGACAGCTCAGACAGTGCCACTGAAGTCGAATACCATCACGACAACATAGCACGAGCCATGTCTAACAACAATGATTGGCTCAATCCTAAATCAAACATTGACTTCACCAGACCAGACAAAGCTCCATACTACATTGACTGGACCAAACCACTACCTACCATTGGCCGACCGGATCAACCTAAGATTCCCTACCGCTATTTCTTCAACAACGACTTGGAATTCCTTCTACACGGTAGCGATGTCACCAAGAAATACGCTACATCACTCACCCTCCCTTTCCCGGCAGCAATCTACTCTAATAATATAGCCATCGAGGAAGAAGCCACACACATGTTTGTTGACAAAGTGGAAAAGTATGACCTCGATACACTGTATGGGATTCATCATTGGCCTGAACGAAGACGAATCTACTACAGAAGCTGCTAGGTTCTAAAGTCGAAAAAGGAAGTGTTCAGTGACAAACGGATCGTTGCAATTATGCATGTTACCCTGTCGTCAAAGTGGGACTACACATTCCTAAAGAAAATTGTGGTCAAACGACAAGACGAACAGGAATATGACTTTACAGAAGCAGATTTCCCGAGATTGTCGCTCAATGACATTGAAGACATGTATCTTGCCAAGGTACAAGGACGAATGCGACAATTCTCTACAAATATCCAACGCGAGTACATCAAGTCATTGCTAATATTCATAAGAAGCATCGTGATCCAAGAACGTGTAGAAGATATTCAACTTGCCGTGGAATCATACCAAAAGCGTGTTAATCTCACAACACCACAGCTATACCTTCCCGATATCAACCATCTTCCTCAGTACACCATCATTAAGAAACCATTTGGGGTAGTTTACCGCAGTGAACTTCACCGAAATTGCTTCATGGTGTGTAAGGAGCTTCACAAATTCTGTGATCATACTTTGAAGAAGGTTCGGGATGGAATGGCTTATCAGTTAAAGGAGATTCATCAAGGCATTGGGTCAAAGAAAAGATGGAATTCTAGGGAAAGGAGGGATGCGAAGAATATCATTACCAGGATTGATGAAAGTTTTTTCGTCGGGATCAGATGAGGACATTGGAGAGTTTCGTGGGTGGACGTCAAAGCATATCTCTACCAGGCTACCAACGTCCAGAAAGAATCCCTGGTATTATTGACGGACTACCTGGTACTCCTTGATTTGTTTTTTTCATTATATTTGGATGTGTAATCTATTCTTAACTATGGCTTGTGCACAAATAACAGTGTACAACCCGTACTTGTAATGAAAGGACCCTGTGGTACGCTTCAGTGCCACAATCCTTATAAAAGGAGCGAAAGCTTCTTACTTTTGAGTAAAACTTATCAAAACTTTCATTTTTCAAAGTTTTGCTCAAAAGAACAAGTACTTCCCCTTATGATTTTCAAAACCTCAAAAATTAATACACTTGGTGAGGGGGAGTATTTGATTAAAACTTTGTTCAAAAATGGTTCTTCATGGTAATCTTCCCACAAAACTCGAAGTGGACATATTCGATATCAAAATTTCGTCAAAAATAACTTTTATATGCCATTTTTTAGGGGGAGAAAAATTATGTGATAAGAAATATGTTGCGAATTGCTATTGAATCATCGTACTAAAGACTTAACCAATGAATTGACGAACTCTTAAATGTTAGTAACTCGAAAAGACTTGTCCGGGACGGGTAATAACTTCAAGCTAGTTTGCTAGTGATGTAAACGTGTCTCGCAAAGGACTTGTCCTAGTAGAATGTACCATTCGAGAAACTCTTGGTAGACATGAACCTTGACGGGTCAAACCTCCTTACCAAGGAGTGTTTACAACTTCAAGCTGACCTAGTCAGTGATGTAACCGTGTCTCGCGGGGAATTGTCTATCTTGAGTTGATCAATTCAAAAGTGCGCGCTCTTCTCTCACCGTACAGATTTCTGTCAAAATACTTAAGCACGTGTAGAGGGGGAGTATTTCTGAAAAAATATAAAACTCTTTCAGTGGTACAAAATGCTTTTATTCATAACCACTTTGAGAAATTTTCATGAAAATGGTTTTATGGCAACATAGGTTAGTCATGGTGTTATAAGGTGACTAAGGTTAGGAATAACCGTCCTATGATCCGCCAGAGCCGGAGGGATCTACCCAAGGACACCACCAATAGTTGGAATTTAGAAGTCCTTAGGTATGATTATAAAAAAAAGGAGAAAATGATAATCGGAGAAAGAAGGAGTTGGAGAATTAAAAAGAAAAGTAAAGAAAATGGTGAAAATAAATAGCCGTCCAGATTATTCAACTTAGGGCAGACACCGGGTTCAACTCATATGCTACTGGTTGTCACTAGTTGACATCGGTATTGAAGAATCAAAGTCGTCATGGACCCAGTGACGCATGCACTAAACCTTCTTAGCCACTCAAGTTTATCTCAACAGAAGCTTGTTTCATTCTCACAGGGAACCCTACGTAAACTATCGGCCTTCTCTTAGAGATTGCTGGTATTGAAGAAGGAGACCCTCTCCCTAGTCTCCGCTCAGGAAAACCAAAGCGCACTATTGAGTCTAGAGCCACGAGATTCATCAAAAGATCTCTTAGGTACACTTGACATTTCATCACTTGTCGTTCAACAATAAGGACGCAAGTGATACATTCAAGGGTCCTTCACAGATCTTAGCAATCTGTCGAGAACATTTATGAGGGGTTCACAACTATGATCCTCAGTGATTGAATGAAAACTCCTGCCAGGGTCAACATCAAACAACCCTGACAGCAGCTCACTTCGGTAACTCCTTGTGGGTTACGCTTAGTGTGTCTCAAAAGGTCTACAGTCGTGGGGTGATGCTTCGGTGTACCTCAACGACTCACATGAACTATAGGTGTACTTCGGTACATCGCGTTATCTCACTTGTGGGAATCCAGTTTAGGAATAGCCTTTGTGAGAATTAGAGACGTGTTTTCACACTATGCTGTTAACACACTCGAAGTTCAAACTTGTAAGTGCTGGATTATTTATAACCCATGTTTTATGGTTTCTTCTTATGGATGCTCGCGGGAGGAAAAGATCGTGTTGATTCTTCACATGCTCATACCAACAACATCACTAAAGAAGTTCTCTCAAATATCAAAGGCAACACAAATTCACAATGATTCTTCATCAAATCAAAGAATCTACAAAGTTATAAAGACTCGAGAACTACTTCACATCTGGAATTCACTATCATATGAGCGTATGAGCATGTTGGAGAAAGACGTGGAGATGCTGGAGCAACGAAGCTGATCTGTAGCTGACAACAACATACTATCACAACCACCACAAAGAACAAAAGAGTCTAAGAACAAAGAAATCAAAGACGTCAAAGCAGAATACTTTAAAAGTAACAAGATCCCTACACTTGGGAGATTGTTGGAATCACAACACTTCTTCTCACAAGAAAGAAGAATGTCAGAAGACGTCAAAGCTACTATTACATCTGCACCAACAACGTTTCAAATTACTTAAGTCATCAATTTCTAACACTTAGGGGGAGATTGTTGGAATCACTCCTAAACCATTTCTCAAGTGTTAGTAATCAATATGTAATAGTTAGCTTAATTAAGGCTTTTATGTTAGTACTTAAGGCAAGGCTTATGTAGAAAGCCCATAAGCCTTGGCCCAAGCCCAATAAGGAAAGGAAGGGAGCTTGTGTGTTTCCCTAGCTCCTTCCCTATAAATACCTTTGTAACTCCCATTTGGGAGTTGGTTGTTCATTTGATCACATTTCCTACACTTAACCTTTCTATATTATTTCGTGTGTGTGTTATTGTGTTCAGCCGATCACTCCTTCATCTCTATTTCTTATATTGATGCTTGTGTTGCAAACATGGTGACCTAACAACATATAAAAACAGACCAAACGTAGAAAAACACACGAAAATGTAAGAAAACGGGCGAAAGAGTATAAAAACAGATGAAAACGTATAAACAGACGAAACGTATAAATATGGATGAAAACGTATAAAATGAACGGAAACATACATAAAAACGTATATAAAACGTAACGGGTCAAAACCATAAGAAGAGGATCCAAAAAAATGTTTAGGTACGATGGATGCAATTTTCGCTAAACTACATGTACCATTTATGTAATTTATTCTAGGGACGGTGGATGAATTTTTTGCAAATTCACAAGGAAAAATTGTCATCACAGGTTTTCACAACCCATAAAAAAAGAAATAAAAAAATAGTAAGAATGAAAAATTATGTTCGATACTCAGAAAAAGATTTGATGACAAGTATAATACCTTATATAACATTTGCTCATTTTTTTAGTCTTACTCTAAACAAATAAATATGGCATTATGAATTTAATCACGTATTTAGCAACACTATATGATTATTCGCGCATAAGAACGACAATATATAGTAGCATTTATTTGTGTGTGCTATTCTTTTATGTATTTTATGTGTGTAAAGGAAGTGAGAATATATGAAAGTTACTTTTTAATTGTAATTAAGTATTTGAATATTTTAATAGATTGAATTGCCTTTTATATAATATTATTTTACTCTAACAACATTATTTAATTTGTAAGTTTTTAAGTTTTATACAAATATATTTTCTCTTTATATGTAGTATTGATAAATAAAACTACAAGATCTTGTTATGCGGATGTTCAAGCAAACAAACACTAATTTGTAGCTCATTTGCTCGATATTTAGAGCATGGTGTATACATGGTGGCGTCTCGCTGGTATCGTGAGAAAAATTATGCCACATCAGAACCTTTTCTCATAATACCATAATCTATCACAACACAAAAAACACCTCTTTTTCATATCACATCAAAATCTTAGAGCACCCGGTGTGGGTTTACTCGTGCTTCGCCGTGGTTGAGCTGGCGGGTTCCCGCATGCCCCGCAGGCCAAATCGGGGTGGTCGCTATTGTTTTTTCTTGTCATGCTTCTCGGTGGGAAATGAAATCGGGGACGACGAGAAGGATTTTTGACAAAAGTGAGTAACGTTTTTTGGTGTTATTTGATTTCGTAGTAGTGTGTGTTTGTATTGTTGTATGTGTTTTAGTGTATGTAATCAAGGAGGAAGAAAAAGCACGAGGAAGAAGAAGCAGGTAAAGTTTGTTTTTGTTTTTTTTTTGTTTTTTTTTTGTAGTGGATAATAAAGTTGTGGTGACTAGAGTAGGTAACGTTTTACATTCAATTTTTTTTTATTAAATATATTGTTTTGTATTTTTACTTAATAAATAAATTTAGTTTAGATGAAAGATTGAAAAAGAAAAAAATAAAGTAGTAGTGGTGGGCCCCAAATGAAGAGGTTAAGGTTTGTTATGAGTGAGGAGGAGGTTTGTTGTGGTAAGTTGTGGAAAAATAAGATGCTGATGTGGCGCTGAGGTAGCACGATGACGAGCCTTAGGCTCGTTTTGACACCTAGTGCTCTTATGC
This sequence comes from Chrysanthemum makinoi, assembly GCA_910596185.1. Lineage (NCBI taxonomy): Eukaryota > Viridiplantae > Streptophyta > Magnoliopsida > Asterales > Asteraceae > Chrysanthemum > Chrysanthemum makinoi. The sequence goes on from OU343217.1 coordinate 274,072,324, forward strand.
CATGGTGCACCATATGGCAAGGGGTGGCTCAAACTTCAAGGAGGCCTAATGCGAAGCTTAAAATAGGGTCTTTTTATCAAAGTTATTTGCAGAAAAATCGTGAATATAAAAAAAGTAGCTACTTTTTATGCGAAATACTTGATTCATTGTTTAGATCAATATAGTATTATAGTTCATTTTCAATCAAGAAATGAGGTAATCCATGTAATCTTTCTTGCGATATATTTGATCTCAGATGATTATTAGTTAATTTTAGTTTTGATAAACTTTTTTTCACCTTAGCAATTGTCACCGAAACTAAAATTTTAACTAACTGTGAGGGAATAATTTAGATTTATAACATAGATAAAGTATTGAAATAGCCTAATACACAAATGTATAAGAAATAATTAGAGAAATCTCTTCGTGGGGTTTTATAATAGGAGAAACTTGAACATGAGATGATGATCTCATTCCTTCTCGAATATACTCTCCTGTGTAAACTAAAAACACCACAACGACGTGTCATCAAATAATTCTACGTCATCAAAAGTATTACCATGCCCTACCGCATGTAGCGACGGTAGCATTAGTTCCCTTGCCATGCTCGCAATAACACCTGTTTCCCAAATATCTCATCCTCGTACACGTCATACACGATTTTCGCAATCTCTACAATCGGTCTAAAAGCCTTGGCCGCTTCGGAAGCTGCCTTTTGTATGTCGAGGACTGCGGGATGGGCAGACGCCATACGGAATCAGCAAAATTTAAACACGTGGATCGACCTCTCATTGCTAAAACAGCTACGTCATACGCCCTAGCTGCCATGTCAGCGGTGTCATGTGTAACTTCACATACCCATCTACTAAACTTCCTACTCCTTACACCTCGATATATTGGGTGCTTGAACTTTTTTCTTCCTACTCTTTTCTTAGGGTTTTGTGAAGCCAACATCACTTCTGGTTGTAAAGAGGTATGTACAACGAACAAATTTGCATCAAAGAAGGTATTGTGATTCGATATGCATGTGCAGCTGGTGAAGTTATTATTGGTTGAGGACTTGAGGTTTGAATAATTTATATGTAACTTGCAAGTAGTGCTTGATATTTATACATGTAGATGTGTATTGTGTGAGTCATGAGAACGTGAGATATTTGTGAGATATCTACTGTATAAGATATTTCTAAGAGCTTGTGTGAGATATTTATAAGGGAGTTGATTTGTACACTTTTAAAAATGATTTGCACATTCAAATTATTTGTGTTTAGACATTTATTCCCTTACAGTGATGAAAATGTAAGCATGACTATAAGGGTATAACTGTCCAAACACAACTAATTTGAGTGTACAAATTATTTTTAAGAGTGTACAAATCAACTCCCTATTTATAAGGACCTAGTGACTCAGAACGTGAGATACTGAGATATTTGTGAGATATCTATAAGGGGGCGTTTGGTTGAAGAATTTGAAATTCCGGAATTTTAATTTCTAAAAAATTTAAATTTTTGGGAATTTAAAATTCCGGAATTTAAAATACCTCCGCATGTTTGGTTGACAGAAATTTAAAAATATTTTCATTTTAATATAAATTTCATAAATATTCTATTTAAAAGTTTATAAAAAAAAATTTATAAAAAAATTGATAAAAATTTTTATAAAAACTTTATAAAAATTTATAAAAATTTATAAAAAAGTTTATAAAAAATTTAAAAAAATTATAAAACATTTATAAAAAATTATAAAGCTTATAAAAATTTTTTATAAAAGTATATAAAAAATTTTATCAAAATTTATAAAAAAGTTTATAAATAAAATTTATAAAAAAGTTTATAAAAAATTTATAAAAATAAGTTTATAAAAAATTTATAAAAAATTTATAAAAATTATAAAAAGTTTATAAAAAATTTATAAAAAAGTTTATTAAAAATTTATAAAAATTAAAAAAAATTTATAAAAAAAATCATAAATATTCTATTTAAAAGTTTATAAAAATATAAGAAAAAGTTTATAAAAATTTCCCTAAGTAAATTAAAATTTTCACATTTTGAGGATTTTAATTCTCTCCATTTTGGGAATTCATGGAATTGTAAACTACTTCATTTGAGTTACCAAACATGGTATTTGAAGGAAATTAAATTGCAAATGCCCCCAATATACCCCAATATCCCCCAACCAAACGGCCCCTAAGATATTTCTAAGAGCTTGTGTGAGATATTTATAAGGACCTAGTGACTCAGAACGTGAGATATCTTATGCTCAATGTTTTAAAACCCGGTTTTTTTAATGACCCGGTTTAGTCGCCGGTTCATCGGGTCACCGGTTCAACCGGTTGAACCGCCTGGTCGAACCGGTTCTATTCTTAAATATATATTTTCTATATTTAATATGTAGTGTTACATGATTTTATGATTTATTCGACTTTATTATTACATTCCAATAACAATCAACTCGTAAAGTCATAATGTGTATAATAATTACAAAAGCACAACGTATAAATTAACTAGTCGACCGCTAGTATTTGTTGTTAAGAAACATATATTACAAACAAGTAATTTGAATATTGAGGTGTTTGTATGTAACATGAAAAGTCATGCACATATTTTACACCAAAGTTATTTACATAACGAGGTGTTAAAAAGAAGGTTATACCATCTTCAAATCTAATCTTGAATCTGCTTGTAGAATGAATTATATAAGCTTTGAAGAAAATATTTAAGAAGCCTATGATAATTCTAATATGAAAATAAGGACATTAAATGGTCATATATATATACTACAAAACAAAATATGTGAAATTCAGAACATTAATCTTTCTAATTTTGATAGATTTTTCGATAAAAAGTCATTACCCGGCCGGGTTTATCAAACCGAGTCAACACGGGTCAATGAAAAACCGGCGGTTTAATCCGGGTCTCAAACAAGCAAAAACCCGGTTATATTCGGCCCGATCTCCGAACCGGTTCCCGGTTCGACCGATTGAACCGGTCGGGTCAATCCGGGTTTTAAAACATTGCTTATGCTTTTGTTGTCATATTTATAATCGGTGCTTTTCTTGTTTCAAGGATCATCAACTGTCTGCTCAAGTTGGTATATATATATATATGTTCCTAGGACACGTGTGATAGTGTGAGATGCACATGGAGTCATGGCTAAAAGATTTGAATGTGTTTATTTCATTAAGATGTTTTATGTTTGAATTTGACTATCATCTTTTACTGGTAAGATGTGACTATAAAGTTTAAATTTGAACAAAATAATATTGTTTTTTTTTGTATAATTGTCGGAGTAATTTTAAGTGCTCGTTTCTACAATTTATTTATTAAACCAACGCAATGCGATAATAAGTAACTTATGTAAATATGAACAAGACTTTTTGTCATAAATATAACATAGTTAATTAACACAAGTCTTCAATCTCTTATATAGTAAGAGGCAATAAGACAAGCCTCTCACTTTTTATTAAGTAAAATGTTATATGTCTGACTGAGTATAACTCAAAAAAAAAAAACAAACAACACTAATGTCTGACCACCTCTTACTCGGTAAGAGTTAGAGGCTAGTAAGACGTTTTTTCAAAAACAAACACGCCCTTAAGGTTTAAGTTTCGTCAAAGACAGTTGTGGATATCTATATTGTATACATAGTGAAATTGTAATACTTTGTGAAATATGTTACTTGTTTACGTTGTTTGTTTATTATATGATTACGGTGATGCAGAAAAGAGATGTTACGTGATAAGGAGGCTCTGATCCTTAATACACATATGTTCAACGTATTTGAGGTTTATCTAGCATTGTTCACTTATGCTTACAATACAAGGTACACTAATTAAGTGAAGTGATATATGAACTCAACAAACTATAATGGATCTGACAATTTTGCATTCCTATATATATCATACACTTTCTTTGCTATCTTTGCCTTTAATAAAATTACAAATTTATTAAAATTCAATGCGGGTCACCATTAGAGTTAAACATGCATTATTTCAACTGTGCACACCAAAATATGTTGGTAATGAGTAAAGAGAACGAAATAAAATGTAAATAAAGAAGAAATTAAAATATGTCAATATTTTCATAGAGTAGTAAAATGATAATTATCCACGGTGTATATACTTATATGTGTTAAATATAATTAAGTATAAATGGCAAACGAAAATCCCTAAGTGATGTGGAAGTCGGCCGAACGGAGGAGTTTGACTCCATGTCAAACTTTTATTACTTAATGATTATTAGGTACTTCTAGTATAATTAAAATAGTCTTTGTATCTTAATAAATACAAACACACCTAAATTAGAAATCATAATAATCCTCTGAATCCTAACTCCCTCCCATACTCTCTAATGGGATTTTGACAAAAAAACTTAACTTTTGTTTTAAGAATCTTTCGAATGAGGTAAAAAATGAGCAAAACATTATATGGGCGAATGATACCAATTGTTAATGATAAATAAGCTTGATATGTATAAATTTTAAAGAGAGATGAAACCTAGAAAGAAAAAGAGATGAATACGTGTTTATTACATATAAGAACTACACCTCTTGAATGAGGCGATGAAGAGTAGAATGGTCTTCACTTCCAAAGCCCACACATTTGTATTGGTTTCAACTCTTTATCATATACTCTCTCTGATGAGTGCTTATTCACTCATCATTTTAGGTCAAATCTGAGCTGCAAAACATCTAAAAACACTCCGAAATGCATCAAAATACTGAAAATATCTCAAAATTGTGTTTTATATGTTTCAGATGCAAAATTATCAAAATCAGATGAAAAACGAACAAAGTTTGCATAATTGGCGCTTCAGTCCCGACTTTCAAAAATGACGAAATAGTCCCTGAGCACGTATTTTAAAAAGAAAAGTCACCAAAGGTCCTTTTGAAATCATAAGTTGTCATAATTAGTCCTTTGGTGAAATATTTCAAAAGTTTGAGAAATTACAGTTTTGATCCCTGGATTTTTAAATTTGTCAAGTTTAGTCCTCAGGTTTCACAAAATGACAGTTTGGTCCTTGGAATATTGGTGATTGACAAAAAAGGCCCTTGGAATACTTTTTGCAAAATTACATGAATGGTCCTTGGATTTTCAGATGTTACACATTTGGTCCCTAAATGATAAATGGGTTCATAATCAATCCCAAGTCCAATAATAAACAACTTGTGGTCCATTATCCAAGTCCAAACCCGGTCAACCCAAGCCCTGACCCGGTCATAGCTAATACAACCCATCCCCTACCCCTGTCTTCCCCATTCCTTTCCCGCCAAAGTACCGCCCTCCAAGAACCGAGAACCCTAGATTCCCTCTTCTCTTTTACTTTCCCCAAACACTCAACCCCCCAAACCTTCTATTACCCAACTTCACCTTTACCCAAAACCCACCTTAATCCTTTACCCGGTTAACCCCAAATCCCAATCCCACTACCATTTCCCCCATTGTCCGCCATTTCATCAATGGCTCAGATTGTCTCATATTGGTACCTAACTATTGAAGGGTCGGGATTGGTTCAAGAAAGCAAGAGTTGGGATCTTTAGCTTTGCACTCACAAAAGAAACACAAGATTTGAAGACTTGAAGACCTTAGTTTAGTATAAATAGGACATGTTGTAGCCATTCATTGGCACCCCTAGTTTTATCTTTAAAAAATTTAGTTTTCTTGTTTTCTTGTTTTCTTAAGTTCTGATGTAATTCTTTTTTATCAATGAAAAATCTTTTTAGTTTTATGCTCCATGGTTGAAGTAGTGTAAAAGTTCATTTGAAGGTTGTAGTTGTTTTTAGTAAAAGTAACATAGGAAAATTACACAGGGGTCACAAACTTTTCAAAAAAAGGGTGTTTGGGTCAGGCTCTAAACTAGTCAAAGTTTCATTTTAACCCGTTTGACTTTTATAGTCAAACCCATTTTGAGTTCACAAGTCCTTTTTACAAGCTTGCAAGTTGATTGAAATAGTTGTACAAGTATTAAGTTTGGAAAAGAAACTGTTCTCTGTCTTTTGGTATTGCACAGGACAGTAACACAAGCTACTGATTTTGGAGATTTTTCTTGGCCTAGTTGATATCTAAATTGTGCAAAGCTTGTGTTTTTGAAACCCTTTCATGGCCAACTCACTCTATTGTCAGTTTTGAGTCTTAAAGTTAGCTTTAGCTTAGTAAAAATCTAGCTCAAAAGTAGTCCTTGGTACACATTACTAAAACCTGCATCAGTAATAAGTGTCTAAAGCAAGCTGATCTCAGCTGAATTTCAAGCTCTAAACAGCTTAAACTTGGGTGACATTTTGTTTTTCTTGAATCTATGCTAGCTTAACTTTGTTGTGCAGCTTGTACTTTGCTTGGAAGCTCATTATTCAGCTCAGAATTAAACTTCCAACAGGTCTTCAGGAACCTGTTCTCAGTTGGCAGTCCTCAGCTCAGGTCATAAATGTCTCATTATCTCAACTTATCAGTGGTACTCTAGCTTATTTAGGAATTTGGTTAGTGGATTCTAGGCAAGATAGCATTAGAAGCTTTAGGTAATCTAGCTTATTAGGTTCTCTATAGTGCTTATCTCACTTATCTAGTTTTAAGTTTTCCCATTAGTGTAGTTCTATACCTAACTGTATCCCCTAGATCTTGCTTATTTATAGCTTAATCTTGGTTGATTTAGTTTGTTTAACCACACATAATGTTTATGTACCAATTTCAAGCTGCCTTGTGTACTTAACTTGAGCTTATCAGTAGTAAGGAGTGTTTGGATGTTTGATTTTTTTAAAAGGTGTTTGTTTTGCTCTTTTGTCCCACTGTTTGGAATAAGCAGCTGTAACTGCTTATTCTAAACCTTTTCACACAAAAAGTTTTCACTAAATCTCTTTATTTTGATCCTATAAACAAGTTTCCAAAAAGAAAGTCAACAAAAAAGGGTGTGTTTGGTTTGAAATCTGTCAAAGAGAAGTAGATAAAAAGAAGAGTTGCTTTGATTATTTGGTTAACTGTTGGAAATAAGCAGTTTAAACTGCTTATTCTGAAGTTATTTTACAAAGAGTTTTCACAAAATTTGCTTATTACTTTGTTCTTCACAAGTTCCAAAAGAAAAGTTGAAAAAAAGAAATGTTTTGCAAAAATGGCATGGCTGGGACTCGAACCCACGCCATTCATCTCAACACCACACTCGTTACCATTGCGCCCTTGGGTCTTGTCTCGTTAGATTTTACACAAACAAATCCTTTAAGGCATCTTAGGCAGTTTTGCTCATAAGCTCTTTCTAGCTTATTTGCAGCTTATTTCCATAAGCAACCCACTGATTTTTTAATTTTCCTAGATCAAGCATAACTTTAAGTAGTTTTCGGTAATTTTTCAGATTTTTCAAAAGTAGTTTAGTATTTTTAATCATTTAATTAGATTAAAATAGATTTTAATTCGTAGTAATTAATTTAAAAGTCAAAAAATACCGGTCTTTTCTAAAATTATTTTTAGTCAAATAGAACGTAGGAAAATTGATTTCACACCGTAGCCCTTAAATTGCAAAATTTTTACGTTTATGGCTCGGGTTGTTTTTCTTCCGTTTTACGTTTTTACGTTTTAGCACCCTAGGACTTAGTGTAGCTTCGTTTTATCATTCCTTAGGCTTAGTGATAGTTTATTTTTAGTTTATTAGGGTTCCCTTGCCTTAATTACCTTCCCGTTCATTAATTTGTAGAATTCGTAATCAAATCCAAATCATTTAAATCCAATTCAAGTTCAAATCACGAAACTCATCGACACCGTCAATTTCACACCTCGTTGGGACACGACCCGGGGAAATCACTTTCCCGGTATCACTTTTATCACACCCGTGAGGTTTGGCACGTTGACCTTTTTCCTAAAAGGTTAATTTGTCGAATTTTACGGTTAATTTGATATTGTTGATATTTGTGTTTTTCTCACACTCACTTCGCAACGAATCAAATTTTTGCCGGGAGGTGTGTTGCGACAATATCGTGATTTTTGCGATTAGTGACTTGAAGATCCTTCCTCGTAAAGTTACCGTTTTTCATAAAATCCAAAAATACAAAAATATTTTTCTCATTCCTCTTATTCGTATGAGTCTATTTCTCTTACCCTCTCGTACTGTTTGATTCTACTCTTCTTTAACCTCAAAACCGTTTAATTCTATCTCTTTAACCCTCTATATGTTTAATTCTAATGACGACGATCATCTTCGGTGTATGGAAAAGGATCAACATCATTGTCACAAGTGTGTGTGTGCGCGGTGTGGAAAGTCTAGTTCAAGCGAATTTTGCAATTTGTGCGAACTATCCATCAAAAAGTCTTTTCAAAGTTATTTCGACCACCCGCCACAACCCGAACCCGTTCAAACGTCGGAGTTACCTCAAGCACCTACCGAGGGTTACGAGGACGATTTCTTTGAATTTAGAGCCCGTAATCTAATCGAGCAAATTCAAGCCGATGAAAAAAGGTCGAGAATTAGAATTGATTACGATGAACTCGTTCAAACACCGGAGACCATAACGGAAGTGGTGGAACTTGCTAGCTCTAAGAGCACACCACTTGTCCCAACTCCGGAATCTTCAGAACGTTTTACCGATAATTTCTTTAGGGCCAGAAATGACATGATTCAAAACTTCTTAATTGAACTTCGTCATGATTCAACTTCGAGAAATACCGCTTTATGTGATGTTGTTGAACCTCGATTCCTATTCCGGCGAAATATCTTTGTTTGATCAAAATTATTGCTACGGTTGTGGAGACTTGTTACCACAAGGTTTTCGTTGTTACAAATGTATGTGCGAGTGGTGTGGAAACTATCTTGTCAACGGATGTTGTTCGATTTGTGCGAGAATTCATTAAACATGATTCTAACCCAAACTCTTTCAATTATCCTCAAAACAATTTCAACTACCCTCTGCAAAATTTATACGAACGAACCGTATTTTCATCATTTCAATGATCAAACATCGTTTCAAAATTTCTCTCCCCAATACCCTCATTGTGCTAAGTGTGGGGGTCCTCATGATAATTATCAATGTCAATCGTGGAATCATAATTACTTTGGACCCGATCCTTGTTATAACACTTCCAGTTTTGACAATGTCCAGCCCCCACAACTTCCCGTCATCGATCTATATCCTTGTATCCTTGAAGAACTTTCGGAGGAACAAGGCGCCATAACGAACTAAAGATTACTAGCGAGGAGCGGTGTACCAAAAGCTTCTCCTATTTAACGAGGCTTGCCGTCTCGATGACGAGGATGAGGAGGATTGGGAGATGATAAAGGACAAGGTGCATATCTCAAGCCCACAAAGTACGCGACATGTCCATTCTCCGCCCTTATCTTGCCTATCTACCTTAGAACCATCGGATAATCTTTTAATGAGGGACGAACATCTTAGCACTATTCGGAAACGGAACCGTCTTGTGTTGAGAACCTTGTCCCAACCCCAAGTGAGTCCGAGGTTATCTCCGGTAATATGTTTGATGAGCCTCTTGATGATGATTCTTCTCCTCCTCTTGACATCCCAAACGATCATGACGAGATGTTCTCCGATCTCGACAAGCGATTGTACTTCGTTTGACGATTCTTTATCTTATGGAGACATCGATTATGTCGAGGACTTTCCTTCTGAGCTAGTTAGCTTAGAGGAGGTGAGAGATTCTGATGATCTGGAAATTGAGGACGAGATACTCCGTGAAAAATTGTTCAATGTAAATCTCCTCGTTTCTAAGATCGAATCATTATGTGCAAAACCAGCTTCATCTCTATCCCCTGTGGATAGTGACTATATATTGGAAAAGCCCGAACCATTTTAGAACTTGAGGCTTTGTCCAATGGTTCTCTTCCGGAATTTGAAGTATTCCACTTTGATGACTTTCATACAAAAAAGAGTAGTGGCAATCCCACTTTTCATCTTTCTCTTCCTGAGTATGAGTCGTCCACATTTGCATTGCTTCCTCCTTCCCGAATTTGAGTAGGCTTTTCCTTGAGGAGTTCGCCGGTGAACTCGCTCACATCGATCCTCTTCCTCCGAGAATTGAGGATGAGCTTTTTGAGCAAAATGCTCTACATCCCCTTTCATCCATGAGTAACTCATCCACCATTGAGGATTTTACCATGGTTGATACTTGCGTTTCATTCCTCTCCGAGGACAAAGTTTTCAAACCCGGTATCTTACCTTTCAAGGGAGTTCATTCTCGGATATTTCTTAAGTCCAACACGGATGTTGTGACTTCTCTTGCGGTGGAAAAGATTTTTGAACATTCCGTTAATGTTCCTCAATCTAATCTTTTACCCACCTATCCCACCCGTTGTCAAGTAATTGACACTTTGCCTTCTCCTCCCATCTCTTCTCCATGTCTTAACTCCTACGAGAGTGAAGATACCATCTTTGACCCGGCATTTCTCTCTTTTTGAGCGGATGTATCTCATCGGAGTGGAACTTTTGACACATTCAATGTGTATCCAAACCATTTGAATGAAAGTCCGATGGAGATTTTCTTTTCCACGTTGCTTCCCCAAGAACAAATGAATGCGGGGATCGAGTCAAGCTAGCGACTTCGGAAACAAAAACAGTAGCACACTATATGGGTTTTCACCGTATTTCTCGACTTCTTTCTACTTTCTACCACCCTAGTGTGGGGGGGTTGCCCCCCGCTGTTGTATATAAGTTTTCAAAAAAAAAAAATTCAAATAATGGCCGTAGTATTTCCCTTTTACGTTCTATGTTTCGGCATAACCGTCGGTACTTTGAATATTGAGGGCAATATTCATTTCTAGTGTGGGGGGAATTCTCACGAATTTTATCATGTAATTATACCGCCCAATTCCCCCATTTTTGGCCAAAATTTTTTCGGTTATCAGTCGCCATGTCTAAAAACAAAAGGATTGGCTAATCCAGAGCAAACTCTTGGTAAAGATATCTCAAATCCGTTAACGGCTTGCAATTTGCTGAAATTGTATGGTGTTCAACTCACCATATCTTTAATTAGTAAAGAGTTGGCTAGCCCGCAAGTTTATGGCTTGTGGTAAAGGCAGTTGGAAACCATAATTGGTAATCGACTCACCAAAGATAATATTGATAATTTATCTAAGAGTTGGCTAGTCCAGAAGCAAACGGCTTCCGGTAAAGACAAATCAAAACCGTTGAAAGCTGGTGGTTTGCTCAAAATCATATGGTTATCGATGTACCATAGTTCTTACTTGAACTAAAACATTTGGCTACTCCAGGAGTAATGGCTTTTGGTAAAGAGATTCAAATCCATTAAGTTTTCTCAAAAGATTGCTAGGGACTAGCAATGTTTTAGTGTGGGAGATTTGATGAGTGCTTATTCACTCATCATTTTAGGTCAAATCGAGGTGCAAAACATCTAAAACACTCCGAAATGCATCAAAATACTGAAAATATCTCAAAATTGTGTTTTATATGTTTCAAATGCAAAATTATCAAAATCGAGATGAAAAATGAACAAAGTTTGCATAATTGGCGTTTCATTCCCCGACTTTCAAAAAATGACAGAAATAGTCCCTGAGCACGTATTTTAAAAAGAAAAGTCACCAAAGGTCCTTTTGAAATCATAAGTTGTCATAATTAGTCCTTTGGTGAAATATTTCAAAAGTTTGAGAAATTACAGTTTTGATCCCTGGATTTTTAAATTTGTCAAGTTTAGTCCTCAGGTTTCACAAAATGACAGTTTGGTCCTTGGAATATTGGTGATTGACAAAAAAGGGCCTTGGAATACTTTGCAGAAATTACATGAATGGTCCTTGGATTTTCAGATGTTACACATTTGGTCCCTAAATGATAAATGGGTTCATAATCAATCCCAAGTCCAATAATAAACAACTTGTGGTCCATTATCCAAGTCCAAACCCGGTCAACCCAAGCCCTGACCCGGTCATAGCTAATACAACCCATCCCCTACCCCTGTCTTCCCCATTCCTTTTCCCGCCAAAGTACCCTGCTCCCAAGAACCAGGAACCCTAGATTCCCTCTTCTCTTTTTACTTCTCCCCAAACACTCAACCCCCCCAAACCTTCTATTACCCAACTTCACCTTTACCCAAAACCCACCTTAATCCTTTACCCGGTTAACCCCAAATCCCAATCCCACTACCATTTCCCCCCCCCCCCATTGTCCAGCTCATCAATGGCTCAGATTGTCTCATATTGGTACCTAACTATTGAAGGGTCAGGATTGGTTCAAGAAAGCAGTAGTTGGGATCTTTAGCTTTGCACTCACAAAAGAAACACAAGATTTGAAGACTTGAAGACCTTAGTTTAGTATAAATAGGACATGTTGTAGCCATTCATTGGCACCCCTAGTTTTATCTTTAAAAAATTTAGTTTTCTTGTTTTCTTGTTTTCTTAAGTTCTGATGTAATTCTTTTTTATCAATGAAAAATCTTTTTAGTTTTATGCTCCATGGTTGAAGTAGTGTAAAAGTTCATTTGAAGGTTGTAGTTGTTTTTAGTAAAAGTAACATAGGAAAATTACACAGGGGTCACAAACTCTTTAAAAAAAGGGTGTTTGGGTCAGGCTCTAAACTAGTCAAAGTTTCATTTTAACCCGTTTGACTTTTATAGTCAAACCCATTTTGAGTTCACAAGTCCTTTTTACAAGCTTGCAAGTTGATTGAAATAGTTGTACAAGTATTAAGTTTGGAAAAGAAACTGTTCTCTGTCTTTTGGTATTGCACAGGACAGTAACACAAGCTACTGATTTTGGAGATTTTTCTTGGCCTAGTTGATATCTAAATTGTGCAAAGCTTGTGTTTTTGAAACCCTTTCATGGCCAACTCACTCTATTGTCAGTTTTGAGTCTTAAAGTTAGCTTTAGCTTAGTAAAAATCTAGCTCAAAAGTAGTCCTTGGTACACATTACTAAAACCTGCATCAGTAATAAGTGTCTAAAGCAAGCTGATCTCAGCTGAATTTCAAGCTCTAAACAGCTTAACCTTGGGTGACATTTTGTTTTTCTTGAATCTATGCTAGCTTAACTTTGTTGTGCAGCTTTTACTTTGCTTGGAAGCTCATTATTCAAATTTCGGAATTAAACTTCCAACAGGTCTTCAGGAACTTGTTCTCGGTTGGCAGTCCTCATTTCGGGTCATAAATGTCTCATTATCTCAGCTTATCAGTGGTACTCTAGCTTATTTAGGAATTTGGTTAGTGGATTCTAGGCAAGATAGCATTAGAAGCTTTAGGTAATCTAGCTTATTAGGTTCTCTATAGTGCTTATCTCACTTATCTAGTTTTAAGTTTTCCCATTAGTGTAGTTCTATACCTAACTGTATCCCCTAGATCTTGCTTATTTATAGCTTAATCTTGGTTGATTTAGTTTGTTTATCCACACATAATGTTTATGTACCAATTTCAAGCTGCCTTGTGTACTTAACTTGAGCTTATCAGTAGTAAGGAGTGTTTGGATGTTTGATTTTTTTTAAAAGGTGTTTGTTTTGCTCTTTTGTCCCACTGTTTGGAATAAGCAGCTGTAACTGCTTATTCTAAACCTTTTCACACAAAAAGTTTTCACTAAATCTCTTTATTTTGATCCTATAAACAAGTTTCCAAAAAGAAAGTCAACAAAAAAGGGTGTGTTTGGTTTGAAATCTGTCAAAGAGAAGTAGATAAAAAGAAGAGTTGCTTTGATTATTTGGTTAACTGTTGGAAATAAGCAGTTTAAACTGCTTATTCTGAAGTTATTTTACAAAGAGTTTTCACAAAATTTGCTTATTACTTTGTTCTTCACAAGTTCCAAAAGAAAAGTTGAAAAAAAGAAATGTTTTGCAAAAATGGCATGGCTGGGACTCGAACCCACGCCATCCATCTCAACACCACACTCGTTACCATTGCGCCCTTGGGTCTTGTCTCGTTAGATTTTACACAAACAAATCCTTTAAGGCATCTTAGGCAGTTTTGCTCATAAGCTCTTTCTAGCTTATTTGCAGCTTATTTCCATAAGCAACCCACTGATTTTTTAATTTTCCTAGATCAAGCATAACTTTAAGTAGTTTTCGGTAATTTTTCAGATTTTTCAAAAGTAGTTTAGTATTTTTAATCATTTAATTAGATTAAAATAGATTTTAATTCGTAGTAATTATTTTAAAAGTCAAAAAAATACCCGGTCTTTTTCTAAAATTATTTTTAGTCAAATAGAACGTAGGAAAATTGATTTCACACCCGTAGCCCTTAAATTGCAAAATTTTAACGTTTATGGCTCGGGTTGTTTTCCCGTTTTTACGTTTTTACGTTTTAGCACCCTAGGACTTAGTGTAGCTTCGTTTTATCATTCCTTAGGCTTAGTGATAGTTTATTTTTAGTTTATTAGGGTTCCCTTGCCTTAATTACCTTCCCGTTCATTAATTTGTAGAATTCGTAATCAAATCCAAATCATTTAAATCCAATTCAAGTTCAAATCACGAAACTCATCGACACCGTCAATTTCACACCTCGTTGGGACACGACCCGGGGAAATCACTTTCCCGGTATCACTTTTATCACACCCGTGAGGTTTGGCACGTTGACCTTTTTCCTAAAAGGTTAATTTGTCGAATTTTACGGTTAATTTGATATTGTTGATATTTGTGTTTTTCTCACACTCACTTCACAACGAATCACTCTCCGTCTTAAAATTATTGCCATGAGAGAAAAATCACAAAATTTAATAAAAGTTTGGTCATTTTAATTTTCAACCATTTAAATGGAATATTCTTTCACTTTATTCTCTAGTTTTTACTTAAAAATAAAAGTGAACAATTATTTTGAGACATCCCAAAATGAAAATATGAACTCTAATTTTGAAACGGAAGAAGTAATATTTTGATGGAATACAAATAATTAACTTGTAACTAATTAATAAATATAGTAAATTGTTTGAAAAGCATATTAAAGATTAAAAGATTAATAAAAGAATTTGTTAAACATAGCCCTGAAGGCTACATTTAAAAAACAAAAATATGCATTATTGATGGTGCATACAATCGGTTGAGAGATGTTAAATACATTTTTATTTTATTTATTTGAACAAAGTTAAATACATTGAGTGATCAATTATTATTCAAAGTACAAACATTTAATATGTGTCTAAATATCTTAATTATAATCCTGAATACTATATTTATCACTTTTTTTTTTCTTAAACTCAAAATTTATTTTAAATTATTTATTTTCTTTTAATTAATTATCTCAAAATCATACCTATGCACCAAACCTCCTTTTCATTAGTCTCACTAGAATTGATGATATACTACCTCCGTCTCATAATAATTGTCCACTTTGATTTTTTTAAGTCTTTTTTGTTAAACTTTGACCATAAATATTTTTATTTGTGTAATATAATACTTGATGAAAAATATACGAATAGATTGGATTTTAAATGTATTTTCATTTATTATAATTTTCATCAAATATTATATAACGCAAATAAAAATATTAATGGTCAAAGTTAAACAAGAAATACTCAAAAAAGTCAAATTTTACAATTATTATGGGACGGAGAGAGTATATCTTTATTGTAATGCCCAGGTAAAAGGAATGAGAAACATTCATCACACTGTTAATTAAAGGGTTAATGGTATAGAAAACATACAAACTTTTCACTTTTTACTATTGTGACAATAAACTTTTTTTTTTCCTATTGTAACAAAATAACTTCTTAATGACTATTATTGTAACCAAATAATAGTCATTAAGAAGTAATTAACTGTGGTAATTAACTATGCCACGTGGCATATTTGGTTACAATAATAGTCATTAAGAAGTTATTTTGTTACAATAGGAAAAAAAAAGTTTCTTGTCACAATAGTAAAAAGTGAAAAGTTTGTATGTTTTCCAGACCATTAACCCTTAATTAAATTCTTTTACATCCATTGCCATGGTTTACTTGTGAAGTAAATGGCATCAAAGAAGTAAGATAAAACGTTCAATCACTTGAACGTATGTTGATTATTTAGGAGCTAAAAGTCTAAAAGCACCAAGAAAAGATTCACTAGCTAGGTGATCAAATCAATCATTTTTTTTTGTTAGGTTATGTATAGGAATATGAGCTATTGTCCTTATTCGAACCATTGTATCATTGATCTAAACATGCTCGTTGTTGACGTATGTACCGGACGGTCCAACGTTCGGCCAGGCACATGCGCTGGATGTCAAGACACACACGCCGGACGATCATCCTGACGTCCGGTCAAATAATAATAACCACCGACCATGTCAGCAGATTTTAGGGGATTTCTTACCACGTGGCCTACTAAGTAGGGTAGCTCTATGCCTGCGGAACAGTGGCTGAACAGTAGAATAATAGTAACATGAATAGGAAGTTGTGGTAGTATAAATACCCCAACACATTTATTACTTTGCATTAAGTTTTACACCTACACTTTTACTACATTTATCACTACATTCATTACCCTTTACTCATCTTCACGCCGGAGCTTGGTCTCGGGATAACACCCGAGGCGAGGCTAACGTGTCTGTACATTGTGCAGGAGACGACCATCTTCCTACCGGACCGCTAGGACTAGACGGAGACAGGATTTTGCTTCAACACTCGTAATTCTGTTTTTTAAGAGCGGTGGGTATGATAAAGAGGGAGGGCTCACTCTTCTGAGGTGACACATCTTCACCTTTTACCGTCCCTCGCCACCACATCATCCCACCTCACCACCGCTCGCCATTTGAGTTTTCACCGTGGAAGTGAAGCACAAACGGACAAAAAAAATTCAAAACTTCACCGTTTGAATCAAACGGTTATCTTTTAAAAATTCTTTTTTTGATAACAAAATTAAACCCTCACCTTATAATTAATACCTCCTTTTATCAAAATGTTTCACACTTAAACTCTCTCAGTTATCTTCATTTTCACACATAACCTCAAAATACTTTATTTTTTTTCACACAAACACAATGGCTAACGAACCAAACGAGGTGCGAAAGGCTATCATTAAGCGACTACGGACCGCTGGGGAAGAAGTGATGAAAACCATAAATGACAAGCATAATTTCATCAACAATTACTGAGCAATCTAATTTTAGTTTCGTATTGTAATTTTAGTTTTTGTATTGTATTTTAATTTTCGTATTGTATTTTTATTTGAATGAAATGAATTTAGTTTTTTTTTTAAATGAAAAAGAAAATAAAATTTAGGGTAGGTGAGGCCTAATGAAAATGTTGTTTGTGTTATGATATTAGAAGTATTTTGAAGTGGGAGTGTTGGATAAAGTGTCATTCAAATGAAGAGGAAAACCTCTTCACATGCCCCTTGCTCTAAAGGTATATTTTTTAGTTACTTGTTAAAGTTTAAAATAGAATCTTCCGCTAGAAAAAATACGAATAATTTTGAACACAAAAGTTATACGTTTGGAATAAATTTATCTAAAGTTATCCATTTTTAACGTGAAGACATTATGAGGATATAAGTGACGGTGGTCGACTTGTGATGGTCTTTTTCTATGCGTATTTTAGACGCTCCGAACATAGTGGACCAGAGACCATAAAAATCATATAAAGACATTTTGCAGGAACATGATGAGCAAAGGTCATATGTGCCAACAAAATTACCAAAAGTTCTTACATATAACAAGGTCATACGTGCAACTTACTCTAGCTTTTTGTATAATATATTTCTAAAGATATTAATTATAATTCCAAAGCACATGCTAACAAGGGGTAATAAGTAATTCTGACTGTCGTCTCTAAATTTGCGGAAGTCTTGTGCAAAATTCAATACAACTACTAAAGCGATCTTTAAATATAAAAGGTTAAACAATATTTCACAGAAAAAAAAAAAAAGAAGATGTATCCCTATTGAAAGCTATTTTGCGAGTATTTATCAGTGAAACTTATTGAATAAAATATATATATAGCCACTTTTATAAAGACTAGACGAGTACCCGCGCCTACCGGCAGCGGTTCCTAGCGGCAGATAATTAACAATAGGCGGTATTGTGGTAAGTTTTAAGTAACACGCGATAATTCAATTGAAGCAAAAATTCTTAACATGTATCAAAAAACATATAAAAATATTTATTGAAACTGAAAATAAAACATTACATCAATTATGAGATAACTAACAATTCACGTTACTCGTCGTGTAAAATTTCTTAGTATATGGAATATAATGTGTTGAATCCTCTTTGACAGAACTCTTTGATTGACTTCACTTTATAGTTATCATCCATCAAGGCATGGTATTTGACCCAATCAAAAAAACTTCAAACCTAAGATACTTAACAAAAATATATACACCGGTTGTATAATGTATTTTGACCAAATTATTTCAGAAAACTTTGTATATCTTTGAAATTAATGTGCCGGAACAATCAACGATTAAAGGAACAATCAATCACCATCATTATAGCAATATTTGAAAACAGATTTGTATTTAACGTATTTAATGCGTAAGAACAAGAACAAAAAAAATGAACTCCGTGACTATATAATAAATCGATACAATATTTTGTGATTGTAAACATTCAAATTATTCACAACAATATATCTGCAACTTCAACTATATATAAATGTCGAAACAATATTTTTAAAAATCATATGATCATTGCACACATTTCAATATTTAATAACTGAGATCGCATATAATACACACACTATAAAGTAACATAACAATAAAAAAAAATAAGTTGTAAAATTGTGCCTTATAAAATAAAATATATTGATAAAAGTTTAGAAGTTAGAAGTGTTAAGATTAAATAAATTAAAAAATATATATATTTTTTTTGGAAAATTACATTAGTAAAAGTTGTCAAAATTTGTCATATATTTCTTTGAAATTTTAGGTGTGAATTGTTATGGTAGCTACTTCATTAAGCACAAATTTTTTGAATTTTTATATAGAAATTTTAGTTTTAAAGGAATTTTAGAAATTTAACATTACTCACTTTTTAAGTTTCAAAATCATGGATACATGCTTTGTATGTATACTAATAAAAAAAATTGTATTTACTTTCCAACGTTGAATATGCCAAATCAGTTTTCATTTAATATTAATTTGAATTTTTAATGGTAATTATATATACATATAGTTAAAGGCGGTACCCGCATAGCAACGGATTTTATAGCGACATATCCTTTAGTGATAAAAAATGTTTATGGTTATAAATGAAAAATAATAAAAGTTTGAAGATTTGGGTATTAAACATAATGTTTTAAAACCGTTTTGGTCGAAAAACGGATTGATTTAAACCGAGTCAACCCGAGGGGTTGGGTTGACAACGGGTGAAATTAAACCGGGTCAACCCGTCGGGTTTGAAGCGTCCCGTGTTAACCCGGTTTTCGATGTGTATTAATAGTTTCCTTTTGAAATATATGTTTTCAACATTTCTATTTTTAGTTTCAACATTTCACTTTTTGTGTTTTCCTTTACATATAGTATACGCGGGTACCTTGTGACGATTAACTGGAGAAACAGATCTAGATGAGGCCTGATTTACCAGTTTGTATTGGTTTCAACGGGTCCGCTCACGGTTCATTTTCGGATGACTTTTATCGGTAGTCGAACCAATGGCGAAATCGCTTACGGTTGAACTGTTGGTCCGGTCCGGTCCAGTTTTCAAAACTATATGTACCACCAACTTGTTAGCTTGTATGAAACTTTTTGTGTTTTATTAATTTGTACAATGTGTATAATAACACGTACTTTCATTTTAGGGTGTTTTAAAAATAACATTAATTAGTGTGTGTAATTATTTTATATTCTGGATTTTGTTGAAGCTTGTTTAAATTGTATATTGTGAAAATTTTATTGTACTTTTTAGTATGAGGTTTTTAATTGTTTGTATTTAATTTGGTGGATATGCTTTTAGTTGGTTGTACAATATGAATAAATCAATGTACTTTTAAGTAATGAGGTGTTTTAATAAAAATATTAATTACATTATACATTTCTCTCACCTTTGACTTTCAATTTTCAACTTTCAATTTTCACTTTCACATTTGACCATTTTTTTATTTTATGTAGTAAAGATGTATACATAAATATAGATATCATATAATAATTTTGAGGCTTTTATAATTTAGAAGTTATGTCCGATTGCACAATTCACACATCCTCATATACAACTTTGAGTGCCTTTTATTTTAATCATAAAAGTAGGGGTGAGCATCGGGTCGGAACCGACCCGTCCCGACCCGAAACCGACTAGCTGGAAAACCCAAACCGAGTCCCGACCCGAATGAGCTTGGTTCGGTTTCGGGACAGTCCGGACGGGTCGGTTTTCTTGGTTTTGTTTGTTGTTTTTTCGGTTTTCGTCCCGAACTGACCCATCCCGAAACCGATTAGCTTGAAAACCAAAACCGAGTCCTGACCCGATTGAGCTCGGTTCGGTTTCGGGACGTTCAGGACTAGTCAGGATAGGGACGGTTTTCGGGAGTCGGTCGATTTTGCTCACCCCTACATAAAAATGTAACAGTACGAAGAATTATCGTTTCAGAAAAAGTATATCATGTTTACATGACGAAAACAGCCAAAAAGAAAATACTAATACAATAATTTAACTAATTTGATATTGAAATAGTTGGTGGAAATTGCATTATAATAAGAGGCGATTCTCTAAAAGGACAAGTAGCCTGACGGAGGTGTTTTTTTAAACAAAAATATTTTTTTTTCCAAACTAGACATAAAATACTTTGGGTCTGGGCTATCATAGTTAAAATCATGACACGTGTCCATTTACAAAGTACATCAAGTATAAGTGCGTTTTTTGTTGTGAGTATGATTTGGTGATATTGTATTTGATATTGATGGCAGAGTGTTCGGGGTCGAGAAAACCTCCTTTTCTTCAAGCAAGCTTTTCAACCCTCTAGGCGGTGAACCTAATCGTTGTAGTGTAGTATGGGGTAAGCCTATGGGATTGATATCGTTCTCTAGGAGAATAGGAATGCTAGAAAGAAATTTATTGATGATGATTCTTTTATTCTATTTTATGGTTTTTTAGAAAGCAAGGGTAAAATCTCGGGACGATTGGTTGGGGGTGGTACTTCTACCGATTACAATGCTTCTACTAATTATCTAATATAACTAATTACTACGGATAGATATGTTCAATTGAGGTGTGCTCGTATGATGATTAAAGATGTGTTCACTTAGATACTATTACTCCCTAGTTATCTTTTATTGGTCGGTTGAGTTGTCACGTCCTTTATTTTAATGCGTTGTATTCCTATTAATCGTAGGGTGTGCGAATCCTCTAGTTCTATGAGGTTATCTCTCGTATATGATTCACGGAATCGGCAAGACTAAGCTATTACATCCGTTCACCCTATCATCATAAAGCATACTCACGCAATAAATACAACGAAAGCCTAATTTGCACTATTAAGCCTATATCAATTAAGATAAGAAACAACCTAACAACAATCCATAACTAGGTTTCATAGATCTAAGCAAACACACAAGTAATTTAGCTAGACATGTTAGACAAGCAAGCATACACACAATCAATTGAACATGGGGTAAACATAATGATAAGTTGGATTAACAAACTTATCTTGATGTGTAAAATAAGGTATGGGACCCTAAAATACTATCCAAGTGGGACTACAACTGAGTTAGGGTTTGCTCTCCAAAATTCTACCTCTTAAAATACAGAAAAATCGAATTCTATATATAGATTTACAATCGCGACAGTGTCGCCTTTTGCATGCGACGCCGTCAGGTCGCCGTCATTAGGGTTTCGTCTGGGACAAGTCATCAATGGGACGGCGTCACTTGAGAGTTGTGACGTCGTCGGTATTTAGTTGCGACGCGTGCGAATTCTAGATCCGGGTCGATGCGGAGTGAAAAGTGTGAGTGGCGCCCTCCATATTTTAGGCATGGCGTGCTTTAGGACTAGAATTTCCACTGAGCCGTCGTGGGCACATTCTGATCAAGTCTTCATAGAGGGATGGCGTCGCCCTTTGGATGGGACACCGTCGGGTTCTGTTGATCGGTACCTTGAGTGTCTTCGATCTTGACTTTGCCATTTTCTTCATGTTTTTGCTCCTTTTCGTCCAAATGTGTTTCATTCCAGCATTTTACTTCCAAAAGACATAAAAGGTGAAAAGGAACGAAATTAAGCAGTAACGGATATAAAATGTGTCGAAATAGGGCTTAAATGACCCCTTAAAACCGTACGTTTTTAAATTCTATCAGATATACTTTTGTAAGTTGACACATGTCATGATTTTAACGATGGTAGCCCAGACCCCAAAATAGCCCATATCTAGTTTGAGAAAAAAAAAAAAAAAATCGTCTAAAAAAGATACCCCCGTCGGGCTACTTGTCCCTTTAGAGAATTGCCTCTTATAATAAATAGGTGCCTCATGACTCATCACTTTTTGTCAAAACAATTTTCCGATTCCACAATGACCAAAACTTTCCTATGCATCATTTTCCCCTCCTCTTAATCATCGTTTTTGTTTAAACTTTTCCCGTTACCCAATTCTACCTAAGGTTTTTTTTTCGAAGAAAACTAATTATAAAATGATAATACCCGTTTGATGTATTGGGCTCTATGGTAGACGTGGAGGTGATATGTGTCTAAATACACATATATTTGTATTGTATAAACCCACAAAAACAACCAAAAACACACAAATGACTCACAAAATGTTATAAATATCAATGAAATGTGTTTTAATGTGATTCAGGTACAAAAGATTGAAAAACAAGTGAAAAATGATCAATTTCACAACAATTGTCATTTTCAGTCCCTGAAGTTACTCAAATTGTCAAAAATAGTCCCTAAATGTTTTAAATGAATGAAAAGTCAACTTAAGTCCTTGGGAAACCAAAAATATTCACAAATGATCCCTGGATGAAAGTTTACACAAAATGGCAATTTTTACCCTCAAGTTACAAAATTGGCAAAAATGGTCCCTGGGTATTCTAAACTTGGAATTTTACAAATAATACCCTTGTACTATGCATGATTAAAAATTTGGAACATATTGATAACTTTTGGGAATTTACACCTTTAGTCCCTCAAAATCAAAAAAATTACATATTAGGTCCTTAAAGTTTTAAAATAGTAAATTATATACTTTTGGTCCTTGTGTAATTGTTTTATTGCAGATTTAGTCCTTTTGATAAGTTTGGGATAGCTCAATTCAGGCCCTTCAACTTTCATAATATTACATGATTGGTCCTTGTTATCAAAATAAACCAAATGGACCTTTTATTTAATAACCCAGTAAACCCAGGCCCAATACCCCAACCCGGTCCAAAATTTAAATGAAATAGAAAAACCGCGCCACTGTTCATCCCTCTCACTCTCACCTGCAATCCAATACCACCATGGTTTCTTCAACTTGACATCTCACTACCTCCTTTCCACCTCACATAACATGCTTGGTTACCCACTCCCTCCACCTCCACAAAGTCCAAAATCCCTTAATTGTATAAACACTCTTCATGACTTTTCCGCCAAAAAATGACAAGTGTAATTTTGATGATTTCAAGTGATCCAAGGGCTGAGATGAAGTGGGATATGTTCAGATGTCGACAAGGAGTTGAAAGGATTATAAAAAGCAGAGGAGAGGCAAAGAAAAGGCAAACTTTGGTTCTACCATTGTTCACGTAGTGTAATCTTTCTTGTTTTCCTTTAATTATTGTCATTTTATGCTTTATTTAGTGTAAAGAACTTTAAATTAGTGTAATGAAAGTTTAAATTCAGTTTAATTTCCATTTTAATTTCAGTTTCAAGTATTGCTTAATTTCCTTTAAATTTCCATGTTCTTTAATTTCAAGTTAATTAGTTGTTTAGTGGACTCTTTAAGCTCATGTAGGCTCCTGACAAAGCTCACAAAGCTTTTAGATACATAAAAACATTTATAGCTTTTAAATTCAGAAAATCAAGAAAAATACTAAAAAAGTCAATGATAGTCAACTTGTGATCTCAATAAGCAGTTGGGGATAGAAGCTAAAATTTGGATGGGTTTTTCGGTTTCTAGCTTGTTGACACCAAGCTAGGAGTGGTTTTTGATCTTTGGTACTCAGTTTCAGTCTTGATCACATGTAAGCTTCATTTTTTTCCATATTTTTGCATTTCACTGTGTTAGTCCTTTAGATGCTTTAATTTTTATGTTTTTGTGTTTATTTGTTGTTGTTTAGTGATATTATAGTTTTAAATTAAGTTGTTATGTTTTGGATTCGATTGTGGCTTGATATTGTATTTTAACTGTTAATATGCCAATCTTTTGAAATCATAAACCTTGACTTGTGTGACTCTTGGTTAAGGTTGAAACAGGTCCATTTTGACACCTTGAAACCTCTGGATTTGATGGGATTGGTCTATATAGTTATTTGCCTTGAAAACCTCAAAACAATCTCTTTTAAGATTTGTTTGGATTTGCTGATATAATAGCATTCCAAATATATATGTCTGTTGTTGTTTGTCATTATTTTATGTCATGTTAGTATCTAGTAGCTCAATGCAAGCATATAAACTTGTCCTTGTTTAATAAAAGTCAAAATCATTTTAATCTCACCTTATTTAGTAAACTGTTATGATTTTGAAACCTTAATTTCATCTCGATGATACATATGTTGTTTATTCAGCTTCATTTCATGTTTTTATAGCATAATATAACATGTTCAGTCCATAGATTAAGATTTAAACTCAATTTAGTCAACCTATGTGTTCTTGTTTAAAGTCAACATTTTCCTTTGTGTCGTTTTTGAATAAAATCTAGAATTTTATTGTGTGTTGTTTATTTAGATTTAGCTTTTAATCTTTTGGAATATAAATATTTAGTTGCTTAAATAAAATAGAAAAATAATAGTTTACAATAACTTCGACTTTTAAAGTGCTTATTTTACGGCTTATTTTTTAGTCCTTGTCTCGTTAATCATGCTGCACCACTTTAGGGTCAAGTTCATGAGCTTGCATAAGCTTCATTACTTGACCCTAGCTGGTGTATTTAGCTTCTTTGTGTAGCCTGTATGGCCTAGTTGTTATATGTTTGCTTATGTTTCCATTTTCAGCTTATTTAATTAGATTAATCAACCCACCTTTTTGTACCCAACCAAGCTCACTTCATTGAAGCAAACAATGAAGTGGCATTTTCTAAAGCTTGTTATAAGTTCCTCTTTAGCCTTGAGCTTGTGTTATTTGGCTTTTCACAAAGCCAAGCAACTAGTCTCAATGTTCTAAAGCTTGTTGAGCTGTTCCTAGCTTATTTGACAAGTCTTGTGAAGGCTTCCTGTTTGCTCACTCACAACAAATAACTGTGAACACAGTTATTTTACACCATTTCCTAGAAGCCTTATATAAGCTCATTAGTGGTCATAAGCTTGAGTGCTTTAGTTTTTTATAAAGCTCATCCACCCAAATCTATGACCCAGTACTTAAATTCCTTATTGCGGCTTATTAATAAGGCTGCAATAAGCTTTTAGTTGTCCCATTTTTTTAGTGTTCACTGAGAAATCAGTGAAAACATGCATATTTCATAAGCTCACAAGAAGCTTAGTACTTGGCCTCAGCTTGTGCAATCTGGTTCTATGTGGAGCCTATCCACTAGTTTCCATGATCCAAGTTTAATCCCAAGCTTGCAGCTTATTTATAAGAGCTTGCAAGTGGCTTCTTTTGTGTCCCATTTTGGTTTGTGTACTGATACACAATCACATGTAATCAAATGGGAGGTTTTTCATAAGCTTTCTACAAGTTCACTAGTGGACCCCACTAGGTGAGCTTGGGCTTTTTGGAAATCCAACCAGATGTTCTTGCTACTACAAATTTTATATTGGGCTTTTGAGCTTATTTGATAAGTTCTTTTGGTCCTTATTTGAGGCTGCAGTGCTGTTTGGTAATACGGTGCCTTTGTATGAGCTTATGAGCTTATAACTAGCTTATAGGTGAATACCAGTGCATTAGCTTGTTCATACCTGTTCATATTAATTGTATGCATATTACTTTTCTTTTGTTTTCCTGTGTGGAGCTTATACTAAGCTTTAACAAGCTTCAATTCCATCCAAGTCAAGCTTGTAGCTTGACTGTCTAAACCATGAGCTCACACTTAATCAGTCCATTTTCTTGTTCATACTTGCCCATTGGACTGATGTATATCCTATTTTACCTTTTGTTTTAGCTGTATAGCTTATTTTCAAGCTTATATTGAGCTTGAGCTCCAAATCAAGCCAAAAGCTTAACTGTTGGGCTCATAAGCTTATTACTTGCTTATTTCTTAGTTTGTAAGTTCCATTTTCATTAAACTTGTATATTATCAGTACTTATTTAGTCCAGAAAAAGAAAAACCAAAAGAAATCAGTTTTAAGCTAAGTGATAGCTTATAGTTATAAGCTTATTTGCTTATTAGCTTATTTTTGTTAATAATATATAGTTTTTATATTTTTCCTAGCTTCTTTTATTTATTTTAGAATTTTGTAAAAAGTTTGAGATTTTTCTTTTACTGTTTAGTATTTTTAATAATTAAATATTAGTTTTTAATACTTTTTAATAGTTAATAATTAATAATAAATAGTATAATTGTATAATAAATATATTTTCTGTTTTAAAATTAGTTTTATAATATTTTAGATTTTTCTAAGTTATAATTTCATTTTTCTAGGTTAATTTTGTATTTTCTTATATTTTAGTCCATTTTAAATACTTAATAAATAGTTTTTAATTATTAATAATTAATTAAATAGTTGTAAAAATAATTTTCTTTTTCTAATAATTTTCTTTTATCATTAGGATTGTAGAAATGTATTTTTCATATTTTTAGGATTTATATTGTTTAAGTTTCACGTTTTTTATTTGTATGCGTTTACGTTATTTTTATTTTAACGTAAGTTTTAGATTTTAAACGTTCATCATTGTAAAAATAGTGATAGCGTTTATTTAATATTTTTATCTTTTATTTCCTTTAATTTGCATTTAAGTCGCTAAGACATGCAAAACCCTACTATAGTTATATTCGATTTGATTTTATACGTTTACGTTTTAGTTAAACGTACGTTTGTATATCTTTTTAGATTTTTAGGTTTCGTTATGCGTTTTTAATGGACGTAGCTATGACAGAGCTATTACTATTCACATTCCTAGTGTTAGTCAATCGATTCTGTTTTCCTATACTAATATTATTTTCAACAAATCACAAGTCATTATATTCAGGATATCACGCCTCACCGGGACATAAGCGATCCAAGGATATTTTAAATCCTTGGTAAACTTGCATTCTTCCTCGCCGTCAGCCTTTTATCATCTGTTACGGTTGACCGTTCTGGCGGTTGACAAGTGTGACGGAGAAATAAAAGAAGGTAGTTCGGGAGGAATCAAATTTGCGGCCGCGGAGGTCAGCTGTGCACGTATTATGACTTGTATTTTGTATTTTGTTGAAATACATATCCTTGTTTGTATATTAAACCTTATCATTCAACTACAGGGCCGGGACATATTTATTACAGTTAATCATTCACAAGTGATTAGCTAGCGTGGTAAACTGACACAAGCACGGGAGGTAGTGATTACTTATATTGTATCATATTTCTTTTCAATAAACAATATAAAATACAAAAACATTTTTTCCTTTGCACATGGCAGGAATTTGATCTGTGCAGAACAGTCAAGCTAAATCACTCAAACCTGCCACTTGTGAATGGCAGACCGTAATCAGCTTAAAACTGCTCAGACACAAAATGCAAATGAAGATCAGGAGAATACAGTGGATTCCCGGGTCGTTAAGTCCCACGGAGGATGAATTGGTGTTTAAACAACTTCAGATGATAGAATGATCACTAAGGATAGCGATCAGTAAGGTTTTAGATGGATAATTACCTAAAGAAAAGATTTGCAAATTAAAGCGACTTAAATGCAAATTAAAAGAAATTAAAAAAAATAAAATATATTAAATAAACGCTATCACTATTTTTAAAGTGATGAACGTTTAAAACCTAAAACTTAAAACTTGCGTTTAAAATAAAATCTACGCAGACGTACAAAATAAAAAGTGAAAATAAAGAAGGAAAATACCTACGGATATAGAAAATACATTTTTACAATCCTAATTATATAAGAAAATTATTAGAAAAGGAAAATTATTTTTTACAACTATTTATTTATTTATTATTAATTAAAAACTATTTATTAAGTATTTAAAATGCACTAAAATACAAGATTAACCTAGAAAAATGAAATTATAACTTGGAAAAATCTAAAATATGATAAAACTTATTTTAAAACTAAAAATATATTTTTTAGACTTATTATGTATTTATTATTAATTTAAATCTATTTTAAACTAATTAAAATGATAAAAAATATTATTTAAACCAAGAAAATTATGGAAAAATACTTTTTATGCTTTTTATATTTATCTTAATCTAGGAAAATTGAAAACATATTTTTTAAGCTTTTTCTGATTTATTTGTATTAAAAGCTATTTAAAAGGATTAAAAACTAGTTTAAAATAAGAAAAATAGCAAACAGTATTATAAAATTATGAAAAATTCATGAAAATACTAAAACATTATTCTGAATCTATAAAAAATAGAAAAACATATGCTTATGTGGAGGATATGGGATCTGATGTTAAACTGCTTATGAATAAGCACTTTAAAATAAGCAATTGAGCACTAAAGACCTCCAAAGCAAGACAGAAGCTAAAGTACACTATAATAAGCCTAATTCAACTAATCAATACTACTCTAGACCACTAATGATCCTTAAACTTAGATATGAGCTTATGAGATTAAAAGCTAAACAGCCTACTTGGGGGCTACTTTAAGCACTTGCACAATCTAAACCAATAAGCTGAAAGGAAAAACAGCTATTGAGACCTAAAGATCACCTAGCATATTACATATGGACCAAAAATCAGCTCCTAATCAGCTTATTTGAAGCTTGTACACAGGGCAAGTTGCCAATTCACACTGATGAGTGTGAGAGAAAACAAATCGCTCTAAAAGAGAGCTTATTCAGAGCTTATAGGAACTAGAAAAAATTACACAAAAATCATTTTTAGAAACTAGACCAAGCGAGCTAGGACATATCCCAATTTCAGCGATTTTGGTTGAGAAATAAATCCATGAAAATTCAACCTAGATTTGCAAAAACTGGAAATGACAATTTTGACTATTTTAGAGACAGTTATGAACTTTGACTTTTGTGAGATTTAAACTTAATCTATGGACTGATTATGATGTTTAGTGATAAAATGAAACTGAATCAAGGTACATTACTGATTTCTACACATGAATCAATCTTTTGATATGACAAAATTTCAACAGATGTGACTTAAGACAGATTCAATAGTGATTTGACTATTTGAGTTCTAAGGTACAATTTAATGACTGAAACTGACTTAATAAGACTAAAATAGACTCACGCAACCTAAAACTACTTAAGCCAGAGCTTCTATCTCAGATTTTTCCACAGATCCAAACACTCCTTATCAAAACTGATTTGAAGATTTAAACATGCAAATGATATATTGAGATTAGAAAACTGAATTATAAGAACATTTAATATTATAAAAGACTGATTTAAGCTTATAAACACTAATAATAACAACAAAGACCTTGAAATTACTTATTATGCAAAATTACTAGTGAAAACTGAAAACTAAGTGACTGAGGAAATTACAGAACAAGTTTGCAATATTACTCAATAGAATCACTAATACACACCAAATAAACACAAAAAACACAGAGATGAGCAATAATAAGCAACTGAACAAGAAATACTAAAATTAAGAAAATTGGCTTACAAATGAAACATGACTGAGAATAAGGAACCAAGGCTCAAGACACCATCCTATTACTCCCCTTGGAGTTCTTAACCCATAACAATTCAAAAGATACCTTGATCCAATGTTTATCCTTTATTCAACTGATTTTTTATTTTATAACTATTTATTTGTATTTTTGATATTTTTAATTAAAATGGTTTTCTTTGCTTTTAAAGGTATATAAAAGATCATAAATAAGTGATATGAGCTTGAAGAAACATGAAACTACAACATTAGACAGTTTCAAATGAACTTGTCAAATTCACTCAAAAATGCTAAAATTGAGTTTAAACTTGTTAACTGAAATAAATAATTGTAATAGGTTTAGATTACATTAAAACTTTATCAATACAACTTGGAAGCTGAAAAATACACTGGAATTTAAAGTTACACTAAAAACGATCTATACTAAACTAAGCTACACTACTTTTAACTACTGCTCTTCCATCTCTGCTTCTATCTTTCTTTATAATGACTTCTAGGGCTCTGTGGGTCCCACTTGGTCTTTCCCATCAATAATCTGAGCCTTTGGATGAGTCAAACTCATCCTAGCCTTCAAATCTGTTTTGGCGCCAAAATTGAGACTAGTGGATTAGAGCAGTTCTTCTGTAATTAAAGAAGCTTGGGGTGTTGTGGAGGTGGAGGGGGACAGATTAGATAGTAGGTATGGGTCTTGGGATGATTTGGAAAGCAAAAGCAGTTTTGTGAGTGCTACAGTGGAATGCTATGGTGGGGATGCATTTATTAGTTGTGGGCTATGTTGTGAGGAGGGGGGTTGGTAAACAGGTGGGAAGAGTGAGGTGGAAAGGTGTTGGTGAGGTGGTACTTGTGGAGTGGAGTGGAATGGTAGGTAACAGGTGGTGGGAGGTTGAGGATGAACAGTGGCGCGCTATTATCTGATTTAACACTGGGTCGGGTTGACTGGATTAGGGGTTGGGCTTGTTTTTCATTTGGGCCACAGCTGGGTTGTAGGATTGGATTTGGGTTGAGATAATAATAATCAAGGGTCCATTTGGTTTAAGTATTAAAAAGGGCCCAAGGACCAAAAGTGTAATTCTGCCAAACTTGAGGGATCTGATTTATCATCTTTCCAAACTTCTTTGAGGGACCAAACCTGCCATTAAACAATTACACAAGGACCAAAAGTATATAATTTACTATTTTAAAACTTTAAGGACCTAATATGTAATTTTTGGATTTTTAGGGACTAAAGATGTAAATTCCCAAAAGTTTATCATAAGGACCAATTTTGTCATTTATTAATAATACAAGGGTGATGTTTGAATAATTTCTATTTTTGAACACCCAGGGACTATTTTTGACATTTTCCAAACTTGAGGGACTAAAGTTGTCATTTTGTGATTTTTAAACTTTAAAAGGTTTGATTTGACAACTTGTGAATCCCAAGGACCTAAAATGATATTTTACAAGTTTTTGAATTACCAGGGACTAATTTTGACAACTTTTATAACTTGGGGGACTAAAACTGCCAATTATGCAAACTTGATACGTTTTTCATCAGATTTTGATGTTTTTGCATTTAAAACATATAAAACACTTGTTTGTGATATTTTTATCATTTTGAAGCATTTCTGAGTGTTTTCAGATGTTTTTGCAGTCTAGATAATACAAAAATGATGAGTATTTAGACACTCATTAATCCCCCACACTAAGATATTGCTAGTCCCTAGCAATGATTTATGAAAAGTTAATGGATTTTATCTCTTTACCAAAAGCCATTACTTCTGGAGTAGCCAATTGTTTCAGTTCAAGTAAGAACTTTGGTACAATGATAACCAAATGATTTTAAGCAAATCATAAAAGCTTTGAACGGAGTTTGATTTGTCTTTACCGAAGCCGTTTGCTCGACTAGCCAACTCTTAGATAAATTATCAATATTATCTTTGGTGAGCTGATTACCAATTATGGATTTCCCACTGCCTTTACCACAAGCCATAAACTTGCGGGCTAGCCAACTCTTCACTTTTTAGGATATGGTGAGTTGAAAACCATACAATTTTGGGCAAATTGCAAGCCATAAACGGATTTGAGATATCTTTACCAAGAGCCGTTTGCTCCTGGATTAGCCAATCCTTATGTGGGTTAGACATGGTGGAATGATTACCATTTGTTGTGTTTAGTACATAGTACTTCCACTAAAAAAAAATTTAAATTTTGCCATTTTGGGGAAAAAAGGGACTAAAAGGGTACATTTATGATCAAATTCGCCAGAATTTCCCCCCCACTTAGAAATGAATATTGTCCTCAATATTCAAAGTGTGGAAACACAACAACAATTATTTTTCTTTTTAAATTTTTTTTTTTTTAGATATATATATACAACATGTGGGGTATCTCCCCACACTAGGACACACGGGTGAAAACCCATGTTTAGCTACTTGTTTTTGATTACCGAGTCGCTAGCTTGACTCGACCCCGAATTAACTTGTTCATGGGGAAGTAAGTGGAAGAGACAATCTCCATCGGACTTTCATTCAAGATGTTTGTATAAACATTGAAGTACGTGAAAGTTCCACACCGATGAGATATACATAGAACCGGCTCAAAAATGATAAATGAAAATGCCGGGATCAAAGATAATGTCTTCATTCCCGAAGGAGTGAAGAACAGGAGAAGCCACGGGATAAGTGAAAAAGAGAAAGAAAGTCATGATAAAGATCATGATTAACTCATCATCACTCACAGGAGAATTCATGGTTTCATGAATTTCATCTTTTAAGCTCAATTGGTCTAGACATATCCCGGGTGTGTCTAGATCAAAGTAGAAGTTATCATACTCTGGTAGAGATATGATATGAGTGAGTTCACAGGAGAACTCCTCAAAGAAAAATGATTCATATTCAGGATTGATTTGACTGAGTTCACTGGGGAACTCCTCAAAAGTGAATGATTCATAATCGGGGAGAGAATTATGAGAATGAGAAGTGGTAATACCACTAATCTTCTCTCCCATCTGATCAAAACAGAAGGCTTCCATTTCCGGAATAGAATCATCGGAAAAAATGTCACTATCCTTTATGGGGATAGGAGATGAAATGGGTTTTTCTTTGAAAGCCTCGATTTTAGATATGAGAAGACTGACATTCATAATGTTGCCACGAAGTGCTTCATCTTTGATTTCGTGTCGATAACTTCATCATTCTCTTCTTCTAAGCTAACAAGCTCATAAGGTAATTCTTCCATATAACTGATGTCTCCACAAGATAACGAATCGTCATCAATAGAATCGGAGCACATCTCAACATGATTACTTTGGAAGACAAGAGGAGTAGGGATATCACACAAATGCTCGAGAATTCCCTGTGACTCTCTTGGGATTGGGACAAGGTCCTCAACACTAGACTTTATAAATTCGTCCGATTCCTTTTCAGAAACAGTGTCAAGAAGCTCATCCCCATGTTGAGAGAGTGAGTGTGAACCTCGGGTGTGATAGCGGTTTGTTCGAGAATGAATCTCAAGCTGGCAGGATGTCAACTGATGAACTTGATGAATCAAGTGTATCATCATCATCACTATCATCAGGAATAAAATGAAATTGAGAGCTAGATCTTGCTGCTTTTTCATTTGCAATTAATTCCCTAATAGACTTTTCAAAAGCAATTTGGGAATTTATTTTAGCAACCCTGCTCTTCACTAGCAATTCTTCCATGGATTTCTCATGTGAATTTTGAATGCCGGGACATTGTGGGAGTGGAGATTTGTCAAAACCGGAAGGTTGACATTGATAATCATCATGAGGACCCCTACAATGAACACAAGAAAAACTGGGAACATTATGAAATCTTTGTCTTACTCAACTCCTCAGTTCTTTTCACGACTCGAAGCTCTAGATAAGTGTCTTGTTGGATTTCTTTGAGGAGTTTGAGTCATTTGGCACTGTGGAGATTGGTCGTGATCTGGATAGTCATAATTGTTACAAGGAAATGGACTCCCTGTTTGACAATCGAGCTTTGAAATGAGGACCTCCACAGTTCTCACAACAAGTAAACTGTTGAGCCTGGATAGGTGAATCATATGGATATTGGTTATATCCAAAGTTCTGAGCATCATCGGAAAACTGTTCATAGACAATCGTGTTTTCGGATTGACACTCAAATCCTTGGTGAGGACCTCCACAAAATTCACAGCAGTATTGTTGATTATGTGAAGATAAGTCGGGCTGTGGTGGGTAGTTGGAAAAATTTGAGGGGTCGTTAAATGAGTTCGGATTAGGATCATAATCAAATGAATTCCTCGAACCACAAAATAAACAACTCCGTTCGAATATCATTACCATACTGCATTACACCGGCGACATGGTGAACCAAAAAGAGGCTCACCACAACCGACACAAGGAATAAACGATTCTATTTGAGAGTTATGAGAAGGAATCAGTTCATTCAAAGAATCAACAAAATCAACATGGTGATCTGAATGACTATTAAGATTCAAAGAACATTTTGAAAAATCCGGAGGTGGGACAAGTGGTGTGCTCTGAGGGCTAGCAATTTCCACCACTTCCGTTATGGACTCCGGTTCTGGTTTTTGAGAAACGTGAAGATTAGGCAAGTCATTAGTCACCGGTCTAAATTCTGCATGTTTGCTTTTAACCGTAAATCGTGAAAGTGTAGGATCAATTTTAGACGGCTTAGGAGCAATCGAGGGATTAGATATTTGGATAACCGTAGGTTGGGACGATGTTAGCACCTCCATTATTAGAGGGAAGTACGGTCCTTTGTCACCCGGTTTCTCTTTCTATTTCCCTACGCAGAATCAATGGATCATCACGAACAACACGAATTCTAGACATTTGTGACACGTCTGAAGTTTTTCAACTTCGTCCCAGAATTCGTCCTCGAGAGATTCCATAAGAATAGAAGAAGTTAGAATCAAATGGATAGAGGGTAAAGGAATAAAGAATCAAAAAGGGTAAGAGGGTAAAGATGGATATTTTTGGATTTTTGGATAAATATTTTGAAAAAAACAAGGAATGAAAATATTTTTGGTGTTGTTAACACTTTAGGAAAAGTGTTAATGAACTTTTTGATTTTGAAAAATTGTTTACAAAAAGTTCGTATATGTGCAAGAATGGATCTGGAAATGCTTAAAACACGCTTACGGCCTCCCGTGCGCGCCAAAATTTGATATCTGAGCAGGTCAAGCTAAATCACTCAAAACCTGCCACTTGTGAATGGCGGACGTAATCGACTTAAAAGCTGCTCGGACACAAAATGCAAATGAAGATCGGAGAATACAGTGGATTCCCGGTCGTTAAGTCCCAGGAGGATGAATTGGTGTTTAAACAACTTCAGATGATAGAATGATCACTAAGGATAGCGATCGATGAAGGTTTTAGATGGATAATTACCTAAAGAAAAGATTTGCAAATTAAAGCGACTTAAATGCAAATTAAAAGAAATTAAAAAAAATAAAATATATTAAATAAACGCTATCACTATTTTTAAAGTGATGAACGTTTAAAACCTAAAACTTAAAACTTGCGTTTAAAATAAAATCTCTGTGACGCATTACAAAATAAAAAGTGAAAATAAAGAAGGAAAATACCTACGGATATAGAAAATACATTTTTACAATCCTAATTATATAAGAAAATTATTAGAAAAGGAAAATTATTTTTTACAACTATTTATTTATTTATTATTAATTAAAAACTATTTATTAAGTATTTAAAATGCACTAAAATACAAGATTAACCTAGAAAAATGAAATTATAACTTGGAAAAATCTAAAATATGATAAAACTTATTTTAAAACTAAAAATATATTTTTTAGACTTATTATGTATTTATTATTAATTTAAATCTATTTTAAACTAATTAAAATGATAAAAAATATTATTTAAACCAAGAAAATTATGGAAAAATACTTTTTATGCTTTTTATATTTATCTTAATCTAGGAAAATTGAAAACATATTTTTTTAAGCTTTTTCTGATTTATTAGTATTAAAAGCTATTTAAAAAGGATTAAAAACTAGTTTAAAATAAGAAAAATAGCAAACAGTATTATAAAATTATGAAAAATTCATGAAAATACTAAAACATTATTCTGAATCTATAAAAAATAGAAAAACATATGCTTATGTGGAGGATATGGGATCTGATGTTAAACTGCTTATGAATAAGCACTTTAAAATAAGCAATTGAGCACTAAAGACCTCCAAAGCAAGACAGAAGCTAAAGTACACTATAATAAGCCTAATTCAACTAATCAATACTACTCTAGACCACTAATGATCCTTAAACTTAGATATGAGCTTATGAGATTAAAAGCTAAACAGCCTACTTGGGGGCTACTTTAAGCACTTGCACAATCTAAACCAATAAGCTGAAAGGAAAAACAGCTATTGAGACCTAAAGATCACCTAGCATATTACATATGGACCAAAATCAGCTCTAATCACTTATTTGAAGCTTGTACACAGCCAAGTTGCCTGAATTCACACTCGGATTAGCTGAAAGTGTGAGACAGAGCAAATCGACTCTAAAAGAGAGCTTATTGAGCTTATAGGAACTAGAAAAATTACACAAAATCATTTTTAGAAACTAGACCAACTGAGCTAGGACATATCCTAATTTCACTGATTTTGGTTCAGAAATAAATCCATGAAAATTCAACCTAGATTTGCAAAAAGCTGAAATGACAATTTTGACTATTTTCTGAGACAGTTATGAACTTTGACTTTTGTGAGATTTAAACTTAATCTATGGACTGATTATGATGTTTAGTGATAAAATGAAACTGAATCAAGGTACATTACTGATTTCTACACATGAATCAATCTTTTGATATGACAAAATTTCAACAGATGTGACTTAAGACAGATTCAATAGTGATTTGACTATTTGAGTTCTAAGGTACAATTTAATGACTGAAACTGACTTAATAAGACTAAAATAGACTCACGCAACCTAAAACTACTTAAGCGAGCTTCTATCTCGATTTTTCCACATCCAAACACTCCTTATCAAAACTGATTTGAAGATTTAAACATGCAAATGATATATTGAGATTAGAAAACTGAATTATAAGAACATTTAATATTATAAAAGACTGATTTAAGCTTATAAACACTAATAATAACAACAAAGACCTTGAAATTACTTATTATGCAAAATTACTAGTGAAAACTGAAAACTAAGTGACTGAGGAAATTACAGAACAAGTTTGCAATATTACTCAATAGAATCACTAATACACACCAAATAAACACAAAAAACACAGAGATGAGCAATAATAAGCAACTGAACAGTAAAATACTAAAATTAAGAAAATTGGCTTACAAATGAAACATGATCGAGAATAAGGAACCAAGGCTCAAGACACCATCCTATTACTCCCCTTGGAGTTCTTAACCCATAACAATTCAAAAGATACCTTGATCCAATGTTTATCCTTTATTCAACTGATTTTTTATTTTATAACTATTTATTTGTATTTTTGATATTTTTAATTAAAATGGTTTTTACTGCTTTTAAAGGTATATAAAAGATCATAAATAAGTGATATGAGCTTGAAGAAACATGAAACTACAACATTAGACAGTTTCAAATGAACTTGTCAAATTCACTCAAAAATGCTAAAATTGAGTTTAAACTTGTTAACTGAAATAAATAATTGTAATAGGTTTAGATTACATTAAAACTTTATCAATACAACTTGGAAGCTGAAAAATACACTGGAATTTAAAGTTACACTAAAAACGATCTATACTAAACTAAGCTACACTACTTTTAACTACTGCTCTTCCATCTCTGCTTCTATCTTTCTTTATAATGACTTCTAGGGCTCTGTGGGTCCCACTTGGTCTTTCCCATCAATAATCTGAGCCTTTGGATGAGTCAAACTCATCCTAGCCTTCAAATCTGTTTTGCCAAAATTGAGACTAGTGGATTAGAGCAGTTCTGCTGTAATTAAAGAAGCTTGGGGTGTTGTGGAGGTGGAGGGGGACAGATTAGATAGTAGGTATGGGTCTTGGGATGATTTGGAAAGCAAAAGCAGCTTTTGTGAGTGCTACTGAGTGGAATGCTATGGTGGGGATGCATTTATTAGTTGTGGGCTATGTTGTGAGGAGGGTTGGTAAAACAGGTGGGAAGAGTGAGGTGGAAAGGTGTTGGTGAGGTGGTAGCACAGGTGGAGTGGAATGGCTGGTAACAGGTGGTGGGAGGTTGAGGATGAACAGTGGCGCGCTATTATCTGATTTAACACTGGGTCGGGTTGACTGGATTAGGGGTTGGGCTTGTTTTCATTTGGGCCTGTTGGGTTGTAGATTGGATTTGGGTTGAGATAATAATAATCAAGGGTCCATTTGGTTTAAGTATTAAAAAGGGCCCAAGGACCAAAGTGTAATTACGCGCCAAACTTGAGGGATCGATTTATCATCTTTCCAAACTTCTTTGAGGACCAAACCGCCATTAAACAATTACACAAGGACCAAAAGTATATAATTTATTATTTTAAAACTTTAAGGACCTAATATGTAATTTTTGGATTTTTAGGGACTAAAGATGTAAATTCCCAAAAGTTTATCATAAGGACCAATTTTGTCATTTATTAATAATACAAGGGTGATGTTTGAATAATTTCTATTTTTGAACACCCAGGGACTATTTTTGACATTTTCCAAACTTGAGGGACTAAAGTTGTCATTTTGTGATTTTTAAACTTTAAAAGGTTTGATTTGACAACTTGTGAATCCCAAGGACCTAAAATGATATTTTAAAAGTTTTTGAATTACCAGGGACTAATTTTGACAACTTTTGTAACTTGGGGACTAAAGCGCCAATTATGCAAACTTGATACGTTTTCATCGATTTTGATGTTTTTGCATTTAAAACATATAAAACACTTGTTTGTGATATTTCTTTCATTTTGAAGCATTTAAAGTGTTTTCGGATGTTTTTAGATCTAGATAATACAAAAATGATGAGTATTTAGACACTCATCAGCACACAACTTGCCCAGTTTGATAAGTCCCTCAGTTACAACATTTGGTTGTTGGTACATTTCGATTCTTGAGCTTTGTCGGAACTTGATTCCCTTTCGAAAGTTGTAAGGAATTTTCTTTCTTTGTACATATATATAAAATTAAAAATACAAAACATTATAAAATTAAAAATCAAAAGATTCTTCTAGCCTTTTACCGAGTTTCTTTCTAAGATTCTTAGACTCATCTTAGTGATGATTATTCATAATTCTGTGAGTGGCAATCCCACTCCAATTTCTCACCAAATCCCTGAGTGGCAATCCCACTCAACTTCCCCATGAACAATTTAATTGATTCGAGTCAAGCTAGCGACTCGGTAATCAAAAACAGAGCTTAACATGGGTTTTCACCGTGTGTACCACCCTAGTGTGGGGGAGATGCCCCACATGTTGTATATAGATCTAAAAAACTTTGAAAATTGTATATATTAAAAAGAGAATAATTGTTGTGTTTCCACACTTGGCTAGTAATGTTATCTTTTTTAATTTCTAAGTTTATTACAGTGATGCTTTTGAATATTGAGGACAATATTCATTTCTAAGTGTGGGGGGGAAATTCTGGCGAATTTGATCATAAATATACCCTTTTAGTCCCTTTTTCCCCAAAAATGGCCAAATTTTAAATTTTTTTTTTTTGTAGTGGAAGTACTATGTACTAAACACAACAAATGGTAATCGGTCCACCATGTCTAACCCACATAAGGATTGGCTAATCCAGGAGCAAATCGCTCTTGGTAAAGATATCTCAAATCCGTTTATGGCTTGCAATTTGCCCAAAATTGTATGGTATTAAACTCACCATATCCTAAAAAGTGAAGAGTTGGCTAGCCCGCAAGGTTATGGCTTGTGGTAAAGGCAGTTGAAAATCCATAATTGGTAATCGACTCACCAAAGATAATATTGATAATTTATCTAAGAGTTGGCTAGTCCGGAAGGGAGTGCGGCTCTGGTAAAGACAAATCAAATCCGTTTAAACTTATGATTTGCTCAAAATCATTTGGTTATCATTGTACCAAGGTTCTTACTTGAACTGAAATATTTGGCTACTCCGAGTGATGGCTTTGGTAAAGTTTTTAAAATCCATTAAAGTTTCAAAAGATTGCTAGAGGACTAGAATAGTTTTAGTGTGGGGATTTGATATGTGTCTAAATACACATATATTTGTATTATATAAACCCACAAAACAACCAAAAACACACAAATGACTCACAAAATGTTATAAATATCAATGAAATGTGTTTTAATGTGATTCAGGTACAAAAGATTGAAAAACAAGTGAAAAATGATCAATTTCACAAACAATTGTCATTTTCACTAAGTTACTCAAATTGTCAAAACTAGTCCCTAAATGTTTTAAATGAATGAAAAGTCAACTTAAGTCCTTGGGAAACCAAAAATATTCACAAATGATCCCTGGATGAAAGTTTACACAAAATGGCAATTTTTACCCCTCAAGTTACAAAATTGGCAAAAATGGTCCCTGGTATTCTAAACTTGGAATTTTACAAATAATACCCTTGTACTATGCATGATTAAAAATTTGGAACATATTGATAACTTTTGGGAATTTACACCTTTAGTCCCTCAAAATCAAAAAAAATTACATATTAGGTCCTTAAAGTTTTAAAATAGTAAATTATATACTTTTGGTCCTTGTGTAATTGTTTTATTGCAGATTTAGTCCTTTTGATAAGTTTGGGATAGCTCAATTCAGGCCCTTCAACTTTCATAATATTACATGATTGGTCCTTGTTATCAAAATAAACCAAATGGACCTTTTATTTAATAACCCAAAACTGACCAGGCCCAATACCCCAACCCGGTCCAAAATTTAAATGAAATAGAAAAACAGCCACTTGTTCATCCTCTCTCACTGCAATCCAATACCACCATGGTTTCTTCAACTTGACATCTCACTACCTCCTTTCCACCTCAATGCTGGTTACCCACTCCCTCCACCTCCACAAAGTCCAAAATCCCTAATTGTATAAACCCGCTTCATGACTTTTCCCGCCAAAAAAATGACAAGTGTAATTTTGATGATTTCAAGTGATCCAAGGGCTGAGATGAAGTGGGATATGTTCAGATGTCGACAAGGAGTTGAAAGGATTATAAAAAGCAGAGGAGAGGCAAAGAAAAGGCAAACTTTGGTTCTACCATTGTTCACGAGTGTAATCTTTCTGTTTTCCTTTAATTATTGTCATTTACTGCTTTATTTAGTGTAAAGAACTTTAAATTAGTGTAATGAAAGTTTAAATTCAGTTTAATTTCCATTTTAATTTCAGTTTCAAGTATTGCTTAATTTCCTTTAAATTTCCATGTTCTTTAATTTCAAGTTAATTAGTTGTTTAGTGGACTCTTTAAGCTCATGTAGGCTCCTGACAAAGCTCACAAAGCTTTTAGATACATAAAAACATTTATAGCTTTTAAATTCAGAAAATCAAGAAAAATACTAAAAAAGTCAATGATAGTCAACTTGTGATCTCAATAAGCAGTTCTGATTAAGGGATAGAAGCTAAAATTTGGATGGGTTTTTGGTTTCTAGCTTGTTGACACCAAGCTAGAGTGGTTTTGATCTTTGGTACTCAGTTCAGGCTTGATCACATGTAAGCTTCATTTTTTCCATATTTTTGCATTTCACTGTGTTAGTCCTTTAGATGCTTTAATTTTTATGTTTTTGTGTTTATTTGTTGTTGTTTAGTGATATTATAGTTTTAAATTAAGTTGTTATGTTTTGGATTGGATTGTGGCTTGATATTGTATTTTAACTGTTAATATGCCAATCTTTTGAAATCATAAACCTTGACTTGTGTGACTACTGGTTAAGGTTGAAACAGGTCCATTTTGACACCTTGAAACCTCTGGATTTGATGGGATTGGTCTATATAGTTATTTGCCTTGAAAACCTCAAAACAATCTCTTTTAAGATTTGTTTGGATTTGCTGATATAATAGCATTCCAGTATATGTCTGTTGTTGTTTGTCATTATTTTATGTCATGTTAGTATCTAATAGCTCAATGCAAGCATATAAACTTGTCCTTGTTTAATAAAAGTCAAAATCATTTTAATCTCACCTTATTTAGTAAACTGTTATGATTTTGAAACCTTAATTTCATCTCAGTGATACATATGTTGTTTATTCAGCTTCATTTCATGTTTTTATAGCATAATATAACATGTTCAGTCCATAGATTAAGATTTAAACTCAATTTAGTCAACCTATGTGTTCTTGTTTAAAGTCAACATTTTCCTTTGTGTCGTTTTTGAATAAAATCTAGAATTTTATTGTGTGTTGTTTATTTAGATTTAGCTTTTAATCTTTTGGAATATAAATATTTAGTTGCTTAAATAAAATAGAAAAATAATAGTTTACAATAACTCGCCTTTTAAAGTGCTTATTTTCGGCTTATTTTTAGTCCTTGTCATTAATCATGCTTACTGCAGCTTTAGGGTCAAGTTCATGAGCTTGCATAAGCTTCATTACTTGACCCTAGCTGGTGTATTTAGCTTCTTTGTGTAGCCTGTATGGCCTAGTTGTTATATGTTTGCTTATGTTTCCATTTTCAGCTTATTTAATTAGATTAATCAACCCACCTTTTTGTACCCAACCAAGCTCACTTCATTGAAGCAAACAATGAGTGGCGTTTTCTAAAGCTTGTTATAAGTTCCTCTTTAGCCTTGAGCTTGTGTTATTTGGCTTTTCACAAAGCCAAGCAACTAGTCTCAATGTTCTAAAGCTTGTTGAGCTGTTCCTAGCTTATTTGACAAGTCTTGTGAAGGCTTCCTGTTTGCTCACTCACAACAAATAACTGTGAACACAGTTATTTTACACCATTTCCTAGAAGCCTTATATAAGCTCATTAGTGGTCATAAGCTTGAGTGCTTTAGTTTTTTATAAAGCTCATCCACCCAAATCTATGACCCAGTACTTAAATTCCTTATTGCAGCTTATTAATAAGGGCTGCAATAAGCTTTTTAGTTGTCCCATTTTTAGTGTTCACCGAGAAATCGGTGAAAACATGCATATTTCATAAGCTCACAGAAGCTTAGTACTTGGCCTCGGCTTGTGCAATCGGTTCTATGTGGAGCCTATCCACTAGTTTCCATGATCCAAGTTTAATCCCAAGCTTGCAACTTATTTATAAGAGCTTGCAAGTGGCTTCTTTTGTGTCCCATTTTGGTTTGTGTACTGATACACAATCACATGTAATCAAATGGGAGGTTTTTCATAAGCTTTCTACAAGTTCACTAGTGGACCCCACTAGGTGAGCTTGGGCTTTTTGGAAATCAACCGGATGTTCTTGCTACTACAAATTTTATATTGGGCTTTTGAGCTTATTTGATAAGTTCTTTTGGTCCTTATTTGAGGCTTTCTCGTTTGGTAATGGTGCACTGTATGAGCTTATGAGCTTATAACTAGCTTATAGGTGAATACCAGTGCATTAGCTTGTTCATACCTGTTCATATTAATTGTATGCATATTACTTTTCTTTTGTTTTCCTGTGTGGAGCTTATACTAAGCTTTAACAAGCTTCAATTCCATCCAAGTCAAGCTTGTAGCTGTCTAAACCATGAGCTCACACTTAATCAGTCCATTTTCTTGTTCATACTTGCCCATTGGACTGATGTATATCCTATTTTACCTTTTGTTTTTTTGTATAGCTTATTTTCAAGCTTATATTGAGCTTGAGCTCCAACAGTCGCCAAAAGCTTAAGCTGTTGGGCTCTACTTATTACTTGCTTATTTCTTAGTTTGTAAGTTCCATTTTCATTAAACTTGTATATTCATTACTTATTTAGTCGGAAAAAGAAAAACCAAAAGAAATCAGTTTTAAGCTAAGTGATAGCTTATAGTTATAAGCTTATTTGCTTATTAGCTTATTTTTGTTAATAATATATAGTTTTTATATTTTTCCTAGCTTCTTTTATTTATTTTAGAATTTTGTAAAAAGTTTGAGATTTTTCTTTTACTGTTTAGTATTTTTAATAATTAAATATTAGTTTTTAATACTTTTTAATAGTTAATAATTAATAATAAATAGTATAATTGTATAATAAATATATTTTCTGTTTTAAAATTAGTTTTATAATATTTTAGATTTTTCTAAGTTATAATTTCATTTTTCTAGGTTAATTTTGTATTTTCTTATATTTTA
Source organism: Chrysanthemum makinoi (assembly GCA_910596185.1). Taxonomy (NCBI): domain Eukaryota; kingdom Viridiplantae; phylum Streptophyta; class Magnoliopsida; order Asterales; family Asteraceae; genus Chrysanthemum; species Chrysanthemum makinoi. The sequence goes on from OU343217.1 coordinate 274,116,151, forward strand.
GTCCATTTTAAATAATTAATAAATAGTTTTTAATTATTAATAATTAATTAAATAGTTGTAAAAATAATTTTCTTTTTCTAATAATTTTCTTTTATCATTAGGATTGTAGAAATGTATTTTTCATATTTTTAGGATTTATATTGTGTAGTTTCCGTTTTTATTTGTACGTTTACGTTATTTTTATTTTAACGTAAGTTTTAGATTTTAAACGTTCATCATCATTGTAAAATAGTGATAGCGTTTATTTAATATTTTTATCTTTTATTTCCTTTAATTTGCATTTAAGTCGCTAAGACATGCAAAACCCTACTATAGTTATATTCGATTTGATTTTATACGTTTACGTTTTAGTTAAACGTACGTTTGTATATCTTTTAGATTTTTAGGTTTCTGATTGTACGTTTTTAATGACGTAGCTGTGACAGAGTTATTACTATTCACATTCCTAGTGTTAGTCAATCGATTCTGCTTTCCTATACTAATATTATTTTCAACAAATCACAAGTCATTATATTTAGAATATCACGCCTCCACCAAGGGACATAAGCGATCCAAGGATATTTTAAATCCTTGGTAAACTTGCATTCTCTCATTTTGTCGCCCTTTTATCATCTCCATTACGGTTGACCGTTCACAAGCGGTTGACAAGTGTGACGGAGAAATAAAAGAAAGGTAGTCGGGAGGAATCAGGAGGAAAATGAGGGTCGTAAATCCTCTAGTTCGCATGAAAAGAGTCAATAGGATGGTAATGGGAAAAAGAATAAACATGCGAGTGCATCTATTGATTCATTTGACGGTCCAAGTACTACATCTCTTGTTAAAAATATTAATGATCTAGAAAGTCAAAGACTTGATTGGAAGCTTGTGCTATTAGGTGATGATGGGAAGTCGCTTTCTATGCAAAAGGAGGCTAATGTGACATTGGTCAGTGGACCTAGTACTCATATGAAAACGCAAGGGGAAGATTCAGATAGTGATGAAGTCGAGGATATTGATGATGATGATATGACTTGATATATGGCTAATCCAAATCGTGTTGGTGGAGGAACTAATGATACAAGTCTCCGGGTGTATGATGATTATGATGGTTATGATGATTTCGAATACGATGTTGATGAATTAAATAAAGAACAACTTGCTTTCACAGACGAGTGTGACATCCGTATCCGTGATAGAGCTAGGAAGTAGTTTTAGTTTTGTTATTTGCATTTTATTTTGGTATATTCATAATATAGGTTTTTCTCTCTTATGATAGTGTTTGTTTGAAGCGCACTAAGTTCGTTTGTGTTGCCTGTAATAAGCTGAAATGTAAGATTCACCCTCAATTTATATACTTTAATGTTTTTTGGAGTAATATATTTATCGAAAAAACTTTTGAACAAAAAAAAATGGGTTTTTCAATATTTGGATTTTATGTTATTCCTCACATAAATTGGTTTCTCAAGAAAGAAATAGCATATGATTGGGTTTCAAAAAATAAATAAATGATTTTTGTATAGATATGGTATGGCAGTGGTTGTGGTGACGGCCTGGTAGAGGCGTTGGTAAACAGAGGGTTGTAGTGAATGAGAGGTTGAAGAAGAGAGGTGATTGAATTTTAAAATTATAGAATATTAAGTGTCAATTTCCCTCAATAATGCTCGTATTTTACATCATTTATATGGATTTACGCTTGTTTTCTTTTATATTTCACTTTCAGGTAAATTACGAGCATTGGAGCTAATGAGACGCGGATTTGGAGATTTTCTTAAATATTTATGATAGTATGCCCTGTGAAGCTACGGCGTAATTCCACTCTCACATTACAGTAGCTAGCGCTGACTGAAGACCAACTCAACAATCAATTACGGCGTAACTCCCAACTAAGGATTACTGTAGTAACCAATAGTCAAAGAATGTTCCCGCCGCCATCAAATCACCTTATGACTCCTTCCACTTATTAATCATACCAATTGTAACATGTATTGAATATACGGTGTAACCCATTCCATGTGTTACGCCGTAACCAGCTTACCAAGAGCATAATCATGGAATTATTGAGGTTACGGCGTAACTCTCAACTCAAGTTACGCCATAACTAGATCGTGCCTATAAATACAAGCTAATACGCATTTCAAATCATTCGATCCACACCAAAGCGAGCAGAGAGGGGTCAAAGGCTCGAAAAGCATCTGATGCCATCTCAAAGGAGAAATCACTCCTAACGGTAAGCATTAGCGATTATTTTATCTTTTACTTTCGATTCATGTATTTCCTTATGTCAAACATTGAATCTTTGGTTTCGTTTAATATGATGGGCTAAGCACCTTTTGCTATCCTAGTTATGATTCCTTAATTGTTTCGTTTACATGCTTACGTATAATTGTTTCTAGTGTATGCATGCATAGTTAGGGTAGCTACCTAGCCGGTAGTTTTAAATGGCGGTAGTGTCTAGTTGCTTAGGAGAAGTGACCATGACCTAAATAGGTAGATTGAGTGGGTAGGGTAAGAATTGACCAGCGGCGACTCTTCCTCGATTGTCGCAATGACCAAATGATCACTGTCGTTTGGATGAACTTAGAAGTTAGGGATGAGTTTTACGAGATGCTAGCTCGGGCACTCATTATTCTGAATCTTGCATGTAGAGGAACAATGACTTGGCTTATGGGACTAAATATTTGGACTTTCAAGGGGTAGTAACTTGATCTCCGGTGGAAGCCTTTGTTGATAGGTTAGGACGAACTGGCCAAATGTTGTCCTAGCGACTTAAACCCCCACTTGAATCAATTGGAAGTAGTAAAGCATGAACATAACATGATAGGATGAGTAACTAGTTTAGCACACTTTACCCTTATTGATCACAACCCTATCTTATTTATTTGCTTTCATTTCTTGTTTTATTTGTTAATAATCATTTCAAACCTAAAAACAATTAAAACCAGTGACACTTAGACTTAGTTAAGATCATTGCATAAGCTCTTGGAAGCGAGCTACAAACTACCGATTACTACACTA
>OU343217.1:274119244-274269093 GCA_910596185.1 Chrysanthemum makinoi
AGCATATTTGTTATTCCATATACCTATGTCTTAACAACCTTTTTATTTCTTGCCAATGCATGGCGTGCATGCACCATAACAAACCCAATGGCGGTAAAAGGATAAGTTCACCTACTAAACAACTTGTTGAATAAGAGGTTTGCAAAACCCATCAACAACTGATCACGTATCCTTGTTAAACACCTTATTATCAAGATGTTGGAATAAGTTTTGTACACCTCCTACGCATCGATAAAAGAATAACCAACTGCGTGCACGCGAACAACTTTGGAACTAAAATACTTGATTCCTTAAAGTGATATTTAAAGTATCTGCATATCACAAACATACACGACTATGCTACAAACGCTACATTTAGCCACTTAAGTATATTACAACTTTCATACATGAACTCAACAAGAGATATTTTCATTAGATAACCACGAGTTATTACAAAAGGTTTGTTACTTTACAATACATACACCTACCAGCTATTACAACGCTCAAGGGAGCCACCTTACGGTTTTTCGACCTCCTAATCTCGTTCAAACTCTTTTAACAAATCGTAATCTTGACGAGATACCGCATGGGCCCACGGGCACCCGTCAAGCGAGGGAGATGCGCCGCGCCAACACCACACAAAATGGCTTTACCTCTTGACACCTTTCTTCTTCTCTGAGCCTTGTGGCATGAGCTTGGGACTGCTTCAACGGGACTTTTTCCAGTAAGCAAACGGTTTCAAGATATCACGGCGAACAAAATAATAGGTACGCAAGCTGAGATTCGTTGGGCTTCAAAAGTAATCGGATTGGCGCTCAGATCCTCGTAAAGGTGCTTTGCCAAAGTCAACCCTCCATTATTACCCCAATTGGATGTCTTGGTCGCGCTCCAATTGAAATCATTGGAAACTCTAGAGACTTCAACCGCTCCATGGCGACACCAACCTCGTAGATATGCAAGATTATACCCGAGCACCTTCCAAAGGCACATTTAGCGACCCCCTCATGCGGTTTTTCCATCGCCGGCCTTACCACGCTCCGCGCATTGAACAACTCCCGAACGCGTCTACCACTTCTTGGATTCCGTAGTAAGCGCCATGGGCGCAGTAACCATGGCTTATGAGCCACCTACGCCTGCACAATAGTGGACAAGAGTGGGGATACACCTCGTCAGACTCTATGCCTCGATTACGCAACTTCATCTCCTGGCGCTTCGGGGCACACTTGACCGTGGTACCAAGCTCTTCAAGTTGGGATGTCATCGCATCTTTGCCCTTCTCTAGATATTTAAGTACCCAGCAGCACGCCAGACTTATACTCGCAACATCCAAGCGCTCTTGGTTTTTTTGGCACATCACGCCATCTTTTCTTCTTTTACTGCTCGACGACGCTGCTCGTGATCCTTTGCCTCACCGGGCGCATTCCAAACGTGTTCGGGTGCTCGCCAGATTGCGCCCAAAGAACGCCATCGTTCTGATCCGTTTGCGCATCTTGACTACTCCTACCGCGAACTTGGTCTTTCGCCTTCACAATTAGCGAAGCCTCGATGTGCGAGACCTGCACCCTCTTCGACGGTTGCTCCATGGGCATCCACATCGATGGTCTTCATCGCTCGACTATGCGGCTCAAGTATGCGCGTAACGCACCTGACTAGCCTGGGGGTGACATTAATGCAACTGCTCCACCTCTGTGTGCGTTTACCGGATAATTGTTAGGCTCCTATGTAACAAAACGGCAAAAAAACAATATATACTGAAGGCATCACTTATCGCGGTCCAAATGATAGTAGCCGAGGGGTGCTTAAGACGTCATCGTGGGACGATACCTCACAGTGAGGATCACAGGCGTTTTCCGTGAAGGGCCTGCGCCATCCTCTCCGATGGATCGCTTGCGCTTTAACCCGCCCTCGACTCTCTTCCGTCCATAGGTGGCGCCGCGCTACAGGGGATGGCTGCGCTACATCGGGCACTTTGGGGTTGGGGAACACTTTGTAGTGGGTACGCTTCACCGCAATTGAGGAACTTGTACCGCCCCCATGTTCATCTCCATTACATGACCAGCAGTGCGCCAGTATAGGTTCCTCCCCTTCTTTTAGAACGCATCTCGTCTCCACCTCAACGGGCTTCGCAATGCACAACAAGAACGAGATCCATCTCTCAAGACAAGGAAACAACAAACAACATCGGTTATATAATGTGTGGACAAAGGAAGACAAATTCTTACATTAACTACAAAAGGGGTGCGGAAGAGCGAGTACCCACCCCGCCATTGGCACCTAGAAGACGGGATCTCATCTTCGGGACCAAAGTAGTTACGGTGATGCCCATATGCACTAAAAACTCCATGGATAAGAACTGATAGGGATGCGGTTTGCATTTATCGTTCGCATCCTCGAGACATATGATCCGGCAAAGGGCACTCGTCTTCGGCAGCGGCACGGGTGAAAAAATTATAACGCCACGGGAAGCATGTGTCGCCCACCCGAAAAAGGACTCTCCACCTTAGCGCATCTAGCTTCTCGCTAGCACCGAAGCACACAACGGCCGCAAAGGTAACCCACCCATGCGCCCATGTTGTATGATAGAATGCGCGGAATAGGTTGATTGTGGGGTTAACCGCCAGAAAGCGTATTCACCTCAAAATTGGTAATTTTGGCTGCACTCAAAGTGTAATCGGGATAAGTGCGTACCGTAATAATTTACATTCGCACGTAAATGGGATATAGGCACACGTTGATTGGCGAACTCAAAGAAACGTGTGTATACCCCTATTTTCCCTTCTGGGAAATCGGCAATGGAGGCCCGCGCACCCGGAACAACCGGATGCACGTCAAGTGGGATATAGTAATCCGAGGTGAATTCTAAAAGATCACTGATAGATCGAGGTGAAATCATGCAGATTGTTTGACCATGGTGTTTGATTTACAAAGCTATGCACGCTACGCTACCTCGGCGGTTTATTTTCTGGATCACACCGCAGAGATATGTTTTAACAATGGTGACTTTTTCTTTTACGGTGAGTGCCATTGTGAAACCTAAACGGTTTATATCCTATTTCTCATCCACAAGATATGTGACACGTGGATCCCACTAACTTCACTTGTGGTGGTGAGATTGATTCGACGGGACGTGGACGCAGAACTTTCCCCCGGATAACATGCGCTTACTATCCACTTTCATGTCTAGGTACAACGACCGAGGGTATTATATGTTTATGGCTTCTTATACGCTTCCAAGTTTTTTAACTCTACGGTATTAGTCTAGCATCCACAGTTAGTCACTGCGCATACTAGACTGGGGGGACATGATGACGTATAGTTCATATCCGGTCACGGACCCACTAAAGTCCAATACTAACTGGCCCGCGACTTAACCGGGCTGTAGCGGACTCAAACATTTGGGCTCACGAAGGCCCAAGCCCGAATCTATTGATGGAATAGATATCCGATATCTTCTAAATAGGAAGATAATCATTCCCAACCGATTAAGGCGGATAATACCGAAGGTGAGGAACACGAACCAACAAGGATTCCGCGATATAAAGGGAATCACATCCCTCGTTTAGGTACGATCCACAACCCTAACACTCCTTAAACCCTAAACCATTACTTCTACTCACGGAGATAATCGCGGGAGACAATCCCACTGGAAGTTTCCAATGTTTTCTCGGCTCTTAGTGCAATGTGTCCAAGCAACGATTCTCAATTAGTACGAGAGCCGGAGCTCCAAACAAGGAACGCCCAACTTTTGTATCAACAATGGTGATGTGGAAAAAAGATGTTAGCGTGATAAGGAGGCTCTGATCCTTAAAACGCACATATGTTCAACGTATTTGAGGTTTATGTAGCATTGTTCACTTATGGTTACAATACAAGGTACACTAATTAAGGGTGCGTTTGGTATGCTATCATGAATGACAATGGGTATGAGTTTGATAGTAGTGGTGGGTACCTCACCTTTGAAAGATCTATTCCTACATCTCTTGATGTATATGCAGTATGGATTATATCTATCATTCATTACCATAGTGGTGGGCCCCCTCATCTTAAACAAACACCTTTAATCACTTTCATAGTCATAGTCTCATTCCCTTAATGGGATACCAAACGCACCCTAAGTGAAGTGATATATGAACACAACAAACTATATGGATCTGACAATTTTGCCTTCATATATACGTCATACACTGTTTTGCTAGAGTTACACATGCATTATTTCAACTGTGCTAACATGGTGCACATTAAACAGAACACGTAAGTTGGGAATGAGTAAAGAGTGACGAAATGAAATGTAAATAAAGAGGAAATAAAAACATGTTCATATTTTCATAGAGTAGTAAAGAGTGACGAAATGAAATGTAAATAAAGAGGAAATTAAAACATGTTCATATTTTCATAGAGTAGTAAAACGATAATTATCCATGGTGTATATATACTTATATGTGTTAAATATATTGAAGTATAAAAAGTAACACACAAACTTAATATAATTACTGAAATCATAACAATCCTCTAATCCTAACTCCCTCCCTTCGTCAGATCAACCAAACCAAAGGGTCGAAACCCTTTGGTTTGAATCCGTAATCGACCAAGGTCGATTCCCCAAGTCGACTTGTTATCCGTGTTTCATACTCTCTAATGCGATTTTGAAAAAAAAACCTTAAATTTTGTTTTAAGAATCTTTCGAATGAGGTAAAAAATGAGCAAAACATTATCTGGGCGAATGATATCGATTGTTAGGCTAATGCTAGCGGGATTGTTGGGGATAGGTCAACCGACCGGTTATCATGTGTGATCGGCCATGTTCTGGTCGAGTGAGAGAAATGACTAACTAGTTCGCCTCAACCCGATTTCAACAAAGAAATAACCCTTTCAAATTAAAAAAACACAAAAAAAAATTAAACTTTTTTTTAAAACTTTACCACTGTGGCAACTAGGTCGTCGTCAGGTCGTCGGAGAGAAAAAGCTGATGTGCCACATGTGACCCAGGTCACCACTGTGCATAGCCTTAATGATAAATAAGCTTGATACGTATAGATTTTAGAGAGAGATGAAACCTAGAGAGAAAAAGAGATGAATACGTGTTTATTTCATATAAGAGCTACACCTCTTGAATGAGGCGAGGAGGAGTAGAATGGTCATCGCTTCCAAAGCCAACACATTTATATTGGTTTCAACTCTTTATCATATACTCTCTTCATCTCAAAATTATTGTCATCAGAGAGAAATCACAAAATTTGATAAAAGTTTTGTCATTTTAATTTTCAACCACTTAAATGGAATATTTCATCATTTTAATCTCTAACTTTTAGTTAAAAAAAAAAAAAAAAAAAAAATCGATTGAGAGATGTTAAATACATTTTTTTTAATTTTTTTGAACAGAGTTAAATACATTGAGTGATCAATTATTATTAAAAGTATAAACATTTAAAATGTGTCTAAATATCTTAAACATAATCCTGAACGCTATTTTTAGCTTTTTTTTTTCTTCATAAAGTCAAAATTTATTTTAAACTATTTATTTTCTTTTAATTAATTATCTCAAAATCATACCTATGCACCAAACCTCCTTTTCATTAGTCTCACTAGAATTGATGATATATATCTTTACTGTAATGCCCAGGTAGAAGGAATGAGAAACATTCATCTCACTATTAAATTCTTTTACATCCATTGCCATGGTTTACTCGTGAAGTAAATGGCATCAAAGAAGTAAGATATAACGTTCAATCACTTGAACGTCGTAGGTCGATTATTTGGGAAAGTCTAAAACCACCAAGAGAAGATTCACTAGGTGATCAAATCAAACATTTTGTTTTGAGTAAACTACACCATTCGTCCTTGTGGTATACGTTGACCATCAAGTATCGTCCTTTGACCAAAAAAATTACACCGTTGGTCCTTAACTGCGAAACGTTACTCACGTTGGTCCTCACCTACTAAGGTGACTAACGGGCGTTAAGCCTTTTTAAGTGGAGGGTATATTCGTCTTTTCCCACCCACACCACTTTCTTCTCACCCACTCTCCCACCGCCTCTCTCTTTCCCACTTAAAACATATAGATCACATCAATTTTTATCTCTTCCTCATAATTCACATCTCACTTCTCCCTCACTGCCCATCTTTCTCTCTAGCACAACCGCCACACCCACCGCCTCACAACAGCTCAGATGAGACAAGGGTTGTGGTTTGTTACGGGGTAGAGTGAAGATTTATACTTAGTTTGTTTCAGGTTTGCTTTTGATTCGAGTTAACGCCAGCCACCACCATCGTGACCGTATGCCAAATCGAAGAAACTTTGTTCTTGTTGCTCTTTCTAGTTAAAGAAAAACTTATTTCAAATAACCTATTAATGTTTTCGTGGATTAAAAGTTTTAATAAAAACGTTTTGATATTAAACTCGTGTGGTTAAACGGATTGAAGAACGACCCACAAGGCTGAAAGCCTCCCGTGCTTGGCTTCGGTTCACAGCAACAACGACCCACAAGGGTGTTTATTGCTCTCGGTTAAACACCAACCCAAGTGGGTGGTGTTTGTTTAATTACCTGTACGTGATCACCCAGCAAGGGTGCGCTGGGTCTGTTTTTCGGTTCAAAGAACGACACACCAGTGTTTGTGTGCCTTCAAGCCTGCGCACGCCAGAGGGTGTTTGTTTTACATCCAACCTCAAGGAGGTGTTTATTTGTGTGTAACAGCAGCCCCACAAGGGTGCTTTTGGTTTGTTTGTTGCCCGCTATCACAACCAACCAAAAAGGGCATTCGGACCCTAGGGGATTGCTTTGACCCTAGCATTCTTGAGGTGAGCCTTGTGATGGGATGGATTTGGCAAAGGTCACCATCAAGTTTCCATCTTCTAAACCCTCGCGTGACATATCTTGGGGAGGAGAGAAAAGTATAAAATGAACTATCATCTTTGCCTCTTGTTTGACTTGTGTTTTGATAGCGATTGAATGATGGTGCAAGGAGACAATCATCAAAATGGAAATGGGTGGATTTTGAGATGAGAAGAGCGTGGGTTTTGTTTCCAGAAAAAAAGAGAAGCAAACAAGGATGGATCTTCAAGGTGGTAGAGATTGATTTTTATAAACTCTTTGAGATGATTTTTATTTTGAGGATATTCGATTTGACAGATCTTGTTGTTGACTGTTATAGTGAGATTGAATTCTGGGTTAAGATTGATAGTTTGTGTACATGATTTCGTAGTTGTCACCGGAGTGATTGTGATTTGTGTGTTTGTATTTCATAGCTGCTGGGTCAAGGATTTGGGTGTGTTTTTGTTTGTATTTGGATTAGATGAGTTGTTTTGAGAGGATGACAGATTTTTATGTGTGGAAGATGAAGATGTGAACCTGGTTTTTTTTATTGATGAAAAGACGAAAATACCCTCCACTTAAAAAGGCTTAACGCCCGTTAGTCACACCAGTTAGGGTGAGGGACCAACGCTGAGTAACGTTTCACAGTTAAGCACCAACGGTGCAATTTTTTGGGTCAAAGGACGAAACTTGATGGTCAACGTATACCACAAGGACGAATGGTGTAGTTTACTCTTTTGTTTTTCTTAGGTTATGTATAGGAATATGAGCTATATTGTCCTTATTCGAACCATTGGATCATTGATCTATACATACTTGTAATTATGTTTTGTAAGAGCTGGGGTATGATGAATAGGGAGGGCTCACTGTTTTGAGGTGACACCTCTTCACCTTTTACCGTCCCTCGCCACCGCTCGCCATTTGAGTTTTCACCCTGAAAGTGAAGCAAAACAGACAAAAAAGAAAAAATTCATCGTTTGATTCAAACGGTTATCTTTTAAAAATTCACTTTTTGATAATAAAATTAAACCCCCGCCTTATAAATAATATCCCATTTTATCAAAATATTTCACACTTAAACTCTCTCAATTATCTTCATTTTCACACATAACCTCAAAATATATACTTTTTTTTCACACAAACACAATGGCTAACGAACCAAACGAGGTGCGAAAGGCTATCATTAAGCGACTAGGGACCGAACAAGCAGCGTAAGTCAAGTTGGCTAACAATTTGTTGGGTGAAATGACTCGTTATCTCAACCAGATGCGTGATCGTACTACGGAGAAAACGAGGGTGCATTCGCTGCCTCTCGACCAACCACTTAGCATCTACGGTCTGCATAGGCTGCTAATGAGCTCGGAATCGGATATGCGTATCACGACTCTGTTGAGGGCCGCTGGGGAAGAAGTGATGAAAACCATAAATGACAAGCATAATTTCATCACCGAGCAATCAAATTTTAGTTTCGTATTGTAATTTTAGTTTCTGTATTGTATTTTTATTTTCGTATTGTATTTTTATTTGATTGAAATAAATTTAGTTTATTTAAAAAATGAAAAAGAAAATAAAATTTGGGGTGAGTGAGGCCCAATAAAGAAGTTGTTTTGTGTTATTATAGAAGGAGTATTTTGAAGTGGGAGTGTTGAAATGAAATGTCACAAGAGGCTCAAATGAAGAGAAAACCTCTTCACCATGCCCCTTGCTCTAAATATATATTTTTAAGCTACTTGTTAAAGTTTAAAATAGAATCTTCCGCTCGAATACATACGAATTTGAACCACAAAAGTTACACGTTTCGAATAAATTTATCTAAAGTTATCCATTTTTAACGTGAAGACATTATTATGATACAAGTGATGGTGGTCGACTTGTGATGGTCTTTTTCTATGCGTATTTTTGACGCTCTGAACATAGTGGACCAGACCATATAAAAATCATATAAAGACATTTTGCAGGAAAATGATGGGCAAAGGTCATATTTTCCTACAAAATTTCCAAAAGTTCTTACATGTAACAAGGTCATACGTGCAACTTACTCTAGCTTTTTTGTATAATCTATTTCTAAAGATATTAATTATAATTTCCAAGCACATGCTAGATATAGGGATAGCAAACCATAATCAGAATTAACATAAACAAATAAACAAAAGAAATAAAAAGTAGATATCAACGATTCATGAACGGGACTGAGACACGTGTTTGACACGATTCCATTAAAATAGATTCGCCGTCCATTAGACGTCTATTTCCCAAGATACAATGATCGAAACAGTATGTTGTACTGTCAGATGTGACCTATGCCTTAAATTCTCATCGGATAAGAGTGTATCTCGTATGAAAATGAAAGTGCATGTTTCTGTGTGTTATCTTAGCGTGGTGTTTCCTTTCGTGTGTTTCTTCTTTTAAACTAGAACAACAAGAAGGTTAGTGTAAATACTACCAAGTACCAACTAGTAACATATGGTGTAATGGCACGCATTAAATCCGTTTAATGACCATAAACACCCATCAACCACCTAATCAACTAGTTAATTGTTCTAATGACCATTAACCATACAATTAATTTGGTGTTACAAGTTTATCTCATGCAAATGAGATTCATAACTTGTTGTTCTAAACACCTCACTTTGAGAATAGATATCTCATACACACAAATTTACACCAAATTTTCCAACACTAAACTCGTAACCAAGGTTATAAATAGCCCGAGGCGTGACGTAACAGCATGACTAACCGTCACACCTTAGCGGCTAAGACGAATCTTTTGCGTCTTTAAGACCTGGCATAAGGCGGTACAAAAAGAAATCAACGTTAACCGAATCCCTTCTTCCACGAGGTATAGAGGAGGTGAGATGTAAACAGTCTTACCTCTATCCAAAGGTAGAGAGACCAGAGGACCTTTGGTCTTTTTGTAGGGAGTGAGAATCGAACCCTCAACCTCTGTGTCTAAAAGAGAAGGGTTTTTTCAACTGATCCAACCCTACTATACTTAATAAGTAACTCTCACCATCCATTATAATTTTGCGAAAGTCTTGTGCAAAATTCAGTTTAATTACAAAAGCAATCCCTAAAGATAAAAGGTTAAACATTATTTCACAGAGATATAATAATAACAAGTAATCCTATTAAAAGCGATTACGAGTATTTTGCAATGAAACTTAATATTTGTAGTCGGTTTTATAAAGATGCATATATAAAAATAGTTATTATAAAAAAAAATAAAAAATAAAAAAGCCTTGAGGCTCTTATAATTTGAATGTCGTGCGATTGCAAAAATCGCACATCCTCGCATATAGCTTTATGCCTCTGATTTTTTTAGAAAGGCACCTCTGAGTGTTTTTTATTTTAATCATAAAAGTGTAATCACATACTGAGTATTATCATTTTCGCAAAAGGGTATCATTTTACATGATGAAATCAGCAAAAAAAAGATAGAATATAATTTAACAAATTTGATGTTGAAATAGTTGGTGAACTGCATTATATATAGATGCCCTATGACACACCATTTTTTGTCAAATAAATTTTCCACAATGGCCAAAACTTTCCTACGCATCATTTTCCCCCTCTTCATGAGCACCATTTCACAATCCGTAAAACTGAACCAAATGAAGCTTAAAATGGAAAAACTAAGTCACTTTAAGTTCTATTGGCACGATACAATAACCGGACCTAATCTAACAGTTGTAAACATAGTGCAACCACGAGTTAAGAACAAAACCAAACCGACGGGCTTTGGCATGATTAACATGATCGATGATGCAATGACAGAAACCCCGAAATAGGTTCCAAGTTATTAGGAATGTTATATGATAGATTAAAGCTCAAGGCTAAATGCTTAGGGTCCATTAGGTTTAGGGTTATGTTACCTTATTCTCTAAATCATGTTCTATTATAAATAGAAATGAAATCTCATTAAGTAATAACACAAAGACACAATCAATGATATATTAATTAATTATCTTACATAGTATCCGAGCTTTCGGTAAAATTCACCTACAAAATTTGCTATCCTCGGGTCATCAGCTGCTCGCCGGTGATCCAAATGAATCCTAGTTATTTTTTGTTTATTATTTTTTTTCTAGGATTTTGTTTTTCGTATTCAATGCCTAAACCCTAAACTCTAGTCGTCAAAACACACAAAATACGTTAAGTTGCCTTAAAATCTTATATATTTGATTTTTAGAATTTAGAAAGAAGAATGCTTCTTCTTTTTATAAGATTAATAGTCTATTTCATATTGATTAGAATAGGAACTGCCAATTGTTAATTTTTTGTCGAAGATCATTGTCGTTGACAACAAAAGTTGACCACCAAATTGTCGCTCCCTCCTGAAGGCAAAGCAAGTCATGAGGTAATAAATAGCCAACATCATAAAAGATGGAAGAAACCCCAAAGCAATATACAATTATGTCGTCAAATACAAGTCCATCTTCGTGCAAACGAACAACAAAAAAAATGAGAAAAAGAAAAGAAGAAGAGAAGAAGAAGGAGATGATAGCAATAGTTGTTTTTCCAGTTTGTCGGTCCCCTCACCCCCCCCCCCCCATTCTTCCATACGCCTTTTTGTTCCCCTGCCATTCATTCATGAACTGTCTTGCCTGTGTCATCATCGAGGTAGGAATGGGATCGGGTGTTTTCGCTTCAACATTCTTTCCAATTTGTACATCCGGAAACCTCTCATTTAAACTGCAGGGAAGTGTTAGATGATGAGTTAAGGCCCACACCTAAATGCTTAGTGTCCATTAGGTTTAGGTCATGTCAGCTTATTTTTCAAGTCATGTTCTATTGTAAATAGACATAAAATCTCATTATATAATCACACAAAAGCACAATTAATAAGATCTCTTTTTACAAGGAAGAGCACAAGGGTTTTATGGACAAGCTTCATAAAAGGAAATAGGGTTACTTATGGATATGAACTTTTTTATTTATGATTGGAAAATATAATGAGAGTACTTTGACGATTATGGGTCGAAATCCTATGTTTCATAAGGTGAGGGAAATGCTAATTATTGGATGAAGAGGGCTTTTTGATGGAGGTCATGTTCAAGAAAGTACACATACTTTTGATGTGAAAACAGGAAATGCATGTGTCGAGTATAATGTTTAAGTCATGCATTATTGATCTTGTCGAGTATAATGTTTACATTAAACAATACAAAAATGCATTTGTCATTATTTGTTTATATGGATGTTATCAACCAAACCAATAAGATGCTACATTCGTCATTTTATATGAAATACATGGGAGTAGCTGATATCATTATTGGTATTAGAATTTGAAATAATTCCAATGGATACATCCTTACCCTATCGCATTATGTTGAGAAGACCCTTAAAGAAATCTGGGCACTATGATGATAGACGAGTTGTAACTCCATTTGATCCTAATGTTCAATTAAAGAAGAACAAAGGACAAAGTGAATCTCAATTGCAATATAGGAAGCTTGATGTATATAATGATTTTTACACAACCGAATTTGGCATATAGTGTAAGTCGACTTAGTTGATACTCACATAACGCTGGTAGAGATCATTGGGATGTATTAGTTGGAGTGCTCGAATATCTTAAGCATAGATGGCTTATGTGTTACATTACACTAAATATCCTCCCGTGTTAAATTGATTTAGGGATGCCAATTGGATTTTTAATTATAATGAAGGCAAGTCCACAAGTGGCTATGTATTTACACTTGGAGGGGTTGCTATATCATGGAAATAACAAAGCAAACTCTGAATACCATATCAACTATGGAAGCAGAATTTGTAGCTTTGGAAAAAGTTGCTGAAGAAGCTGAATGGCTTAAAAGCTTTCTAGAAGGTATTCCTTAATGGCCAAAGCCCGTGACTGATGTTTGTATACATTGTGAGAGTATGGCTCCTCTTAATAGAGCAAAAAACATAATCAAATTTAAAGTCATCATACGTAAGATTATCATGTAGTGACACTATTTTTATCATGACACAACTTTTTGGGAGCGTGCTGTTATCATATAACGGCCACTGTTATTGTTGTAAAATTTAAAGACCCATCATAATCTTTATTGCAATCGCTGTTCGCCCGCGGACCTAATCGTTATTATAGCACGTTGCCGCCGTTACGACGTTTTGCTGTTTGCACTTTTCCGTCCGCCAATATCGTTGCCGCTTTTTACATGCACACGTTTTACTATTTTCGCGCACATGCTGTCCGTTTTACATGCCACCGCTTCCGTTTTCATCCGTTACACGTTAAGCCCGTTTTCCCGCTTTTTCCGCTTATCCACACATCGCAGTTATTCCAGTACATCGCCGGGTTTTTACACGTTCCACCGTTTACATGTTGCTCGCTTACGCTATTCGTCCGCTTTACACGCTGGCCCTCGTTTACACGCTGTCTATTTTACACGCTTCGTTTGCCCCGTTTTTACCCGCTGCACGCTTACATCGTGTTCTTCTATCGCCGCCCTTTTAAGTTTCGTCCTTTAAAGCGTCCGTTGTCCGTTTACACGTTGCCGTTTTCTGCTTTTACATCGCTTTGTTGATCGTGCATAATTTTGCCCTGTTTTTACCGCCCGTTTTTACACGTTTTTTCGTTTTACACGTTTTTTTCGATTTTACACGCTATTGTCGCTTACATCGCTGTTTTTTCGCTTTTAGTAGTTCGTTTTTACCGTTTCACACGCTTTTTCGTTTTTACTTTTTTCGTGAACATTTTACCCATTTTACACGCGTCCTCACACGTTCGTTTTCGTACGTAAAAACGACGAAATTGCAAAACGACTTAAAACGCAAAAATGGACGAAACGTGTAAAAACGGACAAAACGTTGTGAAAACGACTCAAAACGTAAAACGGACTAAAACGGTAAAAAACGGCTTAAAACGCAAAAACGTATGAAAACGTGTAAAATCGAAAACGAAAAAAAAATGAAAAAAGAACGTGTAAAACGGACGAAAACGTGTAAAAACGGACGAAAACAGAAGAACACGTAGTAAAACGGATTTTAAAAACGAAGAAAACGAACGAAAACGTAAAACCGGACGAAAAACGTAAAATGGACGAAAACGTAAAAACGGACAAAAATGTGTAAAACGAAGAACACGCTGTAAAAGCGTGTAAAACCGACGTAAACTAAGAACATGTGAAAAACGCGGTAAAACGGACCTAAAACGAAGAAAACGACAAAAACGTGTAAAACTAACGAAAACGTGAAAAACGACGAAAACGTGTAAAACTACTCTAAAAAAGTGTAAAACCGGACGAAAACGTAAAACGAAGAACACGTAAAAGCCGTAAAACGTTAAAACCACAAAACGGAAGAAAACGTGTAAAACGGACGAAAACGTTATAAAAACGGATGAACACGCGGTAAAAACCACGAAAAAGTGTAAAACGGGACGAAAAGGGTGTAAAAACGTGTAAAAACATGTAAAGCGAAGCAGCGTGTAAGCGATGGCAGGGACAAAATGTAAGCTGGCGAGCAGTGCACAAACGGGGCGGAAAGCGTGTAAAACGGAAGAACTGCGTGTAAAAGCGGGTGTAAAAGCGGACGCAGCGAAAAGCGGGCCCAGCGGGGAAAGAAAGCGGGCCGAAAAAGTGTAAAAGCAGGGCCAGCGTGTAAGCGTGTAAAACTTGTATAAGCGTGTAAAACATGTAAAACGAGCGATGTAAGCGTGTAAAGCGGGCAGCGTGTAAAACGGACGAAACGTGCAAAGCGGGGCGGAAAAGTGCAAAAGCGGACGAAAGCGTGTAAAAAGCGAGGCGAAAATGACTAACGGTGCAATAATATAATACGGTCGTTAAAAGCAGGCGGAAAAGGACTACGGTGCAATAAAAATTAACGGTCGTTAACATGACCTGCTACAACAAGTTAAACAAGTCACGATACACACAACGCAGCTCCCAAAAAGTTTGTGTCACAATGATAAAAAAAATAGGTCGCTACACACAATGACAATAAGTGTCAAGTATGATGACTTTTCATGCAATTTTCCCAAAAATCATATCTATATCGGTAAGTCAAGACATATAATACGTCGCCACAATACGATAAAATACTTTTTGAGAAATGGAAACATTTTCATAGACTACGTAAAGTCAAATGAGAATATTGTTGATCCTTTGACAAAAGGCCTTTGTAAAGAACAAGTCATATTTACATCGAGGGGTATGAGCTTAAAGCCAACACAATCAGTGGTTACTCGGTGGAAACCTAACTTAGAAAAATTGAAGATCCTGTGGTTTAGGTTTAATAGTAAAACTAGTTGGGAAAAACTCAAAAGTACTAACACACATGTGAAAACGTAGAGGGGGGGGGTGAATACGTTACCGTTTAAAAACCTTAGATCTTTTGTATCAAATCGTTTATGAAACTTGTTATAATATGAAATTACCAATTATTGTTTGTGACTAATATAAAGCATAGTAAACCAAGTTGTCACACAAGCATAAACATCAAACCACATCACAAGCAATTATAAAAGTAAAGAGATAAAGAAAGGAAAGTGCAAACCGAACACGAGGATTTATAGTGGTTGGTCCGGATCTCCTCTCCGCTACTCCTCCAGTACCCAACTCGAGAATTACTTCACTAAATCAACAAGCTCCCTTCTTGGCGGAGAAAACCTTACAATCGTTAAACACACTTTTCGGTACAAAGCTAAATATCGGGTTCTAGTTCGAGGTAGAACCAACCTAACATCGCCTATACAATATTTCCGACACTAAGCTAGATGTCGAGTTCTTTTCAAGGGTACAACCACTCCCACTATGTTTTATGGCCCAACATAACAAACCTTGTGTTTTATGGTACAAACACATAAACCATCTAATCTAGTTTGGTGAAAGTGTTGTGATGATGCAATAATGTTTACAATGATGATCCATGACATAAATGTCTAATGGATATGAATGACTAATCTAAATGATCTTCTTAAATAAAAAGTCTTCAATCAATGAGGATATCAAGAGATCTTGAATCTTCATATGTTGATATGCTTTGGTGAATGAGGATGGCTAGATCTCCAAGCTTTCCTTGGTTGATCAAAATGTAAAGTATGCTTACAACAAAGATGAATGTTAGAAGCATTATGATCATGTGATGATGAGGGTGATTAATGTATATTACTACATGGTTATCTATAGATCTAAAAGATGAAAGAAAGATAGAAAGAATGTGTGTTGGAAGGGATGATTGAAATGAGAAGACAATGAGCTCTATTTATAGCCAAAAATGTAATCTAAAAAATAATAATTTATTAGATTTGATATCTTAGAATATCTTTCAAGATCTTGCAAATCTAACCAAATATTGACCAAATCTTCTAAAGATATGATGATGCATGAAGTGATGTAAATTGTATTTTCATTTAGATTAAAATGTTCATGAAAATAAACTTGTAAAATGTATTATGTAACTAGTTTATAAAAAGTCTAGTTGCCTTTAATAAAGTAAAATATCTAGTTAGGTGCTTGTCAAAATAATATATATTTTGTCAGGTAAGCTTTAGTACTTGTATGAATATTATAGTTAGTTTACTTGTACAAATAAAAGTATATATTTGTTAGACATTTTACAAAGGATGTATTTGTATAAAATACTTGTGAATGCAAAATGTAAAATGAGGTTCGTAATAGAATGATTAACCTATTAAAATACTTAGTGACTCTAAACGTATTTTAAACATTCTAAATGATTTGTTAATGGGTTTGATCATAATGCCACATAACAAACATGCGAACCTGTGTTGTAACATATGAGGACTTGAGACATCAAGAGGTGTTGAATGTATGTTGAGACAAATGTAATTACAAGTAACTTGTACATTTTACGTTATGTATTACAAGTTACATGTTTGTCATCAATCAAAACAAACGAGACAGTATAGATTAAATATAAGTATTTGCACTAACAATCTTCCCCTTTTTGATGATGACAAAGATATGTAAACGTAATAGAAAGTAAAATGTAAAAGTTTACTTGTATCCTTACTACCTTTACATTACCTTCTCCGTTTACACTCTTCTCCCCCTTTTTTAAACAAAAAAGGCGTCCTTGGAGTTTAACTTAATTTCTCCCCAAAAAAAAAAGGCGAGCTTGCATCATCCCTAGTGAAGTTAAATCGTCTACTTCAATCCGTCCCTTGTTTGGTAGCGGATCCATGGATCAAATAAAGAGGCTTAACCTACATCAAGGTTAGTTTTATGCAACAAAAATTATGAGAAATATATGAAAAGAAAAAGGCATAGCAATGTTAGCCTATTTTCTCCACTTTTATCGAAGCACAGATGCTTGTTGAAAAGTGAGAATGATGCTAAATGCGTGCATGCTCCCCCTTGACGGTTGCTCCCCTTGTTTGAGCGTCGAGTATGATTAAAACCTAAAAACAAATATTAGTGCAAAACTATATTCGTCATTGGAGAGTAAGTGATATACAACAAAGTGTGTATAAGATGCATTCAAGTAAATTTGTGGAAGCTCCCTTTACTCTAGGTCGTCAAGATAAACCTTCAAAATAAATATTAGTATAATAGAAGCTTTGTCTTTAGACAAATATGTCATATACAAACAAGTGTATAGACGATGCAATATGAGTGCTTAAAGGATATTCCTCCTTGTTCGAGGGTGTCAAGAAGCACCTAAAATAAGAAAAATAATTGATGCAAACTTCATCCTTAGATGAGTAAGTTATATACAATCGAGTGTATATGATGATGAACCTACAATGAAAAACATTAGTGCAATATATTTCATCTTTTCACAAAAAAAATATATATATATATATATATATATATATATATATATATATATGTGATAAATGATATAATCAAAGATCTTATGAAGTGTAGTCTCCTAATTACAATCATAAGAAAAGTGAGAATATAATATGATAAAAGCCTACAAAATAGTTCCTAGAAAGAAGATATGGAGTCTCCCACCGGGTGTGCCACTAGTGGTGCTAGTGTTGGTGTCGGTTTACTAGTAGGATTCATGTGGTGATCGTAGATGACTCGAGATTTACAAAAGTAAGTTTTCGCTAATCCATGGTGGTGATGATTAGTGAAAGTGGTGATGGAAGGTGGTGGTGATTAGGAAGGAAGCTAGTTAGAAACTCCTTTCGTCATGTCAAGTGACCAAAGCTAAGTGGATAAAAAAATATGAATGGACATTGCATTTCAATGATGCATAAGGGTTATGATTTGAATGATTTATTGATGCTAACAACCTATTGTTTTGAGCAAGTTATCATATGCTTCAACCCAAGAGTAATCAATAATGCGTTCTATCTAAGAATATTATAATGAAGATACCAAAAACTATAAAAGTGATAACATGAAGATAAATTCGTTCATTGATTGACACAATTATAAAATGACCTATTCTAGATGACAATGGGAAAGGTAGTATTAGCATGGTTTTGACCGTCATGGATGATTATCACATTGAAAAGAAGTGAAGACAATATGAAAAATACTAATAATAATAATGAGTACCTATATGAGGATGACATCATTTGAGAGTTGGATAGACCAACGTGTTGAAAAGGTGTTGGGAATGGCGGTTTTGATTAATATATCGTTTGCACTGACAATGACATGCATGATATGAGGGAAAAGGATAAGATCCTATGATGGTGTTCTAGATAGTGAAGTTGTAAGGTGCTAGTTTAAGGAAAATCCTATATGTGGAGATGAAGACGTTTTGTAAAACACATGATGCGTTTTTCACTTGATGAGGTATTGGTGCAAACTTGTGATAAAAAGTTAAAAAGGTTGAACTAGTTGTGGTTTCGTGAACCGGTTTTAGCTAAGTGGTGTTTACCTATGTGTTGGTATTTTAGAGTCTAAGAGACATAAATTTTGACAAAAGACAATTATGTGAATGGATTTCTCTCCCCTTAATTG
Source organism: Chrysanthemum makinoi (assembly GCA_910596185.1). Taxonomy (NCBI): domain Eukaryota; kingdom Viridiplantae; phylum Streptophyta; class Magnoliopsida; order Asterales; family Asteraceae; genus Chrysanthemum; species Chrysanthemum makinoi. The sequence goes on from OU343217.1 coordinate 274,137,924, forward strand.
GTGGACATCCAACATAATGTGTAATGTATCAAATAAGGAATGACAACAAAGTGTTTAGGAGGTTATTCGGGTTAACGAAAGAGGTGAGCTTAGTGATGTTTTTCCGGATGATGGTTAGCATACAATGAACTTCATCCTTAAAGTCACGTACCTCTTCGCGATTAATACGAGATGATCGTATGATGAGGCATGTGGTTTCCTAATAGGAAGAGAAGAGGATTAGAGTATTGTTATAACTAAATAATGATGGAGATGATTTTTGGAAGCGGAAAAATGAGATTTGGAAAGAGGTCGGTTGAAAAAAAATGCAAAGCCAACCCTCTAGAACTTAATTCTATATGCTTTTAAACTATATGCAAGTGTAGGGGTCCCATAAAGTATAATACTAATCTACGTAGCAATAAAGGGGATTATGCAAAGTGAGCATATAAAAGTTAGAACCAAGTGAGATAACAAATAATTTGTTATCAACCTACAAAACAAATTTGTTAGTGACAAAAGATGTTAACATGATAGAAATCAAATGATAACATATTATATAAGCAAAAAAACATATTGCACTTAGTAGACAAGAAATCACCACACAAGATAGCATCAAAACAATCATATTATGCAAGAATACGACTTTATTCAAGACATTTCATTATGAGATTGTTTTGTCGTTAGACTTAGACACTTAAGCATACTTGGATATACAATAATCTATGTGATTAATTTGTAAGATAAAAGGCTTCTAAAAGTTTGTCATACCAAAAGCACTTTGACAGATTATATGTGCACACGTAGCAAACAAATAGTGTGACAAGAAGCAAAAGAAACAAGATGAAAGATTCATGCAAGCCATGTTTAAGACATAACAATTTGGAGCATGTATCATTTGGATGTTTACTACAGATGTAATGAATGCAAACTAATAGCTTTCAAACACAAATATATCATATCAAAAATTATCACATATCAAAATGGCATATTATGAGTTCATAAGTAACATGTTAATCATGCTAAAATTAATTCAAAAGTAAGTATCATGCAAATAAAGTTTAGGTTTAAACGTTTAGTATGAAACAAGAAATAAACATTATAAAGATAAACATACAAAGGTTTACACATTTTACTAGTTATCAAACACTAAGATAATGTCAAATCAACTTATCGTATTAAACAAGAACATGTAATCAACACATGTAAGTACAATGCAAGTGGTTTTACTAAGGTTTACACATTTGACTAGTTATCAAACACTAAGATAATGTCAAATCAACTTATCGTATCAAACAAGAACATATAATCAACACATGTAAGTGCAATGCAAGTGGTTTTAAAAGAAAAGTCATATATACTACTTGTTTGATTAGTATTCCTAAGGCGAAGCAAACTATCAATGTTTTAACACTTACTTTAGGCAAGTATAGGAAAACAGATTTTTCAAGTTGGAGAATGAATATGAGACTATTACTAGCGGTGCTCAATTAAGGCTAAACACGACCATTTTAACGGGTGATTCCACATAACTTTTCTCCTAGGAAGCAATTCAACTGTTAGGTCAAATTGAGTTTCTAGTGCAATAGGTTCTCTAGTAGTCATTCTCATGTTAGAAAGATGGGAATTCCTACTTTTGCCTATTAAAGTGCATAAAAGATGATAGTTTACCAATACTTGTCTTAATGTGACACAACTAATATGCAATATAACTAAGGTGATGAAGATGTCATGTTATACACATGAATTATATCAATGGTGTGTTGATAAACAATATGTTTTAATCTTGTGTTTAGAATCTAAGGTCATTCAAATTACATAGCTAATTGTATGATCTAATGGATGACATCTTTTGCGTTGAGTTGAAATGTATACTTTAAATGTGATTTGATTATCTAAGACTAGAGAATGGAATATGTTAAATTAAGAACGTTCTCAAGAAAGCTCCTTTTTATTTAACAAGAATCTAAATAAGGGTACCAACTTCAATAGATCATGTGTATGTTCTACATATGTGTAGTTTTAACCTTGGATGTGCACAAGGTTTGAGCAAAGTTAGGTTATGATGTATGCTTGAAAAGAAATGGATACAAATAGTATCTTTCAACAACGCATGGGATAAAGTTATCATGCTTATGAAAATAAGTATGACAAGATGAATTGGATATGCTAGTTCATAGAACTTGTGGATGTTCGTTTCAAAATCATTTAGCCAATGAGGTGTAATGAAATCTCTTGTAACATAACCATTTATGTAAGGATAGAATGATGCATAGGATATACAATATCCTTTTAACAAGATGAATACTTAGCGCATAATTTCTTAAGCATAATGTTTTTCAAAACATCATGTTTTCCTAAATGAAGATATGAAGCCAAAGTGTTTGAATCGGATAGTCCCATCTAAATAAACTTGGTCTCAAGATTATATTCACTAGATGATGACAAGAGGAATTCACTCGAGTTTCTTATGTATACTCCTCAAGAGTCATTGTTGCTTGGGGTGTATGATGTTGGCTTTGAGATTGCATTTTAACATATGTTGTTAAAATGTTGATTTGAGGTTTAACGAAATTTATGCGGAAGTTTAACGACAAAGTATTACTAATACTTTGATAATTTGTGAAGGTAGTACTACTTATACCTAGTGGAAATTGACAACAATTACCAAGAGCACCATGCTTATTTGATAGTTGAGGTTCTAGCCATAATGAATTATCTAAGTCCTTATATGTGGGAAAGGATGGTTGAGTTTGTTCAAGCGTGCATTTGATTCAGTACAAGTGTTGGACACAAGGGCTTTTGAGCAATACACTCAACGAATTCAAATGATGGTAAGGATGGTGGATTGGTTGATCTAGGTGGTAGGTCTTCTAGTGTGTCTAAATAAGGATGTGGTGATGTAGGGGTTTGTTGTGCTATGGGAGTACTTAGGTTGATTATTTGTCCATAGATGTTGAACACAAAAAAAGTACGGATACTAATTCTTATGGTTCATTGGTTGCTAAAACTAGTAGGTGAAGTGCTTGAAGTTTTGGTCATGTCTATGAAGCTTAGGGGTGAGTATAGGTTCATCTTTGAAAGGGCACGTTTGGTTTAAAGGATGCTCTTGGAAGTTCATGAGCAACAAGCTTAATGGTGCCAAAAGATGGAAGAGGATAGTAGGTGTCAAAGCGGGATAAGTGGCACAGTGGGTTGTTTGTTTTGGATAAGTGTTTGATTCATTTTAGGATTAGTGTTTTAACATGTGTTGTTAAAATACTTGGGTGTTGATTTTTCGGATATGACTTTTAATGACTACAATCGTAAGTCGCATATACTTGAATATTTCGATTGAAATACTTAAGTTGTCAATCCTACCTTGTTGAGACTATAGAGCTTAGATTGCACTCGAGGATAGCAAGACTCTTTAACATACATGTGAGTTATGACTCGATGTAAATGCTTATCGTCTTGGAGGATGACACATTATTTTCATGTTAACCAAGTGAGGCAATACATGTAGATACAAAATAATATCTAAAGTCATATGTTAGACTTGTGTATGATATCTTTGCAAATAATGAGTCAGGATTTATTAGTCTAGGTGGCAAGTCATCTAAGTTATCCGCAAATAGATGAGAAGATGTTGGTGGTGTTACACAAAGTTCGATGGGTACAAGTTTTGGAAACTTTGGTAGTGAAGGTGTTTTTAGATAGTTGTGAGGAAGTCATAATGGTGGGTGATTTTGGTGCTGGAGTTGGAGTACTTAAGTTTAGAAAGTTCTTATCTCGAGTGGGTGATGAGATGTTGAGAGGTGTGAGTCCGAGGATGAAGACTTCAAGTTAATGAAGCAACAAGATCGAATGCTAATCCTAGTGGTTTTCTTAAGTGTCTTGTTTGAAGGTGATGAGGCTAAGGATTTAGTCATTTTGACTTTGCTTAAATAAATGCTAAGCTTAAGGAGAAGTAATAGTTGGAAGGTGAAAAATGCATCCTAAATGTGTCGATTTATGGAACTAAGGATTCACGGAGATTTTTTATTTGATGTTAATCCAAACAAAGATGATAGTTTCTAATGAGATGGAAGTGTCTAAGATCATGTCAAACATCCTAAGTTAATCCATTGAGGATGTGTTGAGTGAGATATGAAAGATATGCATTAACAACTATCCTAGAAACGAAATTTGGTAAATTAGATTGCGGATTTAGTAAAATTCAACAACTTACCTGTAGGATCCACGGCACCATTTCTTTACGAGAACCCTTAAATTGGTGCCGCTTTGGTCCGCATGTCACGGTATGGCGGTACCAAAATGCATAACAGACGGTACCAACATTTTGGTGCCGTCCGATCCTGGACACCAGAAAAGTTCACAGACCCATTTTTGGTGTGGGGAGTTTTCCGAAATCTAAAATTTTGCTTAAAACATGTGACATTAATTACTTCTAGTTAGGAAAAGTAGATAACACATATACAAACATAGTGGAGCATAGATTTTGACCAAGGGCTAACGATTTTCACATAAAAGTGAAAATGGGTAAAATTTGATAACACACTTGTGCTATCCCCTGCATAAACCGGTTAGCATACAACATTGTTTTAAGTTATATTATCATCCTACAAAGTAAAAACAAATAAATTACATCATACAACATTGTTTTTGTCTTTGTACCAAACACTCTCTTAAAACCTCCATTTTTCAAAATACTTGACTAATTTACTTAGTACTCATTGCTAAGTGAGTCATGACATTTCATAAGTTATGCGAGATGTTAGTATAACCTATGCAAAGGAAGTGATCTAAGTCTATAAGTGATGGTAAAACAATTTTCCAACTAAGTGCACAAAATCTAGCAAATGTCCTATTGTGCATAAACAAGAAATCGTCAAACAAGCGAATAAATAACATGGCAAGATTGACACTTATATTATGCAAAAAAACAAGTGTAAACAACAATTTGAAAATAAGCAAGCAACATATATGCAAACAACATAAACAAGTGGTCATTTAGCATAGCATAACAAGAAAAACACTTTTCGTCATTTATCGTTTAAATGTGATGATGTTACCAAGCTTGATTAGTTTTATTTAAACATATTACATAATTATTTAGTTTCAAAATAAATTATATCAATGTTCTAAGAATACCATCTTAAATTGCTTGACTCAAAAATTTGAGTTTTTATGTTAAAGAGAAACTTAATATCTTGGATATACTCGTAGTATTTGGTCTATTTCACTTATTTAAAATTAGACTCAGGTCATGAGAGTAGTTTTAAATGAAAGTAGACTCAATTCCATTTAAAATGATAGGTGGCTCGACTCCTACGGACTTACGGTTAATAAGTTATGAATTTTTTAAGTTGGCCAGCTGCGTCTTGTCTCTGCCAGACCAAGGAAGGAACCCTTTATTTGGTTCCGAGTCAAATGGCCTTCCGCAGAATGTTTTAAAAATGTACTTACTCATGGCGAAAAAGTGTAGGACTTACTAGATTTGATAGAAAAATATAACACATATTTTTGTTTATTATTTTTTTCTAATATGACTTATCTAAACATTTAACAACAAAATTTATAAGTATAATTAGCAAAACCTTTTTCATATTATATTTCGCTTCAATGGTAATTTGATACATGGATCGTGCTCCATTTTAAAACCATTTGTTTTAAAAATAAGAGCTACGAGGCTCTGGTACCAATTGTGAAAACGTAGAGGGGGTGAATACGTTACCGTTTAAAAATGTTAGATCTTTTGTATCAAATCGTTTATGAAACTTGTTATAATATGAAAGTACCAATTATTGTTTGTGACTAATATAAAGCATAGTAAACCAAGTTGTCACACAAGCATAAACATCAAACCACATCACAAGCAATTATAAAAGTAAAGAGATAAAAGAAAGGAAAGTGCAAACCGAACACGAGGATTTATAGTGGTTCGGTCACGGATCTCCTCTCCGCCTACTCCACTCCCCGAGTACCAAACTCGAGAGTTACTTCACTAAATCAACAAGCTCCCTTCTCGGCGGAGAAAACCTTACAATCGTTAAACACTTTTTCGGTACAAAGCTAAATCGGGTTCTAGTTGAGGTAGAACCAACCAAATGTCGCCTATACAATATTTCCGACACTAAGCTAGATGTCGAGTTCTTTTCAAGGGTACAACCACTCCCAATATGTTTTATGGCCCAACATAACAAACCTTGTGTTTTATGGTACAAACACATAAACCATCTAATCTAGTTTGGTGAAAGTGTTGTGATGATGCAATAATGTTTACAATGATGATCCATGACATAAATGTCTAATGGATATGAATGACTAATCTAAATGATCTTCTTAAATAAGAAGTCTTCAATCAATGAGGATATCAAGAGATCTTGAATCTTCATATGTTGATATGCTTTGGTGAATGAGGATGGCTAGATCTCCAAGCTTTCCTTGGTTGATCAAAATGTAAAGTATGCTTACAACAAAGATGAATGTTAGAAGCATTATGATCATGTGATGATGAGGGTGATTAATGTATATTACTACATGGTTATCTATAGATCTAAAAGATGAAAGAAAGATAGAAAGAATGTGTGTTGGAAGGATGTTGAAATGAGAAAACAATGGGCTCTATTTATAGCCAAAAATGTAATCTCAAAAATAATAATTTATTAGATTTGATATCTTAGAATATCTTTCAAGATCTTGCAAATCTAACCAAATATTGACCAAATCTTCTAAAGATATGATGATGCATGAAGTGATGTAAAATTGTATTTTCATTTAGATTAAAATGTTCATGAAAATAAACTTGTAAAATGTATTATGTAACTAGTTTATAAAAAGTCTAGTTGCCTTTTATAAAATAAAATATCTAGTTAGGTGCTTGTCAAAATAATATATATTTTGTCAAGTGTAAGTAAACTTTAGTACTTGTATGAATATTATAGTTAGTTTACTTGTACAAATAAAAGTATATATTTGTTAAACATTTTACAAAAGATGTATTTGTATAAAATACTTGTGAATGCAAAATGTAAAATGAGGTTCGAAATAGAATGATTAACCTATTAAAATACTTAGTGACTCTAAACGTATTTTAAACATTCTAAATGATTTGTTAATGTGTTTGATCATAATGCCACATAACAAACATGTACGAACATGTGTTGTAACATACGAGGACTTGAGACATCGAGAGGTGTTGAATGTATGTTGAGACAAATGTAATTACAAGTAACTTGTACATTTTACGTTATGTATTACAAGTTACATGTTTGTCATCAATCAAAACAAACGAGATTGTATAGATTAAATATCGTAATATTGGCACTAACAACACAGGTATGCCCAATTAGGGATGGCAACGGGGCGGGGAATGTTGAGGATTTTATTTACCATCCCCATCCCCGTTTTCACTCTCCATCCTCATCCCCATCCCCATCCCCATCGGGAAATTGCTTTACATCCCCATCCCCATCCACAGTCCCCGATGGGGATCGGGATCCCGTGAGGATGAGGGATTTTCAATCCTTATGAACTAACATAAAGTTTCCACCAACTCATCGAAACTATAAAGAATTTTAACTCATAAACTATTTCAACATTGTAACATCACTTATAATATAAAAACAATATGTATCATATGTGTCTATTCGTACAAACGAATAAGTAATATGTAGTTGGTTCTTATGCTTCTAATTCTAAATGTACTTGATTTTATAAATATCACATATGCATATAAATATACATGTCAATACTCATAAACATCAAGTATGGATATAACATATAAATTCTAAATACTTATACACTAGAAAGATCGAATTCGATTAATGCGAGGTTAGGGATTTATATTATCCCCATCCCCGCCCCATCCCCGGTTTGAAATTTTGAGGATTCCCGTTCCGTCCGTCCCGGTCTTGGGATTCCATCAAAATCGAGTTTAGAGATCGGGTCCCCATCGGGTACGGATTTTTTTGCCATTTCTATGCCCAATCGTAAGATGAATTTTTGTTTGTTTTTTCGTTGATGCTTAAGGGATGACTTTGAATTGTTAATAATGCTAATGACTTTTACAGTGGAATACTACGGAATATTCTTGATTGACATTATCTATACGAGATTGATGTGTGGTTGCATCTTTGAGAACTAGATGGCCAAGTTATCTAAAATTCTCATGAATAAAGATATGTTCACGACCGAAATAAATACAATGATAAGAATCGGTTATTGCATAAATATGATATGTGTGATACTCACTGTCTCAATTTACTACACAATGTGGCTAGTTCATGATTCATATTCACTATCCACAAAGTAGATCCAATAACTACTAACTAGGAAAGGTTCAAGTCCAAAAGACACCTTTTTTTATGCATGTTATATTACATTTGATGAAAATAGATTAATAAGTAACTTACTATTATTTTATTTTCTATTCAAATATGGGGTATTGTTGGTAATTGAATAGAGAAGTGGGGTACTGTTGGAACATGATTGGCACATAGTCATATTTTAAGCCAGGATAATTTGATGATGTTGGAACATGATTTAAGCATATAATCATCTTTTTTTTTACAGGATAATCATATGATTATACCTACAGATTTAATGATTATCACACTAGGCTTAATGGTTGCGTTTGTGCTTGTTAGGCTTTATCGGGCCTTGGAGCTCTTAGGCTCTTCTTGATTAAAAATTTCCAAATTTATTTTTAGGTTTTATATAAACCAATGTTGCAAAAATTGTGAATCGGTAGTCGGACGGTCGACCACCTGCTTGCGACTAATCTGTCAGTAGGGATTATCGGTGATGTCGGATCTGCATTTCCGCAAGTTTGGGTATTTAGGAGACCAAACTAAAGATCTTAACGATTCCAAGCCTCTGTTTCCAAACCTCAATAAAAGGCTACAATTATAATTATGAGGCACATTGTGCGTTATAAGTGAAATAAACGATCCCCATTGTGCGTCATAAGTGAAATTATTATTTTTAAAGTTGACCGATTCGGCCGATTTTTGACGATTAAGATTTTAAACGATCGGTCGATTTTTGACCAATTGGCCCGATTTTTGGCGATTTTTTCCGAGGTTTTGACCGATTTTCAAAATTCTACAAGGTGTATGGCCGATTACTGATTAATCAGTCGATTCGGCCGATTTTTGCAACACTGATATAAACCATAATAACCTTTTCTTCTTAAACCATTGTAACGCTTCTTTCGACAATTTCGTTTCATGAAATATATAAAGACTTTGTTGGTTCTGGAAAAAGCAAGAGATAATACACAATTAATCACCATTACAATTTTCCATCATGATGCAACTTTTGATTCGTTAGATTCAAGCTTTCTTATATACTTGAATAAATTGTTTTATTCTTAAAACAATCGCTATATTTTTTTTTGAACGGCGGCTTTTTATAAAACTAGCAAAAGCTAGAAACACATTACAAAGACTTTTATAGACTCCCTACGATTTTCAAAGTCCAGGTCGTTAGCAATACCATTATCTAACTTGGCATCAATAGTGGCAAGACGAAGAACATGATCATGTTTCAACTTGGTAGATTCGTGCTTCTTTGTGGCAATCCAATCACGGATAACACGCTTCAAATTTTGGAGCTTTGTTTTTAACGAAACCAGGCCATTAGCTTCGACAATACCATCACATTTCCAAGTATCCTCGATCAGCTTATGAAAGCCATCAAGTTCGAGCCAAGAGTGGAAAAACGAGGATAGGGCCATAATCAACAGTGTTCTTTAAGAAGGATAGGCCGATGATGGGATGCCTTCTCCAAGAATAACACCAATGATATGAGGAAAAGTATGATAAAACTTTCGACACCAGAATCTCAAGTTTGCTCATTTTAGAGCCCCATTTATCCGTCAAAATAAATTTATAGCCACCCAAAGGCGTCAATGAGGAGAATTGGAATGAAAGCATTAAAGATGTCCTTTGTCTTTCATTGAAAGTAGAACCGAATCTCTCACCGACTTCCCTCACCATATTAAAGTCACCAAGAGGCGTCGGGATCCCATCCCATTGAATCAAAATAGAATAGAAGACCATAAAGCAATCTTGTCATATAGCGGCAGGAGGAGCATAAACCGAAATCCATGATTCTAACATTATTAGAATCCAAGACCTTCAACAGCCACATAGTTCTCATTACAACTAATGCTAGTCTTATGAAAAACAAGCTTATTCCATAAACAAATAATACCGCCGATAAACCCGAGAAGACATAGAAGCAAAATGAAATGGGTGTTACCCCACTTGTCGAAGCATCCACAAATCTACATGAACCAACTTAGTCTCTTATCGATAAAAATTAACTTTGTGTTTTGACATACTCAGACCCATTTCCTCTTTAGGTCTCAAAACCTTGCACATTTATTGAGAGAGAATTCATTTAACCACCTTGAACTCTCCATTATTAGCAATAAGAGTAGCGAGTGTTCTCCATCCTCCATATTAAGACCCAATCTTGGTACCAATCCGGATAGTTTCCTCCAATCTTTCAAGCATAGAAAAACCAAATTGCTTATTATTAACACCGTGGGAAGAATGTGAAGACTCAGATTAGGTGATTTAACACAGGATGGCATCACGGATGACCGCAACCTAAATCATCAGTGGTGGTGCAAAGCTTTGGTGAAGCGATAGGAGTGTCGAGCTATGAGCGGCTACTATACCAACCTTCTTGTTAATGAGAGGTTCTAAACCAAAAGGGTCACTATCAAGATCATGTTGTTGAGGTTCATGATCCGAACCATGTACATTAGCTTCCTTAGCTTGATCATGAATATCTTCCGCATTGATTTGAACTTCCCATTAACATCAGAATAACTATCCCGATTACCATCATTACTTTGAATCTCCTCCTTGTCACAGTAAATCTAAAGGACTCTCATCGTCTCTATTGAATCAATCTCCAAACGTAGGTGTCAACTACATAATTCACGAACCATTATGGCATATGTAACATTCATCAACGCCACAAAAAATAGTATACAAGTGATTATGTTTTGACTTAATACAAAGCGTTTGCTAAGCCTATTACGAATCGGAATCATCAAAATAACTTCACCCCATTTATTGCAAATTGATTTGAAAACATCATCTTCGAAAGCTCGAATAGGGACACCTTCAATCTCTAACCAAATTAGCCTCTCATCCTTGATAAAGTCATCATGCCAACTTCAAAGATGAAACGAGGCGAATACCATCATGCTTAAGGAATGAATTCCTAGCTTCCAAAGAGTTGAATTCAAATAGAAGCCATAGCCCTCCTAAATATTTAAAACTCACATCCAAAAAACCTTCACTATAGCATAAGGAACGAGCATTAGCAATGGATCGGAAGTCCTTATAGCAACCAAGAACAAGGAGGAACTGCCGAGAATAGGGCATAGGATATTAAAATTTGATCTCCACACTCCTTATCAACACATAGGGAACCCTTGGTCTCAACCTTGGCCACATTAGCGTATGAAGCTGGAGTGGTAGGAGGGTCTGAAGTCTTAGTAACCACCGGAGGATTAACCTTAACACTGCATTAAATGGTTTACCATCCATCGTCTGTCAAACCTAGCTACATTAGCGTGTAGCCTCAGCTTCCCAACCCAAATATTAGACAGCGAAGAGATAAGATTCTCAGTATTAGCCACCTTAATGTATCGACAAAAAGCAAACGATAAACTTGTTCTTCTCTTAGCAATATAAGCGTCGTACAGATCCCCCTTCCCACAAATATTCCAAAGTTCAGCATAGTAAGATGTGGGGAAGTTAGAAACATACACCGATAAGAAATTTTCGCTAAATCATCCACATTGAATTTGGTGAAGGTGTCGACCTATCAAACACGGAACGACGTTTCCGTCCAGTAACCCGTTTCCAATCAGAATCTCCCATGAATGAATGTAAAAAACCGAAGCCTTATGCAAATAAATCCATTCGATTTGATTAAGGATTCAAAATAATTTTTTTTTTGGATTGAAGGGAGTTCTAGGGATTGAAAGGTGATTGGGGATTGAATTGAGAGGTGATTAGGGGTGTAGATGGCGTTTGATCCCGCCGGAAAGAAGATCGGATGACGGCGGCTCAGATATCTGGGGATTGTGTTTGAAAAATGAAAGTTTGAATTGTAAAATATAAAAATATAAAACAATCGCTATATAGGAGAAATTTTGTTTTAAAACACTGTAAATTGCAGGTCTCAATCAAAATATTTGTAATTTTAATTGAATTCTGAATTAAAATTATTATTGTATAATCTATTTTCATAAACATATACCAGTTATAATACCTAACGCATGGAGTTTTGACAAAAAAAATTATTCTGTATTAATACTAAATATTGTGTCTATAAAAGTAATTGCATATAATTATATAGTTATAAGTTTCGTGCACGTATGAAGTTTACACATAAATCAAATTTATTTTAACATTTTAGTTCAGTATATACACATATAAGAATTTGCCCATTAAAATTGTGATATAAGTACAACTAATACTTATGCACGAGTTTTTCATTATGCATTATTATCTATTAGAATTTGGTAAAATATTTGTAAAAATTTCTGTTAGGTAACTCAAGATTTAATTTTATTTAGCTGATAAAGATGTTAATGTTGTTATTTAAATTTCACTATTAATATTATGTTGTACACATGATGCAAGTTTAATAGCACATAATGAGCGTTGATAAAGTTGAAGTATACTTTTTAAAGTTTTTTAAAATGTTTTTCTAAATATCCTTATATAAATAAATAAGAATTACATTTTTTGGGTAAAGGGTTTTCGATACCCGGTGAATAGAATAAATGAATAGAGAGTTAATTACATGACAGAGTGGACTTGCACCACTCTAGACCACTTTGCCGGAGCAAAACACCATTGCTTCGAACACACTCGAAACAAGCAGCCACTAAACATAACTAAAGCCTAGATCACTTGGACTTAAAATAGGGAAAGCTAAAATAAAAACACCAAGCCATCTATGACAAAAAAGAAAGATATGTGACATCATAAGGTATGTTCCAATATTGCAAGGTCTTCATGACATTGGAACTTCTTTTGAACCGCAAAGATATGAGCTTCATTCTAACAGTCTCGAAAATGACTTCACACAAGCGCTCCTCCTTCCTCGGGTCTGTAGAGAGTAAGCCATTATTCCTCTCTTGCCAAATGAAGTAAGTTGCGGCCGCAAACATAAGACGATAAACCACACTAACCAAAGAACGCGTGGAAGAGATGGAGATCAGCCATGATGTGATGTCTTCTAATTTTGAGGGAGTATTATGCATCCCAGCCTTAACATTAACAAGAATCCATACCTTCAAAGAATATGGGCATTGAAAAAACAAGTGCTCATGCGAATCCCGAGTCGTCTTACATAAAGGACACCGAAGCAGGTTTAAGTCGACGGATTCGCCGACATCCCATTGCCTCAACTTGTCTTGTGTCTTAAGTTTACGAGCCATAATAAGCCATAAATTAAATGCGTGTTTCGGAATACAAAAAGAGAACCAAACCATGCGAAACCACTAAACCTCCTGTCCTCGAGGACGAATCGATTCCCATACAGCCTTGACAATAAACTCACAAACAACAAAAATAGTATCTTTCCACATGATCTTATCTTGCGTATTAGCTACGAAAGTAGGAGTATTAACCTGGTTTAGGATTGAGGTATAAGTCGTACCAGGTAGCAGGATATAGCCAAGCACCATTGAACTCATCTCAACCAGCGATTCACCAAGATTAAAGCCTTGAGTTATCAGTGGCCGTGAAATGATTACGTAATGGGGAGTGATCACACCAATTATCGAACCAAAAAGACGTCTTCATTCCATTGCCTATATGGTGCCAAAAATAAGGACGAACGATGTCTCTAATTTGCATAATTTTACGCCAACCCCAACTTACATTCGACATAGCGGGCACATCCCAAAAACTTCGACCTTTTAACTTGTAGGCATGTATACAACGAACCCTGTTGGGAATTATACGTTTGAGTTGATAAGACAAAAAGAATGAAACAAGAGGGACTTAATACGACAAGAAGGAAACCTACAAAAAGATAGAAGGACTTGCTTGCAAAAGAAGTTTTATTACTTAGTCCTTAGTAGAGATTTGTAAACCCTAATCCTCTAGTATATAAAGAGGACATGGGGTGTAGGTTTTATTAATTATGTCTTCCATAATGTAGTCGACTAGTAAAGGTGTGTGTGTGTGTAACCTAGGGCGTGTAGTTTATTGTAAACGCCTAGGTTATTAGTTTAGTTATTAGTTTAGTTATCTAGACGTGTTCCTATAAACGTCTAAGATTAGTTAGTGTTAGTGATTGAAAACCTTGTGTCAATAACAATTATGTTTTGATTTATCCGCTGCGTATTGTCATTGTTATTGTTAAACCCTAAGGCTCATAAACGATCTTATCAATTGGTATCAGAGCTTGGGGAGCTCGTTACCTAGGGATTCACAAGGTTTCTTGGCGAAAAAGAACGAAGAAAATCGATTTTTTGCAAAATTCGCAACTTTTCTGCAGCACAATTTTCAAGAGGGCATAACTTTTTAATGAACCGTTCGATCGGGCTAAAATTCGAACTGGAGCTTCTTGGTATATCTATCTTTAATCTCACAGAAGGGATTTTTGATTTGAGCTCTCAATCAAAAGTTATAAGCTGTCGAAGTCTGCTGCTGAAACTGAAAAAATTTCGTAAGGTTACTACAACACTATTTTGAAACGATCATAACTTTTTCGTTAACCGTTGGATCGTGACGAAATTTTTGGTGGACATTCTCCATATAGCCATCTAACTTTCCACCGAAGGGGTCTTCGATCTGAGCTATTATGTGAAAGTACTGCTTAAAGTATTGCTCTAAGTTCAAAGTACTGCTTGGAGGTTTCACAAATCTTGTTACCACTTTCAAAAGTAATCGCGTTGTGACGAAGTATGCTTGTTTGACGAAATCTTGCTCTTGGAAAAATGCGCTTCTCATTCAAAGTACTGCTGCTTATTCGACAGATCTTGCTAAACGAAGATATTGATTTGAGGGGAAGTCAAGCATGATATTTGTTATGGATTTTTTTACTACACACTTTGACACTGGGAGTTTGATTTTTGTTCTTAAAAGATTTTAAAAGAAGTTGATTTTATTGAAGAATTGATTACGAAGAGGATTATTTATCACTTATTTGAAGGTGAAGTGGAATTACTTGGATACGTGTTTTATCATACCTTTTAGCAGGAGGTAACTTGTTCGTGCTTCAATGATTATGACAAAGAATTGACATAACACTGGAAAAGGAGGCGTTATTGTGCTCATTGATTATCGTCAAGAGGTTGAGGTCTCCCTATACATAGGTATACGTTCAATGTCATCTATAGTGCAAGATATAAGATACAAGTTTGGGTTATTTTACTTCTTCATCAAGTTGGTTATACTTAGTTTTCTTCATTAGTTATCATTACATGGAGCCTACAGATTTGAAGAATCAAGAAGATGGTTAACATATGGGTTTCAGGAGAAGCTTATTGTTAAATGTTTAACCATCTACATGCATCACTCAAGGGGAAGTGTTTGATTTTTACTATTGTTGATCATTATTACTACTGCTAGTTGGAGTTTTCTATTGTTTTGGATTCATTTTCATATGATGTAATGGTGGGCGATTGGAAGCATTGGAAGTCTTAGATTGGAAGTATGATATTGGTTCGTGGTGGTCAAGATCATTATTTGCATACGTTCCTTATTTGGATAATAACAAAAAGGGAAAGAGATGTTTGAGTGGCATGACATGGATTAAGGGGAAGACAAAGGAAGACATACTTGTTTCATTCATGGTGAGATCCATGATCTCAATTTCTCTACTTTGTCTAGGGAAGTTCGTTCAAGAATGGTTTTGTCATTATCAACTAGGGGAAGATTGTAGGGAATTATACGTTTGAGTTGATAAGACAAAAAGAATGAAACAAGAGGGACTTAATACGACAAGAAGGAAACCTACAAAAATATGGAAGGACTTGCTTGCAAAAGAAGTTTTATTATTTAGTCCTTAGTAGAGATTTGTAAACCCTAATCCTCTAGTATATAAAGAGGACATGGGGTGTAGGTTTTATTAATTATGTCTTCCATAATGTAGTCGACTAGTAAAGGTGTGTGTGTGTAACATAGGGCGTGTAGTTTATTGTAAACGCCTAGGTTATTAGTTTAGTTATCTAGACGTGTTCCTATAAACGTCTAAGATTAGTTAGTGTTAGTGATTGAAAACCTTGTGTCAATAACAATTATGTTTTGATTTATCCGCTGCGTATTTTCATTGTTATTGTTAAACCCTAAGGCTCATAAACGATCTTATCAAACCCACATAGACTCCTTGCAAGACAATATGTTCCAAATATGAGTTGTCATCAATGCAACATTGAATTTCTCCAGGTTTCGTATACCAAGGCCCCTTCATATTTAGGAAGGCATAATTTTTCCCACGCGATTTTTGCTTTGCCTCTTTTCATATCACCATGACACCAAAGGAACCCACGCATTAATTGTTCTATGTCATGTATGATACGAATAGGCAAAATAAACATCGAAGCCCAATAACTATGCATAGAGGAAATTACCGATAGCACAAGTTGAAGTCTACCTGCAAACGATAAACTTTTGTTCTTCCAATCTCCAATTCGGTTTTGCACCCTTTCAACAAGAATTTTGCAATCTTTATAGAGAAGACGAGATGATATAAGTGGGACTCCAATGTACTTAATGGGGAGAATTCCAGCTTCAAAAGGCATAATATTAAAAATAGACATTTTGATATGATTACGCACACTACAAAAGAAAGCGGTACTCTTTGGGACACTAGGAACCAAGCCTGAAACCGACTTAAATTCATCCAAAGCCTCCATAATTGTACGGGCTGAATCAACATCACCACGAGCGAATAAGATCAAATCATCTGCAAAACATACGTTAATAATTTTTTGATCGTGACAATACTTATGGTATTGAAAATTCTCATTGGACCGAACTTTACGCTTAAGAATAAGAGTTAACATTTCCATGACCAATGTGAAAAGGTACGGGGACATAAGATCTCCTTGCCTTAAGCCTCTCTTGCCCTTAAAATAACCGTGTAGATCACCATTAATGCACAAAGAGAAAGAAGCTGATGACACACATGTCATAGTCCAATTAATCAACTTCGAATGAAAACCAAACTCATAAAGAATGTGACGTAAAAAATGCCAATCCACCGTATTATAAGCTTTTTGAATATCAACTTTGAACGCACATCTTGGAGGACCTTTGTTCAGATGATAGTTATGCATAAGCTCTTGCGTAAGTAAAATATTATCGGATATACTTCTTCCCGGAATAAATGCCGATTGGTTATCACTCACAACATCATCAAGACCTTCTTTCAAACGATTAGTAATAATTTTACTAATACATTTATATAGCACATTGCAACATGAAATGGGGCGGTAATCATTAATTCGAGAAGGCGTAGATACCTTAGGAATAAGAGCAAGAACCGTATGATTTAACTCCTGGGGAAGCTTCCCATTTGTAAAGAAATCCCCGAATAGCACAACAAACGTCGACACCCACTATATCCCACGACTTTTTAAAGAAAAGAGAAGTATAACCATCTGTACCGGGCGCTTTATCATTTCCAATAGAGAACATTGCGTCTTTTATTTACTTGTTAGACACTTCACGACACATAAATAAAGCCTTTCTAGGATCCACCTTTTTTCAAAACAAATTAGTAGTATCTAAAGCCACTGTATTCCCTTCTACACCAAGAAACGACAGAGTAGTGATTAACAAAAGCTTTAGCAACATTTTGACCATCATGAAAAAGGTTATTCACATCAGTAACAGCTTCTATGCGGCATCTGTTGACTCGCGATTTCAACATTTTATGAAAGTATGCCGTATTCGAGGCACCCTCTTTAAGCCAATCAACCTTCGCTTTTTGTTTCAAAAAACGCTCTTCATCGAGGGCAGCCTCTTTAAAAGCCTTTAGGTAACGAGCTTGCTCTTCACGTAAAAGAGTAGACAAAGGATCATTATCAAGCGCCTTCTGGACCTCGACTATTTATTTTTATATTAAAGTAACCCGTGCTTATAATTTGATAATTATATTTTCGTTTTCAGTAATTTAGCCGTATTTAAAATGAAAACTCGTGTCCACATAGGTTAAACTTTTAAAAATGAAAGAAATAAGTACTTATTGAACGTATATAGTACAAAAAAATTGATACTTATAATCTTATGCAAATTTATATGTTGTTATTTTAAGACAACATATACACTGTATTGTTTAAGATATAAAGTATAAATGGTATAAAGTATAAGGGGGTATTTGTTTATAATCCAAAGTTATTAAAAAACATGAAGGATTATAATATTACACTTAACTTTATATAATTTTTAAAAATTCAACCACTAAAGTTTTATTAATTACCTCATCTTTTTTTAAGTTTTTGTTTTCATAAATTTGACACCTATATTTTTATGTTGTTTTTTTATCAACCAAATTTCTCCACCAAATTTATTAAAGTTTGACCGAAATCAATTTAATTTTGACTTTTATTAATCAATCATATCACACAATTTTGCTTACTTGGCGAAATCGGCTCTCTTCTATTGCCTCAATTGGTTTTTCAATAAGAATGAATTAACAAAATCACTTCAAAATTATGTAATTTTTTTATTTTATTATTTATTATATAAAAGATTATGATTTTGAAGCACATGATATACACCAAACTAATAAGTATCCTTTATTTTAACCATAACATGGCATCATCACAAGTGATCACGTATTATTATTTCCGCAAAAAGTATCATTTCAACAAGACGCAAACAGGAAGAAGAAGAAAAAATACTAATAAAATAATTGAACTAATTTGATATTGCAATGGTTGGTGGAAACTTCATTATGCCATTATATATAGGTGCCCATGACACACCACTTTTTGCCAAAACAATTTTCCAATTTCCACAATGGCCAAAATTTTCCATTGCATCATTTTCCCCCTCCTCATGATCACCATTTCGCAATCTTTTATCACTACCCGAGCCGACCCAAGGTTCTTACAATCTGTAAAACTGAACCCAATGAAGCTCAATACCGAAAAACTAAGTCACTTTAAGTTCTACTGGCACGATACGATAAGCGGACCTAATCCAACAGTAGTAAACATAGTGCAACCTCCAGTTAACAACAAAACGAAACCTACAGGCTTTGACATGATCAACATGATCGATGATGCAATGACCGAAAAGCCCGAAATAGGTTCCAAGTTATTAGGAAGAGCACAAGGGTTTTATGGACAAGCTTCACAAGAGGAAATAGGGTTACTTATGGCTATGAACTTTTTATTTACGACTGGAAAATATAATGGGAGTACTTTGACGATTATGGGTCGAAATCCTGTGTTACATAAGGTGAGGGAAATGCGTGGGCTTTTAGATTTGCTAGAGGTTATGTTCAAGCTAGTACACATACTTTGGATTTGAAAACTGGAGATGCAGTTGTTGAGTATAATGCTTATGTGTTGCATTATTGATATGATGTTGTTTATGTTTTGATGCAACATGTGAAATTAGTCTTGTTACTTTTTTTTTTTTCCTTCTTCGTTGTTTTTGTTTTGGAGTGATGAGTGATAAATTATACTCCGTAGTCTTTTGTTATACTGTTAAGGTTGTTTCTGACTTAAATTATCATAATGGGTAGCTAGGAACACTTTATAATCATGATGTTGTTTATGTTTCTATGCAACTTGTTAATTAGTCTTTTGTTACTTTTTATTGGTTGATTTTGTTTTGGAGTGATGACTCATAAGCTCTTTTGTTGTTAGGAACACTTTAATCATGTTCTAGATGAAATGATTCTTGTGGTCTTGCTTTGTAGTAGTAGGTAGTTAGGTACCATATGACTATATGAGCATCTTATTTAATAAAGTGGGAATGTGTTTGAGTGTTTATAAATTTTCTTAATGTTATTTTTACCTATCATGTTTTCTTTTTGAGGGTTATACTATTAGATGATAAAATATATTAGTTGACTTAAGCTCGATTTTAAACTTAGGTTTATTAGAGCATTAGGTACTCTATGGTGCTCGTGGAAAAATTGGTGTCATATCAGTATTTTTTTTTTACTTACTAAAAAAAAAACTGACCACTTGGTTGGTGGGTATGGCACGAAACACTACCAACCGAGGCTTGGTGTCATGTTAGCGCCATTTGTGAGAGCGTTGTGGTACCAACCGAGGCTAAAACACATGAGTATCGAGCTTTTAGGGGAAGTTTTCTAGATATGTAATCTATAAACATTTGTTAATAATAAAGTAATTTATATTGGGTTTACATCATAAACATATATTAGGACGATATATATCTTATAAGTTCATTTGGAAAAGTACGTATTACGTTATTTTTTGTCGGGGTGGCAAGTCTTGACACGATCAACGGATTCAATCGTAACGTAAAATTAGAGAAATTGGTTCGATCATTTATTGAGTATTGAAAATCAGTCATGTCGTGTGCTCGATCTTGACATGATATATCAATGTTTTATTAGCATCTTTGATTGACCAATTCCAATATATTTGACATTAAGTTGCATCTTAAATTCTTGTTAAGTACCCTTTTTTTTTTTCTTCTGATATCTTTAGATTTTTTATTTTTTATTTTGAAAACTTGAAGAGAATATATTGGACTGCATGGTTTACTTTGACCTTTTGAGAAGAAAAAAGTTTAAGATAGCCCATCATATGATTTGGACACCAACAATAATAGTGACATGTACATTATTGCAACCCAAATCGTTTATACTACCTAAATAAAATAGCTTGTTTGGTCAACTTGACCAGGGGTGTGCATAAAATAGCTCACATACAGGTTTGGGCCTTATAATTGATTGCCTAATGTTTTAACACATAATTCGGGTAATACTCGCATCAACCAAAAACTAAAACCGAACCGAATTAAGAAAAAGCGAACCAAAATTGTAACTAAACCGAGCGAAATTAAATATTGAATTTTCGATTTTCGATTTTAATATGGATTTGGCAAATAAAAAGCAAACTGAAACGAAAAACAAATTCACATAAATGTATATATATATTTGACTAAAATACACCGTTGGTTCCTAAACTTGTACCAAAGAATCATGATGGGACAAAACTCGGTCTTTTTATCGTACGGGTCAAAAGTGGCCTTTAAATGCCAATTAGTCATTTGACAAAGTCAAAGTCGATTTTGTTTTGTAGTCGGGGTATTTTAGTCCATACACATTTATACTTTTATAACATTTATATTTTACCCCTTTTATCTTTTCGTCGCAGATCATCTCCCCAAATCATTCATCTCCCTAATTTTGACCCGTTTGCTTATGAAATGACCCATTCATGTTATGTTTATTTCAAACATGTCAAATGGATAAAAGGGATGTTTGGGATTTGCTTGTTTTAAGGTTATTACCTACATTGAAGTTAAAGAGGTATGGAAATGCTTATATCCTGCAGGAAAAAGAAAACAGATAGTAAATAACGTTAGGTCCATGTATTAGGATGTTCTACTGATAATAAATAACGTTAAAGGTCCAGGTATTTTAGGATGTTCTACTGATAGTAAACAACGTTAAAGGTAAATAAACATTTTGATAATAAGAGGGTGTTTGGGATTGCTTATTTTTTCTGCTTCTTCTGCTTATGAATGTAAATGTATATTCTTTCATGCCTTCAGTCCCATTAAAATATCAGTCATCTAGTTTTGTCAATCAGTATTGGTTGCACGAATCTTATCCGTTTGCATCTTTTCTTGGCCGTCTGATGATTTAAGTCGTTGGACAGTATCCATGCATCATGTTTGCTGGAATTACGATTGAACTTTGTGATATTGCTGGAATTCACATTGCTTCTTGTACATTTACATTGTTTAAACAACTTGTTTGACTATCAACAGCCTTATATCTGATAGTTGGCCAACCAAGTCCAATGGTTTTAAGGGTGTCACTACATTGTCAATGATCACAAATTTACACTTGTGGAATTGATTCCTAGTCACTGTAAGAGACTAAGAATTGATCGATAGCATCAAACAAACTCGTTACTCGAGAATCAAACAACAGTGATGTCAAGATTAACAATGCTATGTCCATTTTCTACCTACCTTATGAACAAAAGCAACAAATTAATATACGGAGAACACCTTAGCATCCGCTTGCCTTCTTCAGTTTATACTTTGATCCTATATCTTTGCATAATGCAAGCATGTAACTGTGGTCATTTTTCTTGTAAGGTTGTCTTTCACACTACTTGGTGACATGTAAAAACTTCTGCCTTTCTTTAATAAGTTTGTGTTCTGCATTTGTCCCACATAGGTGGTTAAAAGAAATGAAAGACCTTATAATATTTTCTTTAACCATAACTTCTAATTTTTGTAGATGTCTGACTTTATACAATTTCTATCAAAATCTAACAAACATGCCACTTTGTTACAAACCAATTCTACTAAACATTCATTTAAACAAACCAATTATGCTAAATAATAAATATAAAAGTTTAGAACAGATTTTGTAGTACACGAAATTAAGCGATCTTTCAAAATCTTCCGTATGAATTTCTACCTATATTATAAAGGAAGAGCTCAAAATTACTGTGGAGCTTCTAAAAAATGACACATCAGCAGCAAAGCACCCCTCAAATTTTGCCAAGTAAGCATGCAACAGTCGCTTACTGTTTGGCCTTTGAAACTTCTTACCTTGCAGTATGATGTAAAGTGATTAAATCACACACACCACCATTTTCTCATTCTTCCTCTCTCCTTTTTACCCTACTCTCTCTCATCAAATTTCTATGGAGCTGCGTTATACAATATGGTCGGTTAGCTTCTTTTGACTTTATGTTACTTTTGTTATATAATAATAGATTAATACCTTTTAATCATGAATTTTGTGTTCACATGACTAATTAGTTGTGTTTTAGTTCTCGTTGTGTCTTAGGTTTTGGAATTGATATTCTTGTGATGTTTCATTGGTTTTACGTTTTTGAGTTTTAAATATGTGCTTATATTACTGATTCTATTGGTTTGGTTGCAGATTTTGATTTTCAATGGACTAGCATGGTAAAAATGTTACGAGTTGTCGACTTGTCGTGTAGCAAGAATGTTTATAGAGGTTGTGTATATGGTCAAAAGTGGATCTATCACCTTGCACAGTTGAAATCTCATGTTAGAGAAAAATTTATCATTAACTTCAAATTTTTGGATGAAGACCCACTAAAACTTGTTAAAATACTGTTGTAGTCTTGGGTTTATCATTTGTTAGATCTTGCTAGATATATTATCATCAATGTCCTTTTTTCATATATTTCATCATTTTATGTCTCACTTTGTATTACATTGTCATATTTTTTTAAGTGAAATCTTTTTATATTTTTGAGTTTTTGTGTAAGATAAGTGTTAATGATATTATTTGCAGAAACATATGGCAATGAACATTGATTCTAGAAGAGATCAAGTGGAACGAGTATATATCGCGGGTGATTTTCTTGGTGCCAACATACAAAATTATATTCAAGTATCGTTAAGACGGATACATTGTTAAAAAGAATGTTGAGTGGATTTTAGGTAGGAACGGCTGTTGATGAATTATTTTGTGTTTATGTCTGTTATGGATTTTTTTTTAATTTATTTAATTGTTATAATTTTTGGCTACTAAACAGAATGTAAGGTTTGAGTAACCAAATATTCATTCTATAGCAAAGTAACCAAAATCATTGGTATACTTTTTACTTATAGTTGCATTTTATTTTTCTTGTTTTGTACCAGATAAAAGAAATTTTATGTTATCGTTGTTTTTATGTTGTACAGTAGAGGTGCTATGGTAGGATGGCAAAAAATCTTCAAAAATAAGTTGGTAAAGGTTTTGGTCATTAGATATGTCAGGTTGACTATTGAACCATCATGGCTTCTCTTCTCTCCTTACCGCTCTGTTATCGAGTTTTCTTTTGTGGGAATAGAAATGATAGGTAAAGAAAAGTAAAAGAAAAGTGGAAAGAAAAAAGAAAGTGGTATTTATATTCGTGTTCCGAGTTGAAAAGAAAATGAGCGGAAATGAAGGAAAATAAACAAAAGTCGTGTTCCGAGTTGAAAGGAAAAGAAAGAAAAAAAGAAAAAAATTATAGTTATGCCTTTTTAAACATAGAAATATATCTATAACAAAGATATATATAAAATAATGAAGGTTATATAACTTAGTTTATAATAAATAGTTTGTGTGTAAATTTGTTTCCTTTCAAATCGGCTTACATTTGGTAGGAAAATTTTATAGGAAAAAATAACTAATTTCCTATCAAATCATTCCTATTTCCTTTCCTTTCTCATTCGATACTTCTGAGAAACAGCGCCAGTTTCTATTTCATTTCATTTTCTTTTCTTCTTCCAAAAACTTCGAGAGCCTTGCCATCTTGTGTCTTATCCACATCAATTCATTCATTGAAAATAGATTATTAAAGAAATTGGTTTTACCTTGAACATTATTTTTTAATTTATCTTCTTGGATAGTATTCATAATTTGCTCCATTATTTGTGAAATATTTGTTACTTTAGTGACAACATTTGTAGTATTATAATTGCCGCATTGGTGTGACTTGTGAGTGTGAATCATAGGTGACATTATTGTTAATGAATCACAAGTAAAGTTATTTCAATATCAAGAGATAAACCGGTTTGGTATAAGAATGAAAAGAGGAGCATGATTATAGATAAACAGTGGTCATAAGTCTTTGTGCATAGTTGAAAAAAATAGTTAAAAAGATCTGATATCACTATGGGTCTATGTATGGCACCATCTGTCCATCTTGTCATATCCTCAAAGTGTAGTTTTTTTAAGTTAAAATGTAAAAAGAGAATAGTAGAACACTGGTTTATAGACTTTAACGAGAATGGAGTGGGTGATAGCCACAACTGTCGAGGGCATTCATATGTCCATATCCTATGATATTTACATATTTAAAACCTTGTTTTAAGAGCATTGTACGTCATCACGTTAAAAACTTTGTGTTTGGGGATATATATTATTTAGATGGAGATAATATCTAACATCTATTATGCATATGATAGTTGAATGCTAACTTAGGCTTAATTTTAGGCTTAAAATCAACCGACATCATTTGATGGTTATAGATAGGACATTTATTTTATTCTTAAAATAATGCCGTTGCTTTTTTAAAATTAGCAAGTTTAGGTACTATATCATTTTCATTATGCATATATTATCAAATCACTTATCTTCCTTTGTTCTATCACATGTCATAATTATATTGGAGATGTCTAACCATGCCCAGGGCATTGGTTAAAGATTGCTCTCAAACTTTTATTAACAAATTAAGCATAATTGTATATGCATATTTGGACGAGGGACCGTAAATATTTTATATAAGCAAAAGGATAATCTTAACCGTCCCAGGCATTGGTTAGACATTCCCTTATATTAATGATAAATGAGTATTTTTTTCTCAAATGTTTGAGAGTATTATAAATGTATTCAAAATATTGCCAAATTTGCTATTTTTTGTTAATATAAGTATACAACCACTTGTGAAGTTGTGATCAGGTACATATGCCACCATGACAGATTTGGAAAGCTACATGTCTGTTACAGTAATATTTAGAAAACAAATATATATCATTACAAATAAAAACTTTTGTACAAGACATGTAATATTTTGAGTACACATGTCACAATAAAACATTTGCAAAATTATATTTATATTGTATAGCTTATAGCTTTAATTTTATCCACAGTGATAATTGATATAATTTTACCTCTTCTAATTAGATACCAAAAAAGGTTTTTTTGAAAACCGACATGTAACGATTTATAAAAACATCAAATTTTAACATCCGGGGCCGTGCTTAGCACGGCCAAAAAGGCTCACTAGTTGTATTGATATGATAACTAGTTTACATTGCTTTTTATCTATTGTTAAATTTAGAGAAACCTGACTTGTATAAATGCCTTATTTGTTTCTTGTTCAGTACGCAAAAATCTGATGATGTTCGTTTTTTCAAACCAATTCTACTAAACATTCATTTTAACAAACCTATTATGCTAAATATTTGTAAAATGCACATTAACATTTCTATTGTGGAGATGAATGATTTGGGGAGATGATGACGAGGATGAAAGATGAAGGGGTAAAATATAAATGTGTTATAAAAGTATAAATGTATGAATTTAAAATATTACCAACTACAAAACAAAATCGGACTTTGACTTTGAAGGTAATTGGCATTTAAAGTGAGGTTTGGACCAATGGCGATGAAAAGCCGAGTTTTGTCGTCGTGATCTTTGAATTACAGTTTAGGGACCAACGGTGTATTTTAGTCTATATATTTTCTTTTATATTTATATAAAGAAAAAACATCAAAACTCTTTCATAGTATGAATACAACATTTTTTAAGGCTGATTTTTTTCTTCTAAAAATCTATATAAATAAATAAATGACTAAAATACATGGTTGGTCCCTAAACTTGTCAAACCGCTTCGCGATGGGACAAAACTCGGCGTTATCATTGCCGGAGGTCCAAACCTTAAATGCCAAACTCGTCCCTTGAGGGATTGGCATAGTCAACTTTAATTTTGGATTTCCTTGAGGGTTTAATAGACCATTCACATTTTTACCCAACCTTCACCCATGGACCAATTGTAATTATGCCTACTAGCCGTTTCTTCTGATACGCTTGCATTTAATTTGCGAACCATACACCACCCACAAATAACTTTACCAATCATAATACACCATTATCGAAGCGATAAAGTCAAATCGAATCTAATCGTCATTTCGAACTCAAAAGACCAACCTAACTTCAAAACAACCATGTCGATCGATCATATTAGCAACATGCCAGATGTAGTGATCACTAACATTTTGAATCGGTTGCCTTTGTTAGAAGCGGTGAGAACCTCTAGTTTAGCTGGCTTGGAGGTCTAAGTAGACTTTGCTCACCGATGTCATAGTTGATGAGGATTTCTTTTATTATTTAACGTATGAGTTTGATGAGAGGCATGTTACTAGATTCTTAAATCGGATTATGGGTCCAATAAGAAAGTTTGTCTTCGTTGTAGAGCCAAGATCAATGATTGGAATAGACAACTTTCATTATGAAGAGATTCGTGAGTGGCTATAGAATTTGGCTGAGCATGAAATTGAGGAGCTGATTATTACAACCGGTATGGTGACCCGGTCACGTTCCCAACCACTTTACTCTCATAGTGAGTTGAAACATCGGTACTTCATGTTTGTAACACTAACCCGACAAGGGTAGAAGTGTCACATTCGGTGTTATATCGGAACATACGCATTAAAAAGCGGAGTCTTAAGAATAAAAGTATCAAGTCATTTAAACAATGACTTACAAGGAAATTTACATAATCCAAAATAAAAAGAAAAACTCAAAACAAAAGCTCTTCAAAATAAGTCCCAAAGTAATAAGGTACTAGGGTTGGTCCACTCGGATAATCCAACTCTGGCCATCAAGCCCATCTTCAAATCTAAAACTGCCAAGAGGAAAGAAATGCGGTGAGCTTAAAAGCCCGATTGAACAGATATAACAGAACGAAAGCTAAATAAAATCTGAAATGCAAAATGAAACAAAGGAAACGGATAACAATCGCGTGAAATGAGAATAATGAGTCAATGAGGATCTGCGAACACAATTTCTGAGATATCCAAAACGAACGACTAAGAAGGAGAACGAAGCAAAACAAGTGACATATAAACAAGCACATACAAACCAGGCATACAAGACTGAAACATAAGCAAGTATAGCGGTAGTAGCATCCACACAACATATATGTCATACAATCAATTGAAATCGAGGAGACATACAAGCCAAGATGTCTACGAGAAAAGCGAGCAGATTAATTAATAAGTGAGCATGGCAATTCCCACGAGGTCAAAAACCCTAGTTGAAGACATAATCGGTATCATAACTGTAGTCAAACATGGCAGTCTACGTAACAAGTAGGAATACAGTATGAACACTATAATTAAATGAATTAAATACATAGCGGGCAATTAAAAAGTTAACAAGCTAGACTTCATAAGTTGAACCATTTACCCAATCAATAAGTAGCATAAGCAATGCAAACATGGCGAGGTCAACAACAAGCGAATGGACACCGGATAGTCATAGTCCACGAGATAAATCGAACAAGGTACAAAAGATAAACAGATCAACAATCGTTCACACAAGTATGCGGTTACGAGACAAATCAAAGGATCACATAACAGGTAAATAGCATATCATCGATGACAACGGGTAAATCTTATAGCATACATACATATCATACATAATATCGGTAATCAAAGTATAAACATGAATATCATAATCAATCCAATGACATATAATAACCCGTGCATTGAATGGAACCATAGTTAGAAATATGAATGAAAGTGTGACAGATCAATGTAATGGAGTATCTATATCTTGGTAAAAGTGAATCATATAAAGGTATTGAGTAATGAACAAGTAATCTGATTATGGTGCGTTGGGGAATACGAAAGGTACAATATAGGTTTATTAAAAGTGTAAGGGTTATCAGAAATCTACCCGAGCCGGGAAACATATCATATCATATCATATCATAAAGTAGCCATTGTATTGGAGGGTGATAGGAATACCATACATAATAGGAGGAGACCTCAGTAACAAATGGAGTAGCTAGCTCCGGAATTGTGAAGCGCTATTACACCGACATCATTCACCATATCATAAACAACGTATCGAGATCAAATCCCTCGAACATATCATATCTAGGATGCATTCATACGCCCCCCGGAACAAAATGGCCAAATCATATAAATATCATATCATATCATAATGGGGACGGTGTACAACATCACTGCGTGCACAACTGAGTCATGCCATTGGTGCATCAATGACATGGTCATGTTACCTTCATGACTAGGAACATATTTGGCTGGGTATCAAACCGTGGGTCAAAGCATAATCATATCATATCATATCATAAGGGTTCATATCAAAGTTCATATCGAGTTCATATCGAGTTCATATCGAGTTCATATCGAGTTCATATCGAGGAGAGCATAGCAAGGTCATGGGAAGTAATAAGGAGGCTCAGAGTAAAAGCATAACAGTTCAAGCTAGTATCGAAAGATGTATATGAATCATGAGAAACCTTAAGAGGTAAGGTCAGAATATCTGTACCTTAATGCCAATGAAAGCAAACTAATGAATGAACACGAAGACACAACGTCCACGTCTCCTCAACGAATCTACACGATAATGATCGATTACTATTTAGGGCTCATCGTTATTTATATTTCATAATTAGGTTTCCTTTTTAATTTTAGAAACTTTCTAGCAATTTCTATAGTAAATCGAATTAGGGTTTTTACGAATAGGTAATAATTAGATTTAGGGCTTATAAAACGTAATAACTTCAAATGATTCAATTAGGATTTTTAACGAAATTTATTTCCATAATGGTCAAATTAGAGTTTCTTAGACATTTAGGTACGTTTAATAAATATCTTAGTTATAATTAGATTTTAAAGGATTTTAAATGACATTTTAATAAGGTATAGGGATTACGTCATAATGATAATCAAAATATAAGGTTAAATGTGTCAATGTAACATAGTTTAAGGTTTATTGCGACAAGTACTATATATTAACACTCAATAATATTATTATTATGATAGTCTAAGGTGTAAAACGTCAATTCATAATAGTTAAAAGTTTGCATGTGACCAAATCTTAAACATGAGGGTTGAAAGTGAAAAATATTACATAACTAACATGAATTTAAACCATGCGAAATTAATTTCTTTGATACATGTTACATCTTCTTTTTTTTCACTAGATAGCATAATCTCGACATACTTCACACTTGCTCAGGTTCACAATATTCCAGTTCACGACTAGTTAAACATAAACGGACTAACACCTTGCCCGTCTCCAGACCCACTTTCCAAATACAAAATGACACACACAAAAATTCCGCGATCTCCCTCAAAGTTACCCCCGAGACCATGTTATACTTTCATTTGAACATCATATACTAACATAGTGTAATTTATGATTAATGTGTGCTTGATTTATATATAGCAGGTTAGATATAATATGATTCCAAAACACACTTCTTAATGCCATGTATAACACATTTAAATTTCAAGATCTTAACTTATGGTTTCATTAGGTGGCGTTAACACCCTCTTTGGTCAATTCCATTCGAAAGTTATACCTAGTAATGTTATGATTTTATGTGATAACAAGGATGTCATTATGTGATAATAAAACTTCGAAAATGTGCACATCCGTCCATGGTACGATACAGATTTAATAGACATAGGAACAAATATGATGCGAAAAGATTGTTACCCTTGTGGCGTGAAAGGAAGAAGAATGACGAGATAGGGCACCCAGCTCCACGACCAGCCTCCATCATGGAAGCTTAGGACACCCACGACCTGCAGTGGCACCGATGACCAAGGACAACCAGACCGACAAGTCTCCTTGGTTTTCAAAACTCTGGCTTGAGAAATAAAAGATCCACGACAAGGCTTTTCTTGTTGACCCAAAATCCACGACTCATGGCACCTATCCGACCCCTTGAATCATAGTTACAAGATATTTTCTTGCTTTGAGTTTCAAATGAAAATGGAGGAAAAGACTTATGCCGTCACTTGGTAGAGAAAAGAGATTAGGGTTTCTTTGTGATGTATATTGATAGTTATGAGGTGAATGGGAGATCAATTTGGAAAATAAAAGGGGTGATGGAATATTTGATTTGGCGTAAATCAAGGCCTACCAAAGTGGGAGAATTTGTTAATTTCCATATTTATCATTTTGTCAACCAAGTTAATGTATTTGGTCCTCTTTATGGTTTAAGTTAAATTGTACATGTAACATGATGCTTAGAAATAAATAAAATTTGTAACATTTACTTGTAGTCGCAAATAAAATATATTCATCATAGTTGGCGTAATTTATTTATGAGACAAGTGTTAAACTATTTAACTTGAAATTAGCGTGTTTTACAGTTTTAAGTAATTATTTAACGAGGGGCAATTTAGTCATTTATCACGTTTGAGATTTTAGGGTTTTACAACTCTTCCCACAAAAGAAAATTTTAGTCCTCGAAAATTGAAATTAAATAGCGATTACTGCCAGGACGTAGCCATTAAGTAACAGTCTCACACGGATCATAACGATTCGGTTCCAGCGTGCAAAACTTATACATAATAGATGTCGGTGAAAATCTCAAGTAAGAGGAGTGCAATTTCAAAGCGAACATGATGGTCAAAGGATATCGGATATAAGTCCTAGTCCATTCAGCATTTTACCAACCCCAAGCATTTCACAAGATGTCGTATGATTTCAATAAGGTCAAATTATATGATCTCGGTATTATCACGTTGATCAGGCGTCATAATACTTGCATCAAATAACAAGTCCTTATTGTCATCATATTACACTTCGGTCATGACAAAACACATAACCAATACCACAACAAAACATATCACATACAGATAACAAGTAACATGCCAGCGAGACCAAATTCATATACGAGCATAAACCATATCAAGCAACTTACCATATCACCAAAGAAGAGGCCACCAACTAGTTAAAGCGGTTCCTCATGACTCATTCTTGACGATTCAAAGGAAAAGCGAGATATTAGCAAAATGCCAAAAGCGATAAACTTCACGATTCAAGCGAATTACGAGCGAATCAAGAAAAGTATCTGCCGATCAAAATCACATAGCAAGATATCAAATGCGCAAAGCATTATGACAAAATGAATGAGGTAACACTAGTTGCGCCAATCATATGAAATAGATGAACCTTCGTACCGGTTGAATCTTTTCTCCGTCTTTTCGTCTTTGGTTGATCGTCGGCTCCTCAGTGACATCGATGTCTCCGGCCGTATGGCCATTAAACCGCGCTTCACCGAATCTCTCCGGTGAAGCTGACTGCGACAGCGAGAACCGGCACCATCATCTTCGGCTCTCGAGAAATCTCCATCTAACGATCGACAAGCGGACGCGAACAAAATAACCAAATCAATCTGCGAAAAGAAGGCCGCTTGATGAAGACAAAAGATTATAGTCAAATCGAAGAACAATGAAGAGGAATGAGGAAGAGGTGAGCGAGCGGAAGCCTAGTGTCTACAAAAATCCTCACGGAGTCAATCCTAAGGCCAACAAGGCGAAACACGGGCTGCGATACCATAATTGTAACACGACCGACAAGGTAGAAGGTGTCACGATACGGTGTTATATCAGAATATCTGGTTAAAGAGATCTTAAGAATAAAGTATCAAGTCATTTAAACAATGACTTACAAGGAAATTACATAATCAAAATAAAAAGAAAAACTCAAAACAAAGCTCTTCAAAATAAGTCCCAGTAATAAGGTACTAGGGTTGGTCCGCTCGAGATAATCCAACTCTCGACCCATCAAGCCATCTTCAAATCTAAAGAGCACATGCCGCAGGGAAAAGAAATGCGGTGAGGCTTAAAAGCCGATTGAGCGGATATAACCATGCAAGCTAAATAAAATCACGAAATGCAAAATGAAACAAAGGAAGCGGATAACACGCGATCGCGTGAAATGAGAATAATGAGTCAATGAGGATCTGCGAACACAATTTTACTGATATCCAAAGCGAGCGGCTAAGAAGGAGCGAAGCAAAACAAAGCATTGATGACATATAAACAAGCACACGCTCTGACCGGGCATAAAATTTTGAGAACAAAACCTAAGCAAGTATAGCGGTATTAGCATCCACACAACATATATGTCATACAATCAATTCGGAAATCGGGGAGACATACAAACCAAGCAGATGTCTACGAGGCGGGAAGCAATTAATTAATAAGTGAGCATGGCAATTCACGGAGTCAAAACCCAGTTGAAGACATGTCGGTATATCATAACGGTAGTCAAAACATGGCGGTCATACGTAACAAGTAGGAATCTGATATGAACACTATAATGAAATGAATTAAATACATAGCAGGGCAATTAAACAAGTTAACAAGCTAGACTTCATAAGTTGAACCATTTACCCAATCAAACATAGCATAGCAAATGCAAACATGGCGAGGTCAACAAGCGAGATAAGGACACCACGGATAGTCATAGTCCCGAGATAAATCGAACAGGTACAAAAGATAAGCGGATCAACAATCGATTTCACACAAATTGCGGTTACCGAGACAAATCAAAGGATCACATAGGTAAGATAGCATATCATCATATGACAACAGGTAAATCTTATATCACATACATACATATCATACATAGTGTCGGTAGTCGTATAAACATGAATATCATAATCAATCCAATGACATATAATAACGATGCGTGAATGGAACCATAGTCCGAAATAGCGGAATGAAAGTGTGACAGATCAATGTAATGGAGTATCTATATCTTGGTAAAAGTGAATCATATAAGGTATTGAGTAATGAACAAGTAATACAGATTATGGTGCGTTGGGGAATCCGGAAGGTACAATATAGGTTTATCAAAAGTGTAAGGGTATAGAGAATCTACAGGCAGGAAACATATCATATCATATCATATCATAAAGTAGCCATTGTATTGAGGAGGGTGACCTCGGAATACCATACATAATAGGAGGAGACCTCATTAACAAATGGAGTAGCTAGCTCGAGATTGTGAAGGCGTGTATTGCGACATCATTCACCATATCATAAACAATGTCGGATCAAATCCGAACATATCATGGATGCATCCATACGCGAACAAAATGGCCAAATCATATACATATCATATCATATCATAATGGGGACGATGTACAACATCACTGCGTTATGCCAGGTCATACCATTGGTGCATCAATGACATGGTCATGTTACCTTCATGACTAGGAACACATATTTGGCTGGGTATCAAGCGGGACGTCAAAGCATAATCAAATCATATCATAAGGGTTCATATCAAAGTTCATATCAAAGTTCATATCGAGTTCATATCGAGTTCATATCGAGTTCATATCGAGTTCATATCGGAGGAAGCATAGCAAGGTCATGGGAAGCCTAATAAGGAGGCTTAGAGTAAAGCATAACGATTCAAGCTAGTATCGAAAGATGTATCACGATCATGAGAAACCTTAAGAGGTAAGGTGAATATCGTACCTTAATGCCAATGAAAGGAAAACAAGCGAATGAATGAACACGAAGACAACGTCCACGTCTCCTCCAGCGAATCTACGGATAATGATCGATTACTATTTAGGGCTCATCGTTATTTATATTTCATAATTAGGTTTCCTTTTTAATTTTAGAAACTTTCTAGCAATTTCTATAGTAAATGAATTAGGGTTTTTCCGAATAGGTAATAATTAGATTTAGGGCTTATAAAAAGTAATAACTTCAAATGATTCAATTAGGATTTTTAACGAAATTTATTTCCATAATGGTCAAATTAGAGTTTCTTAGACATTTAGGTACGTTTAATAAATATCTTAGTTATAATTAGATTTTAAAGGATTTTAAATGACATTTTAATAAGGTATAGGGTCGATCATAATGATAATCAAAATATAAGGTTAAATGTGTCAATGTAACATAGTTTAAGGTTTATTGCGACAAGTACTATATATTAACACTCAATAATATTATTATTATCATAGTCTAAGGTGTAAAACGTCAATTCATAATAGTTAAAAGTTTGCATGTGACCAAATCTTAAACATGATGGTTGAAGGTGAAAAATATTACATAACTAACATGAATTTAAACCATGCGAAATTAATTTCTTTGATACAGGTTACATCTTCTTTTTTCACTAGATAGCATAATCTCGACATACTTCACACTTTTCGCGGTTCACAATATTCCATGATTGACTAGTTAAACATGCAAACGGACTAACACCTTGCCCGTCTCCCGAACCACTTTCCAAATACAAATGACACACACAAAAATTCGCGATCTCCCTCAAAAGTTACCCAGGACCATGTTATACTTTCATTTGAACATCATATACTAACATAGTGTAATTTATGATTAATGTGTGCTTGATTTATAGCGGAGTTAGATATAATATGATTCCAAAACACACTTCTTAATGCCATGTATAACACATTTAAATTTCAAGATCTTAACTTATGGTTTCATTAGGCTGAAGCGTTAACACCCTCTTTGGTCCATTCCATTCGAAAGTTATACCTAGTAATGTTATGATTTTATGTGATAACAAGGATGTCATTATGTGATAATAAAACTCGAAAATACATGTCCATGGTACGACGGATTTAATAGACATAGGAACAAATATGATGTGAAAAGATTGTTACCCTTGTGACGTGAAAGGAAGAAGGGCGAGATCGGGGCACCCACTCCACGACCGGCCTCCATCATGGCTTAGGACACCGCGACGGCCCGGACCGATGACCAAGGACAACCAAGACCGACAAGTCTCCTTTTTCAAAACTCCCAGAAGAAATAAAAGATCCACGACAAGGCTTTTCTTGACCCAAAATCACGACTCATGGCACCCCTATCACGACCCCTTGAATCATAGTTACAAGATATTTTCTTGCTTTGAGTTTCAAATGAAAATGGAGGAAAAGACTTATGCGATCACTTGGTAGAAAAAGATTAGGGTTTCTTTGTGATGTATACGTGATAGTTATGAGGAGTGAATGGGAGATCAATTTGGAAAATAAAATTGATGGAATATTTGATTTGGCGTAAATCAAGGCCTACCAAAGTGGGAGAATTTGTTAATTTCCATATTTATCATTTTGTCAAAGGTTAATGTATTTGGTCCTCTTTATGGTTTAAGTTAAATTGTACATGTAACATGATGCTTAGAAATAAATAAAATTTGTAACATTTACTTGTAGTCGCAAATAAAATATATTCATCATAGTTGGCGTAATTTATTTATGAGACAAGTGTTAAACGTATTTAACGAAATTGCGTGTTTTCACGAGTTTTCGTAATTATTTAACTTGAGGGGCAATTTAGTCATTTATCACGTTTGAGATTTTAGGGTTTTACAATGTTTGTGGTATGGCTAGTTTGGAATATTTTCATGGCTTTCCAAATCTACCGAGCTTAGAATTAATTCATGTCAATTTTCTAAGCGGTACAGTTTGGGACTTTATTGTTGGTTGTCCCTCACTTGAGTCTCTTAAAATGAATCATCCTAGTACAAACGAGATGAGACTTTGGGATATTGTAAAAGTTAGGAATTTGAGGAAGTTAGATTTGAGATTGATTCGTTATAATGTTGTGGCGACAATCACAACATCGATATCTTTCACTGACAAGACTTCAAAATCTTGAGACCCTTACATTGGATTTTCATAATTGCACGGTAAGAACAATTTGAATTTTACACTTATGATTTTACAATGTTAAAGAAATGTGTAACAGTAATTACATTTAATCTTAAAAACTTGTTGTAGTTGATACGGGAAGCTAATTCTAGGATGAATGTCGTTTGTATCCACTGATTAAACTTAAGTCATCCCATGTCAATTTTGGGAATATTGTTATGTTATCGTTCATCATTGAAATGATTCGTGGATGTCCAAATTTGAAAATCTTTGGATACGAGTAAGTGTTTTGGAGTAATGCATATGTAGCAAATAAACATTCCTAAATTTCCATGTTTGTGTACCTCTCAACACGATTTGATTTTTTCGTTTAAACAAGCTTAGTGTTCTACCTTTGGAAAATTTTCCCAATGTTGTGAAGCGGAAACACATTCACCATGGCCGACTACATCTTGTGGTGTTTGAGCTTTTCCTAGAACATATCATGAATTAACTTTAATAAAGTTTATACTTGCGTGTTCCGGTCGCTAAAACAATGAATATCGAGCTCGTGATAGGAGTCATGATGGGAATGAAAATATCAAGAACAACTGAGTTGGCTAAGAAACGTTGAAACTCCATAGGCTTCCTACTGAAGTGGTAGATTTCTTTTAGTGTTTGTAGTTTATGTATGGGTTGAATACCCTATGACAATTAATGTTGCAAAATAGTTTTGGTATTTTGGTGCAGTATTGTTTATATGGTTTGCATAAAATAAGCTTGTTCATATGTTGTTGTTTGTGCGTATTGTAGGTGATGCAAGTTTGACATTCAAAAGTCAAACTTTCATTTACCATTTCAATTTGATTGTAGCAAGTAAAACTGCATTTTCAGTTTACTTTAGTTAGTCAATACTTGAAAATGGTGAATGGCTATTTTGTAGGTATTTGCATTTTGACTATGTAAAGTCAAAATTGCAAAATCATTACTCAAATATTTGACTTTGTAAAGTCAAAATTGCAAAACCATTACTCAATATTTGTTTTGGAGTTTATTGTTAATTTGATATGTTTTAGAAGTTTGACTTAAAAAAGTCAAACTTCTAATACATTGTGTTTAATCTTCAACTAAGTTGTAGTATCGTAGTAACTTGGCAACTTGAGGGTCCAATTGTGTATTTTACAGTGATTATTGGGCGGGAGTTTTAAGTATGACAACGACAACCAAGACAAATTCGGGGGCCGAGGTGTGAAAAAATCACTATTAGACCCTGACCGTCTCTTAGGAGACGCTATTAACTAGTGCACACCAAATGATAAACCCATTTACCACTTTTTCCACACACAAACAATTTTTCGATGGCGAGATTCCCCATTTTGAATGAACTCATGGAGGTTGGTGGTTCATCAACTTGAATGATCGTATGGTATGTGGTTTGAACAAGAGGCTGCACAACAAGGGGTTCTGAAAAGCTAGTTCTTGATGCATTGATCATCTGAAGAGTCATGAAGCGTAGGGAGTGATCGGGAATGAAGCTCTGGGACCTCGGGGAATTGGCGGACATTGTTGGATCGTGAGACAAAAATCCGATCAAGGCAAACACACCAACTTGTTCAACTCATACAGATTGTTGGTCAAACTGATAACATCAAATAGTCCTGAAAATTAAGTGTCGATTTCCCAGATAATGCTTGTAATTTATATCATATATTTATAGCTTGTTTCCATTGTTTTCCACTTTTAGGTAAATTCGAGCATTGGAGCTAAAGAGCAGGCTGGAGAAATATCTAAAGATTTATCACAGATGCTACTTTGAAGAAGTTACGGCATAACTTCGTCTGAGACATTCGGCGTAACTATTCGTGACTCGGAAAACCAACTTATCGGAAGGTTACGCGTAACTCTTCCCAAAGGTTCTGACGTAACTATATTAGGTCAAATGAGGTTCCATGGCTGACACTTACGCCGTAACTCACGCATCTACTGGCGGTTTATTTAGAAGACTACTGGCGTAACCACTCATTAGGTTCGCTACCGAGCAGATCTAGTGAAAAATACAAAGAAATAGAAGGTTACTGGCGTAACTCTTATTTTAGTTCTGCCGTAACCCATATCTAACCTATAAATACCCCAATTAACATTTCTAATCATCCCATTCCACACACACTTTCGAGAACGTGGGAAAAAGCTCAAGAGTCTAGAGGCATGTTTGTCTCAGGAGAAATCACTCCCCAACGATAAGCATTAGCGTTTTATATTTCTTTTACTTTCAATTCATGTATTTCGTACCTTTGAATATTGAATTGGTTTGCATGATTAATATGAACGGCTAAGCACCTCTTGGTGCTGGCCTAGTTATGATTCCTTAATTGTTTTGTTTGCATTTACTTTACTTACGTACAATTATTTCTAAGTGTATGCATGCATAGTTTATTGGTAGCCACCCTTGGTTGGGTAGTTTTGAATGGCGGTAGAGGCCAATTGCCTAGGAGATATAACGACTACTGAGGTGGCGGTGAGGACGGGAAGGGTAGATATGACCAGCGACCTTTTTACTTGCGATTTGACCCTGATCACCTATCGTTTGGATGAACTTAAGAATAGGGGGTGAGTGTCTAAGTTCCTAGGCGTTCACTATTATAAATCTAGCATATAGCGGTACTTAATGACTTGGCTTACGGGACCGGGAACAACGGGACTTATGAGGGACACGACTTCTCCGTGGTGGCATCTTTGCGATAGGTTAGGGCGAATTGACCAAATCGTCCTCGACTTTGATCCCACGAAGTAATTGGAAGTAAGTATATGTAGAAATAACTAGCTAGGAGGATTAACTAGGTTAGCACCACTCTCCTCTATTGATTTCCCTTTATCATTTATCTGCTTTATTCTGTCTTAGTAGTTTAATTAATTAAATCCCTATCAAGCTATTATTGTCGTGACACCTAGACTTAGTAATAATCCATCACTAGATCTTGGGACGACCTGGCTTTACCGATAACTACACTACATGACCAAGGGTACACTTGCCCGTTAATGCACTAGGGTAGACCATAGGTATGAGACTTTATAAATATTAAAACACGTCATAAAACCTGCATCAAGTTTTTAGGCATGCTATTTGGGGTTATTTTAGTTAATATTAAGTCTTTCATTTCGTTTTAAACTTTTTCTCGATCATATTTCAAGTTTTAGTACTATGGAAGTTGTTAACATTGATGACCTCGCTATTGAGGAATACTTGGCGTTGACAGAAAGGAACAAGGAAGCCGGGTCTCGTAAGACCGGCAAGCTGGAGCGGATGTCGTTCGAAATCAAAGACCAATTTATGAGGGAGCTTCGTGCTAACCCTTTTGGAAACAGGGCGAAGATGCATATGAGCACGTTGAAAATGTCCTATACATTGCTAGCCTTTTCAACATTAAGGCATGTCTCATGATCTTTGTTATGCTAAGCGTATTCCTATGACTCTTACTTTATGAAAGATGGTCGAAAGATTATTGCCGGGGCATTAATACTTGGGCTCTACTTAAAAACACTTTATTCAAAGATATTTACGTGTGAAGAATTTCTTGACTTTTGGAGATCCATAATTTCAAACAAGAAGACAACGAACGTTGTATCAAACTGGATAGATACAGCGATCTCCTTTACAAGTGTCCTACAAATGATGAACAACCAGTGAGAAGGTCAACATTTTCTACAAAGGAATTAACTACAAGGCAAATGTTGGACTATCAAGGACCTATCCGAACATGACTCCTACTCTTGCAATTGAAGCCATTCAAAAAATGGCGGATCACTCTAAAAAATGGCACGAAGGAGGAAGTAAAAGAAACCAAACCGGAAGTTTTGACAAAATTGCAGCAATCGCCAGTAAAATTGAAAATCTTAGTCGAGATATCTGAAGGTCGGAAAAACCGTTCATGCCATCCAAGTGGTTGTGGTGGGAAGACATCTAACGAAAAATTGTCCTCATATCGACGAAGAAAATATTGAAGAAGCTAAGTATGGAGAAAATCGACCGTTTTACGGAGATAATCGAAATAATAATGGATATCGTGGAAATTACAACAGTGGGCCTTATGGAGAAAGAAAGCCCAGTCTTGAAGAAACAATCAACAAGTTCCTAGAAAGTTCAGCCCAAAGACAAAAGGAGCAAGATGAGTGGCTAAAAGAATTCGGAAAACAGGAGGGGAACCTCCATGCGAGCCACAACTAGAATCCATGGTGGAAAAGCTCGATGAAAAGTAAGGATGAATAACAATAAACACGGGATCTAAACCGGCTATGGAATGTAAAGTGATTTTGTTGATGATAACTTCGAAGGTTCGGGGCAATGATATCGGATTGAGTTGATCTGGTCGGAGGAATTACGCCTTAACCGCCTTATGAGTTCTGGCGTAACTCTTTTTGACGGCGATAACGGGTTATGAAGAATCTTGAGGAAAGCGACTCTGACAATTACAGCAACAAGAATCTCGATTCTGGCGTAAGCTGGATACACATGGGAAAATTCCTCGAGGTGGGCGAATCGAAGCGAATGGTCCCACTTGACTTGTGCCCTACGCGGATCTAAGAAGAAATATCACCGGTGCAAAATGATACGGTTGCTAAAAGGAGATTGGTATGATCTTTGGGCCTCGTGTGACCCGAAATGAGGTTTCGCGATGGAGAGCAATAATAAGGATCAACCATAACAAATTTATGTGGCATATCGCGATGATGAAATACTCGAAACTCTCCCTTGAAGATGAAGAAGAACGCTTATCACTCGGTGTACTCGGTCATCATAAGCGACAAAGAGTCCACCGCGCATGGCCTACATGCAACCCATTCCGCGAGTATTATGGCGGGGATAGTAAAGAGAGGAAAGAGTGGACATACCCTCATGGCGTGAACATTGTATAAAGTTCGGGTGACTTGGCATTTGATGACTAGTCATAATATTCGGGGATGCCAAGATTAACCCGAATCTTCTCAAGGAGCTAAAAATTGATTACGAGGGCACATTAGGAAAAAGGAAGTGGCTAATAAAGACATCTTGCATGGATGAGCATTTAAGTGAAGCCGACAACAGGAAATGCAGTGACGGGTGCGAAGAGTAACATCTCCTAGGGAAATTTTTTTTTGAAGCGTCATGTGACCATATGTGATATGTGGGGAAGCGACTCTGGGAGAATAGGAAAAAGAATTCTTTTGGTCCTAAACCAATGATGAGGAGAGAAGCGAGTTTTCCTTGGCGGATAACCTAGGATGATAGTTGGGAAAGATTAAGTATGAACATGTGGACACGTTAACCAAAGATTTGGAAGGAGTACATGGATCGAGAAAATTCAAACAATGAAAGTCTCAACAAAACGAGTGAATTAACAATTGAGAATGACAAGGAGTTGGTTAGAGATGAAAAAGAAGAATCTGTGGCGTACTTGCGTGGAGAATGCGTTGATGAAGAATGGTTCAAAGGTACAACCGATGATGATGACATTGAAGGGATCCTAGATTACCTTGAGTTACAAGGTAATGAGGTTCTTGATCCCAACGAAGCTTATGAGCACAGGAGGTGCAAACTCCTTGGGATTCCCTACAAGAGACCACCACCTATTATTGTTGAAAAATACGAATTCACCTCGCTACCACTTGCACCGAGAGGAAAAATTTTGTAAAATCCGAAAATCGAAACTAATGAATACCTCAAACGGCACGAATGTCGCATGGATGAGGCATAACTTGATGAAAGATATTGAAGAGGTCGGGGAAGTCCAAAGACCTCCATAGAAGCCAGCGGCTGCAGAGTAACTTAAATACTCGTAAATAAAGAAAAGTGCTCTTTCGGAGACAACCCGAATTATCCCTTTCTTTTATTTTATTTCCATCTCTGTTGGGTTTTGTGTTTTCTAACTATTTTTGCGAGGAAGCCAGGAAGTAATTGCTGCTGGAGTTTCTTGTCGAAACGATTCAAGCATAACTCATGTATATGATTACGCCATAACCAACCTTTAGCGGCAAATTCTTGACGCATTACCAATTACGGTAATACCATCTCGATTAGTTCTGTAGCCACTCTCTTTGCGACTCATGTCCGGGTTTTGCCGATTCTGGTAACTCCCTCAAAAAATTCACGTAACCATTCACTTCTTTTTCATTTTAAAACACAATAACCTTGTATTAGTATTTTAAATGAACTTTGTGGGTGTGTTCTGTAAACCCTCAGCGAGACTTCACTCGTCCTTGGGACACCAGTAGGAGAAACTTGTCGCATTATTTAAACTCCGTGATTCCTACGAAAGTGAGTTAGGTTTGTTTTTCATTCTTCTTTGATGGATCTAAACACACACCTTGTGTTAGTGATACTTTGAATTATATTAATAAGCACGCGGAATATACTTAGTAATACTTAGAAGATGGATTGTATGATGTATTGTAAGTGAGAACAGTTTAACACAAAGCTCCAATATTATTAAGAAATAATACGAGTGATCTTGATTATCACTAGGGTTACACCGTGAAGCTTACGTGAGTAATTCGTACTCTAAACAATGACCTAGGATCTCATTTTATAGCACAAGGAGTCCTTTACAAGATAAGTATAATGCTAACAATATAGAATATACACAAGATATTTTCTATACTTATCTATACACGGATACATAACAATTATCCTAATAGCAGTGGTAATAATGTCTTGGCGGTGGTAATAAGTTTCCCTGCTAGTGTAATCTTTAGCAGATGTCTTCATCTTATCGATTAGTAGCTGTTAGCTTTATTCCCAACAATCCTCCCCTAAACTTATGATTTCTATGCAAATCAATAAGTTTCTTCAATCTGAATCTTCAGGAGGATTTGGGAATTCTTTCAAACACTTCACTTTCTCCTTAATTCCTGAATAGCTCTTGAACATTGATCTTGAAGCCTAAGTAACAATGCTCTGACCTTCTCATTATCTTTATGAACTCTTATTGTTGTACAACATCACGGTGAGAGTTCCAACTCTGAGTGGGTATTCTTTCTCAGCAAACATGAATGCATCCACTCCATCTGATGTAGAAACATGATAAACTTCACATGAATCATAATAAAACCATTTAGTACCAGGACATGAACATGAGAATTTCAAGAAATCATCATTAGTATCACGGTTCATAGAGCCTTCTTAGATTAACCCATAACTGCATTTCCTTCATATCTTTGAGATCTTCGGCATCAAACCTTTCTTGAACCAATCTCCACAAAGTATCCAGATCATGTCTGTCGCATGCTTTGATGAGTTCTTCAAATTGAATGAATGATGAAGTTTCACCACCTAGCCTTGTAATCTTCCATGTTGGAGCAAAATTGCTAGCAGTAAACACTTCCTAATCAATAATAGGATGTCGACTTGCGGTGGTTCAGATAAAATCTTCTTCTTCTATCAATATCATTCGGTCATCTGTTCTTGATGAATTCTTAGCTTGAAATTCTTGTTCTTATTAAATTTTGTCTTTTTAAATGTCCGAGGTTCACTATCTTTGGCCTTTCTCTTCAGATTAGGATTCCTTCTTTCTTCTTCTTCAGAGTCCATTGGAATAAAATCTTGGTCTTGCCTTTTAACTCTGTCGTAGATACCTTCAACTTTATCATCGGGCATTCCTTTGCTGATGTCTTTTCACCACCAACACTACAACAATAATCTTTCAACATTGAAATCACATGTGCCTTGGTTGGTTGTCTTGGTTTCTTTTGACCCTTTTTGGTGAAATAATA
Source organism: Chrysanthemum makinoi (assembly GCA_910596185.1). NCBI lineage: Eukaryota > Viridiplantae > Streptophyta > Magnoliopsida > Asterales > Asteraceae > Chrysanthemum > Chrysanthemum makinoi. Next base: position 274,181,980 of record OU343217.1, read on the forward strand.
GCATCTTGGAGTGCTTGATTATTCTTCATCTGAATGAAATCCTTTAACTGTGTTGTTCTTTGTTCTTCAGTTAAAGACTTATCTCAGACTAGGTTAATTGCCTTCTTCTTCTACTTTGGATCATTAGTAATCAAGAAATCAATTTCTTCTTACGTAGGTACATAGCTAAACTCGGAGTCTTTTATCCGAAAATAGTAGGTGGAACGAGAAATTGGATTTACATCCATTGGATCCGTGGTGTCCATTACGCTGACCTTTTAGCCTCCATGAAGTCTGCAATCTCTATCTCCTCCATCTTTTTCTTATTAGCAATTTGATCTTCATTGATCTTTCTAGCAACTTCTTCATCATGAGCAATTTGAGCTTGTTCTTTCTTTGAAATCTTTCTTCTTGTTTTGCTCTGCTTTCTGTAACTGCTTTACCTTTCTTCTTCTTGATTTCTTCCTCTTCAGTGGTAATAGCTTGTCCAGCAGTGGGAACTCTTGGCTCTGCAGTGGAAATTGTATCAGTGGTAAAATCTGCAGTTGCATCAGTGAAAATTGCTTGTTTTGATTGCTGTTGAGGAACTTCTTCTTGAATATCATCAACTTCCTCAGTACCTTTACTTGAAACACCTTCATCTCCAAAGTCAATTCTCCTCCCCTTGGTTTCAACATCTGTTTTCCCTTCCTGTTTAGGTGAATTTCCCAAATCTTTATTGAAATCTTTTGAATCACCATCATCAGGTGAGGATGGAGATGGTATCACAATCTTCTGATTTTCCTTTGCTTCAACCCTGCAATTCCTTCAAGTCCGGTCTCTCTTTCAAATGTGTAATATCCTTGGCATGGCACTTCTGCTTGTGTCAAGTCTTGTTCCATAGATTCAACCTGCTTTGCTAATTTGGTACATAGTTCCATCAATTCCATTTGTTGCCCACTACCTCAACACTTCCAAGCTGTGTTGGGAGAGGTGAATCATAGGGCATTGCTCGAGATTCCCTAGTTGGACTAGAGTGAAGTCTGGAACCACCACTGCTTGTTCCTAAACCAAAAGGATTAGGGACATGTTGTGTTGTAATGGGAAGAGTTGGCATTTATGCCTCCTCTGGGTGTGAGAAAGGTGGAGTGTAATCAATGTTTGGGCAGTGATTATGGGTGAGTTTGTACTGTGAAATCTTTGCAAGCATTTGAAGAAAAAGAGGTGTAATAATCCTATTGCCATCTTTGTTTATGTTTTGAAAAACTTTAGGTTTAAGGCAACGGATTTTATAAACTCTTGTATGGGGTTGCAGTTGAAATACATTTAACACTGCTTGCACAAACCTTGGATACATCAAAATTTTTGTTGAACTCTTTACATTGCCTTGCATACTTGTAAAATATATTTTGACCAATTAAAATCTTATCAGTAGCTAGACCAAAAAAGGTAAGCCATTGTTGAACTGAATTGTTCATAAGATGTTTTCTTATGACTAAGACAATGTAAAAGAGTATGTATCAAAAATCTCCAATGAGGACAGAAACCACTCTTTTTAAAAGTAGACTTTTTGTCAGTGGTATCATACCCCATGGATGAAAGATGTGTATGAATTTCGGGCATAGGTAATGTGATGATACCATTGAGATCATCCAAGTGGAGAATTCTCCTCAAGGATGCCTCGGTAACATCAATAGTCACCCCGTCCATAGTGGCTCTAAGAGCATCCACTGTTTCATGTGTATCTCTATTTTCAATGGTTATTGACTGAACAGAAGTCCAAAACTATTTGATTTGAGAGATATAGATTGTGGGATTAAGAAGTAAAGCATACCTTATATGGGTAGTGTTTAGAAAGTCCACAATCTGATGAAAAACAGGGCCACTCTTGTCGTTTGACTTTTCCAAATAGGCCACTTGGTTGTGCTCATCTACAAAAGTGATAGGTGCCATAGTATCTTTGGATAAAAAATATATTGTGTCAGTATGAATTGAATAAATAACTCGCCAATTGAGAGAGAAAGATATATAGTGGTAGGGTTTAAGAGTTTTGCGCAAGAAAGATTATCTAAGGAAAAGATTTATCTTTAGAAGATAAATAGCAATAAGGAAAGTAGATAATCTTCTAAAATTTTTACCCTATATATATGAAAAGCAATTTCTCTTCAACGGCTAGTAAAAATTTATTCTTGACACAACAGTTATGCGGCTAGATCAACGATTGGGAAAAATAACACTGTCAGTGGAAACTATGAACTAGCAGTGGTAAATTTTCACAAAAAATTTCAAGAAGCGGTGGTAAAAAAACATTGGTGCTCTTTATCATAGTTTTAGCAAACTCTACCGGCTATCAACAGATTTGATATGTCTTTATCATGAGTGAGTTTGCTATGGAGTAGCCAACTCTTAATCAGATAAAATATGGTGAGTTGATAACCATATAGTTTTTGGTAAACTATCAACCATAAGCGGTTGAAGTCTTTACCGATAGCCGTTTGCTCTGGACAAGTTGATTCTTATGTGGATTAGACATGGTGAATCAATAACCATTTGTTGTGTGTCTCAGTTACACACCTTTTAAGATCAACTCCCATCTTTGCTGCATAAGAGTTATTGAGCAAACAAAAATACAAGCACAAAAACATATACAAACTCATACAACAATGTTAGTACCCAGAAACCTCCACTCAACATCAAAGAGCATTAGACATAAAAATTTTATGGATTAAGCATTCCAATACCTGTTACCAAGTATTGAAATCTACCCACATCAAGTCCTTTTGTTAATAAATCAACATAGTTATCATCAGTATGAATTTTGATAACTTGGATTAGCCTTTTCTCATAACAATCTCTTATAAAATGGTGTCTAATTTCAACATGTTTAGTCTTTGTGTGTTGAATTGGATTCTTAATTATGAAAATGGTACTGGTATTGTCCATATAAATGATGGTATTCATAAAATTGTACCCATAGTCCAAAAGTTGATTTTGAAGCCATAGAACTTGAGCACAGCTTACTTGCAGCATACTCGCCTCGGTTGATGAATTTACCACCATTGTTTGTTTCTTGCTGCGCCATGAAACCAATCTTTGCAAGAAATTGGCATCCACCTATAGTAGATTTTCTATCCAAACTAGCTCCAGCATAGTCACTATCTGAGTAAGTAACCAGTTCTAGAGGTGATTCTCTAGGGTACCATAATCCCAGATTGGGAAATGCTTTAAGATATCTCAATCTTCTTCCGTGATCAAGTGTGAGCAGGAGTGACACGAAACCTTGCACAAGCATATACGCAAAACATAATATCTGGTCTTGATGATGTAAGATACATCAAAGAACCAATCATAGATCTGTACATGTACACATCAACTGCTTCACCACTATTTTCCTTCAAGAGTTGATGTGTTGTCTTGTCTGCACGGGTGTTGGATGACTTTGCATCAGAGAACTTGAACTTCCGTAGTATCTCAGCCACATATTTATCTTGATTGATGAAAATACCATCTGGCCTTTGTTGTACTTGAAGTCCCAAAAAGAATGTGAGTTCACCCATAGAACTCATCTTGAATTCTTCCTTCATTAGCTTCTCAAATTCTTTGCACATCTCTGTCTTTGTAGATCCAAAAATGATATCATCAACATATACTTGAACTAACAATATATCATTCTTGTCTTTCTTGATGAACAAAAGTGATCCATCTGCCTCTATGAAACCCATTATCAAGTAGATAAGTAGTCAAGGTCTCATACCATTTTCTTGGTGCCTGATGCAAGCCATACAATGCTTTAACCACCTGTACACTTTGTTTGGATATTCAGGTCTTCAAATCAGGTTGTGAAACATAAACCTCCTCATCAATCTGCCCATATAGAAAAGCACTTTTACATCCATTTGATAGACTTTAAAGCCCATAAAGGATGCATAGGCTAAGAAACGACTTTGATTGCTTCAATTCTTGCAACTGGGGAAAACTTCTTCATAGTCGTACTCCTCCTAAGTGTATCCTTGAGCCACAAGCCTAGCTTTGTTCCTGATAACAATTCCTCTTTCATCCTTCTTGTTTCTGAACACCCATTTAGTACCTATTACCTTCTTGCCAAAAGGTAAATCACAAAGCACCCAAACCTTTTGAAGCTTGAACTGAAGCAACTCTTCTTGCATTGCTTCCACCCAACTTTCATCTTCAAGTGCCTTATAAACATTCTTTGGCTCCATTTGTGTGAAAAACACATGAACACATTCATTCTTGCCTTCATGATTCTTAGATTCATATATTTCACTAATAAACCCATGAACATCAGGCAATTTTGATTGTCTTCTAGTCTTCACTGGTGAATGGACATCCCCAATCACATTTTCAAGAGGATGTGATTTATGAATTGAAGTAAAGTCTAAATGCAATCCCACGGCATATTTGAGATTTCAACATCATTGGCTTGAGCTTCCTCACATGCTGGAGTTGTAATTTCCACTTATGGTGTTCGCGATGGAAACATCGGCCTAGCGGTGGAATCAATTTCCACTGCTTTTAAGTGATTTTGGGTGTTTATATTTCCGACTCCTTCTTTTCGGAATCATTAAAGGTTGAATATCTCCATCCTTGGAATATCATCATTATCTGCATAGTCCCAAAGTGGCAGCTGATTCATCTTGATCATCGGCTTAATCCTTTCTTGGTTCATCATCATCAGAAACTCTTGAACACGCAAAATCATAAGTAGATGCACCTGTAGAGATTGGTACATAATTCATAGTATGGGTTAGAGTATCAAGATCAACAGACCTTCTGGACCAGTTCCTTTGACATTCACTTTGTTTTCGGGAACTCAATGCAGATTCTCTTCAATCTTTTGGGTTCTTAAGTTGAATACTCTAAAAGCTTTACTAACCATGGAATACCCAACAAAATACCCTTCATCAGATTTTTCTTCAAATTTGCCCGGATAATCTATGGTATTGAGAATAGATACATGACATGCAAATGGTCTCATGAAGTCTAGGATAGGAGGTCTACCTCTAAATAACTCATAAGGTATCTTGTTCTTTGCTTTCACTACTAAAACCATTTTGTGTAGTGTTAACTGCCACCCAAAAAGTGATTGGCAATTTTGAATATGCCAACATGGTTAGCGACCTCTATAAGTGTCCTGCTCCCTCTCAACAAACCATTTTGTTGAGGAGTTCTAGCAACACTAATTCTCTTTAATACTTTATCTCTACAAAAATCATCCATAACTCTATTCTTAAATTACGTCTCATTGTCACACCTAATTATTTTAACTTCATTATCATATTGGTTTTCAACTACATGATGAAGATCTTAAGGATGCCAGTTGCTTCATCCTTAGTCTTTAGAAAGAAAACCCATGTAAACCTCTAAAATCGTCAGTCCAACAGACAATACTTCAAGATTTAATTTTGCTCACAAATGTAGGACCAAACAAGTCCATATGTAACATTTGAAGTGGGTGAGCAATAGAGTTAACCAACTTTGACTGCAAGCTGCTGGTTATTTGCCTTTAAGACAAGCCACACAGGTTTGATCATTTTCAAATCTTTTCGAGGTAACCTCTTTACCAAACATCTTTGACAATCTTATTAATGGTTTTGAAGTTAACATGACCAAGTCTTATATGCCATAGCATGGATTCATCCACTATGGCCTTTGCAAGCAAGCATAATCATCTTTAGCAACAATGTTGTTCATATCAAAGCTATGTAAGTTGCCTTTTCTAGGAATCTTAAGAAGAATCTGACTTTCATCAGGCATCTTAAAGTCCTTAGAGAGAACAAAGTACATATCTTTAGTAAAAAGAACATTGTTTTTCTTGTCACACATTTGTGACACACTAAAAGATTATACTTAAGCTCTTTTACAGCAGGTTCAAAGTTCAAATTACGGTTTTGATGACCCCTTTACCACAACTTTTCCATTAATTCACCCTCCAAAGCTGACATACTATCCATCATAATGTTCAAATATGAGATTGGACTTTGCGGTCATGTGCCTTGAACATCCACTATCTGTGTATGATCCGATTTCTTTGTCCTTGGATGTTCCTGCACATAAAGAGTTAGTTTCCTTGGAGACCCATGATTGACTTGGATCGCCTCGTGTATCAATATAGTTAAAATCTATCAAAGTCATTGATACACCATTAGGATTGGTTGTGGAGGTAATTCCTTTAGGTTTCCATTCCCAATGTTGAGGCTTCACAACATTTCCCATGTTACCCCAGTCTTGTTTACAACCCTTACAGTGGGAACTTTTGATTGAGCAGTGGTAACTGCTGGTTTAGATTTTGGTACCCAGTATTGGTTATAGTTAACCCTTTTATCAGAAAAAGACCTTTTCCTTGTTTGTGCAAATTTTGCAAAAGTTGTTTTGAGTTTTGCACTTGAAACATGTGATTTAGGGTAGAGTGTTACAGATTTTAGGTGGCAAAAGTTTAAGACCACTTCTTAGTTGACTGTTTCGTGGGATCATTTCTTTGTGAATTAGGGTGTATATTATTTTGAAACTTGTTAGACTCCACCATTTTATACCTATGGACTTCCCTTCTCCCAACATAATAGTCACAATTAGCATGTAAATGATTAAAGCTACCACATATATAACATGCTTTATTGTACATCACAAACTCACTACCTAGTTGTTGAGATTTTACATGATTCCAACTCCTCTGTTACCAGGAGGTGATGACTTGTTATACATCTCGGCGCACCTTCAGTTGATCTAGGTTTATTAGCTTGTTTCCTAGGTTCCTCTGTAATAGTATTAACAACTTTTGGGATAGAAGCCTCTACATTCTTTTTAACATTCTCATCTACAACTGATGAGTCACTAGCACTTTCAAAAACATCAGTTTCATGCTTAACCTCTTCCCACACTACAAACTTTGGAGGACCATATTACGCGTCAGAATCCTGACTCTTTAAGGCCATTATGAGCTAAATCTATGCAGGAGGTGATGTAACACCCCAGTGGTGGAGGAGTTATTGTATCCCATACAGGACTTAACTTTACTAGTAATTTGAGCATTCCAATTTTATCAATTGACTTAGGATAATAACAGTGTCAACATTAAATTGACATTCTCATTTATCTTTTTAAGTTTTTTAAACTCTTCTTTTAATGCCTCATTCACTGTTGTCTTATGATCTATCTCTCTTCTTAGAATAATCATATCATCATTATATTTTGACTCATTTGCTCTATAATGCTCTAGTTGTTTCTCTAAAACAGATATGCCTCTTCTAAGGTTTGACACAATATAATTAGCGACAACAACTCTTGTTATTTGGTTGTCAAATAATTCATTGAGCCTTTCACATTCTTTAGAAGCCCTACATGTTTTAGAACAACTTTCAAAGTTTTGTACCTCAGAGTCAAAGAAAGCCATGAGAGCAATTGCGTAGACACAAGAGCAGCATCTGAAGGTTGTTCCTCTTGTCTATCAGCCATAAAACTCCAATCATAGCTCACACCATCAATTGTCAGCATTGCCTTTGGTTCTTCCACAATTGGTTCTTTCTTTTGCTTGTACCAAGTAGACCTTTTATCCTGGTTCCTTGGTCTTCTACATTCTCTAGCAAAATGCCCCAACTTGTGACAGTTGAAACACTCTAGTTTCATTACCATTGATGTAAATTGGCTTGCTAGTCTTCATGTAGAATTTCCTAGCCCTCATGCTAAGAAGATCTATCTGCCATTTTATGTCCATCTCCTCCAAGTCATCTTCATCAATTTGCTCTATGTCTTCATGAGTTAATATAGAGCCACTAACTTGTGTGGAGAAAAAAGAATAAAAGGTAGGATCTCCAATACCAGCAACCTTCTTCTTTGAACTGCTGGTGGTAATACTAGCATTACCAGTGAAACTGTAGAACAGCAGGTGGCAAAATCATCATTGATGCTTCAGTCATCATCCAGCGAGGTTGACAACAATGCCAAGCTGCTAGATCTTGTACCAAGTTTCCCTGCCTTCTTCAATCTTTGTTCAATAAGTTTGAAGTTATTGTAAAGATCATTGAGCTTCATAGTTTCAATTTCGGTTTTATTTTCCAGCCTTAACATTAGTATGAAACTCGATGGCAAAATTCTTAGAAACTTCAAATTGAGGTCTTTCTTTTTTACCTCAATGCCAAACACAGTCAGGTTGTGTGACAATCTTGAGTTTGGTGAAGATCTTTGTCAAGTGAGTCATTGCTTGAAGCATAGAAGTTTTCATAACTTTGCTTCAACAATGTCTTTTGTGTCTTCTTTGTAGCATCATTGCCACCAAACACTGAGCAGATCTCTTCAAAAAGTTCTTTTTTTGTCTTGTACTTGCAATGATCACGGTCTTTGGGAAGAGTCATTAGTAACAAACTTCGGCCTTGGTTATTCTTCTTCTTCTCTTTCATCATTAGTCTCAGTACAGAAATTTTACAACTTTTGTGTCACCAACTTTCTCGGTCTTAGTAGTAGACTTGAAGGAATCACCGCTTAAGATGATCTCCCATATAGCATAGTCTTGTATAAGAAAGTATTGCTCAATCATTATCCTCCACATCTCAAACTCATTGAGTTTGAGCTTAGAAAGCCTTGGAGCAGAGTTGGACTGGTTGTTTTCCATCTCCATTGATTTGAGTGAGTTGGTTAAGCTTATTCCTTGTATCTTCTAAATCAAAATATAACCAGCCCAATTACCACTGATGGATCTAAACACACACCTTGTGCTAGTGATATTTTGAATTATATTAATAGCTCGGAATATACTTAGTAATACTTAGAAGATGGATTGTATGATGTATTGTAAGTGAGAATAGTTTTACACAAAGCTCCAATATTATTAAGAAATGATACGAGTGATCTTGCTTATCACTAGGGTTACACCTTGAAGCTTACGTGAGTAATTCGTACTCTAAACAATGACCTAGGATCTCCTTTTATAGCACAAGGAGTCCTTTACAAGATAAGTATAATGCTAACAATATAGAATATACACAAGATCTTTTCTATACTTATCTATACACGGATACATAACAATTATCCTAATAGCAGTGGTAATAATGTACTGGCAGTGGTAATGAGTTTCCACTGCTAGTGTAATCTTTAGCAGTGTCTTCCACAGCTTATATAAATGGTAACTGTTAGCTTTATTCCCAACATTCTTTTTTCATTTTGTCTTTTTAGAATTATGCTTGTCAATAGTGTGATTTCAGGAATTGAAGTTTGTTCATGATGCTTATACGAAGGCACGTCTCTTTTTCGTGGGCCTTCCTTCTTTATGGAGCAAATTCGAGTTCTTATTTCGATCTACTTTTCTCTTCACCATTATTTAACACTTAATACAAAAGGGACTTTGTACAATTCAAGTGGGGGGACGGGAGTAGAATTATCTTGTTTATTATTTACGCCCTCATTTTTCTAGTTTATTTTGAAACATTATGCCATTTTTAAAATTTTGACATGTTTTTCTTAACCTAACTAGATTAGACCTTAGCCGACACACTATGACCATGATTATATATGGTGAATTAGCCTTATCGTTTCAATATTTTACCCCAAACCCACCAAATTATAAAGGTTAAATGCTTGGTAGCTTGTAAACTTTAGAACTTGGCCTTTACATCATTTCGAGACCATAGGCGAGGTATGTTGAGTTAGCTCGATGTATTTGGACTTTTCAGTTTTAGAAGGCAATATTATAGGATTATCACCATGACCTACCATTGTGTGTCATCGATTAGTCATCGTCTTCTGACCATGTGAAACCCTTTTGTTGCACTCATCTTTAGTGTAAGATACCCTAGATACACCATACTGAGCCATTCCTTTCATTTGGTTAACCCGATATATTGTTTCGATACACCTATACACCTTATACCTTAGTCTTTATTTGTGATTGGGAAGTCATCATTTGCCTAAGTTCAAGGTTAAGTGGAAAGGTTAGGAAATCACGCTTTCATCGACAACATTCACGAAGATCATTAAAGACCACCCGAATTCCCATTGTTCATCTCAAGTGGGGATATTATGTATGTTGAAAAAAGTGATTGAATATATATATATATATATATATATATATATATATATATATATAGTTGTTATGTTATTGTAAGTCGCGATGTTATAAGCACTGTAGTATGAGCTTCATAGATTTAGTATCGAGGAGGCCACCTCGGTCACATTTGAAGATTTGAGTTGGTAGTTATGCCTTGATTGGAGAAAAGGTAGTGTTCCCATCACGGCGTCCTCTAATGACACATCTACCTTATATTTCATGATCCGGTTTCTTGACTTCAAAGCTTGAACTTTGGGTGGAATGGTAGTGGTGATGACTTGGTTATAGATTTAGACTACCTTGTTTTTATTTTACACCTATTATATCCTATGTCTTATCCTACCCTTTAGTCATGAAGGCGTGTCTAGGTGATCGTGAGCAATCTTTGGTGTCTTGGCCTTGGATTTGATCATGTATCATTGATTTTGTCCATTGTGACATGTTAGTAATGACAGTCACCCCCGCTTTGTCAGTGTCTACCCATATTGCCTTCGAATTGATTAGCCCTAACTCTAGTGGTGGAGATTTATGTAACACACAAGCTTATGATAGAATACATGCTATGACTCATGCGATTGAGTGATCACGGAATTGACACTTAGAATAGTTAGAGATTTGAGAATTTTGTTCCCTTTTCGTTGAGGTGTTAAACTTTGTTTTATTCTAGCATAAGGGATTTGTAAACTTATATTTTCCAGGTTATGGGAGATATCTTTTTAGAATCATTTCTAATAAGGTCTACTTGAGGGGCAAGTAGAGTTCATGGGGGGATATTGATAACATCAAATAGTCCTGAATATTAAGTGTCGATTTCCCCGATAATGCTTGTAATTTATATCATTTATATGGATTTATGCTTGTTTTCCATTGTTTTCCACTTTTAGGTAAATTCTGAGCATTGGGCTAAAGAGCGGGCGGAGAAATATTTAAAGATTTATCACAGTATGCTACTTTGAAGATTCTGGCGTAACTTCGTCTCACATTCTGTAGTAACTATGCGTGACTCGGAAAACCAACTTATCGAAGGTTACGGTGTAACTCTTCCCAAAGGTTACGACATAACTATATTAGGTCAAATGAGGTTCGCGTGACACTTATGCGTAACTTCTGCATCTACTACGCGTAACGAGGTTTATTGAAGACTCTGGCGTAACCACTCATTAGGTTACGTAACTAGCAGATCTACTATGCGAAAAACGAAGAAATAGAAGGTTACGGTAACTAAATTTTAATTCGCGTAGTAACCCGATCAACCTATAAATACCCCACAAATTCCAGCATTTCTAATCGTCCCATTCCACACACAACAGAACATGGGAAAAAGCTCAAAGCTGGGGTCTAGAGGAGCATCACTGGTGACTCCAGGAGAAATCACTCCAATACGATAAGCATTAGCGTTTTATATTTCTTTTACTTTCAATTCATGTATTTCGTGCCTTTGAATATTGAATTGGTTTGCATGATTAATATGAGCGGCTAAGCACCTCTTGGTGGTGGCCTAGTTATGATTCCTTAATTGTTTTGTTTGCATTTACTTTACTTCAGTACAATTATTTCTAAGTGTATGCATGCATAGTTTATTGGTAGCCACCCTTGGTTCGGTAGTTTTGAATGGCGATAGAGGCCAATTGCCTAGGAGATATGACCAAGCTGACCCTAGGTGGCGGTGAGATGGGAAGGGTAAGATATAACCAATGGCGACCCTTTCTACTTGTGCGATTTGACAAGCTGATCACATCGTTTGGATGAACTTAAATTAGAAGTGCGTGTCTAAGTTCCTAACGGTAGGACATTACTATTATAAATCTAGCATGTAGCGGTGCCCAATGACTTGGCAGGGGACCCGGGAACAGCGGGTCTATAAATCGACCTATATGCCAATTTGATATTAAGTCATTGACGTCATTAGCTAGGTGGTCGACCCACTCTCTCTATTGATTTCCTTTATCATTCGTCAAATAAATTAATTAAATCCGTGAAACTATTATGGACACTTAGTGTAATCCACATCACCCAGCGGGGACGACGCTTTACCGATTACTACATACACACGACCGGGTACACTGCCTGTTAGTGCACTAGGGTAGACCATAGGTATAACGAGACTTTATAAATATTAAAACCTGGTCATTAAAACCTGCATCACAAACTGATGAAGCTATTCGTTTCAACCAAGATTTTGTTAAGAAAATGGCTGAACATAATGTCTGAATTTTGGGTTTTCCATGGGGGTAGATAAAGGTGGTCTTTTGGGTGCTAGTTTTGGAAATATAGGTTGGTAAAAAGGGTATGTAAATTGGATCTTTTGTCTAGTTTTTGGTCTTGGTTTGATGTAGTTGTTTATGATCTTTAACAAACTATATTAATGATAAAATATCATCTTGGTTTTGTGTTGTTTAATCTGTTCTTGTATTGTGATATTGGGTGTATTTTAGTCTAATTAGTATCAACAAAACCAAACAGCCCCTTTTATCAGCAAAACCAAACATCCCCTTGTATCAACAAAACCAAACAGCCCCTTTTATCGTAAAACCAAACACCCCCTTGTATCGACCAAAGCAAAGGCAATGGTTTAAAAATATGTGTTGAAAATGCAAATACTTTAGCACAAAATCATAATGTATCACCAAACATCCCCTTGTATTAGTTAAACCAAACAGCCCCTTTTATCTGCAAAAGTTGTTACAGCAAAACCAAACACCCCTGTATCAGCAAAATTAGAGGCAGTGGTTTAAAAATATGGGTTCAAAATGCAAACGCTTTAGCAGTAAACAATAATGTATTAACGATGGTGTATTGTAACATCTTGAATTTTGACTTACCCAAGTCAAACAAACTTATGAAAGGCAACAAATTGTAACTTACTATTGTGGTATGACTTGGGTAAGTCAAATCTATTAACAAATGCAAAATGATTTCAAGCAGATACAATACACAACCAAACAAAATTACTTAAATAAGAACCCAATTTTTTATTCATCGATTTCATGTTCTCAAAAACTACAAATGTTTACTATCATCTAAACATACACTTAGCTAGACCCACAACTCTCCCTATCATCCTTTTCCTTCTTTTCCTTCATTTCCTTAAGATATTTAAACAAAACTTCGGATTTTTAATCCTTTTCTCCAATCGTTAAACTTGGATAACAAGATGTAGGCCTCTTCCTTCTCTTCTTAACACCCAAACCATTTTCATTTAGGCGTCTGCTTTCCTCAACGAACTCAACAAAGCCTTTCCCTTATCGTTTTGTGCCATTATTGTTTTTTTTGCTTTGGGTAGAATGTGTGTTGATTGTATTTTAGGGTTCGGTGTTGGTCGTTCTTAGATAAATATGGTTGAAGGTTGGGTTACATTTTAACTATGTTGGGGTCAAAAATATGAATGGTCTATTATACCCTCGAAGGAAATCCATAAAATTAAATTTGACTATGCCAATCCTAATCAAGGGACGAGTTTGGCATTTAAAGGCTAAGGTTTGGACCTCCGGCGATGATAAAGCCGAGTTTTGTCCCATCGCGAAGCGGATTGACAAGTTTATGGACCAACCATGTATTTTAGTCTAAATAAATAAATAAAGTTATGTAATTCGGGTTATTCGGTTTGGTTTTTGGTTATTTAGTTTGGTTTTCAGTTATTCGGCTTGGTTTTATCAGAACAAATATTTAACCGAACTAACTGAACCGAATAAACCGAACAACTCGATAACCGAACCGATAAACACCCATAAACTTGACTGGTCCCCGAAATAAAATTTCGGTTGTGGCACTAAAATTTGAGATGCTTCTGGAAATCTGGTGAAGGTAAAAGTTGATTACATGTGTTCTCTGTAATCAAGCTATAATGAGAGTATACAGTAAGGTTGACAACTACTTTGGGCTAATGGCATTATGCCAAAGGTGCAGCTCATGCCTTTGTTGAGCATGTTCACAAAGTGAATCACATTAAATGCATCAATAGTATACCACATTAACAAATAATAAAAGGGTTAAGAATCATTTAATTGTGGTATGCATTTTTCATCTTTATAATCTCTGCTCCATATAAAGGACGGTTTGTTTGAAAATGCCACGTGGTATTTTTCCCCCCAAAACCCTGTCCATCGTCCGATCAAGGATAATTACTCACGCATTAAACACCCCCGCAATCCCTCTTCAGTCATTCATTATCAATCAATCAATTCCCCCAATCCTCAACCGCTCCCAAACCAACCGCCAGTTTCGATCATGGAATTATGGTTTTTTTTTATCCATGGATCATATGCCCAAAAATCACACCACTGCGTCTGGAATCCTCTAAAAGGTGATTTGGTCAAATGTGTTTTTTAATTTTGATTTTTAAATCATTAACTCATGATTCTATTATATGTTTATTATTGTAGCATTTGATTTTTGATGTTTAGATGTTAGCATAGAATCATGGTCTTGATTTATTAAGTGTGTGACTAAAGGGATTGCTTAATGGTCTTGACTAGGGTGCGTTTAGGATTGCTTATATTGGGTCATTGGTGTTTGAGTGAGCATATTGAAGCATCTTATTATCTTATGCATTATTAGAAGATAATAAGGGGGTGTTTGTTTAAGCTTATATACGGGTTTATGGGCTTATTTGATTTCGGATTATATTTCATAAGGCTTAAATTTTGTCGCTTACTTTGAGACTTGTGGCCTTATATTATCTTATATATAGTATATTATAAGTTTAGTAATCGGTAGTAGGTTGATTGATATTATATTTTGGTTTAATGATTTAATTTGAAATAATATATTACTGTTTTAGATTTGAAACGGTTTATATTGGGTAAATGATTGATATTATATCGGTAGCAATGTTGGGGTAGGCTCGATACCTATGTGTCATTGGGCGGTCAAACATCGTCCCTGTATGGTTTGCAAAGGTCCATCCAAAAACCGCAACACATGTGAACGCATCGGCTTTTCTTGGTAAGTTATATTAAATGTGGAGTTATTGCTTGAAAATAATCTTGTCATGTTATTTTAATTAGTATTGGTACAATTATCAGTAAACATACGTAAGTCCTTAAAAGTGATTATCACTGATTTAGTCATACGAATACTTTATGTTTTTGACCCATAACCATGTATTAAAGTGGTGTATTCTTGTGATTAAAATGTGAGTCATATTTTCAGAATTTTTTTTTTATCTTATTCCATAATATATATTGGAAGGCTAATCTGCAGCATGATGTGGGTCTCGTGTATTTTTTAAAATCAATTATAGGATTAAATGATTAAATAGTATGCAAGTGTATAACCAGATTTAGTTCGACTTTGACTTTAATTTTAAAACTATGGTGTGTTTTCTAAGCTTATTGTTGATATTGGTGAAAAGGGATCAACTTCTCTATAATGTATTAAGTATGTAAAAACTGTTTCAAGTATTTTCACAGCTGCGATTTCCCTTTTTACTGAGCTGGATGTCCTTCTCAACCTTGTCTCAGTCGGAACATTGTTTGTATTCTTTATGGTTGCTGCCATCATCTATCGTTGCATCTCAGTGGAGACCAAGGCGATGGTGCCAAGGGCAGTGACTTGAAGAAGGAACTAAAGAAGAAAGAACTTGCAAAACTTGGCGGTGCTTGCGAATTTGAATTAGCGGAAAACAACAGCCAAGAAGATTCTTGTGGTAAGCTGGTGGGCGGATCCCAAAAGGACTATGGACGTTGACTTACCTTACCAATTTGTATGTATGTTTACCAATCTCTATGTGTTTATAAGTTGGTTGTAGCGGTAGTGGAGTTGATGACATAATGAAACTATCGTATTTGCACTTGCGTTCTGGTGTTAGTACACTAATTTATATCCTTCTTCTATTGTGATAAGGCAAAATGGGCGGTAAAGGTAATGGGCCACAATGGGTAAATGCTTACATTTGATTTTTTGGCGTCTGAAATTATAGAAAGAAAATGCTTACCTCACCTAGAAGACAATCTTCACTTGCTTCTACATTATTTGAGTTGTGAATAACTTGGGTGTCGGATGAATTTTCACTTTTCTCGCACAATCGAAATGACGAAAAGATATCGGCAACCAATCCCTTGATAGTAAGTAGTCTATAATTGCTCTTATTTATCAATTTATATTTTATGCCCGTACTTCCTTTATGTCGGATGATCTTCCAAAATTAATTATTTAACCCTAAATATTGTGGTGATTCTGTTAGAGTCTGATGTGCAGCTTAATGATGCACTATTTGACCGCTTTCGTGGAAAGGACTACCACTTTTTTGTTGCAGTAAGTTTATTTCCATAGCACGTATTTAGCCTGTTTCACAATTATTTCATGAAAATCACATGGATGTTAGGTTAGCCATGTCTAATAGATTGCGGTGCTTCGGATATGCAGTTGGGATAGCCATGTCTAACTTTGTTAGCGGCTTGAGTTTAGGAAATAATTAGGACTTTATGTGTCGATATGTTCTGCTCTTTGGAATGAAAATATGAAATAACGTGGAAATATATTAGCATTAGTTTTGTTTAAAATCTTATTTACTCAGTTTTGATTAACCATGGAATTTAATAAAAGTTTATGAATGTAGATATATATGTTGTACATCACTGTATTTGCATGCTCCATTTATAGACCTTGAACTCCTAGCATACTTTTTAGTATATCTAACTTTAGTATAGTACAATTTTGTAAAGTTTCCACAATCCATCTTTGGCAAGCGGGCCATTGAACAAGATGAAGTTCTATGGGTGAGTGTTTGATTTTCTACTATATTTTGGTTATATCTATTGACTTAACAAAAATTTTGTTACAAACTTGAGCTTGAGCTTTATATGTTTTATCTTGAGGTGTAGACTTCAATTAACATGTTTTTGCAGAAATCTTATGAAGCAGATGAAGAAATAAAATCAGGAAGACATGTAGGAAGACGACTCTATTGATGTCGGGATACTGAACTCAATGACAGTCTCAAATGAACATTTCCAAATAGCTCTTGGAACAAACAAACCATCTGCTGTGTGAGACAATCATTATATCCATAATTTACGAAATTATTCCAAGCTACTCTTTTAAATGAACTGACTTTAAATGAATCATCATTTTGTTTTAGGACCTAAAACAGGTTGTGGAAGTTCCCAATTGTTGGGATGATATTGGAGGTCTCGAAAATGTTAGTCCAAGAGGTAATGAAAAACGTACTAAGTTTAACTAATACATCATCACACGTTTTTATCTGAAAGCATGTTTGATCTGAGTTTAACTAATACTTTTTTTAAAAGTAATGAAAACCGTGCACTAAGTTTAACTAATACTTTTTTAAAGCATGTTTGATCTGAAAGTATGTTAATTTTGATGTTATCATGTTTTATTGGCAACAAAGCTTCAACGAAGTCGGCTTCAGAGACATTTTTTAGAAAGTTAGGGTAATGTTGTATCTGTGCTCTTCAATTTGATGATACTTTGGTTAAATGTTTGGCTTAGATTTTAGTTAATGCTTTATATATGTGCATTTTAGTATTGTGCGTGTTCGTCGTTATCGGATACTTGAAACATGGTTTGAACAAACTATACCGCGTTATATTCACTCTTATACTTTTTGTTTTCAGAATTAAGTATATTGTTAAAATCATGCTCTTATGCAGGGTTTTACGGGCAATGCTAATGGGAAAACGAGTAAGTTTTTAGTGCTGCCTTGAACAATCGAACTCAACTATTAGATAAGTGACTTTGAAACAGGATAGTGCGATTCCTTAAACTTTAACTGTTTTGTCTTCATACTTGCTGTTATAAAGATTACTGTTGTTCAAAATTTGAATTCAGAATTAAGTGTCTTGTTAAAACTATGCCCTTATCACGAGTTTTCAGAAGTAGGTCAACACTACAAGGTTCGTGTGAAAAAACTTGCAAGAGGACCTTTATGTTTAAGGTACTCACTACTGATAGAAAAGTAACCGCTGGCACGACCAGCACCAATTACACCAGCTACACAAGGAACACCTACTGCACCACTATTTGACTGGTTCATATCAGATACAAACCATGGTTCAAATTCCTTTACGAAATTACTTCTAACCAGCTTCAAGTTTTTTTTGCGTTCAAACTTTTGCTAAAGAATGCACTTCGCCTACTAATATTTGCTCTATTATCGATATTTCAGAGATAGAGATGATAAATGTAAGTATGATTTTCATCCTTAATCGAAGTATTGTTTATTTTCAGGGAATCATATGTTGGCAATGTATCCATTTTCATTGTAATGGAAGAACAGCTCAAGCGGTACTTGGTTGTTTACAACTATTCCATATTATATGATTGTCTTAATCCAAGTTACCATCCGTTGTGCTTTTTATATGTTTACAGTAGGGTCTTCCTCTTTAGCTTAATGTCTCTTTTTTCAAATGTTTTAAAATGATGTTCTGTTAGGACTATTTTTTTTGGCTTTTATTAGGAAGTCCAGTTAGGCATTGTTTTGCACTATGTAAATATGTTTGTGGTCGAAAATTTAATGAAGTAAACTTCACCCACCTAGACATGGTTTCGGTGTCTCTAAGCAAGACCTGTTGTATTAATCCCTTTCTTTATTTCTCTCTTCTCAACTATTGTTGTGCATTGCACCTATTTTCCTTTTGCAACTCTTCTTGTAATGAGATCTTGCTTTCTTAAGAACCTACCGTTTACGCTTAAACCAATCATCGTGGTGAAATTGTGATTTTCATTTCAAACCACCAATCAAAAGCAGATCCAAATGTTATCATTTCTGCTTGAAACGACAAACCTTATATTTCGAAAAGAACATAGTAAGCCGACATATATTTTAGAACCATGTATCATTAAAGTGCTTCCATTAGTCCAATATTTGAATGTCGTTATGCGATCTTTGCAAGCCGTCAGAAGGAACTTAAGGTGCGTAACAAACCGGTCAGTTGGGTGGTTAAGTAATGGGTCAAATACTGTGGACTCCTGGGTTTGGTGTTAGGTGACCGGACATATCTACAATCTATCCGTAGTAATTATGATTACTCATTTCAGCTTATATTCTATAAAGAATCATTTGTAGTCTTAAATCCCAATTAAGACCCGACCATTAAGAAAAGTAACACAGTGAGTGAGCAAGGTTAGCATTTAAACTATTTAAAAATGGCATGCAGGTAAAACTTCAAATATGCTTTGTTTTTTTTTTTTATCAATTTTATCACAAGTCTTAAGCAGAGTAAATTTCTTATACTGATTTTTTTTATTTTTTTTATTTTTTTTTTATTTTATTGTTTTGGTCCTAAAGGTGGTGACTCCATATGGGTGAGTAGGTGACTTTCCAAGTATGGAAGAAGATCACCACATTAAAGAGTTAAAGGAGGTTAGCCGGTATGAGACTTGGTTACATATTATGAATTGAAAAAAAAGAAGGAAAAGAACTCTCGATGACTATTGCTTGCCTTAGACCACGCGATTGATATTATCATAGCAACCTTTCAGATACTAAAGTGTAGTAATTTTAAGGAATTTTGTAATTATATTTGACACTGGATTTCTATATAAAAAATTTAATTTTCTTTGGACAACTATTTATTGACCCGTAAAAGAGTACCCATATTTATGGTACTTTGATGCGGAATCATGGATGAGGGTCGCTCTCTTACCCGAGGCATTTTAATTCAAAACGATGTAGCTTGATTGCGTGCCTATGGTTTTCTGGTCAATACCATGGGTCCCACTTGAACTCCACGTGTGTGGTTATGCAATAAAACCAAGGAGGGCTATGATACAATTATATCAATATGTGTAACCAATGTTAATAGGTTGACCACACTCCAATCTATGGATATCGTCATGCAACGAACTAACATATGGGTTTTAATGGTGTTTAAAGGATAGCTAGGTGGATCCCATGGCAGGTCGCGTCGACATCAACCACTAAGTGCAAATTTTTATATGCTTATTTTTATGGTATAAACTTT
Source organism: Chrysanthemum makinoi (assembly GCA_910596185.1). NCBI lineage: Eukaryota > Viridiplantae > Streptophyta > Magnoliopsida > Asterales > Asteraceae > Chrysanthemum > Chrysanthemum makinoi. The sequence continues at coordinate 274,201,918 of OU343217.1, forward strand.
GTGTTACTTGGTGAAGTGGTGAGTTTCTTGTATTTTTCATTGTCCATTTTATTATAGACAATTTATATGCTACGTAATAACGCGGCTTTTATGATTTCATAATTGTGATCACTGACATAATATATTAGTACTGACTTTTAAAAAGAACTCACTTGAGTTAAATCAACACCTCAATTAACAATTCAATTAATACCTGAGTTTAGTTAACGCGTGAGTTTCTCTCATAGCTAAGAGCTTGTGATATCTTTAGAGTTAAGAGTAAACATGGACTTAATGGATGTATGTGATAGTTTGACGCAAAATCTTTCCATGGAAAAAAATAATAATAATAAATAAATAAAAAAAAAAAACAAAAAAAAAACATGAATCCTAAAAATCCATAACACCATTGATATTCTATGTTGCCTCTTAATGGATACATATGTTTAATCTTATAACTTAGTAAATTAAATTCATGGGACTAGCCCGCCCATCGGGTGGGTCTTCAAAGCTGATTTAAATTACTTACATTCAAATAAATTACGTATCTCCTAAATAAATGACAATATCATTCAAATATTATTTTGAAAGGTGATTCAAATTACTTACATTCAAAAACGTTCGATCATAAATTTCAACCTGCAACATCTTCATTTTGAATACTTCGAGTGTTGATTCTCTTGTAAATTCAATGGATGAAGGGACACGAATTGCTGAATTTTAAGAAAGACGCTATTATCTAATCTCTACCCATTCAATTTTGTCACGTCAATAACTTCTAATGAAATTTATCCACAAGACATATCATTGGGTCATGTCTTCATATGATATATTAGTTGTTATTATTTTTTTGTTTGTAAATTAGGTGATATATAGTCTTAATTTTAATTTCTTTTTTGTAGTTACCCATGTATGTATAAGTTTTATGTTTTTTGTATCGATATCCTAAAAACCCTACTACTAATTTTTTTTTTTTGAAGATATATGGGTGCGTAGCGGGCTCGGTAAGAGTATATTGTAATAAATGGTTTCCGATCTTTTGAGTAACAATGATTTTTTACCTTTTAACCAATTAATTTACGACGTTTGAACCCATCATCATATAAATTAAAACCGGATAAACTTTTCTTTTTCAGGAATTGAACCTGAAACCTCAAACCTCAAACATTTCAGTAATGTTAGTTACTCCGTATCTTTTAGTCACTCGTCTATGTTTTAAACTCGATAGTTTTATGTGTATGGTGTAAACATGAAATACACTAAAATAATGACATGAAGTGTTTACAAAGGCATAACACGTAACATGTACATTACCAAAACCAGTATTAAACCAAAATTGGAATTGCTAAAGATATTGCAAGAAAGTAAAATCTATACAGTGAAATTATATAAAATATTCACCTGATAATAATGTCTATGATGTCACGATCGAAAAGATTTAGAAAACTGCTTTGGTACCACTTTTAACTATTGTAGTTACGTTAACTACATATATTAATTTTCTTTTTCGATTATTACCTGACTATTTTTTTCCATAAGGTTTCATCGTCACAACCAACCACTTATTTTGCTAAAATATACCTCACAAGCTCACACATCTTACATATTACAGTACTAGCAGAAAAGAAACACGTAACGATGTTCAGCATGCACACCATTTTCTCCCCAATCCGATGAAGCACACTAATACGATGACATTGATGGCAGCCAGAATATATATTTCTCACCCCAAAATGATTTTGTTAGATTTGACGTTTTCAATATGTGTGGGCCAATGTTAATTACTTGGTTTTACTATATGGGCTGGGCTCAAAACAACTTAACCAAGAGTCCAAGACTACATATGTCAAAACTCAAAGATGAATTGAGAGTTTGAGACCATTAGGGGCGAGAAAAAAACCGATAAGACCGAATAAACCGAAAACTGAAATCGAACATAATTGGAAAAAATCGAACCGAGCTAATAACCGAACTGAATTTGTTAAAAACGAATCAAACTAAACTACTAATTCGGTTATCAGATTGGATATAAGTTTGGCAGTCTGAACCGAAAACCGAATTCATATAAATATATACATTTTTATATATTTATATATTTATATGCATATAAATACTATTAAAATATTACCTTAATATAAAAAAATACTTTTTATACTTAAAATCTATTTTCTTGCTAAATATCAATGTAATTATTAATTTTTTTTATAAATAAATAACGAAATTCGGGTTATTCGGGTCAACCCAATAACCGAATCGAACCGAATTTAAATTTAGTTTTCGGTTGACCCAAAAAAAATTGTAACCGAACTAACCGAACAACCCATCAACACCCCTAGAGACCATTAAATTACAGTTTTAAACTTTTAATTTTATAAGAATCAAGCATTAAACAACTACATTTGTATTTTGTAAATGCATAAACATTAATTACATTAACTTTTAGTCTTTTAGATTACAAAAGACATACAATGAAAAAGTTGTAATATATTTTTAAAGGGTTTCCATATAAAGGTTTTCACATTGTCAAGCTAGTCAATGTTATAATTTGAGCACACACACTCACCGAATAAAGAAAAGTTATAAACTCAAGTAGTTTCCATACACTAAGAATTAGTTAAAGTTGAGCACCCGTACATAGTCTTAAACTAATTACCATAGTCTTTTAATATAATAGTTAACTATGATCTATTTATATAATAATAAATATTTATATAAACAATGTATTTTTTGTCTAGTAACAATCAGAAAATTTTACAATTTATTGCATGCCATTATTGATCTCTTCGTTATCTAATTACAAATAACGAATTGGCAAACACATAACTTATCGGAAAAACAATATAACTTAAATAGATTTTACAGTACTAATTAGAAAATATCGTAATTATAACAATATTTTTTAAAATATATAGAATAATAATCTTACAAATAATAATGAGAGGCACTTTATTTTGCATACTCAAAATCCTCAGATATTTAAGGGATAAATCCACCTTCCATCTAGTTCGACGACAGATTAACCTGATAACATGTTTAAAACTCTGGCCTTTTCTTTATATTTTTTTATTTTCTCATTTTGTCTTTATTCCTTATTTGATTTTCATTTTTTTTTTTTTCCCTCGCCACAAATTTCATATCGCTTTTCGACAAGCATCATTTTTCATCTTTTTTTTTATATCGCTTTCGTCTCATTACATTTTCATTCATTATATCGTTAATTGTTTACATTTTCGTTCATTCGTCCGCTTTTATCGCTTTCATTCTGTTAGTTTTGCTATTCGTTGTTATCTGTTATTGCCATTGCTTTTATTTCATTGCCATCCATTTTACATTTTGTCCATTTTCATATCGCCATCCGTTTGTTCGATTCTTATTTTTCGTTTTCATATACCGCGATGTTTTCATTGCTTTTCGTCTCTTTATATTGCTGAACGTTTTCGTTATATCGCTTTCTCCGAGCGAGACAAGTTTACGCTTTCTTCATGCCGCGACGTTTTTTATTTTCTTCTGATGTTTCGTCGGTTTTCTTAAGCACTGCTTACTGCGAGTTCCGAGCGACAAGCTATTCATTCTGAGACGTTTTCTTTTGTTACGTTTATTCGGTTTTCATACGCCACTGTTTTCATACGCTTTCATCAGCCTTGTTACGCTTTCGTCTGCTTTTCTTTTTGTCCTTCATACGTTGTTCGCTTACATATGCTTCATTTTTCCCATTTTCAAAGCGTGTTTTACGCTTTCATACGTTTTCGTCCGTTTTCATACATATTCGTCCATTTTCTTACTTTTTCGTCCGTTTTCATACGTTTCTGACTATCACAAGTGATTTTCTGTGATATTCTGAATATCACTTGTAATATTCTAAATATCACAAAGTAATTTCTGATATCACTTTGTGATATTATGAATATCATTTGTGATTTTCTAGATATCACTTTGTGGTATTTTGAATATCACTTGTGATTTTCATTTAACAAAAAATTATTTGAAAATCACTTGTAATTATCACAAGTGATTTTCTAAATATCACAGAATATCACTTGTGATCATCTGAATATCATAGAATATCATTTGTGATAGATATTTTGAATATCACAGAATATCACAGATATTCAGAAACATATGAAAACGGACGAAAATGTATGAAAACGGACGAAAATCGACGAATATGTATGCTCTCTAAACCAAAATTTGACCATTTTCTCTTTATACATGGTAAATATAAACTTACATATTTTTATAACTTTCAAAATAAGCAAATTAAGCTTGTGAAACATAAACCGAAATCACATAAGCTCATAAGCAAATAAAATAAGGTTAAACAAATACCCCAAACTATGTAGCAAGTATTATTTGTGATATTCTAATATTACTTTCAGATTTTCTGAATATGCATTACATATATTTGATATCACTATGATTTTCTGAATATTAATTGTGATTTTCATGTTACCAAACATTAGTTGAAAATCACTTGTGATATTTAGATTATCACGAGTTATGTTCTGAATATCACGTAATATCACTGTGATATTCATAAACGCCCAAAACATTTAAAACCACTAAAAACGTGATGAAAACGACTAAAACGAAGAAAATGCACACGATATGTATGAAAAGGACGAAAACGTCTGAAAGCGTAAAAAAAAGTATGAAAACGGACAAAAATGTATGAAAACAGACGAAAACGTATGGATAATGAACGAAAATGTAAGAAAACGGGCAAAAACGTATTAAAACGGACGAAAACATAAGAAAATGGACTAATATGTATGAAAAACGGACTAAAACGTATGAAAGGTGAAAAACAAGTATGAAAACGACTCGAAATGTATGAAAACGGACGAAAATGGACGAAAACGTATGAATAATGAACGAAAACGTAAGAAAACGGACGAAAAAGTAAGAAAATGGACGAATATGTATGAAAACGGACGAAAACGTATGAAAGCGTAAAAACAAGTATGAAAACGGACGAAAATGTTTAAAAACAGACGAAAATGGACGTAAACGTATAAATAATGAACGAAAACGTAAGAAAACGGGCTAAAATGTATGAAAACGGACGAAAACGTAAGAAAATGGACGAAAATGTATGAAAGTGTAAGAACAAGTATGAAAACGGATGAAAATGTATAAAAACGGACGAAAACGTATGAATAATGAACGAAAACGTAAGAAAATGGACGAATATGTATGAAAACGGAAGAAAACGTCTGAATAATGAACGAAAATGTAAGAAAATAAAACATACAAATCAACGAAAACGTACGAAAACGAATTAAAAAAAAAAAAAAAAAAAGTGAATTAAATAAAAAGACAAAAAAAAATATGAATAAAAAAGAAATACAAAAAGACAAGAAAAAAAACATGGACTTATGTTTATCTAATAAATCTTAGGTTAATCTCCACCATTAGATTAAATTAGATGAATGGTGAGGATTTGTCCCTTGGTAAGCACTAAAATAAAGGTAAGCAAATGAAAATTCCTCTAATAATAATGATGTCAAAAGCTATAGAATGGAAAGATCTGAGTTATTTTATTTACTTTTTTTTAATCCTGATCTGAGTTAATTTTATTGATGTGTCAATATAATAGTAATTACCCAAATAAAAGAGTTGCATCAAATGGCTTACTGTGATTAAACAAACCAAGGCAAAAGACAAAGAAATCCCAAAATAACCAAGTAAGAAAGAATAAAGGCTTTGGTTTTGTTATCTCATTATACAGGGTATGTTGTTTTATGTTGGTTCCCGTCTTGAGGATCCTTCTTTGTACTTCGTCGTTGAAGTAATATAAAGGGTGAAAGCTAAAGATACGCAACGTGGTTTTTCAGAACTATCGATGTACGCAACGAACTTTGAAAATTGCCATTGCACGAAATACTTTCAAATTTGGAACAATGTATTATTGACCGCGAATCAACAAAGCAGTGTCAAAAGTTTCAAAATGGCAGAATGGTCCCCGTGACTTGCGTTGATTTCACAGGTCATCCATTGACTTTATTTTCGTTAAAAGCGTTTCTGATAGTCCTTATGGTCATGGCTTTCGATTTAGTCATTTTTTCCGCTTTCATCCGGTTGTCCGTTTTCTGCTTGTCTTTTACTGCTTTATCAAAGCTTTTGTCCGCTTTTTTACTTTTCTTAGGTTTTGACGTTTCTTACGTGTTTGTTCTGTTTGTTACGCTTTTATCCATTGTTTTTGTCCGTTGTTCCTTGCTTTGTCTTTTTTATGTTTTGCATTGTCGTTTTTTTACATTTCTGACTTTTTCTTACGCTTTGTACTATTTAAACATATTGAAAAATTTTTCAAAAAAGAAAAAAAATTTGGAAAAAAATTTTCCAAAAAAAAATTGATATTTTTTCCCAAATTTGAAAAAAAAAAAATCCAAAAAAATTTTTAACAAAAATTTGGGAAAAAAAATATTTCCTAAAAAAAATTTTGAAAAAAAATATAATAATTTGAAATTTCAAAAAAAAAATTTAATAAAAAATTTCAAAAAAAAAATTTGAATAAAAAAAATATTTTTCAAATATTTTTTTTTAAAAAAAAAATTTTAAATTGGAAATTTTTAAATTTTTTAAAAAATCTTCAAAAATATTTTTCAAAGTTTTATAAAAAATCTTCAATTTTTTTTTTTAAATATATTTTTTTTAATTCTTAAAAAAATTGGAAATTTTCAATTTTTTTTAAAAATCTTGAAAAAAACTTTTTTTTCAAAATTTTCAATATGTCGGAATTGGAAATTGAAAATTGAAAATTTTTTTCAAAATTTTTTCAATTTTTTTTTTCAATATGTCGAAATTGAAAATTTTGAAAAAAAATTTTCAATTTTTTTTTTAAATATTTAAAAAAAATATATTTGAAAAATAATTTTTTTTATTCAAATTTTTTGAAATTTTTTATTCAAAATTTTTTTTTCAAATTTAAAATTTTTTTATTTTTTTTCGGAAATATTTTTTTTCCAATTTTTTTTTTCAAAATTTTTTTTCCATTTTTTTTTTGGAAAAAATTTTCAATATGTTTAAATAGTACAGAAACGTAAGAAAAACGGACAAATGTAAGAAAACGCAAAAAAACGGATGAAAACTGATAAAAGCGTAAGAAAAACGGACAAAACATAAGAACAATGGACAAAAACGGGCAAAAACGAAAGAAAACGGACAAACGTGAAGAAAACGGACAAAACCCAAGAAATTGTAAGAAAACTGGACAAAAACGGATGAAACCGATAAAACGTAAGAAAAACTGGACAAAAACGGAGAATAAAGGAAAAAGGACTAAATCCGAAGCCAATGACCATAAGGACTATCATCAAACGTTTTAACCAAAATAAAGTCAATGGATGACCTGAAAGTCAACGCAAGTCATGGGACCATTTTTTGAAACTTTTACCCCAGTAACTTGTTAGTTACCTGGTATATCACGCATATCGCTCCAATTTGAAAGTATTTTGCGACAATGGTATTTCAAAGTTCGCTATGCATATCGTAACTCAAAAACCACGTTGCATATCTTTAGCTTTCACCCTAATATAAAGGTATCTTCGCCTTCTAAAAAAAAAATAATAATAATAAAAAATTGTACCTTATAAAAAAACAAAGCGGTGTAGAGAAATACGTATGCTAACCGCCTAGGCTACATTGATTTTCTGTTGGGTGTTGTCATCAAAAACTTTTAGACACTACATATCTAAAAATGGCTTTTGATAGACACCGTCTGACACATCTGTTAAACGAGAAATTTTCTTATCCGTGGGTTACGAGGAGTCTATATCTTATGTGAAAAAAGTTGCGTTAATGAGTTTCAAGTTTACTTACAAATTGTTTTAAACTTATACAAATAAACTCTAATTACTAAATTAATAATTATAAAATTTGGCCAATACATTAAATGATTTAAAAAAAAAAAAAAAACTTGCTAATATAGGTATGAGTTAGCTATTAATTATACAAAGTTAAAAGTATTTATGTAAAGCATAAAGTTATAAAATCTTTTTTGTTAAATAAAATTATGAATGTTTATTGTAATCTAGGGTACATGGTTTTTTTATGTAAACTTTTGTTATATAAACTGATTTTAATATTAACTAAAAGGTTGTTTCTGAAATCAACAAGTAACTATAGAGACTATTTGTGTTCTATTTTCATTTTGTTGCACAAACGATCTTTATATTTAACCAGGGCTGTTTGTGTACTAAGCAAGTAACGACATGTACGATTTTTTCATATTTTATAGAGATCGGAAAGATTATTTTTGACTTTTTTCTTTCGGGATTTATTGTTCTTGTTAGATGTTAAAAACTCATGGTTTTGTTATATTAAAAATTGCGCAAATAACAAATTTAGAGCACCAATAGAATTAACCTTTTATTCTTTTGATAAACTTCATATTTATCTAAGTTAAAATTAAAAAATGAAAAGAGAAATGCTAAATTGTTTTATTTATCTTCCTATTACTTAGATGTCAATCATTTAATAATGACTGAGAAAGTTAGTCATGTTTCTAAGTTTTGATACTCACACCATAACTTTTTATACTTTCATCACAATTTGTGCATTACAGTGTTGTATGATGTGCTATACAGCTTATACAAAATGGTGTAACTATCAAATAAAATTGTGTGAGTATCAACACCCTTCTAAGTTTGCAGATGATTGTCAACTAAATAATAGGATGATAACTAGAAAGTTTGGTACGGTGATTTAGCATTTCTCAAACTATAAACGATCGCTATATCAAACAAATTTTTTTTTTTATTATTATTTTTTTTATCAAAACGAAGTTTAAAAAAGTTGATTTTTTTTATTAAACCAATTTGCAGCTTCAAGAATCATTGAAGTATGGCAAACTTACTTTAGTTGGTACTTGTATGGGTTGCTACTTTTTTTCATTGAACAAATGTCATAACTTTTAACTTTTAGCAAAACAATACATATGAGGATACAAAATATAAGCTGTATGAAAAAAATATGTAGTATATATAATGAGCAATATCAAGTATATAAAATTTAATACTGAAAGTTATGAAAGTGTGAAAGAGGAATTTGAGAAGTATTTCATGATATATAAATCATGTGTAAATGTAACATGATCATTATTCTAAATGATTTTGATGTTGTTTTTTAATATACATCATGGGATGGATATGATGCATATATTAATTGAAAATTTAGTGATCTTAGTTGGTTAATCTTACCATCAATCATTGAGGTTTGATGTCATACAACACATTTGTTAAGTGTATCTTTGACTATGATCAATTTTTTTACAATTCATGTTCACAATGTGTCTTGACATTTTGCATAAAATGTGAATTACTTACAAGTATAACATATCACCGACTTAAGTAAAACATCGATTTTTCGTTTTTAGAGTGCACGGTCAAAATATCTCAATGACCGTTTTTAACAATTACTTTAGTCACCTCAAATATATATCTAAGGACGTTTGAACCATGGGTTTTAACAACCGAACCGGACATCAAATCGGTTTTTTCCCGATTGAACTTGGTTTTCTCAATTCAACTGGCTGAACCAAGTCTTATCTGATTTTCAAAAAAACTTGTTTAAACCTTATACCTCTTATAATACGTGACCACAAGGCCAAGTTGGTAATGCTTATGTAACTGACTAAAGTGTTATAACAAGATACTTCTTAAAAAAGCCGCAAAAACTAACATGAGACTCCTAAACACATAATATTACGCGATTTAGCTCTTACATATCAGCTAAAACCGATCAACATAAAGTCAACCGACTAAAGTGTTACAACATGATACTTTTTAAAAAAGCGGCAAAAACTATCACGAAACTCCTAAACACATAATATTACGCGATTTAACTCTCACATGTCCGCCAAAACTGATCAACATAAAGTCACTAGTAGTGGGTCACTTTCCCATATCCAATCTAGCAAACAACAATATTAAAAACACAACTATTAACAAGTGACAAACCAACATTTGCACACAAACACACTCTGTACACAAGAAAATGACAAGACAAAAACAACAATCAAAGATCAAAACAACCCCCTAAAATCCTCTTATTAGCTGTATCTTTATAATTGAACCCAACCCATTTAAAAAAAAAAAAAAAAAAAAAAAAAAACCAATTTTTATAAAGCTAACACTGTTCCATTGAACCATATTTAATCAAATATACCTATATCTTTGACTTTTAGGGTTCCAATCAATTCATCAAATTTATATATCTCAACACATCAATTGAGTTTACATATATCAAATTAAACCTTCACGTCATCATAGTTCGCAATCAATTGGGTTCAATTTTGTCTAATTTGATTTTCCCCAATTTGGGTCAGTTTTTTATGGGTTAATTGGGGGTTTTGTTTCGGGTTGTGGGTTTTTTAATTCCTTTCTGGGTTTTGCAATTCAAGGTTAGTTGATGAATCTTGCTGGGTTTTTTTTGGGTGATTGTGTTGATTTAGGGGGTGTTTGGATTATAGCTTGTTTTCACTGCTTATCAGCTTATTGAGATTTTGAAAAGCCTAATAAGCTCACTTTTTTTGGTATATGAGCTTATCAAGCTGATAAGCTCTTAAGGTAGTAAAGGTGGGCTTATTGGCTTTTCGAAATTTCGATAAGCTGATCAGCTGTGAAAAATAAGCTATAATCCAAACACCCCCTAAATTTAGAATTTTTTGATTAGCTTGTGTAAGTAGTAAAGATGCTAGATTTGATAATAATAGTTCATGTGCCTTTTTTGTGTGTTATGTGATTAGTCTTTTGATATGAAGGGAGCGTTTTTATTTAGAAAATACGAGTTTGAATATTGCTGTTTTTTGCAAAATGAGCAATTTCGGATGAAATAGAATCGTAAACTTTGCATTTATAAAGTTCTATAAATCGTCCAAAATTGCACATTTATGCATATGACAGTTTCGATTGGTAATTTTATGTATTGATTAGAAAGATGGCTGCTTTGTTATGATATATGAAGGCGGTGTTAGTAAAATGATTATTGTGGTGTTTTCAAGTTGCAGATGATCAGTTTTAGTGTTCCGATTGATTAGATAATGAGTTTTGGATAGCTGGTAGGAGTAAATGCAACAGAATTGACGATCATTTTGTATCTATATGGTTATCTGATCTGATTAATCCATATCACGTAGTCACATTTAAAACTCGATGCCAAACACCTTTAAGAAATGATGGTTCCAAAAGTTAACATTTGTTTGCACATTTTCATGTACTTGGTTTTCTATCATAAATAAAGTATATTTCATGATAAGTGCCAAATCGATAGAGAATGTGGCAAGTAAAACTAATTTTGATTTGGTTGTGGTTTGCAGGGTGCTAAGGGAAAAATAAGGTGAAACTATTACACCATAAAATATGGTTCCTGGAAGTAGAATATATCAGGATGTTACCGAATCTCGTGGTGATTATGCTGTTAAATCTTCAAACGTAGAAGCACGAAGTTGCCTGAGATTATGTGTATCAGCTGGTGGAAGGCATGGAATGGCTTCAAATACACATAGTGCAGTTCATGAGCTACTCGAGTGTCCAGTATGCCTTAACATAATGCACCCTCCAATTCACCAAGTACGTGCTCTTCTACTAATTTGTTTGGATTTGCGTTTTTGAATTTTTTGGATAAACAACTCTGATTTTACCCCCAGCTACGCAAACCCGTCTCAGTTTGTTTCCACAAAGTGGTCACTTTTTTGCTATTTTATTCTTTAAATAAACCGGACTTACCAATCACTCAACACTTGTTTATCTGTTATTAGAACTACATTATGCAAACGCACATCCAAAAACTATCTTTTACAACATCGTTTATTTCGACTCAGTATCAAAAAAAAAGTAAAGTAAAGTAACTCCCAATACCGTCTTCCACGGGTTATGGGTCCCAATACCGTCTTCCACGGTGTATGGGGGAGGTTAAGACGTAGACAGCCATACCCCTACCTAAGGTAGAGAGGCTGCTTCCGGTTCTACCAAAGGTAGAAAAGGACCTCCGGCCTTGCAAGGGGTGAGGATCGAACCCTTGACCTCTGTCTCCAGAGGCAAGGGTGTTAATCCCTTGACCTCCGTTTGCCTATCACCACCGGAAAAGAACAATGCTATATTTCTTGTAATGATCAACCAGTCTAGACCATCTCTAACCTAGGAAGCACGGACACGCCTGAAAGTAAGGAGTGGCAGTGTCGGACACGGACACGCCTCGGACACGGCTCGGACACGTGTCCGACACGCACGTGCCGTGTCCCACGTGATGTTTGGGCCGGACACGGATTTGGACACGGATTTGGATTTTTTTTTTTTTAATGAAAAAAGAAGATTTTTCAAAATTTATAAAGAAGTAGAAGAAATTTTTTTTTAAAAATTAAATAAAGAGGAGAAAGAAAGTGTTTACCTAGTGGTGCGGTGGATGGCGGAAGATGTTGAGAGAGAAGGAGAAAAGAAAGAGATTAGTTGTGTTTCTTTATTATTATGATATTTCATTTATTTTTAAGGCTTTGTACATGTTTTTATACATATATATATATATATATATATATATATATATATATATATATTATAGATAGAGAGTAAGGATCCATGAGAAGTAAATTAAAATAAGAAGTGGTGGAGAAGTGACCAAAAACCGCATTTGAGATGCAACGACTTGCATTAGATGCATTTCTATTCATATGATGCAAATCTTGAGTTCGAAAGTTAATTTGATGTAGGAGATGGTGCAAATTGATTTTCATGATTTCGGCACGTGCAGAGGAACAAAAAAACAAGAGAAATCATGAAATGCATCTAATATTAGTATATGCATCTCTTTAAAGCTAAAAAACACATTATTGTGCTATAATGCATCTAAAAATATAGGGATGCATCTAATTTAGCTCGGTGCATTCTGATTGCGGTATAGTTCTTCTTATACTTCTTATTTTAAGTAATCTTTATTTGATCTAACTCTATATATATATATATATATATATATATATATATATATATATATATATATATATGTGTATATATATATATATATATATATATATATATAAAATTCCCGTGTCCACGCCGTGTCCGTGTCCTATATTTTTAGATTTTGTCGTATCACCGTGTCCGTGTCCGTGTCGGACACCGTGTCCGTGCAACCTAGTCTCTAACATTATGCTATTTATTATGGTTTTTCAAGTGTCTAAATTTTATATGAGGTTTTAATATATGTGTTATTGTTTTGTGAAGTGTCCAAACGGTCACACAATATGCGTTGTTTGTAAATCTAAAATGCAAAACTGCTGCCCGATATGCCGCCAAGAGCTTGGAAACATCCGATGCTTGGCCTTAGAGAAAGTTGCAGAGTCGATTGAATTGCCATGCAAGTACCATTATTTGGGTTGCCAAGATATTTTTCCTTATCATATTAGAATAAGACACGAGGAGAGTTGTAAGTATCGTGGATATAATTGCCCATATGCAGGCACGGAATGCAATGTCACGGGTGATATTCCATTCCTTGTTGCACATCTCAAGGCTGACCACAATGTTGATATGCATGATGGCTCCACCTTCAACCACCGATATGTGAAGCCCAATCCTCATGAAATTGAAAACGCTACATGGATGTTGACGGTAAGACCCCTTTATTGCTTAAATAATTTGAGTATACTAAATTATCTGAGCATATGATGACTAGGTGACTACTATAGCATTTATCCAAACACTATATTCTACAACCCCTGGGAGTTTGAATTCGTGTTTCTGCACTGTTCTTTTAAATATTGTGACTTTATATGCTTATGATGATCTGGTTATTATATACTAAGTTTTTATACGAGCTGCAAGAAAACTGATTGTCAAATAAAAAAAACTTGTCTATATATCTTCCTTCAACCTAGTTTAAGAGACCTTTACTTCAATTTCTCAAATTGTATCTTTTGTGTTCCCACAAAGACACCCTTTCGAGTCATTTTATCTTAAATGGTACTTGCATAATCATAAATTTTCAGGTACCCAAACAACCCAAATAGCAGCTTACCTAATTATTTCAACTTCAAATGGCATAAGCACACATCCAAACACTATTATCTCCAGCGCGTTCTGTTACAACTGATTTTCTAGTTCCGGTTATCCCGTATCCCTTACAAAAAAGGACACATCCAGAAAGCCCTTCAAAAACATTGATGTTCAATGTATTTTCTTAGAGAAGATAAAATTTCAATGGAACTCACATTCATGATTACATTTGTTGATTGTAGATTTTCAACTGTTATGGATATCAATTCTGTTTGCACTTTGAGGCCTTTCATCTGGGGATGGCACCAGTTTACATTGCGTTCTTACGTTTTATGGGCGACGAGAACGACGCCAGCAAGTTCAGCTACAGCCTCGAGGTTGGTGCAAATGGTAGAAAGCTAAAATGGCAAGGGGTCCCAAGAAGCATTCGTGACAGTCACAAAACGGTTAGAGATAGTCTAGACGGATTGATAATTACAAGAAATATAGCATTGTTCTTTTCCGGTGGTGATAGGCAAGAGCTGAAGCTAAAAGTGGCCGGCCGGATATGGAAAGAACAATCTTAAGTTAAACCACCAAGACAAGTACCGGAGACCACCACCACCCTTCCGCCTTACACAACCATGTTTTTGGTTCTTTTTTGTGATATAGGAAAAGAAAGAAGGGGTGCGTGAGAGATATATGTATCTCTTTGTAAAGGTTTAGATTACAGTTTTGCTTTGTGGATGATCTTAAAGCAAATGTAACTTTGTTTCAAAATATATAAATCTTTTTTTTGTTTCTTTTTTATATTTTGAGTACAAGTTTATATATATAATTACAAAGTTACTATTCTTTGTACCAGTATTTACAAAGTTACTTTGGAAATATGAAAAGTTCGAGACTTTTTTAGTTGATGGACGTTTTCATGTTGGATGATGGGTAGTTATATGTGACTAGGCCATAGAGGTTGGGTTCAAATCTCGTTGGAGACATCGTGTGAGGTATTACATGTGAGATAGGTGGTAGTTCAAATCTCGTTGGAGACATCGTGTGAGGTATTACATGTATAGGTGGTACAGGAGAACAAAAGTCGTCTTTCTTACAGGAAAAAGAATAAGTTGGATTCTCGTGTCTTGGGTCACTGTAATCGGCACGAGTTTTTTTCACTCCTTTTGTGATCCTCGCAGTTAATGTTCTCGGGATGAGTCTAGATGTCGTATGGTTATTTTGTTGTTTATTCTAGACTTTTTGTAATTGTATTGGGGCATCTAGCGCCTTGCTAGTTTTGCCTCCTTTAGTTATATAATTCCATTGCCGTTCAAAAAAAAACTATTTGAAAAAGCTTTTCAAGAGATTTTTTGCATTACATTAAAGACTTGGTGAAAAGCTTTTTAACTAAAGACTTGATAGACTACAAGTCTTTGACACATAAGATTTGGTTATATTTGTGAATTTAATTTATTGTAAAAAGCTATTGGATAGCTTTTATGCATTGAAGGACCTTTGTAAAATCACTAGTTTTTGTGAATTTAACAATCCACTCGCTGAGATCACGGGGGTAATGTTAATTGGTTGTGGTGCAGATGTGGATCCCAAGAAAAAATCAATCAATCACACTCCTGCTGAACTACAGATGGATTGTTTGTGAATACTTTCGGTCTAACAAATTTCTCTTTAAAAAAACTTTGAGGAATGTAGATGTTCTAAAGAATCTTTAGTTGTCCAAACATGGTGTTGTTCGTATTCTATCAAAATTTGCTTTTTTCGTACTTGTTTATGTTTTTGCCAAAATCGAATTGTACTGATTAGGCCAAGAAAAGAACAAATTTTCTGCGAGAAAGCTCCTCCAATACCGTATAAACTAAATGGGCAATTCCTTATATACTTAACTTAAATATGTGTAATAAGTCAAAATAATAGTTGTGGTGGTGGCCGTTTTGACTCTTGAAGATGTTGGTTAACGTGTGCGCCTTGTTACACTTGGTTAGGATCACACATGACTTGAGCTAAAAATAGAGGAGAAGGTGATCATCCTCATTGAGTAAGGGTGCACTTTTGTTTACTTAGTAAGGTATCGTTAAATGATGAGAGATGAGTAATTATTACGAAAATTAACATGAGAGAAAAGTTAAGATAGATGAGAGATCATATTTTCTTAAAAGAAGATAAGGAAGAGGTTGAGCTTACAAAAATTACTTTGGTAACTTTTTAATACCTCATCCGTCTCATATTGGTCGTGACAAAAATTGCAAAGTTAAAAAAGTATATATAATAATAATTAAAAAAAATATATTATTGGAAAACTGCATAATAATTATTGTAACTTTTATTTCACATCGGCAAATTTGAAGATTAGTACTAACCATTAATTGATTAAAGGTTCTAGTTACCAATTGATGATCAACGTAACTAGATGAGTTTAACAAATCCTTCAAATGAATTTTGATTATGTCCACCAATACTTTGTTTTCTGGAAGCAATTAGTAATTAGGGTTTTTTGATGATTCTTGGTAATCAGTTAAGTTGCAATGTTCAAAAATTGTTAAATGCAATGGTTGCCTTGCATCTTTGTATGTTTGTTAATAGATGAATACAAGATGAGTATTTTATACGATAACCTAATATATTCGCAATATTCACATGATTCCTCTCAAATCGATGTAGCATTCAAAATCGATATGTTATCCTAACATTTCCAGCATACTGCAATTCACTAAGCTTGAATCCAAAAGAATTACAACTTGTTAAACGCACCCAGAAGTCTTCTGATAACCTTAAACGCAGAATCATATATGTCGTAAAAAGTCAGAATTAATTTTAATGGCTCGGTGAATAAAAGGATAACAGTTGCCTGATTAAACCATTGAAACCAGATTTAGTGCATCAAATAGACTAGAAATCTTTAAAACAAGTGTCTTTAAATATTGTAAATGGGTTGAGCTTATTTAGTACGTAGTATCACATTAGATGTGAGTATGTTGGTAGATAATGATGGTGGTGATGGCGGCGCTAGTGGTAATGAAAGTGGTGGGAGTTTGGTGAGCATTTGAAGAAGGTTCCGAATAAAGAAGAAAGAAGTGAAGTTGTTTGGATGTGGTTGTAGCGATATAAAATATATAAAAAAAAAAAGGTGTTTGAAAATTAAAACTATTGAAAATACTAAAATACCCTTGCAACTAACGAGATTTTTAACGAGCGTTCAGGTTGTAGATCGTGAGAGAGTGAAAAAAGTGACGTTGGGGACTATGGGCGCGTAACCCTAGATCAGAGGATTGTATTCGTAACCCGCCCTAAACATGGGGACCAACGATGTGATTTAACCAAAATTTAAAGACAAGTTGTTTTATGCAAGGTGTTAAGGAATATTGCCTAGGCGAAAGATGAAAGAGTTAAATTTAACCAGATTTTTATTTCGATCATAGTGTTCGTTGGCAGAGAGTGAAATTTGGTTACGGATTACGGAAGGTGAGACTTGTTGGTGTTAAGGAATTGATCTTTTGGTTGTACATAGAAGGTACTAGAAGGGTACTAGAAGTAGTTGAGATAATTTTGTATACAATTTATGTTATAGATTTTGCACTAGTCGCATACTTCGGGTCTTTTTTTTTTCTTGAACAAAAAAACAAATCAAACTTCACGGTCTTTTTTGTGCTTGACTCAAATCTATTTTCCCGAATACGAGATGTCACATATTTTTCCTCTACAACTCACCGTGAGGCCTTCGTCTCGACTAAGTGAGCTTTGTTAAAGCACCCAACAATCTAGCTAATCAAAAGAAAGCTCAAAAAAAAAAGAACATGTGAATAAACTGAATGCTTTGTATTGCCAGATGATTTTATAAGAGAAGATTATAAGTGAACTGGGAGATCTCTTGACCAAATGAGAGCGCATCTATTCATACTACTCAATCTAGTTCATATACAAGAAGATTCTACATAAATCTTTAATGGATCTTTTTAGGGTTTTTATAGAACACTTCTATCATCTTTCAAGGGAGGATTATTTTAAAGAGCTTTCAAACTTTTTATGATCTTTCAAATCTTCAAAAGTCTTATAGGTTGGTGTAGAATAATCCAGAATCTTAGTAAACGATCCTTTCATAATTGGTGGTATATGGTAGAGGGGTAGTAGTTTTTGACACGACCCAAAACCCAAAATCGACACGAAAATAAACGAATTAAGGTTGAGGCTAAACAAATTTGGGTTGTAAATGAGTCAATACGACGAATATGTTTAATACATGTGTTAGGTGTGAGTTAACATATGTATTGAGTATACATGTGTTATGTGTGAGATAAAATATGTATTGAGTTTCGTAGACTTTTTAAGTATTTCACAGTGGTCTATGTTTATTCTTAACTATTTCTTACGTTACTATGAGATGCCTAACACACACAAATGTGATATTTACTTATCGTGTACTTAATTGATATTTATGTGATATTTACATATGTTTATTCTTAACTATTTCCTGGTGTGATATTTACTTATTGTTCGGGTTTGGGTTGGCCTTTTCTCCAAGTTGAAGTTGCAATAAATTAACCCATCAATCCAAACACCCCAACTCGGTCACAACGCAAATTGCCACGTATTTGAGAAGGCTAATGATTTGCACATTCTAAAAGGTTATTCGCACACTCAAAGTACAAGCAGTTGAAGCAGACTGTTTAAAACTGTACAAGTATTTCATGCACAATTGGCGTGTCCCAATCGATATGCAAAGTGTGCAAATCAATTCTCATTTGAGAATACTCGCCCTTTTATTTATGAATTAGGTTTAGAGATTAACTAAATACTCTAAAACTGAACTGATTCTGAATTGATCCGAACCGGTCCTCAAAAGACCAACCTGTTTAGAACTAAGTTTAGTCTTAGACTGGGTTGACAATACTCAACGAGTCCTGCTTTTAGATCAAAAACCGAATTTGAGAAAATACTTGTTACTTTAAGCATATAAATCTCAACATTTGTATTTAGGCATTTTTTTTCTTTTAATCTAATGTTAAATTATATTTAAAAAAAAAAAAAAAAAAAAAAATTACAAACAAGTAAGGTTGATTATTTTTCAAATTTTTTGATGTAAAAAAATTCAATTAGACAATTAACTAGCTAGTAAGGTTGATTATTTTTCAAATTTTTTGATGTAAAAAAATTCAATTAGACAATTTAACTAGCTAGTAAGGTTGATTATTTTTGCTAACATGATAAATTTGACCAAATTAATTAGTTTTCCACTTTTCCCTACACATCAGTAAAAACTAAGAATTAACTTCGTGGCCTGTATCGGTAAAGCCTCTCCCTAAACCCTAACCACCACCAAAATCTCCATGGAAGCAAACCTCTAAAACACAAACACAAAACGAAAATGATATCCAGAAAATTAAACCCTTCAAATCTCAAAACCCTTTTTTCACTCTCACATTACACCACCTATACATACACAAAACCTATATCTAACCCCTATTCCACCATCACAAACCCCAAAAAATGCCCAAACCCCTTAAACCCTAGCAAAACCCTAACCCCACAAATCCTTAATTTCAGACCATTTTCTTCAAAACCCATTTCAGTTCCATCATTAAGAGACGGAAACTATGATGAAATCATTTCCAAAACCCTCAAGATTTGCCCTGGATGTGGGATTAGTATGCAAGAAACCGACCCGAAACAGCCCGGGTTTTTTATCAAGCCTTCTCTTAAAGATCAAAATTACAAAATGGGTATTGATAAGAATCCAGTGGCGGACGAAACCCATGTTTCGGAATTTTATAAAAAAGGGTTCTTGGTTGAGTTTGGCGAAAACGGTGAAAATGGCCAAAATGTGGAAAACGGCGAAAAATGGAAGGTGGGTGAGAGGGGTGAGAGGGGCGAGAGACCGGTTGTTTGTGCTAGGTGTCATAGTTTGAGGAATTACGGGAGGGTGAAAGATGAGAAAGTTGAGAACTTGTTGCCGGATTTCGACTTTGATCATACTGTTGGTAGGAAGTTGAATTCGGTTACGGGTACTAGGAGTGTGGTGGTTATGGTTGTTGATGCTACTGATTTTGACGGGTCGTTTCCACGTAAAGTAGCTGAGTTGGTGTCGAATACTATTGATGAGAATTCGAGAGCGTGGAAAGAAGGGAAATCGGGGAATGTGCCTAGAGTTGTGTTAGTTGTTACTAAGATTGATTTGTTACCTTCGTCTATATCGCCTACGGGTTTTGAGCATTGGGTTAGGACTAGAGCTAGGGAAAATGGAGCTACTAAATTGACTAAAGTTCATATGGTGAGTGCGTTTAAGAATTGGGGGTTAAAGGGTCTTGTGGATGATATGGCGTCGTTAGCAGGGCAAAGAGGGCATGTTTGGGTTATAGGAGCGCAAAATGCTGGTAAATCGACGCTCATTAATGCGATGGCGAAATGTGTAGGTGAAAAAATGAGTGTTTTGACTAAGGCTCCGGTGCCCGGGACGACTTTGGGAATTGTTCGAGTTGAGGGTGTGCTTCCTGGTCAGGCTAAGTTGTTTGATACACCGGGGCTGCTGCATCCGCATCAGATTACTTCATGGTTGACTCGTGAAGAACTGAAGTTGGTTCATATTACTAAGGAAATGAAACCGATGACTTATCGGGTCCAAGTAAGTAACTTTGTCTAGACATACAAGATTTGTTCACTTTATCATTTGTAGTTCTTTTATATATGCTGGTATAGTGAAAATTCATGATTTTAGGATTAGATTAGATTATTATTTTAGATGATGTCTACGATTGTGTTTTTGGAATATGTGATATGGAAAAGCCATAATCAGATAAGAAGTTGTAACAAAAATTTGCTGTATTATGTGATAATCGAATTATCAGTTGTAAGAGTGTTTGGCGTGTCCAAATTATATGAGATTTTACATGTAATATGACCTATAAATATATCGATAATAAAAAATTGTGGAAGTGGATATTTGATCCTTATATAATTAGATAACGAGAATTAGTTTAAGTAAACGGAACTCTAGAAAGTGATACTTCTTGACTTGAACACGTTATCATAAGATGGTCCCTTTCGATATGCAATGCCAAACACCCCTTTAGTTAGTAGATGGTTTTAGTTTTTCCTTTAAAAAGAGATACAAATGCTTTCATGAGGGACTGCTATGCTGCAATTGCATTTTATGTATGTCTTTTATGTGTTTTTTACTTATAAGACATGTTTATCAGACGATCGGGGAAAATGAATATTCTATTCATGTTGGGGGTCTCATGAGACTTGACGTAGAAGAGGCATCAGTGGACTCCATATATGTTACCGTATGGGCATCTCCACATCTTCCGTTGCATATGGGAAAAACAGTAAACGTGTCAGCAATGATGGAAGATCATTTTGGCAATCAATTGCAGGTAAGCTCATTCTATATCACTTCATTAAAGTTGTTACTTATAATTTTTAATATAGATTTCAGCGTGACATATGAACATGCAAAACACGAATAATGTTTCGAGCAAACCCCAACCACAGACAATGTATGTATTTTGATAGTTATTATAGTATTTATTTATATCTGTTTTTACCCTTTTCTTCAGCCACCAATCGGGAAGCAACGAGTCAAGGAGCTTGGAGAATGGGTAAGAAAAGAATATGAAATTAATGGAAAATGGTGGGACTCGAATTGTGCTGACATTGCTGCTGCTGGTCTTGGTTGGTTTTCCATTGGAATAAAGGGAAAGGCTAAACTTAGTGTTTGGACATATGAGGGTATTGATATCACCCTTCGCAATGCTTTGATCGCTCATCGGGCTCACGAATTTGAAGTCAAAGGGTTCACTGTCTCGAAAATTGTGTCACGAGCCGATAAATCTTTGAGCAAGCAACGTCGGAATGAGAAGAAGAGTAAAGTCGGGGGGGATTTAGCAACAGAAGCCACAACTGCTTTAGAAATAGAAGCCACGACTACTTTAGAAACAGAAGCCACAACTGCTTTAGAAACAGAAGCCACGACTACTTTAGAAACAGAAGCCACAACTGCTTCAGAAACCGAAGCCATGACTACTTTAGAAACAGAAGCCACAACTGCTTCAGAAACAGAAGCCACAGCTTCTTCACTCTGAATCACCGGAAGTGGTGAAATAAGATAAATGCCCTTGTAAAAATTGTTTTTTTTTTGCTAGCGTTTTTCTAAAATTATTCCCAGTATGCGAAAGAACATAACAATGATAAATTTTATATTCTTTTCAAGTGCGGGATCATATTGTCATGCAAGTTCAGAACTTAACAAGAACATGAACTATTCTCTATACTAGACCTCGAGTTTTGTAGAAAGTCTCAGCAGATTACTAAATTTGCTTTCACAATAATACATAGTAAAATTGTTGATTCTTTATAAAATATAAATGAGGAACGCCCGGTTCTTGTGTGCAATGTCTCAACAGTAGCTCGAGTTAATGATGTATGTTGCAAATAGCAAATCTGGTTTTTGCACAGGAGCGGCTTCTATATACACATATGCTCATCTAAATAACATGTTTGAGAAAAACCCAGAGCCAAATGGAACCTGTGTAGAAGAAAAGAATATATAATATCAGGACCAACCAAAGAGCCGAAAACACTAATCCATTTACTTGGCCACTTATGTATTTAGTCACTAAATTGTAAATACCCAAAAAAGTATGTGGATTCAATGTGTGTATGCGGTTACACATAGTTACAATATTCAAATAGGCGATAAAGAAGGATATAGAAAGTTGAAAAAATGACCTAAGAATTTGGAAGAAGCCGTCCGTTATACATCTTACTAAGCAATTCTTTGGCACCAGGCCTCCTAAGAAGACCTTTGTTGTTCGGTAAACCAGTACCTAAACAAACAGGACAGACAAGTTTCCCTCGACCTGCATTTCCAAAAAGAAACAAAAACATTTTCAATAACCGTAATGTCAGCTAAAATGTAACGAATATAAGAAAATTATAATTTTCACATACCATAACAGTTGGGACATTCAGTAAACTCGTAGGTATCTTTAGCCCGTTTTCTATTTAAAGCTTTCCATTTTCCTGTACCACCACACATATCACCTATATAGAAAATCAACACATCTCATGGACCAAAAATGTGACATTTGACAATCTTTCAATAGCATGAAATTTAGATTGAAGGTAAGGAAAGTTAAAAACTTACAAATAATAGCACCACTACCGCCACAGTTCCGACAGACAGGTTTTTCATTCATATTGGGAGTAATTGCTTCTGCCTTATCATGGGGACTAGTTGAGTTGCTTATTAAAGCCATTGAAGAAGCTAAGCATGCTACACAGAGTCTTCTTGATTTCAACTGGTTTTGAGTCTGCGAAGATGAATTGTCTTTAGACATCATTCCGATGCATAACAAGCGCTTGTTTGGATGTGTGTTTTATAAGTTTTATAGTGTTTACTTAAAAGGACATCATCGTGAATCAATGGGCTTTTTGTAAAATGAAAGTAAATATATCTCAAATAATGTTAACAAATGGGTAAATAGGTAATTACAATCTCACAAACCTTTTTCTCGATAGGTTCTGATGAGGTGTCTGGAACATCTGCCGATGAGCTTTCAGATTCTAAGCTACATCTCACCCGATAGCTCACCGACTTCAAATTGGCTAAATATCCAAACGAGCAAAGTAAGTCCACAAAGAAAATTGGATTACATTCGTCTAAGAATCTATTACAGAAATCCTACTGACTAAGCTTCAATTATTCAAGACCATCATCCAAAATGGGTACAAAGATGCTTTTGAATTCAAATGAAGATAAATCTTTCGCAAACTAACCATCCTAAAACAGGTAAACGTAGAAGGAAATGCTAATAAAATGAACCGAGTTGTTTTGAATTAACATATAAAGTTGCTAAGTATATCACTCGCATATAACATATCAGCAGTTTTGATAAGTAATCCCTAGGTTAGCTTGTAATAAGCCATTCCAAACCACCCACGAAAAACAACACATTTTCGTGTTATTAACCCAGGTGTGGGACTATCATCACTAAAATGTGAAAGGTCTCAAGTTCAAATCATGCATGGTGCAAACAACCTTGAACTGACCACGCCAACCTCTCTAAAAGGAGAGGACTTTATAAAGTTTTAGTCAGGGTTGCGGTAGGTCCTAACCTCATGGTTTAGTCAGCCAAAAGGTCGGAAACTATCGTTACCGAAAACAAAATGCTAGCATACTTTTATTTTGGTAACCATTCGGTAACCATGGTTTCCGACCTTTTGGCCAACTAATCCACGGGAATTGAGCCCACCGCCACACAGACTCAAACCGGGTAAAGCCCTCCTTTTCCTTTTCAGGAGGTTGGTGCGGCCACTTCAGGGTTGTTTGCACCTAGCAGAAATTAAACTTGAAACCTCACAGTGTAGTCACTAGCTCTTTTGTTATATATAATTATTAAAATATATATAACATACTACCCTTAGCATCATCACAATTCACTAAATATCACATAACATAAGTAAAATTTCTAGAAACATGAAAAAAGAACCAAAGTTGATAAGAGGGTGTTACAGTGTAGAGGTGGTGGAGCATTTGAGTGAGCAGAGAATGGTGTGCATATTGCTGAAGAAGATAAGTTAAATGCCATTATTTCCACCTTCTTAACAGAGGAAACTCTGTTTGAAGAAGATGAAGATGAGTAACAGAGGATGACTGTTATTAATGGATATGATACCCATGGTGATGTGGCATATCCTTAACCTTACTATTTCTACTTGCTACTTTTATCCCATCTTCTTTTAGTAATTACACTTTGATGTTTATGTTTTCGTTTGTTTAACTTTAACCACAAAACTAAATACCCGAACTCAATCCGGGTAGGTTTGGTTGACCTCACGGACATCATAATTATTAGTGGCTTAGGCCTTCGCATTTCTAAGGCTCTCGATTTCTCAAAGGCTTGTATTTATAGATAATCGGCCGAATCTTTTCTTGGGCCTCGTCTGTTAGGCATCGATATTTTAAAGCTCCCATTTACTAAATTAGCCAAAATTATTTAGATTCTAGGCCTAATGATCAATAATTAACTTTTTGTATGTTAGATAAATAAATGCTAGCTTGTTCATTCAGTATATGAACGGTCATTTGTTCATAAAAAGTTAATCGTAAAAAACGCCATCTGCTTTAGGCCAAGATCATTATTTAGGTGAAAGCCAAGATCCCTGATGGGCAAGGCACGTCTAGGAGTGTGTTATGGTAGAACACTTGTTAATAACGGCTTCGTTCAAACATGGATCGTGAGCTGGATTCAAACTTCAGACATGTAATTTCAATCTAGACAACCTTGCCTAACTCCTCTAAACTTATTGTACTGTTGGTCAATGATCAATTACCATATACTACAACACCAATATCGCATTTTTCTGTTATTCAGGACATACCAATGATTTCGTGATTTCAAAAAAAAAAAAAAAAAACCCTAAGGTTAATTGATCCAGCGCAGAAATGTTAATAGTGAAACCCCAGATGTTCATGATGTTGTCTTAAGAAAATGAAACCAGCTGGAAATCTCTAGAGTCTGCATTTGGGCAATCATAGGCCAGTTTGGAACCAGACTAGTACCAGACCACTTTAAACTGATCCAGTTGTAGCGTGACTGGTTATACCCCACAATCGATTCTAATCAAAAGGAAACAGCTCAACCGGGTTCAAGCCTGGACAAGGCCTAATCTCAGGCTTTGTGCATCTCATGTGCTATTAAAGCACAAACAGCGATTGGGCAACTAAATAGAGGAGCCAACTATACAGCTTTTAAAATTTAAATATTAATTCTTCTACAACAAAGTCATTATTCTACTTCTGACCAAAAATCAAAAAAACCCCAACTTCTAACATGAGTTCTTCAGTCACAGAACCAGTTAAAAAATATAAAAGACAAGAAATATGGCTTCCTCAGTTTCATGCAGTTGTCTAATGCCCTTCCCTTTGCTATATCATCAAGACACGGTTCTTCCATAGCAAATGCAAGCAAGGTACAAATTTTTCGCCCACTTTTCCTGCATGTTTCAAAACCAGAAATCAAAGTCAATAAACTCAAGAGAACAATGACTTTTTCCTACTTTAAGCAGTGGCAATATCAACTCATCAAGTAAACGGGTCCATTTGGTTTTTGTTTTAGTCTAATTCTTATTCCATACATCTAGACGATTATTGTACAGAGGCAAGCTTTTGTAGTCATAATTAACATCATTTATTTGTAGAATACTTATGAGAACCCCTACTAGCAAATGAAACGTTTTCAACGCGAACCCATTTTGACCAGTTGCCCAACCAAGTTCATATGAAAAGAAAAGATTTATGAAGTAAGACCAACCTTGACATGTGTGCTTGGAAACTGAGATGTACGTAAAGTTTCTTGCGTTTCATCACCGGGCTTGCGGCGGGGCACACTCAAGATGAGAGCAGTCTGATCCCACGTGGCGGCAGTTGATGTAATACGGTAACCATTATCCCACCTTCTATGTATGCCCTCACTTGGATACAGAAAATCTAGTTCCACCACCTACAAACATGTAGCAAACAGATAAACCGTTATGCGAGAAGAAATATGATTGTTACCAACACAAGGCAGCTATTAGCCTATAAGAGCATCTTAAATGCATTTGCAGCAAACATGCACATTATTTTGGTGAATAAAGAGCATCTTTTTGGAATATGAAATTTAGTGTAAATTGGTGGGATGATAGTGTTTGCACTAAAAATAGATCACCGTTTTGGTGTATATATATGTGAGATGGTCTTAAACACAGGAATGATGGTGAGAATGTTCAAGTTTAGATGCTATACCTGATCACTAAATCCAGCATTGCGAGACATGACGACGCCCCATCGTGTACCAGCTGTAGCCATGGAAGTCACATGGAACCCTTCTCTCCATTTCTTGTTTATCCACTTAAATGGGAAAGAGTCACTTACTTTGTAAGATTGTTGAGAATATTGGGTGCCTGAAAAGGTTTTAAAATGGTGAAAATTAGTCGTGTAACATTAGTATATGTAATTAATATAAAACCAGAATCAGTTTTACCAACCTTTCGACATCACCACAAGAGAGCTCCCATTGTTAGCACCGGCAATGGAACTGATGTAATAGTTCTTCTCCCATTGTTCCATTATCCATTCCTAAAACATACATGAAATCAATAATAAATGATTAGTCCAACATTTTGAATTTTATTGCAATAAACGATGTTGGAAAAGACTTTTGCGATGTCTACCTTGTGTAAGAAGAAAGGAGACAGCTCATAAACTTGGCTTGTGAAGCCAGTTCCAGCATCCATTATAAGAGCCCACAGATTTGAACAAGAGGCCACAGAACTAATGAGTAAACCGTCAGCATTTCCCCTCTCAATATGTTGTGCCAGTCTTGCATCCGCAACATTGTAATGGTACCTGATGCAGCATAAACAAAAAGTAAGTAATGGTACATACTCACAGAAAGTAGATTCAATAATATATGAATGCCATTAAGGCATCGTGCATTGAAAAACAAAAGGATGGTTGCAGAGAATCACATACCTCTGTTTCATGGGTTGTCTGGCGTTGTAAACCGAAACCCACTGTGTAGCAGGAACACCAATTCGGACCTTCTTTCTGGGCTGCCCATCATCATCCTCATCAAGATTCAGCCTGCCCCGTTTTTGGCCAACTTGGAAGATAATCTAAGAAAGAAAAAGGAAAGACAGAAACAGTAAGTAACTATTCCATTAGAAAAACCGTGCTTTGACAATATGGATCACCTTTTGAGCTCCATCAGTATTGATTGGCCTTATGGCAGGGTTAGTCCCTAAAAGTCCCTCAAACAAAGATATTAGCTTGGAATAATTAGGCTCTTCATCAAACTTCATGTTCACAACTATCTCAAGAAATTGCTTAAAAGGAGCAGGGCAGAAACAGCACAGCATCTCGGGAGATGTGGCCATTTTCTTCTTGCATACTAGAAATGATTTATTATCCCCCTAACAAACATCAATATGTTTATCATCAGAATTATTCCAACATTAAATAATAACTAACATCAAAAAATACTTGTAACCAAAAATACCTGATACCCTTGCCAAGGTAACCTCCCACGGTTAAGAAACACAAGTGTATAAGCAAGAGATTCTAGATCGTCTCTTCTACTGGCTGTTCTTCCCAGATGTGCATGCACACTAGCATATCTAACTGTTCCTCTGCAGTAGTATGAGAAAGATATGTTATGCAGATGAAATGAATATTAAACTCTAGTCTTATATCTAGTTCGCGAGTGTTTGGCTTAGCTTATTAAAAAGGGTTATGGTTTTTGCAAAAAAGGCCAGCTTTGCTGTTCAAAAAGCTATTAAGCACTTTGTTACACGTGTTTGGTGCTTATTTTATTTTGCTAGTTAAATAAACTACTAAGCACTTCAAATTAGTTATGCAAATCACCCGCTCAGTAAAGTGGAATTTTTACCTAAACATGTCAGGCCTTTGATCATAATCAACATGTTGACCACTAGCACTCTCTCGCCACTTTGTTGCTGCATTTCATATATAGATGGATGTGTTAGCAGATAATTAGAAAGAACAGATACATTATCTGAGGATAAGATGCCTTACCAAGCCCTAAGTCAACAAGAAATAGTTTCTTTTCTTGAGATGTTGATGGTTGACCAAGTAAAAAGTTCTCCGGCTTTACATCACCATGTACATAACTAATAGACAAATAGTAGTAATTCAGCACTCTCAAATTTAGAAGTATTAAGAACAAATAAGCATAAATCGAATTGGCATACCCTCTTGAATGCATCTTTTCCAAAATCGACAAAGCCTCCACAGCTATACAAGCTACCATTTCAGACGACATCCTGGCAAACAGGAAAAAAAAATCATCAAACAGAATATAGGCTGTAGTAAAGAGGCAACACTGACAACTCAATATCAATTAATAGGTTTAAGTTATGTTCTCTTCTGCAGCAAAAATCAAATAACACACAGAGATCAAGGTTACTCTTCATATGATAGATGCATCAACTACCACTTAATAGGTTGAATCACATGAATGAAGTATCTAGTTTCTATTACTCTTGGTATGCAATTTCCATGAAACAAATAAAAAGAAATGGAACAAAATATGCATTGTTCTATATTAAAAATGCAATAAACGACATGATAAATTAGTAGAAAGCATTGTCTTATGTTAACATGATTAGGAACTCACGTTTGCCCAGAAGAATTCCAGACATCCCACAAACTAGGCCCCAACATATCCATGACCTGGAATGCAAGATTAAAAAAAATGGAGAAATGATTAATGTAATGTCTAATCATTATTCACCTATATGAATAGGAATACTTATAAGCATACCATCACATAGTAATCTCCTTGCTTTCCTTTATAGTGAACTTTCGGCACTCCATGACTGCCACCAAGGGTACTGTACCACAAAATCACATTTGTCACTTGTTTAAATTAAATTTAAAGAGAAGAAAGAGATATATTAATCTGTTTTCACATAAAAATTTAATTGCACACGTACTTGTAAACTTGCCACTCGTATGGAGGGCCATAGCTGCAGCCTTTGCTGTTTTTATGCTCAAACTTAAGAGCTACCTGCCACAACCACAATTAAGGAACACAGAATGCAAAAATCAGACTCTATAAAAGACAATATTTTTACAGAACAAACTTAGTTACTTGGTAAAAGAACATTACCTCCATGGCACCAGGACCTGATATGCGATCAGTTCCACCAGAAACTCGACGGCCAACAAAGACCTGACCAAAACCACCTTTGCCTAGCTTTCTCTCAACCTTATATATAGGTGATCCACCTACTTGAACCTGTAAATAAGCCGTGTAAGGATAGAAAAACTGGCTTTGAAAGCTTAATTCGAATACTCTTAATTCGATGAAAATGATGGAAAGATATAATCAAGAATTCAAGACAACAAATATTTCATCTGCATCTCTGATTTAACATGGTAGATCTCTCTACTAGTTTATAATCGGCATTGACCTTAATCAGAAATACTAAAGAGCTGCTACATGTGTGTCTAATTCTCTAAAAACTATTATTACTACATTGCACCATTCAACAGTGCAGTCAATTACTAGGTGCCTAGAAACATAAGATATAAGGTGTATCCACTACCTGATCCATACAAGTTAACAGCTTAGCACACATTTAATGATTTGCATATCAATCGATGACTACAAGAACAAGGTTTGCTTCATAAACTGTCTAAGTAGAAAACGGATAATTAAAGACGGTATGGAGTAAACATCACAATTAGATTACCTCTTTCATGTTGGTAAGAAACAAGTACACGATGGAAATACATAAGAGCAGCATAACATTTATGACGGAAAAAATAAACATTTATAGCATGATCATTTCTCAAGTGAACAATCCTAGCATAATGAGTTTCAATTACAATACGAAGATAAGGACAATATAATATTCCCTAAACGCCACAGTTATCAAAATCTGACCACAGAAAAAACTAATGTAACATCGGGCGAGCATACTATTCAACATGATTATCAATAGGTTCGCATAAAAAAGTACACTCTTGGCAAAAACTAAAATATATAAAAAACTAAACGCAAACATCATCAAAAACACCGACCAGATGGATACCTAATTGCTTAAGGGGGTGTTTGTTTTGACTTATATAACGGGGCTTATGGCTTATTTGGTTTTCGGCTTATGTTTCATAAGCTCACCTTTTGTGGCTTATTTTGAAACTTTTCGACTTATATACGCTTATCATGTCACAAGCCGAAACGTTTCAAAAGAAGCCACAAAAAGTGAGCTTATGAAACATAAGACGACAAATAAACAAGCCATAAGCCCGCTATATAAGCCGAAACAAACACCCCCAAAAAACACCGCGGATCATCAAAACCACGTCATTCATCATAATTCCATTCAAGTGAACTAAATTTACCTAACGCCTATAAACTAACAAGTTAATCACTTCCTAACACTACGAACAAATTACTAACCGCTTTACATCACTCACATTCATCATAATTCCTTTCAAGCATACTAATTTCCCTAACGTTACGCCATTATCTACCTTCGCACTTAAACCAAACATTCACAATTCACAACATTCATAAAACATTCAAACACAATTTATAAACCAAACGACGTAAAAACCGAAAAAACGCGTTATACCGACCCTATCAGGAAACGGAGCCGTATTCCCTTCTTCTTCCAGTCCATCGACTCTATTCGCACTCAAACCGCCGCTTAAATCCGCCATCACTTCTTCCTCCTTATCCGATATCACAATCACAGTTTTCTCTTCCACCTCAGCTTCTTCTTTCTTCACCGCAGCGCGTGTCCTCACGCGATCACCTACCACAGCGCGTGGTTTCACTTCCTTCTTCGTATCAACTAACGGAACACGTTCACGGCGCAATTCCGGCATCCTTTACCCAAACATGATAGCAAATTGAATGAATTTATAAAAAATTGGAAATTTATTATCGTCTATAATGAAACCCTAACCTTAACCATTTTTTTTAAATTGGTTTTTTTTTAGTGAATTGGTTGAATTGAGTGATTAATGATTGTGATTAAGAATTTGAATTGAATTTATAGGGTTTGAATGTGTGTGTGTTTGTGTGTGAAAGCTAGGTCAAAATTGGGGACTTTTATAAAGAGGGGCGCATGGGGTTCGTGAGATATTAATTTTTTTTTATATGGTATGGAAAGACTACTGGTCGGGTTTAAATCTTGCTAGGTGTGTGAAAGTGAAGTCTGGGAATGGTTACGGGGATATTGGTCAGGCCGCAGGTTTTAAAGATGAGAAAAATTAGGGTTTGTTTAGTTGTAGAAAAAGGTTTTGTATTATTTTGTTTAATTTTTTATCGTTAAAAGTGTTGTAGATTTGTAAAATTTGTTTAGATGATGATGGCTTTTGTAAAATTGAAAAGTGCGAGGGTGTAGAAAAATGAAAGTAAAAATGTGGGATAAAGAGGATTGTTTTATTTTTTATTTATTTTATTTTTTTTAAGTTCTAGATAAATTTTGAAAGTGAGATTTTCATTTTTTATAAAAGTTTCTTGAACATTTGTGACTAAACAAGTTTTCAGTTGTTATAAAATAATCTTCTGAAAATTGAGGTATTTTTCACCTATTAAACAAACCTTTAGAGTTCTAGTAAGTAGTAAATTTTTTTCATTTGCGATTTATTAATTTTGTAAAATGGTTTTTGTTACTATATAAAGGTTTAAGTTTTAAAATATGGTGTATTCATTTTGTAAAATGGTTTTTGTTACTATATCAAGGTTTAAGTTTTAAGATATGTGTAGAAGAGGATTTTGAGTAAGGTATGTATTAACTTGAATGTTACTCTATAATTATAAAAAAGAACTAAATTTTAAGTGTTTATTTTATTGGTTTTATATTAGCAGAAAGAGTTGTTTACTTTAGAGTTTTAACCATTTAAATAATTTAATTTTTTTAAGTGGTATTTTTTCGTTGATACATATTGTAACACCTAGAAATCCTACATGTGTGGAGAGATACCATAAGATAACATTACAATGACACAAGCGTTTTGTGGTCTAAGGAGTTCTTAGGAAAGTTAAGCGTGCTCATGTGAGAGTAGTATGGCAAAGTCTTTAAATGAGGCCACAAAACAAAGCCGTGAGCTGAAAGACAATATTGTGGTGAGTATGCGGGATGTTACAAGTGGTATAGAGCAGAGCGTCTGTTCGGGATGGTAGGGCAAACCTCATCGAGGAATGAGTCCTAAGGGGGTGATTGTAAACCCTAGGCAATCCTACATTGTGGCCGGAGAGATACTGGGCTCATAAGATAACATTACAATGACACATTTGTGGTCTGGGTGGAGTTCTTAGGTACTGGCAGTTAAGCGTGCTCATGTGAGAGTAGTACTGGCTTGGGTGACCTGCCGGGAAGTCTTCAAATGAGGCCACAAAAACAAAGCCGTGAGCCTGCGGGCAAAGCGGACAATATTGTGGTCTATAAGGCGGGGTGTTACACATATTATATGAAATGAAAGTAGTAGTTTTTAATTTAAAAATTTAGAAATAAAGGAGTTTATTTTTAAGAATATTTAGATGATGTAAGAGATGAGAAGGAAATGATTGTATGTTTGAAGAAAATATGTAAATTTAATTAAGCAAGATTGTTGAAAAAAATCTTTTAAAATAGAATGAAATATATTGTTTGAAGAAACCTTTTTAAAAATATATTGTTAATAGGGAAAATTGTATAAAAATGCATCATACTTGTCACTTTTTGTCATTGTATGTAGCGAACTATTTTTTTTATCATTGTGACACCAACCTTTTTAGATCGTGCTATTGTGTGTACCGGTTACCTGCTTAACCTGTTGGAGCCTGTCAAGTTAACGACCGTTAATTTTATTATTGCACCGTTAGTCCTTTTCGCCCTATTTTAAACGTTTTCGGCTGTTTCTACATGTTTTTGTTCGTTTCTACACGTTTTCGTTCGTTTTTACATGTTTTCATTTGTTTTTGCATGTTTTCGTCCGTTTTTACACGTTTTCGTTTGTTTTTACACGTTTTCGTTCATGTTCGGACGCTTTTGTCCGTTTTTACACATTTTCATTTGTTTTTACAGGTTTTCGTTCGCTTTTGCATGCTTTCATTCGTTTTACACGTAAAAACAAACGAAAATGTGCAAAAACGAACGAAAACGTGTAAAAACGTGCAAAAACGAATGAAAACGTGTAAAAACTGACGTAAGCGTGCAAAAACGAACAAAAACATATACATAAACGAACAAAAAACGTGCAAAAACAAACGAAAATGTGTAAAAACGGACGAAATCGTGCAAAAACGAATGCAAACGTGTAAAAACAGAAGAAAGCGTGCAAAAGCGAACAAAAACGTGTAAAAACAGACGAAAACATGCAAAAGCGGACGAAAACGTGCAAAAAATGAACAAAAACGTGTAAAAACGAACAAAACTGTGCAAAAACAGACGAAAACGTGTAAAAAACGGGCGAAAAGGACTAACGGTGCAATAATATAATAACGGTCGTTAAAAACAGACGAAAATGACTAACGGTGCAATAATAAAATTAACGGTCGTTAACTTGACCGGCTCTAACAGGTTAAGCAGGTCACCGATACACACAATAGCACGATCTAAAAAGGTTGGTGTCACAATGATAAAAAAAAATAGTTCGCTGCATACAATGACAAAAAGTGACAAGTATGATGCATTTTTATGCAATTTTCCTTTGTTAATAAATACTCTACCTAGACACCAACACTTTTAAACCAATCAAATATGATATTAACCCACTAAACTCTTTTTAATAGTTGAAACAAGAAGTGAACAATTATTTTGAGACATTTTAAATGGCAATATGAAAAATAATTTTAGAACGGGATGAGTAATTAAAAAGAAAATAGTATGCCAAAAAATAAAATAAATACCCCAAAAAGAAATAGTAAAACAAATAAAAATGTAATAGTAGATAACTTCACAAGTTAAGTTTATAATTATAACATAACTAATGTCTTTATCTACCACATGTATACATTCATGTTTTAATCTATATATTGCTCTAATGTTTGCTCACTTACTTATGCGGGACAAAACCAAAGTTCATTTCCTTCTGCCTTTGTTTCAACTGCCTGATTCTTGTCGACATATTTTCATGTGCAAATTAATTTGCAACATTGGTTTAGTTTAATAATACAGCTCCAAACAAGTAACACAAACATTCCCTATGTTGAAAAAAACATCACCAATTTAAGAAACATGAACAACTGCCCAAAAAGTAGATGTTACAATCTGGTTGCTAACAAAACATCCATATCAACACTTAACCTACTGATTTACATCCATCATCCGAGTACCTACATAGTCTTTTATCAAACCTTACGAACAAAAAACATCCTAGTTTTATGGGTCCAAATTGTTGCCAACAACATATACACTTAATCCCATGGATAGTTTAGCAAACCCAGGTTTTCAAAAGCATACTGAAAAAATCAAATTTTCATTCACCAAAATATCAATGCTGTAACCGCGTAGACTTCCTGGTTGCCCTCCTGGGGACTTGACTCGGACCAGCATTGTCTTCATTGAGATCTTCTAATGCTTCGACCTTCGCTCTGCGAGATGCTTGTGTCATAGGTTGGCTCTGAGATGGACCAGTAGACTCCTCCTCTTCGAAAACTCTGGACCTTTTTGACCTCTTTCGTGCCAAGGGTTCAGGAGGAGGCTGATTGACATCTATATCTTCTTCTTCCTCCACGGCTTCTGCTTT
This sequence comes from Chrysanthemum makinoi, assembly GCA_910596185.1. Taxonomy (NCBI): domain Eukaryota; kingdom Viridiplantae; phylum Streptophyta; class Magnoliopsida; order Asterales; family Asteraceae; genus Chrysanthemum; species Chrysanthemum makinoi. The sequence goes on from OU343217.1 coordinate 274,237,111, forward strand.
TGTCATGAAGTATGGCCATTGTGTCCCACAACCTGGGCAGACTTTTTCGTTCTGCATTTACTAATATGATCAGCAATGATTACTAAATTAGCTATAAAAATAGTAACAAATGCAATTTACCCTCGATGAGAATTTCGCCTTTAAACAGTACTTGTGAATTCGAACATTACAACCATCATTTGGGCATAGATCAGCCTGGTAATCATGAAAACGAAGGAAGATGTGCATCAGATAAAATAGAAGCACTGATATATGTGAACATATGTATGTTGACAAAACAAAAAGAAAAATATTTCATCCAGTTTTTGCCATTACGATAAACGAGTGATGATTCTAAATAAGTAGAATTAATAGACAATGTGGCAAGTATTACAAAAACCAAAATGCTAAACACCTACAGAAGCTCTTAGCATAAGCTATATCCTAATGAGACTCTAACTAGATGATGCATATAACCATAAGACGTTCGGAAAGTTGTTCGAGTGAGATGAGTCTTAAGCTCAAAGTAATAATTGCAAAAAGTGTAAGAGGGCGTTTAGGATTGCATTTTGAGGCAAATTATCTGTTTCTCGGGTTGGCAAAACACAAGTAGCATAAAAACAGTAGTTGGCAAACCGCATGAAAAACATCTGTTTCTTCGAGAGAAGACGCAATTCTGAAAAAGAAGGTTGAGACGTTTTCTTAAACGCCAATTTGCAGACGCAATCCCAAACACCCCCAATTTAGAGCTGACTTAGTGTAGTAATTTATTAGCGGTAGTTGTTGAACTTCCACATGGTTCTTATCAATGGGTCCAGCAGCACATATGTGTCAAAAGGAAAGTTAAGAGCTCGCAACTAAATCAGGGTTTGAAGTTTAAGGAGCTACAAGGATACAACTAAGTTATACTATCAGTTGTTCCCAGTGACATTTCACCCAGCTTTACTGTATATAAAATGATACATACGCCTAACGATATGCCTAATGCTTGTTGACGTCCATCCATGATGGTGAAGAAACAGGGCCCTTTCCTTGGACTTATGTATGGATACCAAGTGGCATTAGACGTATCTTTAGGCATATGTACCCCTTCTCATACCACATACTACTTTTCAAGAAATTAACGGTCTCAAACTAAAAGATGATGCATATAAAAAAGTCTACGGGGATGAAGAATCTCGATTTACAAAGAGTTTAGAAAATAAAAAATGAAGATAGAACCTTAATTCCAGCTTCATTGCAGACATCACATGGAGGAACTTCATTGTTATGAAACCAACTTCGGAGATCAAGGAACGATCTAACACCAAGTCCAATTTTACCATCTGCGGTGTCACACAACCATTGGTCCTGAACAAATTCTTGTAAAGCTTTATCCTTTTGAGACATCGAGAAATTCTTCAATGCTGTAGGTACTGGTGCTTGAGATGATGAAGCCTGCAATTGTGATATATAGCTTGCAATTATAAGGTAGTCAAAATCAAAGCATCCTGCAAAATACCAATGAGGGCCTTTTTTTTAATATACATGCTAGTAGAAATATAAATAGCGACCTGGTTTTCTAGTCGAAGATTGAGTGCTTCGATATTGGAAATAGCACCCTGCGCTGAGGAATCTTGGACTATGGCTTCAATCTGTTTCAAATCATTTATCATATCTGATATTAGTATGATCTTGAAAACCATGCGATCCAAGAGCTATGGTTGTAGACCAATTTTTTAAGCACATATATTAAGCTATGAGACTTATTGTTATCTTTTTATTTTTTTGTTTCTTAGTTTCAAATGATATTCTGCTTAGCATGACACACTTGATATCATTTAAGAAACTTAACACAATTCCTTAAACTTGAGTCAAATCATTACTTCAAAACTACATGCAGCCAACGTAACTAAAATAAATGATTGCAATATGTATGTGATTTCAATGATGCAGAAGTGGTTTACATATATGTGCATAGCAACTTACAATGGCCTTATAGAAAGCAATCTGAGGTACAGTATATTTTGTGCCAAGCTTGGACTGTTCATCTGAAACAGTGTTGATCACTCCATAATACACACAGCCATCATACTGGTTTCTGCATGCCCGTAACTCAAACTGAACATAGGACAGCTCCATATTTATCTTCCGCAGATAGTCGTTGAATAACTGTTGATGAGAATCTGAAAAAGAGAATGACCATGTCTGTTAGGCCTTTTATAATCCAGCACCACACAGCGTAAGCAGCTTTAAGAGCTGTTAAAAAAAGCTAAAATAGCACCATTTCAGATTTTCTAAGGAACTCCAAAAGGTAAATCATACACAGACTCGCAGAGCATAATAAGAGAGATTCATCAGCATAAAGTGGGATGGAAGTTCGATATAGTTGCTGTGAATTTCAGTACTATCAAGGTCCTTAAACTACGGAGTATAAATAAATAAGAAGATAAACGAGTTAATTATTTGGCAAAAATATAAAATATGTAACTTCATACGTTATTACTATCAAGGTCCTGCCAAAAACCTGTTTACATTCTACCAAAAAGCTTTATTCCTATCGCATTATCAAATTCTTAATGATTCAGCACACACATTAACTTACTCTACATTATATACATGATATAAACTCTAATACCAAATTATAATCAACAGTTTAAAAACGGGTACTTCTCATTACCATAACAAGACCCAAACTGAAAGTATTACATTTTACATTAAATAAATCCAGCATCATCTAGATTCCTTGTCCATTCAAGAATGGCTTTTAAAACTCCCTACATGCTTATTACTTTTAATATTAAGCCGCTTTAAACTGCTTAATTCAAACAGCTTATGCTTTATAAGTAGATAATCAGCTTAACGAATCCATCTTATTTCACCTTGAGGGTACACTAGTAATTTGAATCCACCAAGAATAATCAATTTATAAAACTAAAAATTAATCTCAAACCACTTATCAGAAACAACTTATTTCACCCTAAAATAACTGTAATCACATACCCAAGGCCTTTGGTCTAGTGGTATGTGAGTGTCCCCACCAACCAAGAGGTTGTGGATTCAAGTCTCGTTGGAGACAGTTGTGAGATACACTGGGAGATACGTGGTATATGAGTGTTAAGAAAATTGCCACTTATCTTCGGCCAAACACTCAAAAGTACCTATAGACTTACTAAAAACACCCCCTCATTCAAAACTACTCCTTTCGCTCACATATAATAACCAGTTAACCAGTATTGAAACGCAACCCCAAACACTCAAAACTGGTTATCTACTGTATCAAAACACGACATCCAGTTTTTACAAAAAGTATATCTGAGATCGCGTTTTCAAAACATATCATTCCTCCAAACTACATTTACTCTCTAGAAAAACACCTAAATCGTCTTTTTTCCCTAATTATTAGCCAAGCACTCTTTTCTATCATTTAACGCCACCACCAAATGGCCAATTGGTAAGGCACCTAGCCTCCTAACAATAGACCTCAGGTTCAAACCTCACCAGATTCACACTTGGGGGTGGCCGAAGAAAGGGTAAAAAACAGTCACGAAGATACCCCAGTTAGACCGCGTACATCTAAATCAAAGACTCGCCCTCCCCTAGTAACTTGAACAGAGAAAACCTCATCCACGTCAGGCCGCGTATATGCGTATATCTGAGTCAAAGACTCGCCCTTCCCTGGGTAGCCTGAACAGAGAGAAACCTCATCCATTTACACGTTATGCAAATATACAAATAAACCCCTAACATTGAAACAGCTATAACAAATACAATTATGCTACATCCTACCTCCCCCACCCCGCTTTGATGGGATTGGCAATTGTTATTGTTGTAAGTTGCTTAAGGTTGTTTGGGATTGCTTATTCCAACAGCTTATGCTCATACTCATAAGCTTAAGCAGATAATCAGTTTGAAAGAAACAATCTCAAAATGTTTACTGAACACAACTTAGGTTGTGTTTGTTTTTTCATGTCTACGACAGAAGAGGTAGATCTCTGAACTCTTTAAGATATAAAGAGCGATAATCCGACTTGATAAAAATCTACAAAATTGAAGAGGTAAAAAGTCATTTTCGCCTCATATGTCTAAAAATAAAACGTCTGAGAGCGCCTGCAGACATCATCAGAGAAAAATCAAACGCCCTTTTTCGGAAACATGTACGCGCCTGTGTAGGAAAAAAAAAGTACTTTTTCGAAAAAACAAGGGTTTAGGTCATAAAATAACAACGAACATTTTACAAAGTCCCGTCTTGGTAGGTGAACTATAAAAAGTATCATTAAATGGAACGAACTTTCATAAAGTGTTCCAATATGTACATTTTAATGTTTTGTCATACCAGGAAAAAAAAATGACACGTGTCACATCAAAATGTGCATATCGAAACAATTTTTGAAAGTTTTTTGCATTTGATGATATTTTTTATAGTTCTCGTACCAAGACGGAACTTTGAAAAAAGTTTGTTGCTATTTTGTGACCAAAACCCAAAAAACAAACACGACCTTACTTGACCCTAGAAACAAAAGCTCATACAAGGACTCAAAACTGCCTATCCGCTTAAAAAACAATTCTAAAAAGCAATCACAAACAGCACCTACTAATTGATACCCCCAATTACACACAAATCCTAAAACTGATGAAAATAACAAATACAATTTTATTTTATTTAAAAAAATGATGATTATAAAAGGGTAATAATAAGAAAGAACCTTTGGTTTTGCCGGTGACGTCAGCAAAGATGGAGTGGAAGTCATGTTCTTTGAGTGGGCCACGTGATAGCAGAGCTTGAATTAGCGTGTGTTGTCTCCAGCTTAACGGTGCCATTGAAACCCTAATTTTTGGTCAGGAAGAAGAAGTGAAACCCTAGTCTTAATTTGGGGGAAATTTATGATTTTGGGCTAATGTTGGCGGGAAAAAAAATAAAAAATAAAAATGTTATTTATGGTGCCAAGTTTAATGAAATGATTTGTTTTGTTAACTTTGATATAAGAGTAGTGATTGGCATGCCTAATTTCATGCCTAACTATTAGATTACAACACTTGGAGTGATCAAAGGCTATCATGAAGAGAGAGAAACACCATACTACACTTGTCATATGTTGAGTGGATTAGGCATAAAATTAGTCATGCCATTTAGGCAATAATTGATACTCCGTATGAGTTTGGTTCTTTGGTTTATTCGGTTCTGTTAATTTGGTTAAAATTGAATAACCCGAATCATATATTTTTAATAAGTATTTATTTGATTATACAGATGTTTTGCAAAAAAGAAGATCAAACTTAAAAAATGTTATATTTATATTAGAGTTAATTGCATTTTTGGTCCTTGTGGTACGGTCAAATTGCAGATTTGATCCCTAAAACTTTAAAAGTGCCCCAGATGTCCTCATTTTCAAGTTTTCGTTGCATGTTTGGTTCCTGGGTCCACATAGACTAACGTATTTTAGTCATTGATGCTGTCTTTTTCTTTTTCTATTTTCTTTTTAGTTTTCTTACATAAATAGTCCCTGTGTTGGAAGGGTTTTACATATTTAGTCCATACAATTTTTTTTTTTTTTTTAATTTACAAATCTTCTTCCTATGGTTTTGACCCGTTACGGTTTGGTCCCTTAACCACTATTTCTGTTAGTTTGACCGTCAAGTGAATGTTTTTGTCCGTTTTTTAACGTTTTCGTCCGTTGTTATACGTTTTCGTCTGTTTTTTTACGTTTTCATTCATTTTTTTACGTTTTCGTCTGTTTTTATACGTTTCGTCCATTTTTTTACGTTTTCGTCCATTTTTTTTATGTTTTCGTCCGTTTTTGTCCGTTTTTATACACTTTTGTCCGTTTTTTACGTTTTCGTATGTTTTTCTATGTTTTCGTCCGTTTTTAACATACTTTTATGCGTTTTTGTTTGTTTTTATACGTTTTCATCCGGTTTTATACGATTTTGTCCTGTTTTCTCACGTTTGTATTCGTCTTTATCCGTTTTATACGTTTTCTTCCGTTTTAATAACGTTTTTATGCGTTTTTGTCTGTTTTTATATATTTTCATCCGGTTTTGATCTAATGGCTAATATAAGTTAACTAATTTTTCTAAAAAGTTCCAAAAAATTTCCAAAAATTTTTGAAAAAAAAAATTTTGAAAAAAAAATTTTTGAAAATTTTTTTTGAAAAAAAGTTTTTCGAATAATTATTTTTTTGAAATTTTTTTCGAAAAAACTTTTCTGAAAAATTTTTTCGAAAAAAAAAATTCAAAAAAAAATATATTCAAAAAAAAAAATTTCAAAATTTTTTTTTTCAAAAAATATTCAAAAAAAAATATTCAAAAAAAATTTTCAAAATTTTTTTTTTCAAAAAAAAAATATTCAAAAAACTTTCCAAATAAATTTTTCAAAAATTTTTTTTAAAAATTTTTTGAAAATTTTCGAATTTTTTTGAATATTACACTGTTGGTCCATTTATGTAATATTAATAGTTAAATAAATAATAAAAAAAAAATTGGACTAAATTTATAGAACCATGGCAAGACACAAGGACCATTTATGTAAGAAACTCAAAAGATGGACTGAAAAGAAAATAGGAAAAGAAGAAGCCAAGGGTATTTTAGTCATTTGATGTTAATCAGGGACCAAACATGCACCGAAAACTTGAAAATGAGGACCTCTGGTGCACTTTTAAAGTTTTAGGAACCAAATATGTAATTTGACCATACCACAGGGACCAAAAATGCAATTAACTCTTTATATTATGAAATAGTTTTAATGTTTTTTTTAATATAATTATATAAAAAGTTATATATTTATATTAATTCAATTTTTGGTTAGCTTCGAATTTGATTCGGTTTCGATTTTCAATTTTTGTAAGCGAAACCCAAATTTTACACACCCTATGCAAACGGGTTTAAAATAAGGTTTTAATTTTTAGCAATATCATTTATTTGATTTTAGCGTTAGTCATATGAAAATAAGTATATGAGTAATTTGTTGTTAAAGTTAAAAGATTTAAGATCGGAGAAGAGATTCTTTACATACGAAGGGATCAATCTGTAACCTCTATTTTTATTAGATCTAATGGATGAAATTAATCCCAACAATTAAAAAACCCCACTTACATCCTTTTTTTCCAAATATAAATATCTTTCAAACCGTTAATCGTTAAACGAAAAAAAATATACCATTACGACGAGCATTTAATTATCTTTCTATAGATAGGCACTTTAATATACTTTCGACAAAAAAATAATTTCGTGTTTTTCACTTTTTTTTAAAGTTTTTTTCATTTTTTTACGTTACTAAAATTTGCATGAAAAAATCATATATGATTTAACACTAATTTGAATACCACATGTGATATTAGTGTTAAATCATATATGATATGTATATCATATATGATTTAACACTAGTATCACATATGATATTATATATCATATGCGATTTAACACTAATATCACATGTGATTTTCAAATTAGTGTTAAATAATATATGATATTTCATGCAAATTCCAGTGTCGAAAAAAAAAGACAAAAAAACGTGAAAAAAATGATTTTTTTTCTTTTTTCGAAAGTATATCAAAGTGCCCGTCTATAGAAGGACAATTAAATGCTCGTCGCGATTGTGTAATTATTTTTGCTTAACAATTAACGGTTTAAGAGATATTTAAATTATAAAAAATATGTGAAATAATAAAATGTTTTTAATCTCAAACTATTTATTTCTTTTTAGGTGAATGGTGGAGATGAGTCCCTTGATATGTAAGAAAAGTTTGGTGTGTCATAACTCACCTCTAACTTAAAAAACCAAACAATACTCTAAAAATGACTCACGTGATTCTCAATTCTCGTATTAGATTGGACGAATACAAATTTCTATTGGATAAGTTGGAAGTTAAAATATAAAGTTTAATTGGCTTTTAGGGGTTAATTTTTTATCTTAACTACATAAAATAGAAATATAGTGAAAGTTGAAAGTTAAAGTGATTGTTGAATGTTGAAAATCATGCACGTAAGTGTAAAGTTGACATATTGATTTTCTGGAAGAGTAACTATCCATGCATGTCATTTGTTTATGAGAAAAAGTAAAATTTGAGAAAATGAGAGAGAAGGTGCAGCAGAGGTCGAAGAAAAGTTGAAAGAAATAGTTGAGGCGAAAGAAATTGTTGATTTGACACTGATGTGGCAAACGAAAGGAGTCAACCACACCTTCCACCCTTATTAATCCATTATATTGTACTTTCCAATGTTACATGATAGGTTGTTCTGTGGCACTATATGCTTACCTTTTTATTGTGGACTGAGCTTCTGGTGGTAGACCGGAACAAATCCTATTCGCACATGTGCTTCTTTGTCCTTTTAGGCTAATGGTCATTGTATCTAAAGTGAATGATAAGAGATGGATAATCGGGGTGATCCCGTGTTTTACTTTTGTTACCTGAAACTGAGTATGAGCCTTCTACCTTTAGCATATTTGATTAGATTGGATCTTATATTTTCTCCCTTCAGCATATTTTGATTACTTTGTTAGGTAGCTTAATTACTTTGTTTAGGTAACTTAATGACAGTAGGTGTTTCCAGTTGCCAGCTTAATCACTTTGTTTTAGTGCGCATAGGAGTTGATAAGATGAGGCTTTGCTGCTAAGTTACATATCTGGTTCTTTAATATGTGATGAATAACCACGCTCCGAATGTACATATGTGATGGATAACCACGTTCCAGATAAAACGTGAGTTGTTATGGAAGGTTCATGCCTCGCATGGTTGCAAGTTTAAAAACATTCTTTTCTTTGTGCATATTTTATCTGTCTCTGTGACTCAATGGTAGAAGTAGGAAAATCGGTGGCTTAAGTTATGGGTCAGGGTTTGGGTAAAAATGGTTGGTTTTGGTATGGTCGTGTCATGTTGACACCGAACACTTTTAAACATTTTAAACTTTGTACAAATGTAGGACATATGCAAGATTTAGACAAGTAGAATTCAACACATGGTAGGACACCTGAATCAATAAAGACCTTGCCTTTAAATCAGTTTATTGACCTTCTCAGAATGGAGGTGAGTATGATAAAGTTCTTTTATCTTCATTATTACATGTATCATAAATCCATAATAAGTCAAGGATTTTTTGTTGTTTTTTCTCTTTAGGTCGCACTGACTGCCTAATATGAGGCGTTAACATGGATCATGTGCTCTTACAAAGAAATATTTAGCATGCTAAACCGTAAAAATAAATCAACTGCAGTTACCATTGGAAATCCTCGCTCCGCAGATTTTGAGGTTAGCTGACTTATTTAATACGGAGTAACTTTTTTCCTAAACATGTGGTGTGAGTTGTCTGATATCTTATATAACCATTTACATTATTTCCAAAATGATATAATTCTCAACTTTATAGGCAGTGCGAGATGGCTAGGATCCTGAAAACTGTTGCACATAACAAAGATCATCCAAAACCTATCAAGGTAATATTCCATAATATATGTATGGTGGTCTAAAACTATTAAGAAAGAAAGGGCTTTTGCAACTCCTAAAGCGGTGTTTGGGCTGATTCCAAACAATACTTATAAAGGGGATATTGGGTCGTTTTATGGGGTGTTTGGATTTGCTTTAAAACTGTTGTTTATTGGTTGTTTTAACTCATCCGCAGGGCTGCAAAATTGCAGTTTTATAGGGATTTTTGGGCATGCCTTTTAAGGGGTGTATGGGGTTGCTAAAAACTTATGTTTCAAAGAGATATTTTTGTCTTTTTAGTGGTTTTTTTGACTGCTACAAAATTGCAGTTTCAAACGCAGATCCAGGGGCATTTTATGGGGGTCACGGAGGAATTATATTAGGGAAAATGATAAATTTAGGCATCAAAGTTGCCACGTTTTCCTTTTCTGGGCATCGAACTTTTTTTTTCCTATTGTAGCACTGAACTTGCCTAATTTTCCTTTTGTGACACAAAATCACACTTTTGTGTCACAAAAGGAAAATTAGGCAAGTTCAGTGCTACAATAGGAAGAAAAAAAAAAGTTCGATGCCCAGAAAAAAAAAGTTCGACCGTTAATTTTTTTATTGCACCGTTAGTCCTTTTCGTCTGTTTTTACACGGTTTTGTTCGTATTTACACGGTTTTGTCCTTTTTACACGTTTCGCTCGTTTTTACACGTTTTCGTCCGTTTTTGCACGTTTTCGTCCGTTTTTGCACGTTTTCGTCCGTTTTTGCACGTTTTCGTCCGTTTTTACACGTTTTCGTCCGTTTTACGTTTTCGTCTGTTTTGCACATTTTCGCCGCGTTTGCACAGTTTCGTCCGTTTTACACTTTTCGTCCGTTTTTGCACGTTTTCGTCTGTTTTTGCACAGTTTCGTCTGTTTTTACACATTTTCTTCCGTTTTTGCACAGTTTAGTCGTTTTGCGTTTTCTGTACGGTTTTCCATGTTTTCGTCCGCTTTTGCACGTTTTCGTCTGTTTTTGCACAGTTTCTAACTTTTGACAAACGAAAACGTGTAAAAACGGACGAAAACATGCAAAAACAGACGAAAACGTGCAAAAGCAGACGAAAACGTGCAAAAGCGGACGAAAACGTGCAAAAACGGACGAAACTATGCAAAAACGGACGAAAAAGTGTAAAAACGGACGAAAACGTGTAAAAACGGATGAAAACGTGTAAAAACGAACGAAAACCGTGTAAGAACGGACGAAAACGTGTAAGAACGGGCTAAAAGGACTAACGGTGCAATAATATAATAACGGTCGTTAAAACAGACGAAAAGGACTAACGGTGCAATAAAAAAATTAACGGTCGAACTTTTTTTCGGGCATCAAACTTTTTTTTTTCCTATTGTAGCACTGAACTTGCCTAATTTTCCTTTTGTGACCCAAAATCACACTTTAAGTGTCACAAAAGGAAAATTAGGCAAGTTCAGTGCTACAATAGGAAAAAAAAAAAGTTCGATGCCCAGAAAAGGAAAACGTGGCAACTTTGATGCCTAAATTTATTATTTTCCCATTATATTATGTCATGGATATCTTGAGTTGCCATTAAAACTCAGCAAGAAATTTCATGTGATCATTATGATGCTGTATAATATCTTAGAATTCACGAACTTAGGAGTTAGGTTTCGATACGATCAAAAAAATTAGAAGTTGTTGGTTAGTTTAATAATAAGGCCCATGATCCACTTAACTGAAGTTATTATGTGATTTTGCAGGAGCACATGATTCGGTAAATGGGATTTCCTGATCGACTCAACAACTTGAGGAGCCAAACTTGAGCAAGAGAACTAAGTTCAAATGTCAGGTCAATGTCCTCAGTATATATGTTCTTGCCGCTTTTTGTCCATATCCTACTAGGAGTTAAACTGAGAATTTTCTTTTTGTGGATGCCGATATTTGAATTGGTATTTATAAGTAATGTTTGGTCTAAAAGATGAAGCAAGAAGATGCAAGTTCTTTTATAAAGAGGTTAAAACTAGATCAATCAAGTATGTCTACTGAAACAAGTTACATTTACTTATGATATGTCATTAGTCGTGTATTTTAACTCTAATATGTAAAAATAAAAAAGTTAAGTTGAAACTCTAATATGCAGCTTTGTTTTCCGGAAACTTTTTGTATATACAAAACTTTGTTTATGTTGCAGATCATCTCAAGTGCTGACAAAAGTCAACCACAAAAGATGCCAACAAAACATGTTGTAAATGGCCCTAATCCTAAACGGCCTCCTCGAGAAAATCCTTTCCCTCATTGGCATAAAGCAAAGGTTGCTTTCTCATATGGTCCGAGAGATACGAAATGATAGAAATATGAAACCATGGTTGGTCTGACCATTTATTGTATCATCGTATTTTCTGCTTAATGATCTTATTGCATGTATTATAACTTTCAAGGTTATGTTAATTTTATTACATGGAAGGTGGATCTTGACTTGCTCAAATATCTATTCTGATGTACTTCTTTTGTTTATAATGGGTATATCGAGTCTGTTTCATTAATAGTGATTTGTTCTTGCTTTTGTGTGCTCTTATGATGTTTAAGGAGAGTGGTGTAACGTGACTACAACAAAAGAAAAGCTCCTTTCACTTTTCATATTTTCCTTTCAGAAGTCTTATTCCATGAATTTAGTTAGAATTGTGCAATGGCTGAAAATTTGAGGATTACCATAACCATCTTATGATATATTGTTCTTATCATCTTAAATATATTCTTATCGAATCAAGTATGATGCTATTTCCAAACAAGTTCTTTGTGTTCTTATTTTCTTTAATATATTTTTTTGGAATCAGGTATGATGATATGTCCAAAGTCCAAAAATGTTCCTTGAGAATATCTAATCTGTTTTAAACAAACCCGTTTGAGTTACATGTGGATTTTTAAACATCTTACTTGATACACAAGTAGAATTCCACACATGGTAGGACATATGCAAGATTTAGACTCGGGCAATGTGAATTTGACTAAAAGAATCAGTGCCTTCTGATTAGGGGTGTCATTCGGGCTGACCCGACCCGAACCCAACCCGACCCGAGTCAATTCGGGTCGGGTCAATCGGGTTTAAAATTATATTCGGGTCATTCGGGTCAACCCGAATTCACCCGAATTCTAAACAAGGTCGGGTTTGAGTATATATTTTTAGCCTTGACCCGACCCGAACCCGACTAACCCGGCTCAACAACACTTTTACAATGTAAAAAAGTCGGGTTGACCCCAAACCCGAATTGACCCGAGCCGATTGACCCGACCCGAGTTGACCCGAACCCGAATTGACCCGACCCGAGTTGACCCGAGTTCTAAACAAGGTCGGGTTCGGGTATATTTTTTTAAAGCTTGACCCGAGTTGACCCGACCCGAGTTGACCCAAACCCGATCGGGTCAACCCGAATAACACCCCTACTTCTGATAATGGGATGCAACTTTTATAAAAAGTTTGGTTTCATTGAATTTAATGAAATTGTTCAATAAAGATTCGTGTAATGACGGAGATTTTTCAAAAGATTATTTATTAAGGAGTTATACAAACTAAAACGAATATAAACAAGTTCCATTATTTTTTTAAGGGTTTAATAAGTAATTAGTCAATAATACGATAAACAATTCGATTTATAACTATTAAAATAATAAACGAGCATGTATCGTCTTCTCAAACTGATAGTTAGTCTTGAAGAGCAAATGTATGCAATCAACGTCAAACACTTGAGTATTCCATATTCATTCCATAAATTCCTAAATATAAAAAATAAAAACAAAAGTCAAACTAAAATTTCCATTGGTATTGCATCAATATTGATGTCGAGGCTGATCTTAAATAAGGTTATCATACCAAGGTTGAGAATTACTCCGTCTGATAATCGTTTATTGCTAAAGATCGTGAGGAACAATATCCTGTGGCAGTGTCATTTTTTATGACAATAAACAAGAGCCAAGACAATCACTTTGAAAAGTTGGTTTGTACCTGCCACGTCCTATTTTGACACATGGACAACTATGCGTGGTTGTTTCACGCGTCAAAAGGAAAAAAAGGATTGAAGGGTTGTCGTTTGTGATGCAGATGATAATCTATCAAAAACTACTACAATTTTTGTTTAGTATAGGAGAGTTGCCCGGAGTTATTCCTTGTGGAGTTGACAATGGCTGGTGCCAAAAGGCACCCGGGGTCAGGGTGTTCCCGCCAATCTACACCTTTTTGTGGACTACAAATGTTGTTTACAAAGAAATACTTCAAGGTCTATGATAAAGGATCAAAAGGTATGTACAATATAAATATGACATGTTTATGCTATTTTTAGACTTACATATATTATCGATCACAAACATCTTTTACTTAGACTTTTCTTTTAAACTTATTAGGTGGTCACGAAATGGACATTTGCTTATCACTTAATTAACGCTCACTTAATACATTTTCTTTTCAAGACCATCACAATTGAAGAACACGATGGATAGACGTTTATTACATTAATAGTTGAGCATAGTAGTATATACTATGAATGACTTATTACTTATTATTCATTTCAAAAAATAATTCAACCTGTTTACGTTTGTTGTTCTTTGCTCTTCAAGACTATCGAAGTTGACTGCATACCTTTGCTCTTCAAGACTATCGAAATTGGAGAAGACAATACACACACGTTTATTATTTTAATAGTTACATACCAAATTGTTTATCATATCAATAACTTATTTTTTATTAGAACGACACCACACCTGAAATCCAACCCCTCGAGTTAAACTATCCAAATGGGCAAGCCCTGGGACCTTAACCACTATGAGAGGCCCGCGAAGGGAAACCCCTAGAACTCACGGCTTCGCACTAAGAGGAAAATCTGAATTTTTTTGTCTCTTGCGAGACTCAAACCCTGGGTAAAACCTCCCCCAAGCTCTAGAAGGAGCCTAGGTGGCCAACTGAGCTAAGCCAGTTGGTTCGTATCATTAACTTATTACTTATTATTCCTTTCTAAAAATAATGGAGCCTGTTTACTTTCGTTATTTATTACTTTATTCACAAACTCAAATTCTTAATGGATCATTTCTTTAAAAACCCGTGAATTTCACGGGTCTATAAGCTAGTTTAATCTATGCTTAACTGATTGTAAAATATAATGGATTAATAACCGGTTATCGGACTGTATAATGATTAAATAATTGTGTGCATGTTATGGTGTTCTGGGTATCGGGACTTCGGGAGAATGGTTTTCACAGACCTAGCTCGGTTTTTAGGGTTGTTGAACGGTTGCATACGAGGTTTGGAGGTACCACCTCGACTAATCTGGCAAAGGTTACCTTCCTTCATCATCTTTGTTCAAACGAATAAATAAAGAAAAATATACAACAGAATACAAATAATCAATTAGTCATAGCCTAATTCATGATTATACATCACAATCTAGAGGTCAACACATGGTACGACAAGTTATAACTCGTTAGTCGTTACTACAATTCAAAATTCTAGAAGTACTGAGTAATATCTCTTACAAGCAAATTTGTTTTTTAAGGATGCGTTCTTAAGTGTTTTTGAAAGTGAATGTTGTTGGGATTTTAGATCTAGTTAACCAAATAACACTAATAGTACGTAGCAGAATTTAGATCTAGTTTAAGCAATTAGGTTAACACATAAATAATAAACAATAAGTTATAAAAGGGAACAAGAAAACTAACCCTCGTAGTCACCCGCAAGTTTTAACGAACAAAGAAACCAAGTGTTTAAAACAAACACCTCTACGAGTTCACACACAAACACTTAAACCACGAATACACCCGATAAAAGCTAGTCGTGAACGTTTACCCAAACAACCTTTGTAAACCTTGAACTATCACGAACCAAGAAAACCCTAGAACTCTTCTTTCTTCTTGTCCGAGATCTGCAGCAACCCCGAGAACCAATCTGTGGTTCTGTCCGATATCGGATGAACCTATCGATATACCCAGCAACTCTTTTCTACCCGAGAACAAAACAAACCAAACCCTTTATCTTGGGTGTCCAATTCGACCAGGAAAAACCACCAAGATGCAGTAACACTTAAACCTTAAAATGCTTGAATCAAAGATGCAAGTTTAGGGTTCAAGTTCAATCGACTCAACTAAACCAAATCGTCTTGATGATCCGATCGGTTTAACTAATAAAACAAGGTGAATCGTTTTAGGTTTGTAGCTGTGAATAAAGTTATGAATGCGTGTAGTTTTTAGGACCTTTGATCGAGTATATACAGTCTCCAAGACCTAAGACTCTTGGGCTTCAAACTTGTCCTCCAAGCAATCATCTAATCCTTATTCTATTCTAAAAATAAAGTGAAATGAGTTTTGCTTGGTTATGTAGTGAAATGGATGAGATTTCTTAGAAGTTGGTGAAGTATGGGAATGGTGTTAAGGGGGTGGATGGTTTTGGGGTCCTAAGGCAAGCCAAAAATCAGATTTTATTCTTTGTGCATGAGTATAAGTAGGGGTGGAAACGAGTCGAGCCGAGCCCGAGCCTGCCAGAGCTCGAGCTCGGCTCGTTTAAGTTTTAAAAAGCTCGAGCTCGAGCTCAGCTCGTTTCGAGCTTTAAATTTTAAGCTCGAGCTCGTCTCGTGGTATGTTATATAGGCTCGGGCTCGGCTCGTTTATATGGTTTGGCAAAGAAAAGTTAAAGCTTGGCTCGAGCTCGAGCTCGACTTAGAATATATCTTTATTGAGCTTGTTAATGATCTCGAGCTCGGCTCGTATATATGTTTAATACTTAAAAATATCATAATGTCGTTTAGGCTCGCGAGCCCAAACGAGCTTTGTATGTAAAGCTCGGGCTCGAGCTCGATTAATAAACGAGCTACAACTTAGGCTCGAGCTCGGGCTCGAGCTCGTTTAGGCTCGGATTCGAGCTTTTTACCAATCCGATCTTGAGATTTTCATGAGCGGCTCGGCTCATTTCCACCCTTAAGTATAAGTGAAGGTTTAAGTGTTGGGTGGATTATGTAAGGTAATTAGTAGTATTTAAGGGTTTTAAGTGGTAAATTGGAAAGGTGAAGGGTGGTGAATGACTAAAGCTTGAAAAACAAAAAATAAAGATCAGATTTTATTAATAGTGGATTAATATTTGGTGTATTAGTGTGTTTGTTGGGTTTAAATCAAGCGTACGGTCTTAAAAACGTGAATTACGCAGTACCGGGTGACCTAAAACGTGAATTTTAGAAAAGTGTTATAAAAATATTATAAAATTGTTATGAAGTGTTAAAACGACTAATTTTAATATTTCATGGGAGACTTGGGTTTGACGGGGTGCTAAAACGAAATAAAAAATAAAAAATGCAGAATGAAAACGCGTAAAACGCAAAAAGTGCAAAGTTTACGTAACAATGGAAAAATAACAATGTGACTTATGAAATATGCATGAAATGAATGTATAATTTCTAAAAAATATAGAATGAACATAGTCTAGGGTCATTTCCAGTTAATGTACATTTATGACGGACGCGGGCTAACTTAGTTGGTTACCCGTAAAAGTCAATTTCCATGAAATTAAAATAAATAGAACAAGTAAGTGGTTATATAAGGACCCAGAAAATACAGATTGTTATACATATATACAAGTTCACTTCTTTTTTTCCATTTTTTATTTTTTATTTATTTAATTTTTTTTTTAACTTGAGAATGTAGGTTATGTTTGGCAAAACTAGCTATAAACTGTAAGATGTAAGCTGTAAAGTGCAAAGCTGTTAACATGAGCTATAAGATGTTACTTTTTTTTTTTTTTAATAAAAATGTTTGGTAAGTTAGTTATTAAATGTAATTATAAGATCTAAAATGACATAAAAGGACATATTTATAATTATAAACAAATGTTTGAAGAGTATATCAGTAGTTTAAAGTTTTAACAGCTCCGAAATGTTTAAAAAGCTTTATGAATAAGCTAACTATTTGTTTGAAACAAAAGCTTGAAGTTACTGTATCCAAACGGAGCTAATTATTTTACAAGAGAGTATTTTTATAACAAAAAGCTAATAGCTCTCAAAAAAGCTCTTGCCAAACAGACCCATAGTGTAAATCTTTGAATGTGCTATTCATTTGATTATACCAAATATGGTAAAGATTTAGTGAATAAAAACTTAAAATGAGAAAAATGAGAAGTAATTATAAGCACACATTTGATATGATTCAACGTGAATCAGATACATCTTTATTGATTTAGATGCATCTCCTATCGTTTCAAAGTGATTTTGAATTGAAAGAAATGCAAAGTAGCACTAGAACCACATTTAGCATTTAAAGAACGAAAATACACATGATTCATCTAATTTGATAGAATGCATCAAATATATGTATATGCATGTAATTTTAAGCTAGAAAATAGGTTAAAATGCATTTAAATTAATAAAAATGCATTTAACTCAAATAAGTGCATCTCGAATATAATTATATATACTTATCGTCTTTTTTGTTTTAAATTTTCTTTTTATTTAATCCTGAATTATAGCAAATATATCAAAAATCAAGTTGCATAACAAACAAGCTTTCACAACTTTGAAAAGACATAAATGCACTTAGCCATTTTTTCTATATTGACTTGCCAAAGCTTTTAAATTTAAATACATTTTATCATCCAATATTGTTAGCATTCGTTATCAAAAACCAATCTTTACTACATAAAATAGAAAAATGGTCAAAGGTGAAAGTGAAAATTGAAAGTTGAAAGTTGAAAGTCAAATGTGAGAGAAATGTATAATCTAATTAATACTCTTATTAAAACACCTCATTACTTAAAAGTACATTGATTTATTCATATTGTACAACCAAGTAAAAGCATATCCACCAAATTAAATACAAACAATTAAAACACCTCATATTAAAAAGTACAATAAAATTTTCACAATATACAATTTAAACAAGCTTCAATTAGGGATGGCAAAAAAACACGAACCCGATGGGGAAACCCAAAACCCGAACAAATTGGGGCGGGGCAGGGCATGCTAATCGGGTTACGGGGCGGGTTTGGGGCTTAAACGAGGGTTTTAATTGGGTTTGGGGTGGAGAGCGGAGAATCCTCGCCTCGCCCCGCCCCGCCCCACCCGGATAATATATACACATATACAAATATATCTATACCTACATAGTATTTTATTAGCATTTACGTAAAAAATTACTCTGATATTATTAGTTTTTTTATCTTTGTAAAATTGCAAAATTGTGATTATAGAAACTCGTTTGGTGTCATATTTTTAAGTTTTATTTTTTTTATGTAATTAATCATTATTTATGTATATTAATACCGTTAAAAATTTAATAAGGTTTGTTTGTAAATTATTAATAATTTTTAATTCTTCAAGATATTGCTTGTTTGAATGATGCGACTTTGGTCAAGAACTGCACCAAAAAAATACACCCCAATAAGATCCTCGATTAATATGGGGCGGGTTTGGGGGAGCATCGCGCCCCTACGGGGCACCCCGATTAAATCCGCGATGGGGATCGGGGTGGGTTTGGGGAGAACTTTAGTAATCGGGTTTGGGGATGAGGATGACCGCCCAACCCCAAACCCGCCCCGTTGCCATCCCTAGCTTCAACAAAACCAAGAATATAAAATACTTACACACACTAATTAATATTATTTTTAAAACACCCTAAAATGAAAAGTACGTGTTATTATACAAATTAATAAAACACACAAAGTTTCATACAAGGTAACAAGTTGATGGTACATATAGTTTTGAAAACTGGACCGGACCGGACCAACGGGTTCAACCGGGAATCGGTTTCGCCACTGGTTCGACTAACCGATAAAAGTCATCCGAAAATAAACCAGAGAGGACCCGTTGAAACCGATACAAACTGATAAATCAGGCCTCATCGAGATCTGTTTTTCCAGTTAATCGTCACAGGGTACCCGCGTATACTATATATAAAGGAAAACACAAAAAGTGAAATGTTGAAACTAAAAATAGAAATGTTGAAAACATATATTTCAAAAGGAAACTATTAATAAACATCGAAAACCGGTTTGACACGGGACGCTTCAAACCCGACGGGTTGACCCGGTTTAATTTCACCCATGTTCAACCAAACCCGTCGGGTTGACCCGGTTTAAATCGATCCATTTTTCGACCAAAACGGTTCAACCAGTTGAACCACCCGGTCGACCCGTGTTTCAAAACATTATGTTTAATACCCAAATCTTCAAACTTTTATTATTTTTCGTTTATAACTATAAACAATTTTTATCACTAAACGATCTGTCGCTATAAAATCTCGTTGCTATGCACGGGTACTCGTCTTTAACTATATGTATATATAATTACCATTAAAAATTCAAACTAATATTAAATGAAAACTGATTTGGCATATTCAATGTTGGAAAGTCAATACAAGTTTTTTTATTTATTTATTATTATTAGATATAAGATCATTTGAGGACAAAAAATTATTTACATACCAAGGGATCAATCTCCACCATCCATTTTTATTTGATCTAATGGATGAGATTAATCCCAACAATATAAAAAACCAACTTTCATCCTTTTTTTTTCAAATATTAATAACTTTTAAACCGTTAATCGTTAAGCGGAAAAACAAATATCATTGCGACGAGCATTTAATTATCTTTCTATAGATAGGCACTTTGATATACTTTCGACAATTTTTTTTTTTTTTTCGTATTTTTCACGTTTTATTTTAAAGTTTTTTTCGTTTTTTTTACGTTACTGAAATTTGCATTGAAAAATCATATATGATATAACACTAATTTGATATTAGTGCAAAATCACATATGATATCACATGTGATATTACATATCATATATGATTTAACACTAATATCACATGTGATATTCAATTTAGTGTTTTATCATATATGATTTTTTTCATGCAAATTTCAGTAACGTAAAATAAATGAAAAAAAGACGAAAAAACGTGAAAAAATGAATTTTTCTTTTTCGAAAGTATATCAAAGTCCCCGTCTATAGAAAGATAATTAAATGCTCGTCGAGACGGTTTAAATATTTTCGCTTAATGATAAACGGTTTAAGAGATATTTAAATTATAAAAAATAGGTGAATTAATAAAATGCTTTTAAATCTCAACCATTGATTTTCTTTTTAGATGGATGGTGGAAATGAGTCCCTTGGTATGTGAGAAAAGTTTGGTATTTAAAATAACTCTCCTAATTATTATTATACATACAAAGCATGTATCCATGTTTTTGAAACATAAAAAGTGAGTAATGTTAAATTTCTAAATTTCCTTTAAAACTAAGATTTCTACATAAAAATTCAAAGAATTTGTCCTTAATGAATAGCTACCATAACAATTCACACCTAAAATTTCAAAGAAATGTATGACAAAGTTTGACAACTTTTACAAATGTAATTTTCCAAAAAAAATATTTTTTTATTAATTTATTTAATCTTAACACTAATAATTTCTAAAAGTTTATCATTATATTTTATTTTATAAGGCACCATATTACAACTTATTTTTTATTGTTATGTTACTTTATAGTGTGTGTATCATATGCGATCTCAGTTATTAAATATTGAAATGTGTGGAATCACCATATGATTTTTAAAAATATTGTTTTGACATTTATATATAGTTGAAATTGCAGAGATATTGTTGTGAATAGCTTGAATGTTTACAATCACAAAAAATTGTTTCGATCTATTATATAGTCACGGGTTCATTTTTTTTGTTCTTGTTCTTGCGCATTAAATACGTTAAATACAAATCTGTTTCCAAATATTGCTATAATGAAGGTGATTGATTGGTGCTTTAATCGTTGATTGTTCCGGCGCATTAATTTCAAAGAAATACAAAGTTTTCTGAAATAATTTGGTCAAAATACATTATACAACCGGTGTATATATTTTTGTTAAGTTTCTTTGGTTTGAAGTTGTTTTGATTGGGTCAAATACCATGTCTTGATGGATGATAACTACAAATTGAAGCCAATCAAAGAGTTCGGTCAAAGAGGATTCAACACCTCATGTTCCGTGTACTAAGAAATTTTACACGACGAGTAACGTGCATTGTTAGTTATCTCATAAATGATGTAATGTTTTATTTTCAGTTTCAATAAATATTTTTATATGTTCTTTGATACATGTTAAGAATTTTTGCTTAAGTTGAATTATCGCATGTTACGAAACACTTACCACAATATCGCATATTGTTAATTATCCGCCGCTAGAAATCGCTGACGCTGGGCGCGGGTACTCGTCTAGTATATTAAATGTTGTCCATATCCAAATGGGTCAAGTTGGCCTTTACAAATATGAACACTTTTAATTTATTTAGCACCATCCATGCAGTTTCGACTTTTTCAACACAACACACTTTAAAGGTCAACTTTAACAACCTTCCTAACAGTCCATGATGGCTTTTAGAACACTATAAATAGTTAAATACCAACAAATCCATCCAACCTTAACACAAACACAAAAACACACACATTAACCTTATTCAAGAAACATATTCACGTAAAAAAATGTTCACTGAGTTTTTATCCGAAGACTTGTTACTCAAGCTTTCTATATTTGTTATAGTCCAAGGTTTGGTCTATTTGATCTTGTCGAACTCGTCTAACGTGTTTTCTAAGTCGAAGATGATGAAATCGTTTAGTTTTAAGCCTGCGAGGTCCGTTAGTATACGTAGAATGTTTGCTGCTATTGCTGATATGCCTTCAGGTGGTGAGCAGTCTCCTTCGTCTTCGAGTACAGGGATGAGGTCGTTTTCGACGTCTGAGGAGGATTTATGTAGATTTGATTAGAGTGATTTGGATTATGTTGGATTAATGTTTGATTGATTCTTGGATTTTTTTATTTGTTTAAAATATATTATGCTTGTATTATTGTAATTTAGTTGGTGAAATTATGATAAAGGCTATGAGATTTAGTCATTTGATCTAGTGGTATGTGAGTGTGCCTATCGGTTAAAATTTGTGATTTCAAGTCTTAAAGGTTTTTTCTAAGAGTAGTGGATTGTATGCCTAAAATATATGTTTAAAATTAGTGACGAAATCAGGGTGGGTTTCGGGAGGTCCCGAGACATCCATGGATTTTTGTGGCGTAGTATTAATTTGTTATAAAAAAATTGTTTGTTTTGTTTTGTTTTTTTTTTCAAAAGCATCTCGTAATTACAATTGTATTTGTAGTATTGTTTAGTTTATTCTAAGCGCATCCGATCACTTTAAAATTATGATTAATGCATACAAAGTTTTACAAGAGCCATACGTATTTTCTGAACACATTTTAGACAAAAATAAAAAAAGTGATCAAATTATTTGCCACTACTTTAGATCACATCTTTAAAAATAAATGATCATATAAGTTAGGTATCTTAACCAATTTCTATATGCTATACGACATCCACACATAAATCGGATAAAACATCTTGAGAAAGCAGATGTGACATCGAATTAGAATCCAGACTGGTGAATTTGAGGTTGATTCTCCACTATGGTGTTAGGACCAAAGTTTTGGCTCGGTTTGGGTTTGTCATAAAACATCAAAATCATGTTTGGCTGCTGGTGTTTACATCGTGTGGCAAGAAAGAAATAATAGATTGTTTAGAGATGAGAAAAGGACTGTGGAAGATTTATTCAAGATTCTATGTGATACTGTGAAAGTGAGATTATCAAGCCTAAAGATGAAATGGTCCAGTGCAGTTGTGCTACTGAAAAGGAACTTAATGTGATCTTTGTGTAAAGTCAAAGAGATTTGGTATTTGAAAAAGGTTGTATGGGTGAGTTGTATTGGTATATGTTGTCCCATGCAGTTTAAAGGAGTGTTTGGTTCATTGGATAACAACAGTATTATGCAATTAAATGTTGTTGTTTATAATTGCAGGCCATTACAGAGGGTTGATACCTTGTACCTTGGAGTTCTAACTAATATGACTGTACCTATGGTAACCTCTTATCTGTTCCAATTTGGCCTTGGGAGGGAATTGGACAGATTTGTTTGGCTAAATAGGAGGTCTAACTAGTATGAATTTACCATAAAGAAGGGTCACCCTTTGTGAAGGGTGAATGACTTGGGTGGGTGATGTATGATTCGAGGAATAGAGAGGAGTGAAAGATGATCCTTCTTGGTCCTCTCAATACATCACCACATGAGGTTTTGATTGGCTTCATATAGGGTGTGCGTTCCTGAGTAGGTGAAGCCATTTTAGAGATGGAAATGTAGCCTACTTGGTATAGCCCCTATATGGAAGGGTTATGGGTTCCTAGTGAAGCCACGCTATCTACCTACCTTGACCATTGTGGGAGCTGGAGGAATGGTCTTGGTGGGAGGAAGATGTGGAAATGTACCTAGATAGTATATTGGTGCATAAAGGTGAACTTAGACTCAGAATATGGAATTGTTGGAAGTTGTATATGATTCTGCAGAACATTACTAGTGTTTGGAAGAATATTAGAGTTGTCAGATATAAAGTTGTAGTATCATCAAATATCAGATGAGTTTGTGTTTTGTATCTGATATGGGATGTCTATATCAGCAGTGTAACTTCATGATATACAATGTATTGTTAATTAATAAAATGTTCACCTTTTACAAAAAAAAAAAAAAAAACATCAAAATCATATTAACCGACTTGACCTGATATACATAACATTAAACTTTTTATATATGGTTATAATTTTAGCATTATACTGTTTAGTTTACTTTGCTAAATAAAAATGTTCAGTAATAATGGACTATATAACACATTCTCAAAACAGGTAATGAAATCTTGTTTGTTGGAACCATGTCCATAATGTTGTTTTGTCAGGTCCAAACCCAAAAGTGGGGAAGGCAATGGGTCGGGTTCGGGGCGGGTTTTAGTGTACCCGTACCTGTACTCGTACCCGTACCTGTACTCGTATTCGTACCCGCACCCGTTTATAATATCTAAACCCGTACCCACCCCATTACCCGCCGGATATCCAATTAATATTATTCATTGATTTTTCGGGTTTCCTCGTTGGTATCGGTTATCCCCAATTGAATATTATATGAAAAAAAGGACGATATTAGATTAAGTCACACTAAAATCCACCGACAAAACAAAGAAAAAGACTAGTATATTCAAATTTTTAAAAGTTAAAGAAAATGAATGTCATATCAAGCGATTTAAAGCTTTTGAATAATTCATGTACAAAATAAAATGTGCTATGTAATAGAGATATTTATATAAAAAAAGATAGTGAAAGAAATTATGTATAATGTATATATATTCTAGTTAATTATAATATCAATAAAGTGGGTATAGATTCTGGTAAACGGATACGGGTACTGATATGGATAATCGGGCGAGTATTACCAGATTTCTTCACCGAACCCGCATCCGGTAAATTTTTTTATCAATACTCAAACACGCATCCAAACCCACCAACCCGCCCTCAAACCCGACCCAACCGGTTCGGATTTCAGTTTTCCCCATCAGTTTCAAGTGCTTTGTCATCCCTACCCAAAAGCATGATTAATGACTGAGTTAACAAATATGCTCATTTTAGATTAAAAAAAGAAACCAAAAATTACACGGAGATGAATCCTAAATTCTATAAAGATCCATGAACAAATTTTGGTCACTAACATTTAATTAAAACAAGAAAGCATTTTTTATTCTTTTGAAAATAAAATATCTTGCAAACAATAAATCGTTACGCCATAAAAAAAAATACACAATCGCGACGAGAATTTTTTAATCTTTCAGTAACTTTTGAAATACTTTTTTTTTCGAGTTTTTCTAGTGTTAAAATTTGCGTCGGATTTTTTAGTTTAGAAATCACGTGTGATTTCACAAATCACATATGATTTCATAAACACATGTGATATTAAAATAACAGATTATATGTGATTTTTTCAGGCGTAAATTTTAAAATTCACAAAAAAAAAAAAAAAAAATTGAAAAAATTTATGTCAAAAGTTTATAGAATTGCCCCTTTATATAAAAATGATTTAATTATCGTCGCGATTGTATGATAGTTTCGTGTAACGATTAATGGTATGCATGATATTCTCTTTTTATAATAGATGAAAGTGGTTTTTTTTTTTGTTTAATAAAAAAATTAGCGGCTATGATTTATTGAATCTTTAAAGAATTTGAGATTTATATTAAACTTTTTCATCGGACACAGTACATCAAACCTTGGTTTCTATCTAAGAAATGAAAAGTTCTAAGTTTATGTCAAAATTATAAAATACATATTTAATGTAAAAATTATTTGGCTACGTTTGGCGACAGAGCTTATGGAGGTTTGAGTTTTTAAAATAAGCTGGCTTATATCAAGTCTTGTTTGTTACATGGGCTTATGGAAGCTTTATAAGCCTTAAGCCTCCATAAGCCCAAGCCCATAGAAAAGGGCTTATAGATAGTCAAATTACTTAAATACCTTTCAAAATGTAATTAATTATCACGTAAAAGCTGAAAATATACGTGAATTTAAATTAAATCATTTTTATATGATTTTACACTAATAAGACTCAGCTCCACTAATTTCACGAGCTCTTGACTTATAATATAAGCTATAGTCTCAACCCCAGCTCGACAACTCTAGCCCATGCCCCAACATCAGTCTCAGTCTCAGTCTCAACCCTAACCCATTGCACCAAACATACCTAAAGTGTAGACCCATACTCACCGGTACATAAAATTATAAACTACAATTTTTATGTCAAAATTCAAGACATGGTAGAATGTTTATGAAAAAATGTCTTAAAACTTACTTTTAGTAACGATATTTACTTTTAATGATATCTTTACCTCTGGGTATTTAGTTTGAGATAGTTATCACTGATTACTGTTAATGATCATTTCAGGAGATGATTTTGTTTTATACAGGGCTAAGCAAAGGTTCAAAACCGAACCGACCTGAAAAAAAACAGAATCGAACCGAGAATTGATTTTACGAAAAACATGAACCGAAACCGAACTGAACATGGTTGGTTCGGTTCTGTGTATGTGGTTTATGTGTGTTTTTTGTCAGTTTTGAGTCGAACAGAACCGAACCGAAACCGAAAACAGTCAGGATATATAACCGAAACCGAACCGAATATGATTGGTTCGGTTCGGTTTTCAATCCGATATGCTCAACCCTAGTTTTATAAATAAAGTAAACATTTTTTTTAGAAGGTTGCTGAGACACTAAGTTAGTCTGAATATTGTCTTCACATGTTGTCCTTGATACAACACGTGTGAACCTATCAACGTTACCGATTGTTAACATATACACAAAAATCTTTATAAACATAGCCCAAAATTATGTTTAGCAAAATTGACTGACTAATTGCATTTTCATTAAGTCTTTTAAAAAAGTTTAATATACAAATATGTTACTGGACTTTTAACAAAATGTGCTTAAGCTAACAAACTTTTATTTTATATATTTAGGTTATTGGACTTATAATTCAGATTATTTATCATATTTTCAGAGTTTCTGAATGCATATTTTTGAATAGTTTCGTGTTTTTATAAGTTCAATGATCTTTAAGCATATCTTTACATTTTTTTTGAACATCAAGTATATCTTTATAAGTTAAGCAAATTTTATGTTTCATAAGTTCAGTAACCCAAATGAACAAAATGAAAGTTTGTTAATTTAAGCGCATTTTTTTGAAAAGTTTACTGTAAAATAATGTAAACTCTAGGGACCAATATGTAAAGTAAATATTCCAACCACACGTATCAATCTAGTTAAACAAGTGTCCCACTTGTAACGTCACTTTTATCGACTCACAACTCTTACCTTACCTTCCTTCCTTTGCATGTTCTTCACAAACTCTTATTATACTCATCTTCATTTTCTAAACCCATAACAAATATTTCATAAAAATCTTGTGTGTATCGTTTAGCAAAAATATATATGTAACAATATGAATGCAATGAGTAGTACTACATTGCAAGTTGTATCACCTGTTCCAACTGATATAGATATTGCTCATTCTGTAAAGCCTCTTCACATTGCTCATATTGCTAAGAAACTTAACCTTGGTCATAATCATTTTGATCTTTATGGCAAGTATAAGGCTAAGGTTTGTGTTTGTGTTTTTGTTTTTGTGCTTTTGTCTTTTTTTCTTAGTTTTGTGGTAATCTGGGTGAATGTAGACAGGGCCGGAATCAGAACACAAAATGAACAGGTGCACTTAGAATAAACTAAACAGTGCTACAAACACAATTATTAGGGACCGGGTGCATTTAAGAAAAAATGAGTTATTTTCTTAACAAAATTAACACTACGTCACAAAAATCTATCGATTTCCGGGGCGGGACCCACCCTAGTTAATGTAGATTTGGAAGGTGAAGTGGTTTAATTTATTTTTTGGTTTTTGTTCATCGGGAAAAGTAAAGGTACTTGTCATTGTGTTTTGAAAGTGATTATTGATAAGTAGTTTTAGTGGGTGTTTGTTTCGGCTTATATAGCCGGCTTATAATGGCTTATTTGGTTTTGGGCTTATATTTCATTTGCTCACTTTTTGTGGCTTATTTTGAAACTTTTCGGCTCGTATGAGTTTATTAGGTAGTATGACATAAGGGCCCAAAATGAGATTGTGTTTTGATGTGTATATGTGGTTTGAAATTGTGACGTCAAGACTTAAGAGTTTTCATTTGTTTGAGTCTTTGTTGAATTACAATCTCACTATTTACAATATATATACCCCACCAGGGACGGTCTGGGGCTCAAGGGACACCATGGATTTTTGTGGCGTAGTGCTAATTTTTGTAAAAAAATCGATTTTTTCCAAAATGCACCTAGTTCAAAAAGTTGTGCTCCTAACGTTGTTTAGTTTTTCTTAAGCGCACCTAGTCAAATTTTTTGCTGGTTTGGTTCTTGCACCACAATGTTAGATAGGACTTGAACCCAAAACCTCTAGGTTGACTAGCATCTCGCCATCTTATACGAAAAGGCTATCGTCATTTGGTGGAAAATTCTTATTATATGACTCGTAAGCAATTAGATAACTAGAAGGAGCTTTGCTATACATAAATGCTACTATTATAGAAAGTCAAATAGAATACTGTCATGCTGTCATTTTGAATCTGAAGTGTACCAGAACTGAAGTGAACAAGTGGTAATATACGATCTTCTGGGTTTTTTGTATGATTATTTTAGGTTTTGTTGCCCGTGATTGATGAACTTAAAGGACAAAAAGACGGATACTATGTTGTTGTCGGAGGAATAACACCAACGCCGCTAGGAGAAGGCAAATCGACAACTACTGTTGGTCTGTGTCAAGCTTTGGGAGCTTTTCTTGATAAAAAGGTACACACTTTTGCCTAATATTTCGATAAATATTTCTTCGGAACTTGTTGATATACATAAGATCACACTAATATAATGTTAAACTTTTATTTCGTGACAAAAAGGGACGCATTTTGGTTGCGTTTTATATTATACATATATCTAGCGTACTTGCTGATACACATTATTTTCAAGTGACTTTAAGGGGTGTTTGGTACCGTTTTAAAAAAAATATGTATTTGTGATCCACTGATTAAATTCATATTCTTTAATTGTTACTTGTGCTGTTAGGTCATTACAACCCTTAGACAACCATCACAAGGGCCAACATTCGGTATCAAGGGTGGTGCAGCTGGCGGTGGTTACAGTCAAGTAATCCCTATGGACGAGTTTAATCTACATATGACAGGCGACATCCACGCCATAACCGCTGCAAATAACCTTTTAGCAGCCGCCATCGACACACGAATGTTTCATGAATCAACACAATCAGATAACTCCCTTTTTAACCGCTTATGTCCACCCAACAAAAAAGGTAACAGGACATTTAATGATGTTATGTATAGACGCTTGAAAAAGCTCGGTATCACCAAAGTGAAACCCGATGATCTTAACTTAGAAGAAGTCAAACGCTTTGCTAGGCTCGATGTTGACCCTGAAACCATCATGTGGAGGAGAGTTATGGATGTAAATGACCGGTTTTTAAGGAAAATAACTGTGGGTCAGGGCCCGGATGAGAAAGGTATGGTGAGGGAAACTGGGTTTGACATTTCGGTTGCTAGTGAAATAATGGCGGTTTTAGCACTCACAACGTCTTTAGCCGACATGAGGGACCGACTTGGGAAAATGGTGATTGGTAATAGTCGAGACGGGGATCCTGTTACTGCTGATGATCTTGGCGTTGGTGGGGCATTAAGTGTACTAATGAAAGATGCAATCAACCCGACTTTAATGCAGACTCTTGAACACACCCCGGTTTTTGTTCACGCTGGCCCGTTTGCTAATATAGCTCATGGGAATTCTTCCATCGTGGCCGATAAAATCGCGTTGAAACTTGTTGGCCCGGGTGGATTTGTTGTCACGGAAGCAGGGTTTGGCTGTGATATAGGAATTGAAAAGTTTATGAATATAAAGTGTCGTTATAGTGGTTTAAGACCTCAGTGTGCTATTATTGTTGCAACTATTCGGGCACTTAAGATGCATGGTGGGGGTCCACCGGTCACTGCAGGGAAGCCGCTTGATTCTGCTTATGTTACTGAAGATGTGGCGCTTGTGGAAGCTGGTTGCGCCAATTTAGTTAGGCATATTAAGAATACGAAGGCTTATGGTGTGAATGTTGTTGTAGCAGTAAATAGATTCTCGACTGATACAGATGATGAAATAGGAGCCGTGAGGTCTGCTGCATTAGGCGCTGGTGCATATGATGCGGTTATGTGTACTCATCATGCCCATGGTGGAAAAGGAGCGGTTAGTTCTGACTCCAAAATTATACGGAGTAACTCCATTTTAGACCTTTTAAAGGGTGTTTGGATTTGCATTTAAAAAATCGAGTTCATGAGTTGCAAAAAAGTTGATTATCTAAGTAGTAGAATAAAAGTACTTATATACCCTTTTATAAAAAAATAAAGGAAACACTTAAGAAGTACTTATTTTTTTGCAGATAAGCAGTTTGATTGTCTTAAATGAGCAATCCCAAACACCCTATAATTTTTAAAAGAATCAAACGTGTCAGATACTTGACTCTGATTATCTAAATACTTGCTTGCTAAGCTTTTTTCACGCGATCTTATCAGATTGACCTTGGGATTGCGGTTCAAAAGGCCTGCGAAAGTGCTACAGAGCCTTTTAAATTCTTGTATCCTTTAGAAGCAAGTATAGAAGACAAAATAGAAGCTATAGCAACATCATACGGTGCCAGTGGTGTCAAATACTCTCAACAGGTACTCAAAATTTTCATTCGTGTTTGACTTTAAGGGACAAATATGTAACTTCACTCGGTATTTCTTACAGGCGGAGAAACAGATTAAAATGTATAGCAAACAAGGCTTCTCGGGACTTCCCATCTGTATGGCAAAAACTCAGTACTCGTTTTCAGATAATCCTGCTGCAAAAGGAGCGCCAACTGGATTTGTGTTGCCTATTAGGGATGTAAGAGCAAGCATTGGGGCCGGATTCATTTATCCGTTGGTTGGGACCATGAGCACGATGCCTGGCCTTCCTACCAGACCTTGTTTCTATGACATTGATCTCGATGCTGCTACTGGGATGGTTAAAGGTCTTTCATGAAACTTTTGTATATATGTAGGTACATGACGTGCTCTACTACTCTAATCATCGTGTCTTTGTTTTTAAGTAAAAATGAAATAAGAGTTTGCATAAATGCATATTTAATTTCATAATCTGATAAAATCATCTCGTTATGCCTCAAGGCGTAAACCCGGCCACCACATTAGTCCTAATGAACAAAATCACACAACTTCATCCCACAATGACATATTGGCGTAAATAACATGTCCATAGATCAGTACACGCATACGTGTTAAACGTCAACTAGAATACGACGAGAACACACAGTGATCCCTTATAATGGGTCAATCACAACTAACGACGTAATCTAATAAACCTTGCAACTTAATTAAAGAGTATTAAAAATTTACAAAAACCCTTGATCAGAATCTTTTCCAAAAGAAGATTCTCTTGAAAGCATGAAATCCAACATAATCATAATGATATCACTTTACTTCTGCAAGATTAAGTTGTCACTCGTGGATTTTAAAGTTTCGGGCAAAACCAAATATCAACCTGTAGGCGGGGGAGGTGTTGTAAGACTTCTGAAAGTGACTCCGCCTCTGTAAAATTTATGACCGTTAGAGAAGTTAGAGATGACGGAAGAAGAAAAGATTTTGAAGTAGCATTGCTGCCATTTTCTTCCACCTCGAATGAAACGACTCCTGAATCTTTGCCATATAATTTAAGAGTAACAAGTGAGGTTGGGTAATTTTGAAGCCCCCATTCTGACATAGGCTTCTTTAAGCATCCTATTGCTAATTTCTTTAGATTAGGAGGCCACAACCCACAAGGAAATGAATAGTCCATGTTTGGACAATCACATATCTCCATCTCTTCCAAAGATGTTAAACATTGCAAATGTTCATGAGGAAATGAATTTAGTTTCTTGCATTCATTGATCTCAAGATATTTAAGGCAAAAATTGGGAAAGGGTCTCAGATAATCACATCCTTTATCTGGAATGCCAAGAATCATCGGAGAGGACGGGAGCTTGTGCGGGTTTGAGAAGGTCAAGCATGACATTGAAGAACACCGCCTCATCGTTATGCTCTCAACATTATTTGGACAATTGTAACTCTCTAGCATCTTACAATCTTCAAGAACCAC
>OU343217.1:274269193-274400238 GCA_910596185.1 Chrysanthemum makinoi
CAAACACAAGGAATTATCTTATTAATACATTCTAAACACTAGCTATATCACTTATTAACTAATTATAATTATTCAGATATCATAATAATTTTTCCAAAAGTCACTTAGAACACAACCTCCAATAGTGAAATACACTCATATTAATTCTCTGCATTACGAGTTTTGGAGTACAAACGTTCGATCTTTCCTATCACAAGTCATATGCCCATTGAATAAAAAAATAGAAAACAAAAACAAAACAAAAAACCAAATGATTCCATTGATGAAAGTGTTAAATCCGGACGACACTGGACAAGGGCATAGACACTTGTAACACCATGTCCAAGAGTGTTACATGTGTCAAACTTGCGGAGCGAACAACCAGTCGATGTTTCAGTTGTCATATTGTTTAACAAACGTGACGAAGTCCCCATTGAACCGATCTAAATCCGAATCACATAGATTGTTTTTTTTGCGGTCAATAGAGATCTTGAGAGGCGCGGTTGGTTTCTTGGTGGGATGTTATAGTTTTCACAGAATATTCAATATGGTGTGAAGTGAGATTATTTTAGCACTTTTTAGAATAATATCAAATACCTAAATTGCCCTTTTTAAATTTTATTTAATTAAAAAAGAAACCTTCATGTTTTGGTTAATTACTTAATTGCAATTTTAGCACTTTTAATCTTAACCATTGATAAAACTCATCCAATAGTCTAGATTAGTTTATATGTTCCGTGAAATAAAAATATGGCTTCTGCATTTACCCATACATATATATATATATGTTCTGCCTCGTTGGTAGAAGTGCTTATTTTGGAAGATTGGAAATCGCTTGGAGCAAAATGATTCATGTTTTTTATTTGATTCACAAGTAAACATCATTTTATGATGAATCGAATCTATAAATCACAAATTTGATTCACAAATCATTGTTAAAATCGAAGTTATATGATGATTCATTAAATTTGAAATAATATCACAAGATTCTATATATATCTCAAAATCGAAAGATTTTAACATTGATTCAAAAACATTTACACATTTTGAATTTTAATCACATTAAAATGAGTTTTACACTTGAAAAACATGAATCAAAGTTAAAATCAATCGTTTTGAAAAACCTTCAATTCTCAAAATAAAACCTTCTCAACCCATTCTATATATATATATATATATATATATATATATATATATATATATATATATATAAAATAAAAAGAAAGATTTTGGTAAAAAGAATAAGAAGGATTTTAGACCCTTAGATTAAGAATCAAAGAATAGATAACTATATACTTAATTAAAGTTTGAAGGGCAAACCACATTTAGAAAAATACTAAACACATAAAAATTCTCATAACTCATTTTCTCTAAAAAAATAATCACCATCTTGTTTTCTCTCTGAACTATATTCTCTCATCATCTTCCTCAAATTAAATTCCATCATCTTCTTAAAATCCGATCAATCAATCAGGTGTTGAAATGAAGAAAGTAAAATAAATCATGTTAATTTTATCCTCACAGAAGTTTATTTTAATGAATTATTTTGGTAAAATTATCAAAGAAAATCGGAGTTTAAGTAGTGGTAGGAGAGTATCACACATATCCTGCCGAATAATGAAGAATCAAATGCTAATAAAGGAGAAAGATGATTCACTATCGTTCCTCAAAACATCAAAATCTGTGTATTGATGTATTTTGTATTTTATATAAATTATTTGATTGTTTTGTTCATTAAAATAAATGATTAAACCATTTGAGTACCTGCACTAAAATTAGGTTTAGAAGGCACTTTGATTGTTCTGTGCAATAAATTTTGTTTTAGAAGGGTTTTTGTGTGTTTTGTGCACTAAAATTATGTTTAGAAGGTGCTTTGAGTGTTTTGTGCATTAAAATTAGTTTTAGAAGGGGCTTTGAATGTTTTGTGCACTAAAGTTATGTTTAGAAGGCGCTTTGAGTGTTTTGTGCATTAAAATAAGTTTTAGAAGGGGTTTGTGTGTTTGAAAATTAAGGTTTAGAAGGCACTTTGATTGTTCTGTGCAATAAATTTTGTTTTAGAAGGGTTTTTGTGTGTTTTGTGCACTAAAATTATGTTTAGAAGGTGCTTTGAGTGTTTTGTGCATTAAAATTAGCTAGAACCTTTGCATCTAATCTTTGGTGTTACTCTACTTTAGTACTTTATATATTATAATTTTTGAATCACGTGAGAACCAGTGAGATGTGAAGTTTGAAATTGGAAGTTGAGAATGAAGAAAGTCTGGTGAAACAGAGACCATAGTTAACTAAATGCAGAGTTAATACATTATATATATATATATATATATATATATATATATATATATATATATATATATATATACTACTGTTGCCTTAGTTTATATATATTTGATATTTTGATCATAGTAAATGTTAAAGTTCAGCGTGTAACCGACATATTTATGTATGTTTCATAAATAATGATATTAATTGAACGCTTTCACCGTAGCCATTTAATTCCATATATTCGATAATTTGAATGTTTATTAATTCGCTATAGATAATCAGAATTGTGTCAATGATTATATATATTTGGAGTTTGGACGCTTGTATAAGTCTACACTAGAATGTGAAATACTAATTATAATAAATGAAACTGAGTTGTGATAGCAGAAAGTAGTTGAAGCCTAAGTCGCGATGGCGTTGATCATCGATATTCATGATTATTAATAAGTGAACATTTGCTTAGGACTAAACTGCCTTTTGTTGATATGAACAGGTGGATGGCTAATTATTAGTTGAAATGGAGATTGTAATGAGGTATTGTTTCTGATTAACTTGATTTGTTAGTTAGTAAAAATCGAACTAGTGTGAAATTGTTTGTCGGTCATGGCGCTGTATTTGTATACATGTGACGTGTAA
The DNA here is from genome assembly GCA_910596185.1 of Chrysanthemum makinoi. Taxonomy (NCBI): domain Eukaryota; kingdom Viridiplantae; phylum Streptophyta; class Magnoliopsida; order Asterales; family Asteraceae; genus Chrysanthemum; species Chrysanthemum makinoi. Next base: position 274,272,071 of record OU343217.1, read on the forward strand.
CATTGTAGATTGAGATTGATAGTGTTAGTTTGGTCCACAAGTTGACTTAGTTAGGAATTTGATTATATATCGACACCTGTGAATGCTGGCATTTTTACGGAGGGCTGTCAATAGTTTAAGATTTCCAAGTAAGATTGACATAAAGACTAGAGAACTTTATGAGGTCTTTGGATAGTTATTGTGAGACCGAAGGAGATTCCGACATGAACCTAAGCAAGCGATGCTAGTGAAAGCCAAGGCAGTAGAAGAAGATAGCAAGGAAGCGAGACTAGGATCCCACCGGAAGGGATGGAAGTTACCCAGGGCTAAAAGAGGTTATGTAAAAGGCATGACGCCGGTGATGGAATAAGTGAAATAAGAAACTTACAAAGCAAAGGAAATCAACGAAAGAGAGACGGCCGAAATGATCAAAGAATACAAAGAGATGAAGACATTCAAGACAAAAAGGTCAAGCAAAGAATGAGCAAAAAGCCAAAGTATAAAGACAAGGACTTTCTACGAAAGACGAATCATGAAGTATGAAGGAGCTACTAAAGCATGACAAGATTAGTAATTGTTGGACTAATCTCTGAGTCATGGCTTAAAAGTTAGGCATTCATTATAGTTTAAATGAAAGAACAAGGCTCCATGTACAAGGCGAGAAGGGCCGATAGGTTTATAATAAACCTAATAACTCCTAACGGTTATTTGATGTGTGAAGTTAACAAAAACACGAACATCACAACGTTCAAGATATTTTGCAGGCACAAGGATGTCGCTTCATACCATTATAAATAGGGGCTGATTGTTTCATTCAAAAACAACCAGATATATTGTACAATACATTAAAAACCATTACTTTGATTCAATACAAATCGTTTTTGGATCAGTTATTGTTTGTTAATTTCGTTTACTTAATTTGTTCGTGTATTATAACCCCGCTGGGACAACAAAGACAAAGAAAGCTCGTTAGAAAGGTCCTCGGGCTAAGCCCGGGGGAACCCACTCCGACGATCAAGTTAGTATTGATCTCATAGTAATACCTTATAACATAAAGTTATACATTATATAAAGTGTAGTAAAGATGAAAGGGGAAAATTGTGTTGTATAGAATATGTTTGTGTGTCTAGATCGTCCCTTACCTCAAATACTTACTTAGTATTTATAGGATGATGTAACTGTGAGATGAAGAGGATGAAACTAATCTTTGCATGGCTTCATGGAGAAATTGCATATATGGCTTCATGGATAAATTTGTATTTGTCCCTCCTTCCTCTTGTCCTTGCTCCTTCCTTTATCAAATGGAAAGCCACAACAGTCGGTATGTATTGGTATGCATGCATAACTCTTTATGTTATGTTTCATTATTGTAACCATATTGTAATTACTACACTAACCCCATTAAGCCCCCTAGTTTGTACATGTTAAATGTAAACGCAACATGTATAAACTAATCGTTCTTCTTGTAGCATGCATTTTTGTCAATCTTTTTATTTTTATAGTTGGGATGTGGATTTTAAAATTATTAATTTTTGAAGTATATGTTTTTTTGTTTTTTTTAAGTGGTTATGCCACTTTGCACATTTAGCTAATTTTGGCTATTTATCCCTTTAGTCATGGGATATTGTATTTGTCTGGACCATTTTATCTAATTTAAGCTTTTGCGTAATAGCAATTTATCCTTTTAACGTCGGGAGGTTTTCATTGAAGTGACTATGTCACTTTCGCGCGATGAGGTTTCGCGTCTTTGTTGTGGATGTGCCGCTTTGCGCGATAGGTTTCACTTCTTTGTAAGCAATATAACTATTATCCATTTAATGGCGGGATGTTGTATTGGTCAGGACCTTTTCGCCTTGCTATATATTAAGCTTTGCGTATTAGCTATTTTTAGCGTTTCATCCCTTTAATGTCGGGAGATAATGAAGCGACCACGTACTCTTTGCGATGGTTTCGCGTCTTTAACGTGGATTACTTTGTTTCGATGAGTTTAGATTTGTAAGCAATATAGCTTATTATCCCTTTAATGGCGGGATATTGTATTGGTCTGGACCTTTTTGCTTAGCTTTATATTAAGCTTGCGATTAGCTACTTAAAGCTTTTCATCCCTTTAATGTAGGGAAATAATCATGGAAGTGGTCATGCCACTTTTGCGTGATAGAGTTTCACGACTTTGGAGCACCCGCTTTTATGTAGATATGCTTCGTCTTTGAAAAGGTAGGTAAGATTGCGATTTATTTTCCGACTTACCTCACTGCATCACTATGTAGCTCTTTCCTATAAAGATACATAAGATTCTTGCCTTTTTCTTGTTAAATCAGTTATGAATACAAGATATGCTAGCAAACAAGAAATATCAAATATAAATGCATTAAAGCATTAATACCTTTGCAATCAAATGCAAACGTCATTTTATGGTACTACTATCCGAAACTAGTCTCAATCAGGTGCAAATCGTGTGACTATGCTTTCTTCAAATTAAGTGCTAAAATATATAGCTAACATGTCATATATAATCCATATCTGCCATATGATCTTTATAGTCTTGCGGTATGAATCGTTCAATTAAACATTTTTTCGAATTGTTTTAAGTTGGTACTTCAATCAACTGACATGATAAAAATACATATCGCTAGTTGATTTTGGGAATTGGGATAATGATCTATGCAACCAATTTTACCTGTTGTAACACCTATTTTTATGTTTACCAACTAATATATTTTGATCATGAAAATAGGTTCAAACTATAACCTTATGAGTTGATGTTTAATCAATTTTTTTTTCAAGTGTAATTCAGCACATACATGATCGAAGTGTTTTTCTTGCAAAAATGAAGGTTAATGAAAAGAAGATTTATGTTGCAACAAAGGTATTATAGAGGACCCAAATGGAACTTCATTTAATATCATCTCTAGTTCTTATTATAAAGAATTACATATTCTATAATGTATGCAGCATAACATCGTTGAGAATCAAGCAAATAAGGTTGATAAAAAATAGATTACATTATCATACCTTGTAGTTTCTCATGTTATTCACGTGAATTTCAAAGATTGATATTTACCTTTGATATGCCTACCTACCTTAGTAGAGAGGTTTAAGATGAAAATCAATGGCACGTTCGTGATATGCAGGAAAGAACATGTAGCTAGTTTTTTGTACGTGTCCCACGGATGGCGCCAAATGATGCTTTACCAAACCGTCAGGCTGTGACGTATTGCCGACTTGTGTACCTGACCCTGGCTTGGCAATGAAAGACACGTCGAGGTCCGCAGGTATAAGCCTGGGAACCACCCAACACTCGAAATAGTATTGATCTCATAGTTATACCTTATAACATAAAGTTATACATTATATAAAGTGTAGTAAAGATGAAAGGGGGAAAAGTTGGGTATGTGTGTCTAGATCGTCCCTTACCTCAAATACTTAGTTAGTATTTATAGGATGATGTAACTGTGAGATGAAGAGGATGAAACTAATCTTTGCATGGCTTCATGGAGAGATTGCTTATATGGCTTCATGGATAAATTTGTATTTGTCCCTCCTTCCTCTTGTCCTTGCTCCTTCCTTTATCAAATGGAAAGCCACAACAGTCGGTATGTATTGGTATGCATGCATAACTCTTTGTGTTATGTTTCATTGTTGTAACCATATTGTAATTACTACACTAACCCCATTAGAGAAGAAGAAAGTGAAGCTGAAGAAGGAAGTGAGGGCAGTGAAGATGACAATTCAGAAAAAGAAAGTAGTGATGATGAAGAATGGATTGATGGGATGATTGATGAACCAAAAAAGTATATAGATGCGGACTTGAAAATACGAACAAGGAATCCACCAAAAGCATTAGCAAATGTTATGAAGTTGTTGACTGACGAACAATTAAACAGTTTGAAAGATATGGGGTTTAAGTCATTCACTGGTTATAAGATAAGCAGATTTCAAAAAGATTAGCTCGATGGCTATTGTTGAACTATAATCCAACACGTATTACATCTTTGGGGATGTAAACATCAAAATTACCATCCTAACGAGTTCATGATATCTTTGGATTGCCAATCGGGGGTGATGAAATAGAGGAGCTAAATCAAGCAAAAAGAATGCAAAGGCAGAATAATGAGGAAACAATTTCATGGTAGCAATGATACAATCAAACCAAACACCGCTTAAAACAAATTCTTGGAAGGAAGACGAAGGATTCAAGCAATTGTTTTACTACTTCAAAATCATGTGGAACGGTGAACGTAAATAAAATTGATATTAAAAGTTAGATATTGTGTGCCTATTTTGTAAAGTGTTTGAAAGAAACTAGGAAAGAGTGGAAAGGTGGTGCTTACAATGGTCCTTCAACTTTCTTAACAGTAAGTATATTATTTTGTGATTCAATTTTTTAGTTAGGTATATATTCTTTTATGTATCTTATTTTACGTATACATTGGTTTTGCATATGCTCGTAGTCTTAAGCCAATTGTTGTTAAGAGATCAACATCGCAATAAGCACAAAGTGGACAACTAGAAACTGATATTGTCAGAAAAGAGACAATTGTTGCACATCTCTAAAGAATTCTAAAGTTAACACAGAATAAAAATAGGATGACGAGAAAAAGAATCTATCGCAAAAGTCTGCTAACGATGATGATACTACTGGGATTGAGATGATGCTCAGGTAAATGGTTTTCTAAAAATAGTATATATTCACAAATTAATTTCTTTATAAACTTTGTCCTTAATTGATAGTTTAGGATGTGTATTAGTTTGCTTGGTTATAAGAGTTTGCTAGTATCATTAATTTTTTTGGGTCCAGTCTCGTTTGTCGGATCTTGCAGAAAATGTTCTGTTTTTTGACGGATCATGTCCCTGGTATGCAAAAGTTACTGGTTTGGTCCTTTGGCCGGGTCATGCCGGATTACCGTTAACTTGGCAAACCACAAGGAGCGATTTATAACCACAAAAAAATAATAAAAAATAAAAATAAAAATAAAACTTAAAAAATGAAAACTGATTTAAAAAAATAAAAAAAACAAAGGGACATTTTCTAAGATCGACAAACCACAAGGACTAATTATGTAATTAACTCAAAAATTATTAAAACTTAAAAATTTATTAAACAGTTTTTGCACCATGATTAAAAAGTTTTATATCGCTTAAATTTTTGTTAATACTTAAAACATATTTAAAAAAAACGATAAAACTTATAAAACAGAACGAAACGATAAAATGGATGAAAATATACAAAATCCAAACTGTGAGGGCTTAAATTTTAATGCTTATTTTGAAATTTTTTATTTTAAAATTTTTAATTTTTAAAAGTTTATTATACTTAAAATAGAATTAGTCTCACAACGAGGGCTTAAACCCTAATCGTATTTTGGGGACCCAACCATAATAAAACTAAATGAACGATACTCTACAAACGATCTAACGAGAAGTGTTCACCATTTTTATTTTTAATTATAATAAACTTTTAAGCCTCCAGGGCCTAATTTTAAGGATTTTACATTGTATATTTTCATCCATTTTTACGTTATGTCTGTTTTTATAAGTTTTATATTTTATTAAATATGTTTTTAAGTATTAACTAAAAATTTTAAGCGTATAAAAACTTTTTAATGCGTATAATTTTTAAACGTATAAAACTTTAATAAATTTTTAAAGTTTTAATAAATTTTTTGAGTTAATTACATAATTGGTCCTTGTGGTTTGTTGATTCGGAGAAAATGTACTGTGTTTTTGTTTTTAAAATTTCATTTTTTAAGTTTTATTTTTATTTTTATTTTTTTATTATTTTTTTTTTGGTTAGTTACATAATCGCCCTGTGGTTTGCCAAGTTATCGGTTCAACGGTACCAACTCAAAGGACCAAACCCAAACCAGAACTTTGATAGACATGAACCAATAAAAAAAACACAGGGGATTTTTCGCAAGATCCAACAAACCACCAACCAATTATGTAATTAACTCTTTTTATGCCATTTGAGCAGGAGATTATCTCTAACAAAGAAAATAATGTTGTTTGATGATGATTACATAGTTGATTATGAGTTAGAAAAAGGAATTCAAAAACATCTTGGAAATAACGAAATTGAGAATCTTAAGTTGCTTTGGAAACAAAAGTTAGTTAAAAATTAAGTGAAATGAGCGAAAAAGGATCGAACGGTGTGAAGAAGTTTGAGTTGATAGTGGTATGGAAATTGTAGAATATGAGACAAGAAAAGCAGTCAAAGAGGCACAAAGAAAATGGAAAAGGACAGAAGGGAACAAAGAAACGGAAGCTATTTTTCAAAAATCGATGCACAAAGAATATTGATGATCAACATGGACGGGTTAAAAGATAAGGACTTAAGCAACAACGACAAACATGGGAAAAACATTCAAAAATCTCCCGATAACCAATCACTCTCTTGATGTACAATTGATTCCGTAAATATGCATCTCTTGAAAAAGAACCTTCATCGAGTTAGTCCCATCAAGTTTGGATATGAGTCACCGCCTACCTCAAGGTATGTCTACTTTGATTAGGAGAACACAACGTTACGATTCTATGATATTTCAAGAACCTTCTTCGACGCTTATTGTATCAAAGTAAATTATTTAAGAGAGGAGCTAAAATGCTAGATTTAAAGAGTTCGTGTTCTATGAAATTTCAAGGAGGTGGAGAGCTTTTGGTTTCGAATCGTAATTAGTTTCAATCTACAATTAGTTTCGAATCTGTAAAACAAAAAGATCTTTCTATGAACTCTTTATAACCTTTTGGTTTTCATGTGCTTGTTCCTACTTTTTAAGTCTACTTGGAGCATTAGTTGCTTTTGAGGTGCCTAAATAGTATAACCATACGCAGTAACCTATAAATGCGAACCTTGTAACAGATTTTGTGCTCTCTAGATAAATAGAAGAAGTTTGTACTTTAGAGTACTATCTTTGAACATTGTTTCGTCTAGCTAAACTTGAGGACAATTTATTTGTTTGGATCATGGGTCCACTGTCACGTCACTAGATCAGATCTACAAGTTGATTAATATTAGTTTCATCTTATAATGTTGGACCTTCCAGAGGTCCAAAATACTGTTGATTCTTACCTAAATGATATACATGGGCAATTACTATCATATTATATACTTGTTTAAAAATCTTGTATTTCTTTTCAAACATTGGCCATGGTGAAATTACCTACCTATTATATTACGTGAAACATTGGCCACGCATTGAACCAAAATTGGCCGAATTTGTAGAACCCATCCTGGAAAAAGAACCTTTGACGTTTAGAAGAATTATAATGAAGCTCGAGTTACCAAAAGGGGAAGGAGTTGGAATCAACTGAAAAAGATGCATCTGCTGAAAAAGAACCAGTCAAAGATTCATCTACTGAAAAAGAATCTTCATCAGAGTTAGTTCCGTTTGATGGTCCAAGATTTGATATGTGTCTCACGCCTAATCCTCAATGTATGTATACTATGATACCTTAAGATTAGAAGCATTATAATTAAATATATATAAGAAAATATAACATTGGTCATGACTGAACCAAAATTACGTTGAATTTGTAGAACCTGGAAAACGAACCTTTGACGTTTAGTAGAATTAGTAAGTTTCAGTTACCGTGGACGAAGGAGCATGAACCAGTTAAAGATGCATCTACTTTGAAACAAACCTCATTAGATATACTTAAAAATGATGCACAGAGTTTTGATGGACCAAGTTTTGATCTAGGTCTCACTACCTCCTGGATGTAAATCTTGATGCAGAAACACAAGATGTTTCAATTCAAGGTATGTCTAATGTGATACAATCTTTAACTATTCTATTACATCAAACATTGGCCATGAGTGATCAAATATTAGCGAAGCTGTAGAAACCATTTGGAAAATGAGAAGTTGAAGTTACCGAGAAAAATCAAATGCGCTAAAACCGACCAACACAACAAGTCCAATTGTTGTTTTGCCGATATCTTTGCCATGCCAAATGACAAGTCAGTAATCACTCCATAAAAAAAGAAAGGATGTTGAGAAGGAAAATATCCCACAGAAACCTAATGACAAAGAACCAATGAGAAGTAAACGACTAGTAAAACTGACGGAAAATATGAAATCTCCTTTTAAAGACCGGTTTATTAAATTGGGAGTCAAGTGTTCACCAGATGAAGAACTGTTGTTTGATTGCATATTTTCTGCGACAAAAGAACATTGGTGAGGATTTTTATATTTTATTAAGTACGTCGAGTATGACATATTTTAAGCATAAACTGTATGTTCACAAGAAAAACTAATATTCTTTTATTTCCATGATACAGCGATTTTATATTTGTGACAGAAAAAGGATTTGCACTTATCAGAGGCATAATTGAAAGCTTGTATCCAGGGATCACAATTCATATTGGAGTTATAAACATATGGTCACAAATTTGCAACTATAATGAAAGATTGAGAAGCAAAAGTTCGATGCGTAGGCTTTTCTGTCATGCAGGAATGATGATAAGTTCAATATTAAATTATTCATATTATATATAACTTCAAAAAAAAGGTATAGGTAATTAGCAATTCATGGTTTTGTGCATAAAAAATGGGCTAAATTAAACTACAGAGGTGTAAGACACAAACTATTTAGGGTTTGATATAACACTGTTTTGTGCATAATAAATGGGCTAAATTAAACTACATAGCTTTAAGACACAAACTATTAATGCTTTCATATAACACTGTTTTGTGCAGTAAAAATGGTTTTATATAACACTGTTTTGTGCATTAAAAATGGTTTTATATAACACTGTTTTGTGCATTAAAAATGTGCTAAATTGAACTACAAATCTTTAAGACACAAATTATTCATGGTTTGATATAACACTGTTTTGTGCATTAAAAATGTGCTAAATTGAACTACAAATCTTTAAGACACAAATTATTCATGGTTTGATATAACACTGTTTTGTGCATAAAAAATGAGCTTTAAGACACAAAGCTTTAAAACTTGCACGTAGTTCAATTTCATATTACTCGGCTAAATATGCATAAGCTTTCATTAGTTGAAAATAATACTATATTTAATATACATTTATTGCTTTATTGATTCACTCTGGTATTTTTCAGACTGAAAAAATGGTGGAAGAAAAATTCTCGTTGCCTTCCCTGTTAGGATTTATTGAAAACATGGATGTTGTTCTCAAGAGTGCAAATGTGGATAAGCTATCTAGCATTGATCTGGTACAAAAATATATAATTTTTTTATATGTTTTAATATCATATATGTTTCCGTTGTAACCAAACATATAATTAATCAGGTATTCTTCCCTATGCTCTTGGAAAAATCTCATTATTATCTCGTTGTCTTCAATTTGAAAACTCCAAAGATTGAAATAATAGACAACAGTAAAAATGGGACTGAAGTTGATTTGAAGGAAAGATATGGAAAAAGCTTCAAGAAATTGGTATGAATTAGAACAACATATTTAGACACTACATTTAGATCAATATGCACATTAAAATATTTATTGAATTTAAATTATGTTACTTTGCAGATAAATTTTTTCTTCAAGTACTTGGAGTATGTAGGTCATTCAAAATTTAACTTGATGACGAAGGCAGATAGTACAAGATTAGAAATGAGTTGGAGAACAAAAGATAATTGTATAGATTGCGGGGTCTTTATGATGCGCCATATGGAGACATATCTCGGATCAAAGAATTGGAATTGTGGATTCAAGGGTGAGGGGCCAGAACAGCAGTCACAGATTTATGAATTGAGGAAGAAGTATCTTTCAAGAATACTCCAATCAGATATAAACACTAAAAGAAGCAATGTGTTGAAAGAATTGGAGCTTTATCGCAAATTGCCAAGTGGCAGTATGGAAAATATGAAGAAGAACAGGTTTTTACGTATCCAAGATCGTATTAAGAACGTGTCTTAGTTTATCGTGCTTTGTTTAGGAACGTGTCTTAGATGTACTGCAATTAAAAATGATGTGTATGGAATTCTATACTTTTTGAATTGTATTAGGTTTGAGATCCATTTGGAAATGGGATCCCTTATGGTATGAAAACACTTAAAACTGTTGCTCATTAACTTTGCTGTCATTGGAGTATATTTGTTATGACCAGCAAATCTTTTTGATGTTTTTTATTTTATTATAGTAACTGGTGCAAGGCGACTAGTGTCATTTTGTTGTGCGATTCAGTAAGTGGTCGTGGCTGTGATGTTTCTCAGGGTGTGTTTACTTTTAACTTAACAAATGGTCTCATTGGGTTGATTCGACTACCTATGCATATATGTTTTATGGAAGTGCCTTCTGGTTTGTTCCTTCATCGCCTATAACATGTTTACCATAGGATCTGTTTTATGGAAATGCCTTCTGGTTTGTTCCTTCAAATAGTGCCCCAAGTTTCTGTATGCAGGGGACCTATTTCTCGCACATGTGTATTAGGCTCATAACGAAAAGCCAACAAAGTAGATGAAAATGACAAGCTTTTGTCTATAACAACACAACCAGTAAGAAATACAACGCCTCCTTAACCCAGACAAAACAATTTGTTCTCACAAAGCAGAACCATATATAGCTGTGCACAGTCTGCATTTGACCCTAAGCTTAACTTCATCTCCCGTACAATAACAACGCGTTTCTAGTCCAGGTCCGAATTTCCCCGCCACCATATTGGTATCAAGACAATCGCCCAAAAAGACATGCAGATAAAAAAATTAGACCCATATTAACATAATTTTAAGCTAAATGTGCATTAAAATTTCAAGAATCAAAACACATACTATAACTGCAAAGATATTAACATAGTTTTTGATACATGATTCAAAAAACAAATCTGTAATTTCAAACAATCACAAGTGAATTATTACTAATGAATGATAGTTTTGATGCACATATAGTATTGTGTAAGTGTAAAAAACTAAGCATAAGTTTTGATGCACAAAATAGAACTGAGAAAACCAAACTAAACATCAGGCATGTTCCTTTTTTTTTGTTGAAATTTTGTGCAGTTTCGAGAGTCATAATCTGCATTTTGATCACCACATTTTTTACATTGTCTTGCCTTATTTGCACCATCAGTCATTGCACGTTCTTTAGGGGCATTTATCCTAGAATTAGCTCGATCTCCTTTTCTCCTACCTTGAAGTGGATTTTTAATATGAGTTTTTGAAGGTTTTGAAACACCTATTGCAGATGATATGACTTCATGATCAGTCATTGGGCGTTGATTTGGCAACTCAGCATCAATTTTTGACTTTAGATCCTAAAGTCGATCTCGGTAGATTTCTATCTCTTTAATGCTTGAAGCCAGTTTGTCCACGCAATATTCAACAGAACCAATAATATCCTTCACAATTTCATCTCGAACACTTCCATCACTCAATTTGTTTCTTGCATCAAATACAGCTCGTTTGACAGGTGTAACTGCATTTCTTGTCCAACGTTTCAACACATACTTCTTTGGAAATTCATTAACACCAAAAATCCTGAGTACATAAAAACTGTGTCGACGCAGCAAACCGTACCTCTCAAACCGCTTACAGCTACACGACAACGTAACATCAGAAGGAGTGAAAAGAACCTACAATTGAGAAAAGACATAAATATATAAAAACAAATAGTACTTTATGTAAAGTGTGTTCGAATATGTAAATAAGCATTATATGATAAATGAATTGAATTTAACTAGAATAATACCTCAAATAACCCTTGAGAAGTAGCATCTGGTCCTATCTCTTTGATGCAGAATTTGTGCAAACCATCTATCGCCATCACACTCATCGACATGCAATCAGTGATTGATGCATAAATCTCATCTTGTATATCATAAAAGATTGCCCTAGTGTAGATTTCACACACCTGCTTTTCAAGAACATAATATGTAAATAAATCAGGTGTGGTGTATCGAGTTTTGTGTTGATTTGTTCGATGAGTATATCTCTAAACATCCATTGCAGTTTCGAAGTGGCTGACAAATTCAACAAGAGTCAGTGTGGTACTAGTCAACTGACCAAAAAAGTGATTTTCGCTCTCGGACCAAGACGTCGTGCGCATTAAACCGGACATTGGCTCGTCTCTGTAATATGCTGGTATCCAGTTATACCTTAGAGCAAACATGTCTCTCAACCAGTTATTGGATTGAAGCTCGAAATCATTAATTATTGATTCCCATTCTCGTTCAAACTCAGATGGCTCAATGGTATCGGTCCATACAATATCACATATACGCCTTTTGAATGTCTTATTTTTACAAATCACTGGTCCTACCTGTTATATTGGTCAGAAGTGTAAATAAGTGTACATAAAAAAATTTGTATGATGCAACTACTAAAATTTGCGCTTGCATATCAAGCCACAACAGCCTACAAACTACTAAATTGCTATACTATCAAATATAGTTTGTTAGTTCAATTTTTTTGCAATAAATTTCTATAGAAGTTCGAACAAAACTGCCACTTGCATTTCAACCCAACCCAACCAAAAACATAAATATTAATGCACAAAAGAAATGTACAAACCTTAGTAGATAATTTTTCCATTATGTGCCACATACACAAACGATGTCTTGAATTGCTGAACTCCTTCTTAATAGCTATCTTCATTGCGGGGTCTTGATCTGTAACCACAACCTTAGGTTCACTACTGAAAGCCTTCTTAAAATCCCTTAATAACCAACCATACGATTCAGATGTTTCTTTTGACAGCAAGGCGGCAGCAAAAGTTACACCATGATGATGATTATCTATTCCAATAAATGAAACAAACACCATCTTATACCTACAAAAACCATATATCAAACCATGAATAATTTGTGTCTTAAAGATTTGTAGTTCAATTTAGCACATTTTTAATGCACAAAACAGTGTTATATAAAACCATTTTTAATGCACAAAACAGTGTTATATAAAACCATTTTTACTGCACAAAACAGTGTTATATGAAACCATTTTTACTGCACAAAACAGTGTTATATGAAACCATTGCTTTACTGTTTTATATGTGATCAAAATATTTACTCGCTATAAAAACTTACTTGTTAGAGCGAAACGTTGCATCAAATGAGATTACATCACCAAAACAAAGGTAATTATTCTTTGCAACCTCATTCGCCCAGAACAAACCCGCAAGAGCACCATCCTCATTGGTGAAATAATCACATGAAAAACCAGGTATATACTCTTTCTTATTCATCAACAGTTCAACAACCATTTCAGCATCAAACTCACCTATGAACAAATTGATACCTCGTTTAAAATTCTTACAGTCAACTGATGTTGCACCTATTTCATCAAACCCACCACACAACTCTTTCATCATCTTGAAAGCTTTCATCGAACCTATATTGTTATTCAAAACCCGGAATAAAAGCTGCTTTTTTTAGAATGTCAATTTCCGTGAAGACTTTAAAAGTGGGATATCATCCTCATCAACAAACGGGTGATTATGCTCCTCATCAAACACATGAACTACATAGTTATTCTCATTTGTGATCTCAAAAATACACTTTGCTAAACATCCACACCTACATGAAGGCCTTTTTCGTTTTTCCTTAGGTTTCTTATTTTCTTGCTTATCAATATTATCAACCAACGTGTCCATAGGTGCAATCGGCTTAAATCCTTCTCTACTATAAACAATATACTTCTGCTTCAATTTACCATCTTTTGTAATATAGTGAGTAGATTTTCTAACCTCAAAACCACTAAGCTTTGTGTATGTTTTGTAGAACTGAAAACCATCCTCTAACGTCTTAAACAATTTACCCTTGAATGGTTTAACATCATCTGAAACATCGGGCTTATAAACTTTTTCCCATCTTCTGCCACACGAACAATACCCAATGATTTTTTCATCTGCAGGTTATCTACAACTGTAGGGTCACAAGCATCAACTATGAAAAGAAAAAAGTAGCATAATCAGATGATGACAGTAACAATTATAACAAAAATATATATAATAAAATATAACACTATTTAGTGCATGAAAATTCTACTAAAAAAACAAACTTTGAAAAAAATAGACTAATAAAACATAATTGTGCATAAAAATTCTGTCCAAAATCAATGTTTAATCAAAACACACTTATAACGCTAATTTAATTATTGAAAAAAATATAATAGTAATTTGTGCATCAAATTTACTATAAAATACAAATTTCAATAAAAAAAACACTAATAAAAAAAATTTGTGTCACAAATACACTAACTCATGCATAAGATTCTACTTCAAATATCTTAATCTCAAAAAACTAAACTAATAACAGTAATTTATATATCAGTTTAAACTAAAAGCAATAATTTGTACATCAGATACTGCAATAACACTAAAAAGCAATAATTTGTGCATCCGATACTGTAATAACACTAATCTGTGAGGTAAAATTCACAAATACACAAATTTATGCATCATTTTCCAAAAATAAACTAATAACCTAATTTTTAGTGTAATAATTTACACTTAATAACACTAAAAAGCAATAATTTGTGCATCAGATACTGCAATAACACTAAAAAGCAATAATTTGTGCATCAGATACTGTAATAACACTAATCTGTGAGGTAAAATTCACAAATACACAAATTTATGCATCATTTTCAAAAACTAAACTAATAACACTAATTTTTAGTGCAATAATTTACACTAATTTATTCAAAAAAAATCCAAAATTGCAGCAACTTACATACCTTGATTATCACTATTATTAATCGTTGACATTATGGAATAATTCGATATTGAGCTTATAATCCTTCTTTTTATTTGTAACCAAAATCCTTCTTTTTATAATCCACAATTGTAACCGATTGGTTTTACAAACCCTAATTCGATCACAGTTGTAAAAGTTCGGATTGAAAGGATTGAAAGATTGAAAGGATTGAAAGATTGGATCAAATAAGAATCTGTGGGTAGGGGAGAGATGTAAGTGCGTGTTTTGGTGTGGAGGGAAGAAGAAGAACTGATTAAATAGGTTGTTACAATAATAGGAATATACTTGAAATGTAAAATTACTTTTATGCCATTAATATTTAGTTAGAAAGAAAGTTAATCTCATCCATTGATTTTAAATCAAGGGTCTAAAATCCTTCTTATTCTTTTTACCAAAATCATTCTTTTTATTTTAACTCACCTCTATATATATATATATATATATATATATATATATATATATATATATATATATATATATATATATATATATATATATATATATATATATATATATATATATACAGTTAGGATCAAATAAGAAGAATAATTAAAATAAGAAGGATAAGAAGAAACCACAACCACACATTTTAGATGCACTTAAAAAAGTGGATGCATGTCCCTTCAAATTTTCCCTCCTTATTTAAAATGTGTGCCTAGAATTACTTCTTACCCTTCTTATTTTAATTAATCTTCTTACTAGATCCCTTCCCTATATATATATATATATATATATAGGTTTGGGTTATTATGAAAAGTTTCTTATAATAAAAAGAATGAGAAGGCATGTGGAGGTAACATGTGTCACCTTTGCCACATCATCATGCCACATCACCATACCCCACCCCCCCCCCCCGAAAAAAATTTTCCCGCCAAAAAATTTTTTTGGGCAAAATTTTTTTTTACTGCATCACAATTATGAATTTAGTGCATCAAGGTTATAAATTACTGCATCACAGTTATAAAGTTACTGCATCATAATCATGATTTTAGTGCATTAATGTTATAACCTTGATTTTTGTGCATCATAGTTGATGCACTTAACTATTAACTATGATGCAGTAACTTATAATAAAGATGCACCAAAACTTATAAGTGCATTAAGGTTATAAGTTACTGCGTCACAATTATGATTTTAGTGCATTAAGGTTATAAATTACTGCATTACAGTTATAAAGTTACTGCATCACAATCATGATTTTAGTGCATTTAAGGTTATAACCTTGATTTTAGTGCATCATAGTTGATGCGCTGAACTATTAACTATGATGCAGTAACTTACCAATGGAGCATTAGTCCAATGGTTGGAGCACTTGTGCTTGAGTCAATTGACCCAAGTTCAAGTCCCATCCTTGGCATTTGCTTCATATAGGTACCCACCTCCGCAAAACCTGTGGGCACACTGGAGAGACTTTGTGGAATAAGAGCTTAGGGGTCCGAGTCTTGGCTCGTGCTCACTCCAGTTGGTGCCCCACTAGGCCAGGAGAGTTGCCGGAGCTATTCCTTGTGGGGTGGACAATGGCTGATATATATATATATAAATATATATATATATATATATATATATATATATATATATATATATATATATATATATATATATATATATATATATATATATATATATAGACAAGCGTTCAAATGAGAAGTCTATTTTTTGTGAGAACGCGAGAAGTGATCCTAGCCATCCATCTAATCCACTCCATTTTTAGATCCTATGGCTAATATAAGTTCAAATATTTAGACCTTTAAGAAAAACCTAAAAACAAAATTAAGGTTTCATTAAACAGAAGCTAATAGGTTTCATTAAACCATGATTTCAACCTTTAAGAAAAACCTAAGAACAAAATTAAGAAACACAAAATGTGAAGTTATGATTCATTTAATATGCAGTAAAATCAAATCAGAGAATATTAAACCACAGTAGACTAGTAATAACATACTTGCTGCCTGAAATCAATATTCTCTTAATGACCCTTCTTTCCCGACCCGTCTCGTCTTACATAAACAGTTACCGGCTATAATCATTACTCAACTGCACATCATATATCTTCAAATCTAAATAGTAATTACATCAAACTATAGTCCTTATATATCTTCAATCTATAATCAAATCACTTACATCTACACTATGTTCAAACCGCGCTAGTTTTGTTCATGTGCGAAGAAAAAATTTCCTATATTTTCACGTGCGAAGAAAAAGATCTCATATATTTTCACGTGCGAAGAAAAATATCTCCTATATTTTCGCGTGCGGAGAAAAATATCATATACTTACTAAATTTTTCACATGTGAGTGTATTCGATACCTTATATCTTCACATGTGAAGATATTCTATATCTTCACATGTGAAGATATTCGATACCTTACATCTTCAAATGTCAAGATATTTGATACCTTACATCTTCACATGTCAAAATATTCCATACCTTATGTCTTCACATGTGAAGATATTCGATACCTTATGTCTTCACATGTGAGTGTATTCGATAACTTATATCTTCACATGTGAAGATATTTGATACCTTATATCTTCACATGTGAAGATATTCGATACCTTATATATTCACATGTGAGTGTATTCGATACCTTATATCTTCACATGTGAAGATATCGATACCTTATATATTCACATGTGAGTGTATTCGATACTTTATATCTTTACATGTGAAGATATATTCTTAGATTATATTTTCACAAGCGAAGATACTGCTACTATATTTAAAAATCCACTAATAACATCAAAATTTCATTCCTGGATTATATTTTCACACGCAAAGATAGTCGTATTATACATATGTATTTGCTAGTAATATCAAAAAATCTCTTGATATAAACTAATTAAGTAGCTTATAACAATCAAGACTTAAGTAATCTATACATTCACATGTTAATAACTTCAAACACATAATAATTCACAAATTCTACAAATAAAATTATATCAAAAATAATAGTTACTTGAAATTTCTGTCTTGTATAATCTGAGTTGAAAAGTTCGATCTTCTTCATCAATCTCAGCTTCAATTGACCTAATTCCATTTACATCTTCTTCTTCACCCATATTTGTCGAATATTTTGTAATTTATAATGATTCCCGTGGTGATTCCGATAGTAGACGGTGGTAGACGGTTGAAGATGGTGGTAGAAGGTTTTGATTTAAATGGTTATTATAGCTAAAATTGTGGCGGTTTAGTGGTGGTTTGAACGTCAGTGTGGTGGTAGTTTGATCGGCGACGAATATCGGTGGTTTAATCTGCGGTGATTAGCCGTGGTTTGATCGCATATGATAAAGATGGGAGAGGATCGGTGTTCATTTCACTTGATGTGTGGGATTTCTGAGTGTTTTTTTATTTATTCTTAGCCATTAGATTAAAAAAAAGGAGGATTAGATGGAGGGTGAGGATCTCTTCTTGCGTTCTCACAAAAATTAGACTTCTCACAAGAAACACCCCCTATGTGTATATATATATATATACTAGTTTTTGAAGCCCGCCCAATGGGCGGGCATGACTATCAAAACAATGTATATTAATTAATTAGTTAGTTTTTGTATGTATCTTGTAGTAAATAGTATTATGTATGACAGGATAATGTAGCATTCAGATTATTTTGTCTTTTATACATACCTAACAGACATAGAGGCTACAGAGATATGGAGGTGAATTAACTTTTATTTGTTAGCTAGTTTTTACCATTTCACTTGAACTCCTTTTTTCTCGTGTGTTCATGTTGTCCGCCTATGGAGGTGAATTATATTTATGATTAAATCAAATACACAGTTCATAAACGTCATAATTTTAAGCAGATGCTAGTTCCTTCAATCGACATAGTAACAAATACTGACCCTAAATTTCCCAAATAACCCATTATTCCACATGCCACAGCATTCACTTTTACACTCATATACTATACCTCTTGGACAACGCCGTATTTATCCACACTTATGAACACTCCAACCATCTTTTTGCTTGCCATTAGTGAATGCATTAAGAACGGGATGAAATGAATGTTTAACCAATATGAGAAAATAAAAGTTAATAAAATATACACAAGAACAAAGTACATGTTGTTGGTTCAAATGCGAAGTAAAGTTTCTTTGTACACAACGTTGGCTTTTTTTTTTTTTTTTTTTTTTGTATTTATCATCTTTATCACAACAAAGAATCTTCAATCCCTTCTTGCTCGTGACTCTTGAGACAGCGACATAAATTGGCCTTGCGAGAAAACTGGCCTCTAAAACAACCCAATTGACTGTTTGCAATATGCATATCAAAATAAGCCTTTTTACCCTTTTAGCCTAACGTTTTAACGCCATGTTCTATACTTCCGATTCACTACCAGTAACTCATCTACCCTTTCCACACAATCATACCTATAAAAAAAACTCAGAATACCATCTTCACCACTTATCCGAATTCCCAAACACTATGTTTATTTTAAAATGGGTTCAAATAAAGAATTTAGCAAAAAAAAAAAAGGAACGGGTCAAACGTTACAAAATTTTCTCCATTTCATGTTTCAAAAATCTTTTATTATAGTTATAGATAATATTATCATATAAAAAATTAATCAAAGCACCATTAAAAGATATCAAAATCATTACCTGAACAAAAGGCTATCATGAAGGCTTGCTAATATATATGGGGTTAAAGGCATATGGCATCCATCACCTGCATGATTACAATACTATTGTCAAACTCATGAAAAATAAATTATCTGATAAATGCTATATTATTTTAATATTTTAACTACTGCCATCAGATCATACATTTGTTGCTATATTATCAAATTAATTCTATATAAACATTTTAACTATTTCCATCACATGCATGGTATATTATTTAAGCATTTTAACTCATGAAAAAGAATTATCCAAGCACCATTGTGAAGAAGCTCATATTCTCGTTAATTGGCACTACCACTACTGCTACCAGATCAAGCATATCAAACACATAGCCATTCATTAGAATATCCGAAAATGGCAAGCTGGAAATCTGTCAAAACAAAATAAACTAAATCAATTCACCTCCATCTTGTTCTGTCAATTTTGCTATACCACCCATTTAACTGATAACGATTACACACACCAAAATTAAAGTTCATATGTTATGTGACCCATTACTAAGCTTCATATTTTCACTCTAACTAATGGGTCGGATATGCGGGTAAAATAATGGTTCAAAAACGGGTATGTACATGTTATAACACAATGTAGGCTGAAACAACAGGTTTGCGAAAAACAAAAGATGAGCATCCTTATGAACATGCATGGTCATTTTAGGAGGGTATATAGATGTTTAGTATATGACTTTTTTAAGAAGCATAAACATGTAAGCATGTTCGGATATTGAAAAGCGCAAAAATACAGATATTCCGTTTTGAGACATTATCATATCCACCTATAGCCCTATACCACCCATTTAACTAATAACGATTACATGCACCAAAATTAAAGTTAATTTGTTTTGTGACTCATTAGTATGTGACCCATTACTAAGCTTCTCATTTTCACTCTAACTAATGGGTGGGATAGGCGGGTAAAATATATAAAATGGGTATGTAGATGTTGTAAACAACAAAAACCCACCCAATACATCCATCTTCCTTTTTTAAATAGAAATCAGGTCAGCAAACCTGACTCAACCTTTTTTTCCACCCATACCAAATATTACCCGTTTAAACCAATTACCAAATCCACCCGACAACGCATTTTGCTCCCTTCAGTGTATACAATGAAATTACGTTCACTTTACTATATATTTCCTCATATTGATTGAGCATGTAAAGAGTGACTTCCATGTCACCTTAGTTTGCTACTTAGACACCTGAAAGGGACTCGTCAAAGATAACAGGGGAACTCATCTCATGTCATAATCAGCATATTTTCCAGGTAAATTTGAAAATTGAGATGAACCATTCCGCCTACTTCATCAGAGAATTCAATTACTCTTTGCCTACAACACAAACCAACCCAACTAAGAGTATATGGACTGAATATGCAACCACTATCTAAACCCAAATATAGCATTGACGCTTCAGTAATGCAAATAACTTACCAACCATCCTCCAGCGACAACGACACTGATAGCAACAACTGCCTTTACAACAGCTAATCCAAGAAACCTCATGTGCCGTGTGTAGCGTCCCTCTCTCTGTGGCAGTATCATCTAAAGAGCGATATATACCACAACGATAAACATTTAAATTACAGTTAACTATAACTTGGGTTATAAACATATAAATTACATGTACAGATCAGTTTTGACCCATATAAATCACTTTTAACCCGAAATAGGAATGATTTTTCTTTTTTTAACATTATAGATAACCCTTCACCTAAAAATAGTAAAGTGGCAAAGGTAGTCGAAAATAAACTTGTTTTTGTCACCTAAAAAGAGTAATCATAATTAGGCATAGGCCCATTATAGAGGGTAACAACTATTAATTGTAAAGATCACATGAAAACATTTGAATATAAAGCTTACAGATCACAATATTAGAAACAGTAAGCAGAATAATAAAGAATCTAGGAAAACACGCTTTTTTTAGAAACAGTAAGCAGAATAATAAACAGTAAGCAGAACTATAAAAGCTCTCGATTTTATATGCTTTTCAGCGGATATTGGTAAAATATAGGAAAACACGCTTTTTTCCCTTTCTCTTGCCCCAATTTTAGCAGCCAAACACACTTTAATTACATTGTATATGGTGATTAAGATGATTTAGTTCCATCTGAGCTTAGTAAATAGAACCAAACGCTCCTTGGCCTAGTGAAACACATGATCATGCAGCGTTTCATTATAATAGATGCCCTGTTGTTAGCAAAACATAGGGGGTCAATAGACTCAATATGCATTGTTATTTTTATTTCTAGTAAACACATAGCCTGTTCACCCTTTTCAAAGTAGTAACTGAGATAGATAACAGGTCTAGGTGGGGAGATATAAGCTTATTAGCCATATTTTAGGCTTTCTGAGGCTGCACAAGCTATTACGTTCCAACTTTCCAAGACACTCTCATAAAACGCACAAAAGGGACACTCTCAATAAACCAATAATACTTGAAGAGAAGGTATTAAGACACTCAATAAACCAAAGATAATTGAAGAGAAGTTATTAAGACGATTACCTGGAAAAGAATCTTGATAAAAATTTGGGAAGATGAAGTTGTGTCGTCCTCAGTCAACCGAATATAAGCCAAGACACGCCAAGGCAAGACAGAGACATGCCACTGCAAATGAAGAGTGACAGAGGCATGGTCTGTGATCCCTTCAACATAATCTAATCAATATTCAATAATAACAGTGAAAATGGTCAACAGGAATATATCCTAGTAGCACCACCTTTATTGGAAAGATCTCTTCACCCATTCCATCCACCATACCTTTACCCTCACCCTTGGTATCATGATCTTCAGGAGAAAAGTCCTCTGCATCAGCAAATTCACTTACTGAATCATCACCATTCTCATTGACACCATGTCCATTTTGTAAACCACATTGCTGATGTTTGTTTTGATAATGATTTCTGTTCATTATATTTTTTGATTTATGAATAGACCCCACACCAGGATCTTTGTATGCTTCCAACTTACCCTTTCTAAGATACCCATTTGGTAATGACCCACCAATAATATCCTTTTCTATCTTATGATGACTTTCAGTTCCAAAAATTCCATCTGATGTTTCTGTGGCAGTAGCAATTAAAGAGCCACTCTTATGATCCGAATAGTGAGTGTTAGAGAAACCATTATGACGATTGACAATTGACGAACTCTTTGTGTACAACTTCAGCCAAAAAATAAAGCATTGATTTTCAAAAAAATAAATTGTGAAATTACCTTCCAAGGGGTTGCCATAATTTGGTTATCACCTCAATTGACTCACGACATTCCCGTCAATAGATTATGAGTACCATAATCTGTACCAAAGACTCTTTCTTCAGCATGGCACCTAGGCCTAATGGAAGCCGCATTAGTATTTTCTTTTTCAAGCAAGGCAGCCGTGGCAACAACCGCCTTTTGACCAGCAACTTTCTTGTAATGAGCTTCTAAGAAAGCCGCCTTCTCTGCAACTTTCTTTTAACAGGCCTAAAAGAAAACATGCATGCGAGTCAAATGTTATATTAAGAGGTATTATAATTATATGATAGTCACTCGAAAAGGTAAGGAATATTAGTCTAAAGTTACTCACTTAATTTTATACTTAAACAGATGTACTTTTCTTATGGCCTTTTGCCTTGTAGTTTTAATATGCATTTCCAGAAATATGATACCAAACACACACCATGACTGCAATCCCGTTAAGTAGTAGTAAAAAGGCTAATAAGATACTTATAGGTGACAATATAATGTTATTTCATCAACTTAGCAGTTTATGTAATGCAGTTTAATCAAGTTAATGTTTTTTCAGTGACATGCTTCATAACATATTAGGACTTCACTATACAATCTTAATGCAATTTCACCAAGTTCGTTGCTCGGAAATGCTTATCAAAACAACTTATATGATTGTTCCTTTTTCTAAAAAGTTGTTATAAATAAGTAATTATATCAGGCTTGAGTGCCTACCCTATCCCTTCATGTTGTCCCGGTGATAACACTGATGCATATTTTGTGTTGCTACCTTGTAGCCCCATTGTCAACTGTCGCATCATGTGACAACTAAAGAACCAACCGACCGCCGTCCTCGCACATACTCATGAGTATCCACGTCTGCACGTCTTTCATATCAGCCCATCTGGACCCGTGATAGAAATGGCACATTTGAATACGAACCTCTTTGATCTGTTCTGAACCATGCCAACCCGTCCATGTTTCCACCTCTAGGTTCAATGTGCTTTTTACCATCCAAAAGAACCAAAGTGCAAATATAAATAAGCATCAAGACAGAGTAACCCATTGTAACAGTAACTTTCTAAATCAAAAAAGAAAACATAAAGGTAACACGAACCTTCTGTATTTTGGCTTTCGACCTTAAGTGTTCATTCCTTGACTGATTCTTTGAAGCTCTAATGCTGAAGCTGCAAAATACAAATATCTATCTAATTTCAGTAATTTCCAAACCCGAACCTGATATGTCGCTCTGCGTGCTTCTGGCCTCACTGAGATTACAACATTTATTTTAGCGTTATATGGTACTCCTTTTATAAAACCATTATATATCCAATCTAACATAGTTTGTAAATTCGCTTAAAATCCTAACCTAACTGGTTCCTCTTTCCACCACTAACCGAGTCGTTGATGGGTCAGCTTGTTCAAAGCTTTCAAATACTATGTTAAATCTGTTTTTGATGTAAAGGCCGTATACTTAATATCACCACAAAATCAACAGAGATGTATAATGAATGATAAATATCGAGAAGAGACTATTCCTGTGTAGGCTAGCCTGTCCACCAGTAAAATCTGAGGTTGCTTGCCATAGCGTATGCTTTCTGGGTTGGGGATTCATCTCCGTGAAGAACAGAGGCTGCCTTGATAGCTGCACAAGAGAAGACACAACATCCACTTCATAAGTATCGCTTCTGAAAATACACGATGAACGAAAGAAAAATCGATGCACTAAAGAACGGAGATTACCACTACATCGAGAGTTCCGGGGCCACCACCCATATGACCCGCCCCAACCTACCGAATATAGTAATTTAACTGCCAGTTTTTATCTCAAAGATAACTACAAAATAAATAGCAGTGTCCGAACACGACAGTATCTATACCAATTATAAACCTTTTCAAGACTAATCATTAAAATTAGTTAACCAACTTGCAACGACGAAAGACAAATCAGATAATTACTTACATGCGACATTCAAAACTGGTTCCATGGTTGCAGAAGGGGCAACTAAATACAATGTCGAGTTTGTCCATCCGCTTTCTAGGAGCAGGCTTTGCTCTTGACTTCCTCTTCCCCATAGTTCAGTTAACTTCCCTGAAAGCAACCATCGCCAAAAGAAAAGAATAAGACATGTTTGTCATTATGTGGTCTTATAAACTGCATTGTTCGTCATTCATCTAATCACACCCTCATATGATGACAGGACTTCATAACAAATGTTTACATATTTACGAATATAGGGGAACGCAGATGTGTAAGGAAAAATATCCAAATAAAGAGTGTTACATTATAATATTAGTTGCGCCTAGCTTAAAAAGGTCAAATGTTATTTGTTTTAGAATAAGCTAAACAGCTTAATCATCTAAACCGATATGTTAGCAATGAAACTAAGTGAAAAAATGTGTTATTTGACTTGCCACTCACCAATAACGTCAAAAGCTACTTAACATATTAATACTATGTTAGCAATTACAAACCAACAAAGTAGCTAGAAGATACGAAATAGTATTACAAAAATATTGTAGTTATATTAAGCTCTGAATATACTAAAGGGCTTATAAAATGTGGTTTCGCATACTTAACTTACCTTACAATGTTCTACGAACCGTTTTCTTTTTACACTTTAAAAAAAGTACTCTTTCTACAGGTCATAAAAATCAGAATCATGAACTCTAATTCAAAAACTCTATTACTTGGTAATGTCATAAAACCCCATTAATTATGCAATGATATACATTAAACTGATCAAATACCAATAACCCTGAACTCCCATCAGCAGAGATTGGCCGAAGTGATGAGCATGCAACAATTCTTGTCGTAGTGCTGTTGTCACAAATATAAAAAATATCAAGCAACAAATATCTCTAAATCCAAAACCTTTTATTTATGACCATAAGCAATTGAATCAGTAAGCCAAACAGTTGATTCGTGCTGCAAATCTCGAGCGGAATAAGCACTTGGTCGTTCAGCATACAGGAGTCTATCCGCTGGTGAATCATGCATGGTTGAACCATAACTACTTCGACCTTTCAAGCCAGATGGTCCAGCTCCTTTGGCACTTGTAGCTGGAACCTGCAGATGACCATGAAGTTTACACTTTACATACTCTATACTTTCATACTCAATCACACACTATCACATAAACAATATGCAAAGTTTCATAATCCTTCTACACGAATGGACTCTAGATGAAGGCTAAGATGGGTTAAATCTCCTATTCGATAAAAACAAACATATAATGTCAACTGTTGTTGTGTTTCATATTAAATTAATATGAAAAAAGCCAAACACACATATTAAATTAATAATATCGATACATTAATTTACAGTCGGTTTTTAATGCTTCAAGGATAAGTTTGATACATACAATAAATATGAGAAAACCTAAAGAAAAAAAAAGCGTATACACAAAACAATGTTGAATCCATAGCCTAAGGCCATAAACTTTGATAAAACTTCATAGGTTGTCATTGCTCCGTGTAGCCATTGCTCTTAATACCAGCCTACAAACCATAGTTGTGACGAAGAAACACACAAACCATAGCTTAATTTTTTTTTTCAAATCAACTACAGAATTAAAAGTCACGATCATTAGATGAGATTGTGAGGGAAAAATGATATTAGGGTTTTTGAGAAAAGATATATTATGAATGAACCTATATAATTTTTTCGGTATATGTTTTATTTAGGTTTACCAAAATTGTAGGGATTCTCCTACAAAATTAGTTGCATAGATTTATAATTTTGGACTTGCAACATATATTCCAAAAAATCATGTTGCCTTAGTGGTAAACACACATGTTATTCATCCAAATAACCAAGGTTCAATCCTTGCAAGGCTCATTTTTTATAAATAATTTTCAAAAATATTTAATAAAAATCCGAATTTTCCAAAAATAATTAATAAAAATCCGAAATTTATTTAATAAGAATCCGAATTTACCAAAAATAATTATTAAAAATGAACTTTACAGAACCAATAAAAATTTAGTATTATTAAATCTTTTTATTTAAACTAGACGAGTACCCGCGCCTAGCGGTAGCGATGTCTAGTTTTCTGCAAAGTTCCGATGACCCATAAGTTTCTTTCAACAAACTGTATTTGTAGCATTAGAGAATCGTTTTCGAATATCTACAATTCTGATGCGTGATTGCATAGCAGCATAAATATATAGTTTTTAAAAAAAATTATGTGGAGTCGATCTAAGTGTGTGAGTATATTTTCTAATAGGATTGTTTTAAGTTATTAAGATTTTTAGTAATAATAGATTCAAGCATTACAAAAAGCAAAATAAACCAAAAACTACAATTACTTGGTCTCTCCTTTAAAAAAATTGTCATGGGTTCCACAACTACTTTATCATTTCTCATATAATTTTATCAAATTTGAAACCCGATTTCACCCGGGTGGTTCAACTGGTTGAACCGTTCCGATAAAAACAGTTCGATTTAAACCGAAGTCAAACCGATAGGTTGGGTCGAAAAATGTCAAATTAAACCGGGTCAGTTTGAAGCGTCCCGGGTCAACCCGGTATCGGTTTCAACAGGTCAACCCGGTATCGCTTTCAACGGGTCAACCCGGTATCGGTTTCAATTGATTGTTTTTAATTTGGTAGATGTGCTTTTAATTGGGTGTACAATGTGAATAAATTATTGTACTTTTATTTCTCTCTCCATTGACCATGTTTTCAACATTTAATTTTCAACATTTTTTACTTTTTCCACTTTGACCATTTTTCCATTTTATATTATAGATATAGATGAAAAGGATATAATAGTAAAATACAATTCTCTTTTTTGAATTTTTTAAATAAAGAAAACGTTTAATTTTTGAAATTATAAAAATATTTTTCTTTTATATATTTTTTTAACATACATGGTTTCAAAAAACGGAAGTGAGATTCGAACCAAGGTCTCTATAAACAACATCAACACCACTACCACTAGACCAAGTTGGTTTTTGTGTTAGACAAAGGAAAACAACATTCATAAAAAGCGAAATCTGCAACACAAATTTAAAAAGTCAACTTAATTTTGAAACACTTATCCCTTTCCTCCTCTACATCCCAAGTAATTTTTGAAACTTAATCACTAATTCTCAATGTTTTGAAACCCGGGTTTGTGATCGACCCGACCAAGACACCTGGTCACCGGGTCACCGGGTCAACCGGTTCAACCGCCGGGTCAACCCGGTTAGACCCGGTTTTATGCATATGTCCAAACATCCATTTCTAATTGTCCAAACATAATGTCCAAACATTAGTTTTGCAGTGAAAAAAAAGTAAAGAACCATTTTTCATGCTCTAAACAACAAATCAAAGGTGGACAAGGATATAAACCTGCATAATTTTCTAAACAACCATAAATGCTACGGGATTACATGTTTCATACTTCAAAAGGCATAAATCCTACGAGATTACAAGTTTCATACTTCTAAAGACATGCATCCTACGAGATTTACAAGTTTATTTTTTGAGGTTTTGTATTTAAAAAAAAAAAAAAAAAATTGATAAAAACCAAACCCGTCGGGTTTCAAAACCCGGGTTGACCCGGGTCACTTAAAACCCGCCGGGTCTAAACGGTTGACCCGTTTTTTAAAACCCGAGTTTTTTTGACCCGTTTTTTTGTCCGGAACCGGTCTAACCGGTTAACCCGGCCGGGTCGACCCGGGTTTCAAAACATTGCTAATTCCTGATTTCACTCACAATTTTTAAAAACATTCCATCTTTATCATTTTCAATTAATATGATTCATTTGAATTTTTAAAAGCATATCACAAAAAATACGATCAGTTACAGTATTCACTTTAACAATTTCAAAAACTCTAATTTTTTGCCCTATGACTTCGCCAAAAATAACGGCAACAAACCCTAATCCTTATTTAACAAATGTATTCGAAGCCTCCATCATCATCATCCTCAATTACCATAATCTGTATTGCATCATTAGTAATCAACCAAATTCAATATCAGGTAATCTTTATTTTTAGTTTTTTTCAAAATTAATCTGAATTAGGTTACTTTTGGTGAATTAAAGAATACTTTTTGTTTCCATCTACAGATTTTGATTATTGATTATTGATTAGTGATTATTGATTTCAGTTTTGAAATCAACCCCGAATCAGGTTTGTTCAATTTTAATTTCTTCTTTCAATGATGATTCTGCTTCCATGTCGAGAAATTATGATCAATTATTCAAATGATTCTTATTGTATGCTCTTGGATCAGTCGGTATTGTTTGGGATTGCGGATATTCATGATAGGCATAGGGATATGCGGCTTGATGTCGATAATATGTCATATGAGGTATAAATTATATCTTCACTTTCATGATTATTTTTGCCTTGAAAATTGCCAATTTATCATAGATGTAACAGATTCACTCATTTACCTGTTGGTCGATCTGGTTATGTTTTATTTTACTTAAAAAATTGGTCAACTCAGTTTGGTCTGATTATTACCTTTTTGTTAGTACACTAATATCGTCAATTGTTTCATATCTCGAATGCAGGTTCAAAATTTGGTGCTTGAAGTAACTTTGGCCACTCTTAACGGTTTCTCAGTCACCACGTGTCACGGTAGGTTACATATAAATATATAACATCTTCTAAGTTTTCATGAAAACAAATTTCTATGAGATCACATTTGCGATGACAACTCACTGGAAAGTCTTAAACTTTCATCGAGTTGATATATTTGCGAATCTTCTTTTCTATGGTATGTGCAAATGTTAATTTATAGTATAATTTTTTATTTTTGTTTAAGAAGGTTTAATGTTTAATGCATGTTTCCGTATATAGGCTTATGAAGTATTTGTTGTAATGCCTAAATTAGAAACTAATATATTTGATAACCATTGACTATTTATGATGGATTAACTAAATTTTAGTCGATGGTCCATGAAAAAACCAATCTTAAGAGTAAATATGCTTATAACTTGTGATCCGATTTGCGTAAAAGCATTTTTGAAGAATGAAGAAAATACCTTTTTTAATAATGATGAAAATCTATATTATGTAAAGTTTTTCTATTACAGTTATATTAGTGGTTATATTTCAACTTTATTTTTGTTGGAAATATATATGATAAGACTTTTGTTCCTTTGCATTTCTGTAGCATTTCTGTTAGCTGTCTACTTGTGCTAATGCAAATAGCAGTGTCATAACATTTTGTCTTCTTTTCAGATTATTTTCCCAGCTAAAATGCTTTAAATTTTATTAGAAGCATGGTAATAGTGTACCAAAGTTCATAGGATTGCAGTCAAATCATTGGAAGCTGCATATTGTACCAAAGTTCATATTGATTAGAAGCATGATAATAGTGTACCAAAGTTCATATTGATTTTAGAAAGTAGTGTACCAAAGTTCATTGATTTGACTGCAATCAAATGGCTGTCATGAGTTTGGCTTTGAAGATGTTATAAATTGATTGTGCAGGTCTGTGTTTACAAGAGTACATGCTGGTGTTGTTGCTGCCTTCGGTGCCCCAGTTGGTGGAGTCCTCTTTGCTCTTGAGGTAGCAGCCTCATGGTCATACTTTTTATTAGAAATGTCTATGATTAAATCATGTAAGTCATAATTTTGCAAAAACAAATTGTTTTTTTATTACAGAATTTAAGGTTTTTGTTATTACTCTCAACTTCTTTGATGAGTTTGAAGATACTATGATTAAAAAATGTTTTAGTTTGAATGATTCTAAAGATGGAATGGAGGTATTGAAACCAATATGCGATTTCGCGATTGCACTTATTATAAAGGTTGATTTTGAGTTCATATGTTAAATTTGCAGGTTATGTCGGTTCCACTTCCAAATTGATTGAATGTGTTTATTTTGTGATTACAGGGTTATGAAGATCGGGAAGAAATAAAGATGACCAACATTGAAGCATTCACAGATGAGAAACCAAGTGGCGGATTCCAATCAGGAGGATCTGAATGAACTGCCTATAGAGTTCGTCAAGGAAGAAACAGAAGACATATCATTTGTTGGTCAAGAGGTAATTAGTCTTCAACTTTAGTAATTCAATTCTTCTATATTATGTTTTCTATATGATAAGGAGAATATTTTTCATATCGGCAAGTGAGGAGTATGAGAATGGATCAAACAAGGAACGAGAACAAAAGCCTAAGGAAAGTGTCAAGAACATTCTCTGCTGTAGAAATTAAGCAAGAACATAATATGCTAAACAAAATGCATGTGCTTAAAAAAGATAAGATGTTGCTAATATCATATCAGTATTTAAGATGTGTGTGACACATTGGTGGCAAAATGGACATAGGTAACGGGTGAGTATAGGTACATGTCAATATTTGGATGGGTCGGGTTGGGTTGACTCATAATATGATACTAAATAAATCTTAAATTTGAGGCTTGACTGCTTTTTTCTTTTTTTTGGTATGGTTATTAGTAACCATCATTTTTTCTTACATTTATTAAGAATTTAGATTGCTCTTTGATTTGTTAATCACTGAATTCTATGGTATTAACCGAAAATAAAACTGAATGTTAAAACTGAAGCTGTAGGATTTTGAGGATTGAAACTAGAGTTGGAGTATATCAATGGGCTTCTACACACCCACCTATCTCGACAAAGGTTCAATAGTTCTTTGTGTATCTTTCAATGGATATTGCCTTTTCCATTAACAGGGTGTATGGAGAACATTATATAGACAACTTCAATAAGTTTTAGGTGTTCAAATTAAAAATTGGAATTGACTATGCGGCTTATTCGATTACAAATAATATATTTTTTCAATATGTAAATGATTTATGATGCTCATTAAGGCGGTATTTATTCAAGTGAGACACTTTATGAGATTGACTTTGTTCAAAGGATTCTTGATCAGTTTATGCTCATGGAGCGAGATCAAGATCAGGATGGAAGTGAAATAACGGAATCGGCTTTTGATGAAGACAATAATGATGATGATGATGAGCTGATTGGGAATTCCCGATCAATCATGCCATTGACAATGGTGGCAAATCTTATCGACAACTACCTTGCTGAAGTGGCGTCTGATGTGAACTTAAAGCTTGAAAGTTCCATTCTATGGCTGCTACTGTCCCTGATTATGCAAGGGCAATGGATGATAGAATGTACCGCGCCAACGATATATATCTCAAGGTGAAATTTAGCTCATAACTGTTAATTAATGTAACAAAATGAGTAGCTTGGGTTATGGCCAATAGGTTAAACTGGGTTCTGGTAGACACGGTCACACGGGTAATTTTTGTACAGGTCACCCGGGTTGACTAGGAATACCTTTGCGAAGATGGTGCCACATTGGATGGTTTTGCAGCTGTGTTGTATATGTGCACAGATTGAAATGATGTCCAAGCTCATTGATAAAACTTTAGACATAAACGCGGCAGAAGAGGAAGCGTAAGAGCTCATAAACCAGGTAAAAGGTTCTGTTAATTGTTATACCTGTGTTGATTTTGTTAGTATAATTGGAACCTTAATTTTTGTCAGGTAATAACTGATAATGATTGGTGGTTGAATGAGGGGTACTTCAATCACTCAGTATCTCAAATTTACATTTGTTATTTTAAATGTACATGAGCTGTTAATGCTTTCAACAACCTATACATAAATTATATAAACAAAAACGCATTACTTTAGGTTGATTATATAAACATAAATTACTAAGTTATTCTTATTTATTTTGGAATTTAAGTAATTTAATAATTCGATAGTCGACTTTTATTTGAAATTTACGTTACACTAATTGTTTTGAAACTGATGATATTCAGAAACATGGATGGAGAAGATCAAATAAGTATTCTCATCTGTCACTTTGCAGGTTTTAAAAACAACGAGAATTAACGAGCAAATTATTATCATGATCAAATAAGTGTAAAAAAAATCACATTAGTTTAAGGATTGGTTGCAATTTTTTTTTTATTATTTGATCATGAGCGTATTTTGGATTGAAAAATGAGAAAATAGTGTTTGGCAATAGTTGAAAAATTATTAAGGAGTCAACTAAATTTTTAAATATTTAATGAACCAGTGTTAACGAATTCAGTCTAGAGTGTTTGTCTATTTGACATTGCGATTTGAGTTGAGTCCCTGATGATTCATATGCCATGTTGAAGCTCATTAGTTTAGAGTGGTTGGGTAATACTAAATGGTTTATGTACAATGAAAACTGACTATAGTGATTTCATCGTATACTGTTTAAACAATCATTCTATACAGTGCTCTAGATAATCAATCTATGAATGACCACAATGAAAATTGTGGTTAATGTATGATACAAAAATTAAGTTCGCAAATATACTTTACACGAATAAAAGTGTGATTACTTAAATACATTATGTCTTTTGTTTATGTACAACTGAATTGAGTGTGTAGCTATATCTCAATTGATTTGGTTTGGTGGACATGTTAGAATTCTATATACATGATACTTAGCAAAAAGGGATTTGGAGGCTTTGACTAAAATGTTTCAACTAAAGAAAAGTCTCCTTTGACCATATTGGTAAGAAGTACTTCATATGTTGCTTAGGTATAAGGAGTATTGTATATCCATTTTTAGCATCATTTTTAGATTGAAGTTCACAATGCGGCTTATAAGCATACTAAAAAGTGTGTTATGTGTGGTTAAAGATTTTCTATTATTATCAACTCCATGATTACGGTTCTTGGTTTATTAGAAAAAACAAGTGGAATTCATTCGAACATTTAGGTGTGTCGAACCTGAAAGTAGAACAATATCTTTTTTTAATCTGTTATCGACTTATTTCCAGGTGAACAACATGCACAACGGGAAATACATTGTACAGATTTGAACGACTATCGAAGAATGTGAGAAGAAAGCAGCTAGGCTTTCAAAATTTAGATCCCCGCGACGAAGATTCAAAGAAAGCAAGGGCACTCATGTATGTATTTTATCAAGAATTTTGGTCTTTGATGAAAGGTGTAGTATTATGAATCATTCATTTGCAAGTTTGCAGGAACAAAGGGTAATGGCGATAATAGAAAAGTTGAGCATAACATCACTATCATTAGTTTCTTTAATCAACTTTATGGAGGTAAATCTATTTATAAATACATGCTACGTATTATAACATGTCACTAAAAATGACAAACTTGAGATATTAAATATGTTGGTATATGTTCTTAGAATGAACCTTCTCATAAGTATTTACTTCTAGCATTTTTACCCGTTTGATCCATTATATATACACCATCAACTGAATGAATCTACTCATAAGTACTTGCTTACATACATTAGTTTTAGCCTATTATTTAAGTTATTGATTTCTGAAGGTATACGGAAGAAGAGTTAACATTTACAAAGTAACATGGTTTGATACTTTAGCGTTAACAAGACCACTTTTGATATTTCGTTTTCTTTTTGCGGATATCCCATTTGAGATGACTTTTCGTCTGTTCTATAGATGGCTAACAATTGAACATAATAGTTTAGTAAACAAAACTTAATTAGTTTAGGAAACAAAACTTAATTAGGGTGGCTTTTATCATGTAAGTTCAATTTGATATCAATATACGTCTGCATATCAATGTACTTTGACTTTTGTTTTTTTTTAAACTTTTAGGTGTCCATGAAATGAGCATGGGCTACTCGAGTGTTTGACGGTGACCGCATACCTAGCCTCTTCAAGAATATCAACCAGTTCATAAGTCGATAAATGAACGATTATTATTTTTGTAGTTACAAACCAAATTGTTTATCGTTTCATTTATATATTACTATTATTTCGTTCATAAAATAATGGAACTTATTTGCGATCGTTGATGTTTGTTAATTTATTTATGCCGTAACTTCTTAATGAATAATTTCTTTAAAATAATGGATTATAATCCAATGACTACAGATTATTACATTAAGATTGAGCTCTTTCCTAACTCATATGAGCTGTGTATACTGAGCAATTACTTTGTAAATAAATTGATAGATGCCAAGGAGAAAGGCAAAACAATGTCTTACACGTACATGAATAAGATAACACCATTAAACTGATAATTGGCGTACCATTATTAACTACTCAAATCCAAACCAATAACGATCTCAATCGTAAATGGTTTATTATTGCAACCAATTAAACCAGTACCTCCTCCAAGAACGGGTTTTTATTAGTCTTAATCATGTTTGTTTGTTGCTACCACTTTCATTAGCCAAGTCAATCTTTCCAAGCAGGCGTGACAGATGTTGATTTTACCTTGTCAAATGCTAAACACATCCGTTATACAAACATGAGTTCTGATACTAGGAAATGCTACATTTGCTTAGTTCCTGTGATCAATCTCAGATGGTGTTTGGTTAAGCTTATGAATTGGGTTTATGGCTTGTATATCGTCAGCTCATAAGCCCTAATTTAGCATTATTGATTTAAATGGTCTGACAACATGTTTTATCGAAGGTGAATGTTCAGTTTTTTGATGTGGACGTTTGGTTAGATAAAAGGTTTGAGAGCTCGAAACACATGTCATCCAAGGTACCGAGTTTGGAAAAGTTTTAGTAAATGTGTTTTTGGTTTTCTTGTGATTTTTGAACTCACATAGCCTTGAATATTTCAATAAGGTAAGCTCTCAAGTTTTAAATATGATGTCATTTCTTTTTATTTACGGGATGCACTTGTCGCATCTTTGGAAGAAATATGCAAAGTTGTTACAGGGCCACTTTATGATCAAGATTGTATTAAGGTATTGTTTATCACTAATTATGTTTTTATACATTTTTATCATGTTTTTTAAGCACATGGTTATGTATGACTATTGGACGTTTCTAATCTTAGGTCAAAAAAAGCTTTGAGAAATATTTTGGTGGAAGTCGCTAACGGTGGTTTTAAGAGAACTCACAAAGTTTAGAACATTACAAAAGAACCTACCAGCCGGTTAACGTAAGCTTTACTCATTGTTTTTATAACCTTTTTGTTTATTATGAGTACGATCAGAGTCCCATACCTTAAAGAATAGTATGCGTTTGTGTAAGGGAACACATTCACATATTTACTTCAGCTCGAACACATTCACCCTTACGTCCACATAAACGAAATAGCTGAAGTTTTCAATTTCACAATTTCTTTATGTTATTATTTCAAGAAATTTAACTTTTTCAATTTGTTTTATTGCGTTCATATTTTTGCTGGTTATAGGTGTTAAAAGAAAACAAGTACAATGGATATTAACTTGTGAATGAAAATTTGGGCATGCAAGTTAGGGAAAAACCTACTGCAATCAAAGCCTGAGTTCTCTCA
This sequence comes from Chrysanthemum makinoi, assembly GCA_910596185.1. Classification (NCBI taxonomy): domain Eukaryota; kingdom Viridiplantae; phylum Streptophyta; class Magnoliopsida; order Asterales; family Asteraceae; genus Chrysanthemum; species Chrysanthemum makinoi. The sequence continues at coordinate 274,307,772 of OU343217.1, forward strand.
CCTCCATCTGTAATCTTTTAATTTTTTTTAATTATTTTTTTTACTTCGAATTCTTCTTTTTATTGTGCGTGTGTTTGTGTGTAACTTTGGTTCAGCTTAAGTATCATGGCTGAGGTTAATTCCAGTACAAATGCTTCATCATTGTATTCGATGTATATTACACAATATGTTTTACAATTTGAACTAATAAAAATATTGCTTGCAGGGAAAAGTCATAAGTTGATTACAGTGATCACAAAAGTATAACCATAGAAGGTGACAAAGACAAGGCCGCCGAGTGAAATGCTAAACCAGTTTCTGGACTTCTTATAACTCATAAATAAATTTTGATGGATTTTGACTAAATGTAAAAGATGGTAACACTGACCTTATTATCTGATATGGATGGTTCCTCTTGCAAGTGGCATGGACTCATTGAGTCCTCATCAGTGCTACCATCTTTTACAGTTTCTTTATATATATCATCCCTCATCCTAACATGTTTGTGTAATTTCTTTTATAAGATGGCAGTCAATTACATCCTATGTTAGGAGTAATGGTTTGAGTCGTTAAAAATTAAATCCTATACCCACCCTGGTGTCGGCCCAAGTTAACTATCACTAATGTACTTGGTAGGACGAAAGACGAAAAAAGAATGATGTAGAATCACATTGTTTTCTATATGCAACATTTTATTTTTAATAAAACCGAAGGTTTTGTTATTATAATTATTTGTCTAATTGTATGTTTTTTTATTTAATGTGATTTTTATTATTCCTTTACGTCCAACTATCATTATTAATATTATTATGAAGCGAACCCGCCCATCGGACGGGTTATGTGTAGTATATATATATATACATATATATATATATATATATATATATATATATATATATATATATATATATATATATATATATATTCACTAACCTTAACACCAACATCCCTCAAACAAAACATCGCAACACCTTTTTCATTAAACCCGAACTTAACAAAACCCGAAACAATAGTATTCCACGACACCACGTTACAAAAACATACTTTGGAAAACACGTCAAGCGTAAAGAATATTATTATAAGTTGATTTTCTCAACATGTTTTTTGTTGAGTTGTGGAGACTGATCTAGGCTCCGATGTTAATCAGATGCAGCGTAACAGAGGTAGGACTCTAGTTACGCAGAATGATCCTACTCTTAAGCAGAGCGAAAGAAGATTGACGAAGGCTCCAAAACTAGGCGGTCAGAGGCTCCCTTTCCGCAGGGCAGGAACTTCTGGAACATGGGCTTGGTCCATATTTAGTTAATCAAGGCTTGAAGATGCAATCTTGGGGAGCAAGTTGATATTAGGGTTTCACACTTATAAATACCCCTCTCATTGTAAGAGTAAGGATCAGATGAGAAATAAAATTAAAATGAGAAGAGTGAGAAGAAACCACAACCGCACATTTCAGATACACCTGAAAATATTGATGGATCTCCCCTTGTATTTCTTTCACTCATTTAAAATGTGTGGCTAATATTTTTTCTCATTCTTCTCATTTCAATTTCTTTTCTCACTAGATCCATACCCCTCATTGCAGTGGCGGACCCAGGAATTTAGAGGGCATGGGGCAAAAAAAATTTTTTTTGGTAAAATTCGTGATGCACTTTAATAAAAAGGTCATAAAAAAAATTTACACTAAAAACTGATAATATTTTTGATTAAGATAGAGATTTAAGGTTTTTTACATTGTTTGATCTTAAGGTGGGGGGCAATTTGATTTTGTAATGGGGTGCACTTTAATAAAATGTTCCTAAAATTTTTTTTTACACTAAAATTTGATAATTTTTGGCGAACCATGGAAGGCACTGCCCCCCCTCCCCCCCTAAATGATATGTAGTTCCGCCCCTGCCTCATTGTAATTGTAAACTTGTATTTTGAGTGTGTGCGAAAAATCAATAATAAATCTCTGCTTTGACCCCGTGGGCTGCTATGACTTCCCAAGTCATAGATACCACGTTATATCTTGTGTCTTTTATTTTTTCCGCAAGCGTTGTTTGTGTTTCTGTGTTTGTTAGACGGGTGTGCAGGTGCGATATCCACAAAATGATTTTCATAAGTCGATATGACATTTAATTGGTGTGCACAATCGTAATAGTCTCACTTTTTTTTTAAACTGTGTGAAATTTAAAAGAAACGTAATTGTCTCACTTTTTTTTTTTTTTTTAAACCACGTGAAATTTAAAAGTGAACATATAGTCTGAGGAAGAGAGTATTATATGTCCAAACTAATTTATAAAAAAACTTTCAGTTATTTAATGGTTGCATCAAATTAGGCATTCAAGTTTGTTAACCATAAATATTCATAAGTTAACTCATTTGTAACTACTAAAGTTCCACAATCAGCCAAAAACCTATCAGAGACACATCTCGCAGGAGAGCTTGCCAAACCAATATTCTTAAGCTGGACGAAAGTCGAGGCCACATACTACAAGGCCGGACATATTTCCCTCATAACTTTGATACTTCAAAGTCACATGATGTCGACCATTTTTGAGTTCTTGATTTGAGTTGAATTTCCACACATTAACCTCCATCCATCCGTCTTCTCTTTGATTTGGAACACGGGTAAAATCATGTACGTTCCATGGGCTTGGGGATATAAAAAACAAAATTTCAGCCTCTTGGTTTTCTTGGCGGAAATCTTGTACTTTCACTGGACAATGCAGCCCCTCAAAATCTTCCGAAATCTTGAACACAAGGTAACAGACATATTCGGTATCTTGTGATAACATTTGACTTTCAATCATGCAACTCATAAGAAATACTCGTTGTGATAATAGCTCAATCACCTCCTGAAATCTGCATGTACTATTTATCATATGATTATATACTTCTTAAAAGCAAACTAAGACTTTAGGACGTGGAAATAAAACCACATCAAGGAACTGAAAATTATGTCAACCATCTATTTATTAACGGATCCTTAGTTTGTTAGATAGTGAACTTTCAACATGGGTAAAATTGGGCAATGTGCAAGAAAAATATAATGAGATGAATGAGAAAATGTAATAAAGTTAGTTTGAAAATCAAACCTGGACTCGGCTGATGGTTTCAAAGAATAAAGCTTCACGTGAGGAAAGTTATACATACATTCCTTTGCTGAGAGCATAAGATGTTTCTTTCCGTTTACTTCACTCTGCCAGAACAACTGTTCATCAGATGTTGATAGAGAATTTATTATATAAACTCAACTAATAATAAGAGATTTTTATTAATAAACTTTTTAAGAAGTTAAAAATGAACCTTGTCACCATTGGTATAGTCTTGGGATGTTATGATGTTTTCTTCAAGGTTAGTTTGCGAATTTTGCACGTGATCCACATTCAAGTTTGATTTTAAAACTTGGACTTCCATGAGCTTTTTGGTTTCGTCATTTTCCGCCTGTATGAAAATGGTAAAAGAGTGCGTTAAAAAATGTGTAGCTTAGAACATGAGATGAATTCCATCGATCTATGTGTGTGATAATACGTAAATAAAAGAACCCGAAATGGGAACAAACGGTATTTCAAAACTTGCATTATTGCCCAAGGTTCGAATCTCAATGCCTTCAACATAGATACCATCTTCTGAGTAGTATTGTGACATGCTTTGCAGTAGAAACTCAAAATCTTGTGTATTATTCATGACTCGGCACAACTCAATTGTCATCCACCCATCATCTCTACATGTTGCAAAATATGCACATAATGTCTCGTTCCCGTGTCTGTAATTTAAGTTCACATACATCGGTTTACTCGTATTTTTTCTTGCATCACAAAATTTGAAGATCAAATAAACCCCACAAAGGACATCCGCAGATAACAATTCAGTTCTGTTCTTGATTCTGATGTTTAGATTTGTAGGATCTAACATCTCCGCTACTTCCTGAAATCTGCATACACGGTAAAGTATGAAAGTCTAATTTAGTCCTTGGCTCCCCCATAAACACACTTTTACTTTTAAATATCTATTTTTTTAGCCAACATTATACTGGGGGACGTGTAAAAGAATTGAAGTTCGAAGCTATTAAGTAATTTCCAAATAGGTTATGGTATCCATCAACTAAATACCTTGATTCTGGATTATATCGCCACTTGTATGGACCACTGTCCACATATGAAAACTGTTGCGCTCGTATAATTTCATTTCTTTCATCGTTACTCCGGAGTAAAAACCACTATGAAGCAAAACAAATTAAATCAAACCCAATTTATATCATGTGTATGCATGTATGCTTTTGGAAAATTTCTCACAAGCTTTATATCTTTCAATACTTCGTGATTGAAGTACATACTTATCGTACAACACACTAAAACTAAAATTTAAATAGAATCTTAGTTGCATGAAAGGGGTAATAACCATTATTTGTAAAACATGCTCACAAGGACATGTTAATAAAATCATAAGAAAAATTCTCTATTATTTGTATATGAATTTTTATATTGAAATGGTAATAAACCGTAAAAGCCTTTGGAGTTGCAATAAAAATACACAAAAGAACATATATAGATCTGAGAATGAGCTTACGACAATGTGATTTTGAAGGAGTATTCCTTTGGATAACATTTCTAAAATATCTTTTTTGCTTTTGTTAGACCAGATCTCAGGAGTATTTGTCATCTTGATAATTTCTTTGTAGTCAGTAGGCAGTTTAGGCTCCCATATTTCATAGTCTTCCTACATATAAATTAAACAAACACAAAACATATCTGTAGTTATATACAAAACATTTGAAATTGTAGGAACTATAAAAGTTTAGATGTCAAAGTAAAGAAGGTCAAGGGTAGCAAACTACCAATAGTAGAGGGACTAATAATGACAACTTTTGTAAACTTTAAGTAGCTTAAGTGTATCTTTTCTGTTTTCAGTTAGAACTCTGTATATAAGGACTGGTTCCTTTCATTTCATTTCAATTCAATAAAACTCATAACAGAATTCTGTTAACTATGTGTTTCTTGTGTGTTTCCACTGTGTGAAAACTATCTGTTCACCATTTTCAACATGGTATCACAGATACAGTGGTGAACTCTGTATAAAATCTTACAAATTCACTCCAATTTTCAGATCAATCGTTTCTTGATTGTGTTATTTGATTCTTGAGGTGTTAATTTGTGTTAAGATCAGTTCTTCAATAAGATTCCGCAACCTTTGTATTCATGGCGCCTTCAACTTCTTCAACTGATTCAGTCAATGTTATCCAATCCTCTGTTTTTCAAAATCCATTGTTCTTGCATCCTTCTGATGGACCAGGATCACCGTGTGTTCAAGAAAAACTCACTGGAGCACAGAATTATCGTTCATGGAGGAGATCTATTGAAATTGCTCTTTCTACTAAAAGAAAGCTTGGATTCATCAAAGGTACTGTTCTTCGTTCTCTTGATGATGAAGTGTTAAAAGAACAGTGGGATACTTGCAACAATATGGTGATCAGTTGGTTGATGAGTTGAGTTAGTGAATCTATTGCAAAATCTATCATGTTTGTTGGTACTGCATAAGCAATATGGAATCAGTTGGAAACAAGATTTGCTTTAAGCAATTGATCTCATAAGTACAAGTTGAATAGGCAATGTTATGATATTGTGCAGTTGGGAAGGCCTGTGAGTGAGTACTATACTAATATGAAGTGTGTTTGGGAAGAATTGGATTCAATGAATCAGTTACCAAATATTGTTAATGTCACTACTGAAGCGAGTGTGTTCTTGGCTGCATTGCATACTCAGAAAGAAGAACAAAGATTGTTTCAGTTCTTGAATAGTCTTGATGAGAATTTTGCATCACAAAGAAGTCAGTTGTTGCTTATGTCACTATTACCTAGTGTAGAATCAGCCTGTGCTCTCCTTCAACAAGAAGAGTCACAAAGAGGAGTATTTGGCAATAACAATTTCTCTGGGGTTGAAACTACAGCTTTGTATAGTAGGGTGGAAAATAAGGAGAAGTGTTCAATTTGTGGTTACAAATGGCATCCTGCAGACAAGTGTTGGGAAAAGGTAGGCTATCCTTCTTGGCACTATAAGTCAAAGCAAAATCAACAAAAAGAGAAAGCCAAGATCACCAATACAACTTCTTCTTCTGTCAAGAAATTTGTGGCTGCTGCAGAAACTGGTAATGTGGTGTTTACATCAAAGCAATTTGAACAATTGATGAAGAGCCTTCCTCACTTTAATGCTCAGAATGTTAACAAGAGTGGTGATTCAGATGAAGAATTGGATCATCATTTTGCAGCAGGTATATATTGCTTCTCTAGTGTAAATGGAGTAATTTGGATTTTAGACACTGGTTGTACTGATCACATGACACCTGTGCCTAATGAGTTATTGGATTTAAGAGTCATGGAATATCAGCAACAAATCAATCTTCCAAATGGTCATACCTCAACAATTTCCCAAACTGGAAATCTAAAACTTCAAAACAATCTGTTTCTAAAAGATGTTTTAGTTGTGCCTTCTTTCAAATATAGTCTATTGTCAGTCTCAAAATTGACAAAAGATTCTAACTGTTTTGTCACATTCTATGCTCAATTCTGTGTCATTCAGGACTTGGTCACCAGGAGGGTGTTGGGCTTGGGTAAAAGGAAAGCTGGACTCTACCATTTGCTCAACATTCCTCTTGAACAAATTCATGAACAATTATCTGCTATGGTTGTTTCTGCTCTTGAGGATAGTAGTTTGTATTCATTTTTTTCAAACTCTATGCCTAATAAGTCTGCTTTCAGTGTATTCAATGATTCCTATAGTCTGTGGCATCATAGAGTAGGTCATGTATCTGATTCAACATTGAAACACATTCCTTGTATTCCTGTTTGTTCAAAGTCTGAATTTGATGTCTGTTTGTCATGTCCCATGGCAAAGTTTGCTAAACTTCCTTTTCCTAATAGTGATTCTCATTCTCAAATTGCTTTTCACATGATTCATATTGACATATGGGGACCTTACAAAGTTCCTACTATGGGTCATAAGAGGTATTTTCTTACAATAGTAGATGATTTTAGCAGAGCAGTTTGGACATATCTATTAGTGCAGAAGTCAGATGCATATTATGTTTTGAAGTCTTTTGTTAAGTTTGTTCATACTCAATTTGACAAGCCAGTGAAAGTGATTAGATCAGACAATGCATTGGAATTTCTTAAAGGTTCAATGGGTCCTTACATGGTTGAGCAAGGTATTGAACATCAAACCTCATGTGTGGATAGACCACAACAGAATGAGAGAGTTGAAAGGAAACACATAAATGTTTTAGAAATTGCAAGGGCTTTAAGATTCCATGCTCACCTTCCTTTGTCTTATTGGGGAGACTATGTGATCACTGCTACCTATCTCATAAATAGATTTCCTTCAGCTGTGTTGGGCCACAAGACACCTTATGAAATGCTTCTGAATAAAAAGCCAGTCTATACTACTTTAAAGGTGTTTGGATGTTTAGCTGTTGCAGCTAATCTTGCTAGAACTACTGATAAGATGGCACTCAGAGGAGTTCCATGCTTGTTTCTTGGTTATCCACAACATCAAAAAGGTTACAATTTGTTGAATCTTCTTACTCATACTAGATTTGTGTCCAGAGATGTGACCTTTTATGAACATGTGTTTCCTTATTCTAAAGCTAGTATGTCACAAATCCTTAAGCCTATACCAACACCAACATCATCATTATGGTATGAGGACTTTGAAGCATTTAACACACAATTTTCTGTCCCTGAATCTAATACTCCATCATCATCTACTGCACCCTCATTACCTTCTGTATCATCATCTCAACCTGAGATAGTTACAGAACCAGTTCCTGAGCCAATTTCTACAGTTCCTATCACAACTTTTCAACCCACTGCACCAGTTGTGGATACCAGAAGATCTACTAGAGCTCATGTTACTCCTACTTGGCATAAAGATTATGTGATTCCTAAAGCCACTCCCAGAGATAATCAAGTATCTGTCACACCTGTAAAACATCAATTTCAAGCCTTGTTATGTGCCTTAGTTACACAAGTTACACCAACTTATTTCAAAGAAGCTGTCAAAAGTTCACAATGGTGTAAGGCTATGAATGATGAATTAAGGGCTCTAGAGGAAAATGGAACTTGGGAGTCACTGATCTTCCTCCAAACAAAAGGGCTATTGATTGTCATTGGATCTTCAAAACCAAACTCAAAGCTGATGGTTCTAAAGATAGGAAAAAGGCAAGACTGCTGGTGAATGGTAATAGACAAAGGAAAGGGGTAGATTATGAGGAAACCTTTGCTCCAGTTGATAAGATGGTTACTGTAAGAGCATTATTAGCCATTGCAACAATGAAAGGCTAGGATGTGTATCAGATGGATGTCTCAAATGCTTTTTTACATGGAGATTTGGCTGAGGAAGTGTACATGAAATGTCCTCCAAGTTATGTAGGACAGGGGGAGTGTGTCAAGGATGTTGAAAGGCCACCCTTGGTATGTAAACTAAAGAAGTCTCTTTATGGGTTAAAACAAGCTCCAAGGCAGTGGTTTGCTAAGTTCTCATCAGCTCTTTTAACCTTTGGATATACTCAATATAAGGCTGATTATTCTTTGTTTGTCAAGTCAGACTCATCCTCATTCACAGCAGTCTTAGTGTATGCGGATGATATACTGATTACTGGTACAAGTTCATCTGTTATACAACAACTAAAGTCAAAGTTGTCTGCCACTTTTCACATGAAAGATTTGGGTCAGCTGAGCTATTTTTTGGGACTGGAGGTGTGTAAAAATGATCAAGGGATTTTCATTTCCCAAAAGAAGTATACAACTGATCTTTTGAAAGAGGCTGGTCTTACTAATGCTAAACCTTATAAACTACCAATGGATCAACATGTGAAACTGCAAGCAGACATGGATACTCCTTTACCTGATCCAGAGGTCTATAGAAGGTTAATTGGTAAACTCATTTATCTAAAAATTACAAAACCAGATATATGTTACATTGTTCAGCTCCTAAGTCAATTTATGCAAAATCCTACATCTGTGCATATGCAAGCAGTTAAATATTTGTTAAGATATTTACTCTCCTCACCTGGTCAAGGGATTTTATTGGCTAAAATTTCAGAAGTTCAATTAACTGCTTATTGTTACTCTGATTGGGCCAGTTGTCCTATGACTAGAAGATCAACAACTGGCTATTGCATTCTTCTTGGTGACTCACCTATATCCTGGAAATCAAAGAAACAAAATGTGGTATCCAGATCATCTGCAAAGGCTGAATATAGGGCCATGGCTCTAACTTGTTGTGAAGTTACTTGGTTAGTATCACTGTTGAAAGACTTGGGGATCAAAGATCTAGGTCCAATTGACTTAAAGTGTGACAATCAAGCAGCCATTTACATAGCAGCCAACCCTGTGTTACATGCAAGAACCAAACACATTGAAGTTGACTGTCATTATGTTAGAGATCAAGTCAAGTCTGGATTGGTCAAACCTTCATATGTTAATACAAAATCTCAAGTAGCAGATGTCTTCACTAAAGTCTTGTCTACTGAACAGCATACTAAGCTTCTCTCCAAGTTGGGAGTATCTGCAGCTATCCACTCACAACTTGAGGGGGAGTGTCAAAGTAAAGAAGGTCAAGGGTAGCAAACTACCAATAGTAGAGGGACTAATAATGACAACTTTTGTAAACTCTAAGTAGCTTAAGTGTATCTTTTCTGTTTTCAGTTAGAACTCTGTATATAAGGACTGGTTCCTTTCATTTCATTTCAATTCAATAAAACCCATAACAGAATTCTGTTAACTATGTGTTTCCACTGTGTGAAAACTATCTGTTCACCATTGTCAACATTAGACGAAGTAAACAGTCGTTTTAGCCATTCATTTATAATCTATTAGATTTATTCTTGTTTTAATCGACGTACGATTTTAAAATTTTTATACAAATTTAGACTAGGGGCCTGTTTGCTAGGGGCTTTATTGAGAGCTCTTAGCTTTTTGTTACAAGAACAATCTCATCTAAAATAAGTAGCTCCGTTTGGATACATTAACTTGAAGCTTTTATTTCAAACAAATAGCTCCTAAATAAAATGCTGATTCATGAAGCTTTTTAAACATTTTGGAGCTGTAAAAACTTTAAATTACATATATACCCTCCAAACATTTGTTTACAAAATTATAAATATGTCTTTTTATGTCATCTTATATCTTATAATTACATTTAACAGCTAACTTATGAAACACTTTTAATGAAAAAAAGATACAGCTTGTAACTAATGTTAACAATTTTGTAGTTACAGCTTACAGCTAGTTTTACCAAACATACCCTAAATATCACCCCATTAACTATTGTAATCTAAAATCATTACCAAAACCAAAGAAAAAAGAAAAGCAAACCTTAAACTATTCATTACCGCCTTTACGCAATCATACTAGCTTAATCAAACTGATACGTGGTAACAACTTTAGAGTAATATGTGTAACCTTTCTCAATTTATGACGTCATTATTTGACTTATTACGTCATGTAATATTTTTATTTCAAGTAAATTTACTTATGCGAGAAACCGGATTAGTTTAAACGCGTACGTAAATAAACGTACACTCAACTCATAACCAACCATAGACAATTATTAGTCTACATGATTAATTTTTTTGCGAAAATATTTTACGAGTTACATTTTTATTTTTTCTATTTTACGGAAACCTTGTACATTTTACACATTACCCGTATTTAACCAACGTTTTTAGGTTTTAACAACGTTTACGCGATCCGTTAAACTTATCACTCATTTGATATACTAAGATAAAATATCTTGATATATTTTAATATTTTTACGTTACCCGGTTCTAAGTTTCGTGACTTAAAAACTTAACGTTTGCAAATACCAGGATCAAATTATACTAAATATCTATCACACTTAACCACTAAGTTAACAAAATATCTAGGAAACACCTCATGTTATGAGGTGTTCGATTGAAAATTCATCTTAATTAAGATAATTACACATGTTCATAACTTAACTACTAAGTCTTGTAATATCTAGATATTTTCTTTCATTTTCTTTCAAACACTTTACAAATAAAAACTCATTCATCCTCTTTCTCTTCTCTCCATGAACGACCCAAAACAATAAAAACAACCATTTTGATCATTTTTCTTGCTAAATTAATCCATCACAAGTTAAACCTTATTATCTTTGTTGATTCCTAGTTCCATTTAAACCATAAATCACCATAAACAACACCATAATCTCATCATCAATCCTAGGGTTTTCTTGGAAGATATTCAAGGTGATTATGGCTGAGATAAAAGGGATATTACAAGGGTTAGATCAAGGTTAGCAAAGGTTTGAAGAATGGTTGAAGTATTGGAAGTTATGGTTTTGTTGAAAGGATTTAAGTTAGTGTTCTAGTCCTTGTTTCTTGATTAGTTCTTCACAAAGATAGTAAGGAAACTTCTATATTTTTCATATTATTTCTGTGAATATTTGTATTCTATGTATTTTAAATGTTTTATATGTTTATTATACTTAATCATGCTTGGAACATAGAATAAGGGCCCGCTTGGTTCAAAGTGGGGAAAGGGAAAGGGAAAAGGAAAGGGAAAGGAATGCAAAGGAATGAGTGAGGTGGGTAATCAATCCCTTACCCTCAATTTATTCTATAATGGTTCATTACCCATTACGGGGTAATCAATCCCTTACCCCTCCTTTACCAAGCACTATATAATGAGAAAGGTGGGCCCTTTTGAATACCTTACCCATTCCCCACCCCCCTTATCCCCTTAACCAAGCATGCCCTAAATCACTTAAAACACAAAAAGGACTTGATTTGCAAAACATAACTCTGGACATGGGTATAAACGTAATTACTGGGCAAAATCAGTGAACCTTCGACCTTGGTTAAAAATATAGGGAGCTAGATATATGTCTTGCGGACATTTTGATGGGTATTTCGCCTAATAACGATACTCGATTAATAAAATAAAAATGTTTTCACGAGAAGTGTCAAAATATGAGTAAGAGTTTTCAAACGGGTAAAACTCATAAATTTTGCATACAACCACCTACTGGTCAAAGAAGAAAAGTTGTAGCTAACATCCTAACTTGAAAGTAGCCAAGAACTAGACGTAAAACGAAGTTTTATAACTCAAGTAATGGCCAAAACCGTGAGACAGTAAGCTGCTGATTGAAATCAACATGTATATATAGAGGTAAATTGGTAATTTCACTTTAGTTAAGTAACTTTAGAGACCGTGGGACCCACAAATCTGTAAATTTCATACAAAAAACTTTCCTACGACGTAAGAACCAAATCATAACCCTTTACAGTTTAGAAATAACGTATGAATTAAGACGGGAAAACTAAAATAAATAGAAACTATAAACGTAACATTTAGTATTACTTGACCACTTTTTCTTACAAACCGAAGTGGTAGGACCCACTATTAGAAAAACGAACTTGTTTACTCTTTCATAAACTAGCTGATCTCAAAATGACAAATTCAGACTTATGGACACATAAACACGACGTAAAGCTCAATTACCGAATAATCTTATAAATTAGAACCGGAAACTAATTTTAAAGTGTCAAAAATAAACTTAAACACTTGTTCTACTTTACAAACATTATGTACCCAAGCATAATTAATGTGATAACTATATAAAGCATGTTTATATATTTACGATATTAATTTTGAACCTAAGATGCAACGTATACTTTTAGGTTGCTCGTAAGACTTTCTCTGCTCATTGCTCACATTATTTTCACTTCGCTTACCACTTTACTTACGGTAAGTTTCATAGCCCCTACTTTTATTTGTTTTGAATTACTTTGGAGTGAGATACATGCTCAACTACTTGCGTTTACTTTCACAAGTACTCTAAACTTTTACGTATTAACGTGAGTTCGTAGCCCCACTCTTACTCATTTAATTTCTTTATAAACTTTTTAGGGGAGATACATGCTCGTTTTACTTACATATTTTAATCATTTACTAGCTTGAAACTATATGCTATATCAATATTATCGATACTAGGAATTATGTACTTGAAATTATATGCCATTTGACTCGCTTTACTTAAACCCACGTTTTGTTTTTACATACGGACACAAGTAGATTGCCTAAGTTAGGAACCGTAAACTTATTGCCGACTGAATAGGTGAAATCAATTACTACTGACAGTACTAGTGTGATCAATTACTACCGACCGAATAGGTGAGATAAATTACTACCGGCTGTACTGGTGTGATCAATTATTACCGACCAAATAGGTGAAATTAAGTACTACCCGCTGTACTGGGGACTTGGTACAATCGTGAACTAGGCAGAAACTAGAAAACTTAAGTCTTTGGTTTCAGGAACTTAGAGCAACGAAAACACTCTCTATTTTTACTATTGTATTTATGTACAATAGTCATACACTTGAAATCTTGTGCTTAATTACTTTACTAATAAACCTATGAAATCACCAACCTTTGTGTTAACACATTTAGCATGATATCTCAGGTTCGTTAGGCATTAGCATTGTCTTAGAGTCTTGGACCATAGAGTCGCATGACATGATTTGAAGACGGGAATGTATTATATTCACCATTCGATATTATTTTTGTTAAACATCTATATAATACTATACTTTTGGACCTCTTGTTATAACTCTGATATTATTTATCGAATGGTAACTTTTCAAAACATCTCATTTACAATCGTCTTCTATAACTTGTGTTGTGAAGTAAAAAGTAATACCCCAGTAACACAATCTTCCGCTGCAATATTTTGAAGGTGTTACAATATGAATTAAAAAATTCCAACAAAAAAAAAGGTTCAAAATAACTTTCGTTAAACATACATAGCTCTATGCCTTTAAAGGATATATTTAACAACTAATTTGTGGTTTAAACAAATATAGATATTGCTAACTATATACAACAACGGAAATACTATTACAGTAAAACCTTAATAAAGTAATAATGTTAGGACAAAATTTTTTAATTAATTTAATGAGATATTAGTATATCGATAAATTAATAATTTATTAATTTAAAGAGGTTTTATTTATGTCTTTTAAAATTTTAAGTTCAATATATTAGTTACAGACGAAAAACAAATTAGAAAAACAAGTTCCAATCAACATTTTATGGATTCACGTTTACAAATTAATTGAATTTGTCAAGTTCATTATTTTTAATTAAATAAAAATTTACTTAATCATACGAAAAAGTTGAACTTAATATAGATATGAAGTTCAACAACAAAAAAATGACTATATATATTCATTTTTTACTAAACAATAGTAGAATTTTGAAGTGTATCGCATATATATGGAATTTTTTAGTAATTATTAATTTATTGTTTCGTTGGGACCAACATATATACATTAGGGTTTCAAAAAAAATATTATCTTATTATTTTATTAATTGGGGTACAAATTTGTATTGGTTCCAAGTTGGGACCGGACAAATTATTAATTTTATCGATATTATTAATTTATCAAGTATTAATTTATATAGATTTTATTTAACTATTACTCTTAGAACTTTGATTAGCAATTAAAATTTTCAGGTAAATACAATCATAAAAAAAATAAAAAAAAAAAGTGTGTAAAAAGTTAGCATATCCTAAGGTTCTGCAAATCTTTATATTTCTTGGTTTCACTAAGAGCAATAAGTATGGTAACTTAAGTTATGAAATAACATCACGCGATGTCAGTGTCACATCGGCTTTTATATTTTAACATTAATAAAAAAAACACCTTTTATTATAACATCACTTCAACACCATCTTTTGTGACCTATTTTTTTTCTTTTCCATTTGTAAAATTAAGAATAACATTTTCTTTAAAGTTACAAAACTAATAACAGTAATTATCTTTTTTACTTTTGAAAAAAAAAAAACAAAAAAAAAACAAAAAAACAAAAAAAAACACAAGGACTAAAACTATAAATTTACTAAACTACCTTCTTGCTCCCCTTGAAAAGCTGCAACACACGCCACAAACCAAAGCACGCACTAAACACACACACGTTATACAAACACACACTGAAAATAGACACGCTGTTAAAACACACACGAAACAACATTTAAACCGGAAAAAAAAATGCGTTTCAACGTGTGTTGCCATGGCAACATTCACCTCAACACCGAGCATAACGCCCCTCCCACGGTATCATAACGCTGCAACAAAATCGTCCACCTCAGCATAGCGCCGGAGGTGGCGTTATTACACCTATTGCTCTAAGACATTGTGTATGTAATTAAAAAATACGAAAAAACTTACTTGGAATTCCAGTGCCTTTCTAAGTTGTTCTACCACTTTACTTGCCGTTGGCCGGTCCTCTCTTTTTTTATGTAAGCATTGACAGGCAATCATTTGAAAAGTGGCCAATGATTTTGGCACAATCTGATCCTTTATATCCTTAAACACCATCTCATCAAGCTTTCCTTCTTTATAATTATGTTTAGCCAAACGGCCAAGATCGAAATCGCCATACTCATGGACGTTATACGCTTGTCTTCCGCACATCATCTCAATTAAAACCACACCAAGTGAATATATATCAGATTCTTTCGTTAAAAATTGCGATCTCAAGTACAGGGGGTCACAGTAACCTAGTGTGCCGCAAGCATTATCGACAACAAAGTCAATTTCCGTTTGTATTGGAGTAATAATGGATATTCCAAAACCAGCAATTTTAGCTTTCCAATCAGCAGTCAATAGAATGTTCGCGCTTTTTATATCCCTGTGTATTACCGTATCTTGAGTAACAACACCTCCATGAAGAAAATCTAGCCCGACTGCAACATCAATGGCTATCTTAAGTCGTTTCATCCACGTAAGACTAGCATCTTTCAGATGCATATCGAGACTAGTGTTAGAAGCATACTCAAGAACACTGAGTTTCTCTGTTTTTTCGTCACAGTAGCCTAAAAGACCAATGATATTCTCGTGCTTATACTCAAAAAGTATCTCAAGCTCCTTCAAAAACATCCTTTCTCCTTCCACTTTATTTGAATCAAACCACTTTACAACAATGGTGGTATGTGCATTATCATGTACAACCTGTCCTCTGTATACCTTCGTAACTACTCCGTGTCCGATGAAATTGTCAGGATGGAAGTTTCGAGTGGCCAATTTCACATCTTCAAATGATAGGCGAAGGGTGTCCTTGTGAGTTTCCTGGGTATTTTCAGACCGTTAAAATGATGGTTACTCAAAAATAAATTAAACTTCATCAAATTAAAATTCTCCAGTCTTACACTCTTAATACCCATATATATTCATGTCAAATTTTTGGTTACACAATTTTAATACTTAACACCGAAAAGAAAAGCTAAATATGCCTCACTATTAATCATACACATCCCTCTCATTTTCTGTTTTTACGTATATTTGACAGAATTGGCTGTCACTTTACTACTGTATTAATTATGATCAAACCACGTAATTTGGTTTTGAATTCAGTACCACATTGTGATGAAACTAGTGTCTAGTGGCACGACTATCGAGGACTGATTATGAAAACAGGCTTGAAGATCTAATAGTAAATACAAAACAGTTTTGGAATTGGCTGGTAACAAGTTGGTGACTAATTCAGGGCAAGAGTCTTCAAATCGGTCAACTTATTACCAGTTTCGTGTTTTGGTCTTAATAATATTGTTGTTTTCTGTAAAAAGGAATATGGAGCACCCCAGTGATTACTAGGGGTCAAGAATATGGAAAAGAAATATAAAGTTTATGCTCGAAGACATTGACTTACCTGAAAGTCTAATGCTTTCTCAAGTTCCTTAATGACAACTTTCATGCCTGGACGTTTGGCTTGCGTTTCTGCCAAACATTTATATGCGATTCTTGAAAACGTATCCAAAGAATCTTGATTGGGTCCTTTACTCAGTGTAAAAGTGTTTTCATCACTCTCGTCCCTTAACTTGGGATCGACCATTTTCTTTAGAGTTCCCTTCTCGAAGTGTTGTCGTGCAATGGGTGCAAGCCCCTTTTCATTTTCCATGGTGTATAATTTGTCGTAGGCCAACCTCCCAAACAAGATCTCAAACAGAACTACTCCAAACGAGTATATATCTGATTCTTTCTTGAGCTTACCCGTCCTCTGATATTCTGGATCCAAATACACTAATGTGCCTGCAATATTCATGGTATCGAGAGTGCTAGCCATCTGATTTGTTGGGTTGACTTTGGAGAGTCCAAAGTCGGCGATTTTTGCCTCCCAATTCTCGTTTAGCAGAATGTTAGCACTTTTTACGTCACGGTGGATAATCCTTTCTTTGTCTAGAAAGGTGGTATGGATGTAATCTATTCCACGTGCAGTATCAATACATATTTTTATACGCTGCACCCATGTAAGATTAGTCATCTTACCTTCACCACCCAAATAATCCTCCAGGCTTCCGTTAGAAGCATGCTCGTACACAAGGAACATACGAGGAAGTTCATAACAAAATCCAAGAAGAGAGATTACGTTGGGATGATTACAACTACTAAGTGTTTTGATTTCTAAAAGGAACCCTTCTTCTCCTTGTGTGTCATCTCTCGCGATGATTGATTTAATAGCCACAGTGCTACGTATCTTGGGCATTTTTGAGTCCTTTTTGCCTTTTGTTGCAGAGGAATCAAAATGTTCAAGTTCTGCTTCATACACTATACCATATCCGCCTGCCCCAATGTAATATTTTTCAGCAAAATTCTCGGTGGCCAACACTATTGCATCAAGTTCAATCTTCAAGTGCTCCAAATCTTTCCCCTGCAACACAACATTTTGAAGTTGAGGTCGGAGTCTATACATGATAGTAAGGAATCGTGACGCTAGTACCTTTTATTTACCTTCCAGAAAACATTGGCAATGTACACAAGACACCCAAGAGTATATATCCAATTTGTATATATCTTTGAGACCGTTTCAGAAGGTAAATTGAAACTAATTTAAGAAAATAACGTTACAAGCAATAACAAAATAGCTCATCAACACTAACAACACGTGTGCATCGTCCAATTTCTTTAGAGCTGGGGTGTCGTTGAGCCAAAGCCTAGCGCCAAGCTAGCAGTCCAAAATGATGAACGGCGCACGGTTACGGAGGTCGCGCCAATGGTGGTCGCACCGTTAGCACCAGCCAGCGCCATTCCTTTATTTTTTTTATTTTGTGAACGTTTGACGGAAAATTTTGAATTTTTTGAACTGTAAACGGCTATTTAGCCAAAAATAACACATTTTCCAATTTTTTACCCCTAATTTCTATAAATACCTCCTTATTCTATCATTTTTCACAAACTCTTCCAATTTAATTTCTACTTCAATAATACTTACTTTTCTTCCAACTATGGATCCAAACAATCCCAACAACACCTCCACCTACGACCATTATGATGTTTATTTTCAAAATGACCCGGAGTGATATATCCAGGGTTATGCGGCGTATTAACAATTTCTAGGTTTGTGTGATCAAGAAGTCGGGGGATCGGGGATCGGCTATTAAGAGGACGAGGTTATACATACCACGTGATCGAGAAGAGGCGGAACACCGTTTAATCGACGACTATTTTGGCGACGGTGACACTCATCCAAAGTATACGGAAGAGAAGTTTAGGCGAAGGTATCGTATGAGTTCTACACTTTTTAATAAAATAATCAACAATATCATAAGCTATGATGTTCAACCTCTTCCCGAGTACTTTTATGTTTTTTAAACAACGTTACGATGCTACCGGTCGTTTAAGTATTGGTCCTCTTTTGAGGTGCACATCTGCCATCCGCCAACTCGTGTACGGCACTGCGTTTGATGAGTACTTGCAAATTGGTGAACGTTGTTCACGACAATGTTTGGAGAACTTTACTAAATGCATACATATTCTATACGTTGAAAAGTATTTAAGAAAGCCCACTTCAGCGGATGTTGAAAAAATATATGTATTGCATGAAAAAGAACATGGAATCCCGGGAATGCTCGAGAGTATTGATTGTATGCATTGGGATTGGAAAAATTGTCCAAATGCCTTACATGCTCAATTCAAAAGACGTGATCATAAATACCCAACTATTATGTTAGAAGCGGTTGCGGATAAAAAATTATGGATTTGGCATGCATATTTTGGGGTTCCGGAGACAAATAATGATCTTAATGTGTTATATGGTTCCCCATTATTTGATGATGTATTTGCCGGTAGAGCTCCGAATGTTCATTTGTAGTAAACGGACATACATACAAGAAAGGTTACTATTTAGCTGACGGCATTTATCCAGTATGGTCCGTGTTTGTCAAAATGTTTTCTGTTGCAAGGACTGAAAAAAAATTGAAATTTAAAAGAGTACAAGAAAGTTCTAGAAAAGATATTGAACGAGCTTTCGGAGTCCTACAAGGTCGTTGGGGAATTATACAACAACCCGCACGTGCTTACGAAATCAACGCCTTGAAAAGAATCATGTATTGTTGTATAATGTTACACAACATGATATTAGAAGACGAAGAATTCGAAGTGAATTTTAGAGATTTGTTCGTTGATTCAAGGCCAAACATAGCACACACTTGGATCGAAAGATGTGATTTACATGTTAGAAAAAGTAAAGAATTTCGAGATAGACAGGTGCACGACGATCTTCGAGAAGACCTTGTGAAGCATTTATGGAACCTTAATCAATAGTTTGTAATTTTTATTTCTTGTTTACGGATTATGTTTTTATTTTTATGTAACCTTTTTTTTTAAATGTAATGTGTTTTTTGATGAAGTTTATTTTAGTTAATATTGTGTATATTTATTTTATGTAAATGAAAAAAATAAAAAAGGGCAACGGCACCACATTTTCTGGTGACAACGGTAATGATACAAAATGTGGTGTTAAAGGGTATCTGGTGCCGTTGAGTGTTTTGCTGACGTGGTACTGTTTTTGAAGAATGGCACCAGATCTTTCACATGACGATACCCACTCCTCTTAGTGTGTCCTTAAGCGTTTTAAAGAATTGTGTAGTTGTTTTACCTTGTTTGGTTATTTGCTGTTTAAGTTTTGCTGTTTGTTATATCACCAATATAGGGGTGTTTGTTTTGGTGGTCCCTCCTGATAATAGTCTTGTTGTTGGAGTGGGTCTTGTTGCTGGAGTGAGCCTGCCATTTGAGTGTATCTTTGTTTGGTGAGTCATAATATGGCTTTTCAAAAAAAAATCTTTAATATAATCGAAGCAATGCCATCAATACCTGTTGTAATGCTTTCAAGATCCGGTTTTAACGTATAGTCGTGATGTTGGGTTTAACAAGGTTGAAGGTAGGGGTGTCCATGGTATTAGAATCGTCTCGAACTGGAACCGAATCGAAAGAAACGAGAACCGAAAATAAGGAAAAAGTGGAACCAAGAACCGTCTCAAGTTTTCGCTTCGGTTTCGGTACGGTAATTTTCAGTAATTCCCACGAGTACCAAAGTGTTAAAAAAATATGTTTGGATGGATGTGAATTTATGGTACTCGGTTCGTAGAACTTCGAAAGAAGTTGACAGCCTTAATGGTATTCCACAACTTGACTTACAAAAAAACAAAAAAACATATATCTGATAATAGCAAACTCATTATCCACGAAAATATTTTCAAACTCGTTGAGTTACAATAACTTACATGGTGACAATAAATTATACAGCGACGCCATAATCGTTAATTGTTTCTCGACTTTTATCATTAAATTTAATGAACAATAAATACCAATAATTAATTACAACTTCTTGTTAGTTGTTACTGAGCAACACAGAATTGTTCGATATGCGGCTATATGCATACTCGATATTCCAATTTAGAAAAAACTTACTTTCATATTGATAAATGATGTTTGAATCTTTGAATGGAATCAATAGATTAAAGGTTAAGGTTTATGGGTTTTTAGGTTTAGGTAGGGTTTTTTCTATTTTCTTAAAAGGTCGCATACTTGCATGTACACAATATCCCAAACAAACTCTATAAAATTACATATTTTCATAAAGTCGATTCTTTCGGGAAAGTACCGGAACCGGACGGTTCCGACCCGAACCGTCCCGAGAACCGAAATTCTGGAATTTTAGAAACCAAAAACCGTACCATGGTTTTAATATACTTCCCCCGTTCTCGGTCGGTACTGATGCGGTTCCTCGGTTTTTTGACACCCCTAGTCGAAGGTCATGCTTTTTGAAAAGTTTTAATATTAAGTGTGATTATTACGATAATTTAAAGGTTATGATTCTACTAACTTTGGGGTTTCTGTGATCAATCATTATTTTTGTTCATTTTCTAGAGGTTGAGGAGAACAAAACAAAGTTTGACTAGCTAAAATGAATAAAATAATTAATATGCGGTTGAAAGTATAAGTTTTAGAAGTTGAGGGAGTGAAAGTGTAAACTGTATAACTTCGGAAGAATAACAAATCATCACATCACACTTATTTCGTTTTAACTATAGTTCTAGACATAAATTGATCAATTACCTCCAAGTAGCTGGTTGATGTTCCTTGAGCTTCAACTTTCGAGCGTTCCTTTAATATCAATTATAACAATATAAAAAAATTAATTTAAAATATATAAGTTATAATATATGATTAAAAGATGAAGGGTAAATTGCAAATTTCGTCCCTAATGCTTTCGGAAATTGCAAGAAAACCAACACCACCACCCTCTATCATCACACAACCACCACCATCAAATGCTTTTTTTTTTTTTCAAAATTCACAACACACCCTGTCTTGGGTTGATTCTTATACTTATGTATATAGAAATAATACCAAGTCAAATGACTTTGTCATGGTAATCAACGGCCTATACTTACGGATACACCAATTCACAATTTTATAAAGACATGACACGCACTCATCGAATATTCATAATCACAAAGATTTCAAAATAAAGTTGTTGCTGTTAGTTAATAGTTTCAAAATCAGTAAACAAGAGTGGGTTTAGGCTCTTAGATCATTTACGTTTAGAATCTTGTTTGAGTTGAAATCTATTGGGGCAACATTGTTCAAGTCTTTTTAATGTTTTAATGATGACAAATAAACCTTCGAAACACATAAAATCACAAACGTTAGCCAAAAGCCAAAAAGACCCAAGAACTGGGTCTGGCGCGCTGCAGGCGCTCCAGCACGCAGACAGCGCGCCAGAGTCTGTCCCGGGTCGTCTCGGTTTTTGAAAGTCGGCTTTCCCCTTACCCGAAAAATGTGGATATTTCATTATAGATATGAATATGATAATAGAGTTATTAGGAACACTTGAAACGGGTTTTAGACTTAGAGGGATTCAAAATCACGACCTCTTATTTTTGACAAAACACAAATGCAAGAATTTTATGAAACGCCTCTAGCCAAGGCTTTTCTAAACCAAGGAGACTCATACTTTTCACATAACATCAAGTGAAAGTATTCATATGACTTTAATCCGTGTTTATGTTTTTTCTAATCACGTAACGGGTTTTACTCTCTTATTGGTCAAACAAAGTCAAAGGTCCCTTTGCGTAAACGCATCATTTCCCGTTATGGGATATGCTTTACTTTGATGCAAAGCACTTAGCTTGTTTGCATCAAGATGATTATTGATTACGTTAAGTGTTGGTTAATCAAGGATTATAATATTGTGAGTACTTGACGTGGAGTTATTTGGATCTATGATTATCCTTTGACTTTCATTTCCAAAACACATCCCATAATCATTGTACTTGATTGTACTTCTTGTCTCGCAACATTCTCACACCCCAAGCCACGGCGAAACAGCCCAAGCGCAAGCAAGCTTGGCCGCCCAGCGTCCTCAAATCATTCAATGTCATCAGCTGAGAATGTAGATCAGTCATCAATAAGTAAGGCCCAGAGAGTACACTTACATTCTCCACATCAACATATTTTTCACCACATTCTCTCTAAACCACCACAATTCAAACACATCAACAAATTATCTTCATCTTCCACATTTGAATTTGAATTCTCACACACACACCTCATTCACACTCTCTCTACAATTCAAATTCAAATCTCTTACACACACATCTCTTTCCTTCCCTTACACACTTTTCCAACTCACACCTTTTCCAACATTCAAATTTAAATTTGAATCAACCTTCCCCACATATCACCTCCCGACCTTCTCTATTCCAACACATGCTTATTAAATTCAAATTTGAATCCTATCCTAGGGCTCCCCATCACATCACTCTCACATCCATACAACTCATCCTCCTAATTCACCACATGGGTATTTCAAATTTGAAATCTCATCTAAGGCTCCCCATAACATCAATGCCAACCCACACATACCTCACTTCTAACATCTATATTTCAAATTTGAAATTTAAAGTCTCCCTCTCACATAACTCACCCTCCTCTCCAAGAAAAGCATATCCTTATTCCCTTGGCATATTCCCATATATCTAACTATGCTAACTCATATAACCTAACCATGGTTAACTTCTATCCCTCTCTCACACAATTTGAATTTCAAATTCGAATCTTCCCCCCCCCCCTCTCTCTCTCCCTCTCTCTCTATCACAGAACATACACACTTCCTTTCCAAGAAAGGAATATTTCATGGCATATTTTTTTTTCTTTAGCTATGCCATGTGAGGAATACCTATTATACCCTTATCCAATAATCTCTTCTCTCTTTCCTTCTTTGATAATTGGTTAAACACCCCAAACGTTCTTTTAAATACTTCACAAATGATTTTTATCAAATGACTATTTGACTTGGTTGACCTTGATTATGGATAATGGAAAGGTTAAAGTATGAAGTACAATTGGCGGTTTAGCAAGGTCAGGTAATTAAAAGGCCAAAGTCTCAAGAAAAATCCCTTCGGGATTGTTACAGCCGTTTCCCGGGTACATATAGGCCCCACCTTAGATGAAAATGGACTAAGGACTTAACGTGATTGACTAGTCAAAATCGATAGTCAAAGAATATGTAACGTGGTTATAGAAAGATTGATTTGTTACTTTTATAAGAAATAAGGACTTAAGGGATCAAAGTTGTCAAGTGTTAAATAAGTTATAAAGTTAATGTGGCCAAAGTAGAAAGAAATGAGACTTGAGGGACCTAAGTTGCCAAATGACCAAACTAGTACTAGAACAACCTTGTTTTAGTACTAGAACCACCTTGTTATAGCCTGCAGGAACCATTCCTGCCGTAATCCCAAACTAGTACTAGAACCACCTTGTTTTAGTACCAAGACCAAATTGTTATCTGACTAGAGGGACTATTCTTGCCAAAACCTCAAATTAGCACTAGAACCACCTTGTTTTAGTACTAAGAATGAATAGTTATAGGACCAAAGGGATTAAAGTTGCCAACTAGGCAAACTAACACCTAACAAATGTCTAGAGAATTCCCTAGACTTCTATAAGCTTCATTTGGATAAGAAATGTGTGTATGTGTGTGCGTGTGCGCGCGCGTGTGCGCGTGCGTGTGCGTCGTTTGTGAAGGGAGAAAAGAAGAGGAAAGGTAACTTTGATGATCTTGGAAGATTAGAGTATGAGATGCAAGTCCTGATCTTACTGGATGCTCTCCATGAGGTAAGTTCCTCCCTAACTTGATTCATGTAAGGTTATAGTTATGAGGAAAGATAGATTTCATCATATGATCAAGGTATGATCATATAATGATTTTGAAACGAAGTTGAGTATGTTGATGGGTTATGTAAACCCTTGTTGATGGTCTTGAGTAAAATGTATTATTAGGTCTTGATCATGAAGATGATGATTATGATGATGATGATGGAAGATGAGAATGATAATAATGATGATGATCTCGTTAGACTTAGCTTGGAATCAAGGTAAGTAAACTGGTTATAATATAATGTTATAATGATTTCTATGCATTATATGTTATGTGACTTGTTATGTTAAGGTTAATAAATGGCTTGGTTAATTGTGTTTATGTGAAGTGAGTATAAGGCTAGTTTATGTATTAGTTAAGAGTAGATTAAGGAAAAAGGAAGGTTAAGGCTTTAAGTAGTTAAGGTATGTGTTTATGGTTAATGTTGTATTGGATTAATGGTTGTTATAATGTGTAATATGTGAATGAATTATGATGTTAAGTTATATCTGCTTTACTTACTATGCTTTATGCTTACGGTTTAAGTGTCCAATGTTTTGTAGGTTCATGTATGATGTTATGGCTTGGACTAAGGTTAAAGGTTTGGATATGTGAAAGATTAGAAAGCTTGGTAAGAATGTAGGAGCTAGGTAGAATACCGAGCTCGATCAATGTTGTACCCCCGTTGGTCCTACAATGGTTTGTAAAGTGTAGTCAAGTGTCAAAATGTATGTTAAGGTTGTCTTAATGAATCAGTGGTTAAACATTGTGTCGAAGTATGCTTAAAGCGTTTATGGTCAAAGTTAAAAGGCGTTTGGATTAGGTGTAAATATACCCTTTTTGGGTTGTGAACGGGTCATTTGGTTATGGAATAGGTTTATTATGTTATGTTAATGATGTTGGCTAAGTTTTATGGGTAAATGGAGTGGTAAAGGTTGATTATGGTGAAAGTGGGTCAAAACGAGTTTTGGCACAAAACGCGTCACTATGTGAAGCACGTTTCCGCGGGTCATTATGACCAATTTCATGCATATATTCGATGCTTATAATGTCCTAATTATTTCTGGAATTTTTGATGTTATGTCATGTTATGGAAGTTGTTTTCAAAAAATGGGTTAAAAGTGCACGAAAATAGTTATGCAAAAAAAGGGGTGTTTAGGACAAGGTCCATTTAAACCCATTTTAGGTCAAACGGGTCAAGAATTTTTGAAAACAATGTATATGGTATATTTTTAGTTAAATGTGGATTCCATGTGTTTAAATATATGCTTAAAGTATTGACTTTATGTTATAAGGTGTTACGGGTCAATTTTGGGTCATGTCATTTCCGTGTAAAAGTTTAAATTTTTGGTCTAAGCGGGCACGGGGTGTAACAAATTGTTATCAGAGCTTCGGTTTAAGTGAATTAGGTTTCCTTTTAGTTTCCTAGACTTAAACCACTAATAGAAGCGTTGAAAGTAGGTGTAAGAAATGTGGAAGGTAAATGTTTAAATTTGAAGAAGAAATATGTGATACATTATGTGAAGTTAAGTTGATAAGTATGGTATGTGTTTTATAAGGTTAACGTATATATGATATGAGTCCGTGAGGATTTGGATTGTTTAAGTAATTGGTTAGCCATGCGCTTCGGTTAGTGTTGGTGATTGTATTGTGATTATATGAACGTGTGTTAGAGTAGCGGTAATGGAATGTGAGTAGGAATGGTAAATGGTATTAGAGATGGGCTAATAAGTAATGTGTTGAGGCTTATAGTGTGAAACGTAGTGATAATAAGTGTGCTAAAGTATAGCGTGTGAAGATAAGATGGGATTGACACACTATTTCTAAGTGTTTATTGACATGAAGGTTGTAGAATGAGAATAAGGAATGATAATATGAAATGATGTATGGTCCATAAGGTATTAATGACCAACATATTGGTCTCACTATATTTTGTGGATAACGATGACGTTAATGTGGTATAGAGACGAGTAAATGGTAAGCTAAGGTATATGAGGCTAAAGTATGTACATGAATGTGTGATAATGATAAACGATGTTATGGTATGTGATGATGAAAGTAAAATTGGATTGACACATTTAGTGCTAAGTGTTCAATAATATAAAAGTTATAAGAATGAGATTAAAGTATAATGCTACGTAAAAGACGAGATAGAACGATATCGCTTAAATGCATAGATAATTAAAGAGATGAGTTAAGGGATGAGAATGAGAATGTGGTAATTTAAGTGTGTAAGTAAGAACATAATGATGTGTAGCGAAAACTAAAACATGATAAGAATGTGTAAACGACTTAAAATGTATAAGAAGAATGAATGATGCTAATGAACATGTTATTGAATTAACCTATGTAAGGTTTAAATGTGGAAAGAATCAGGTAGGCTAAATGGTTTTGTAAAAATGCGGAAATGATTAATATGGGTTAAGAATGAAAGTTGTAATGAAAAGTGTAAACACATAAAAAATGTGTAAATATGATAAGTGGGTTTTGTATGCCTTATGATGCTTGATTAAACTAACTAAATGGATGAGGTAATGTGTGTGTGTTAAAATGTTAAGGGCTTGGATCCAATGTTAAAAGGTGAAAGGTTAAAGATGGTATCCTTCGGGATGGTCGAGCTAATGATGATGAATGATGGTATCCTTCGGGATTACCGAGCTAATGAATGTTAAAGAATCCTTCAGGATGTGTTAAAGATCCTTCAGGATAAAAAGTATTTCCTTCATCGACAAGGGGTTGCCTACATCCTTGGCATATAAAAATATCCCCAAAGTGAATGTTGTAATGGTATGGATCTAAGTCTAAAAAGTTAAAAGGTAATGTACAGAATAAAAAAGAATGAGAAGATTTAAAAGTTAAATGTGTAACGGTTAGGTACGAGTGTTATGTCGGAAGTGTGTAAGTAGGATGGTTTATGATTTCTTTATTCAAATGGATTGAGATGCCTTTTTATTTAAATAGAGAAGTTGTAAATCGTCGAACCATGAATTTATGTTCCTTGATTTACATCATTTAGGACGCATCTCAATGTAAATGAAGTGTAAATAAGCGGCCTTATGCATTCCCGACATGGCATGAGTAGGTTGAAGGGGGGGGGGGTAGAAACGGGAGTCTAGAAATAGCTAGAAGTCATAAGAGCTAAGATAGGTGGATAGAGAAAGAGTTGGATATCGACCTTAGGTGACAGACGTCATGTGAAGCCTATGATTTAGGTGTCTAAGGTGTGACTTGAATGATTAAGGAAATGTAAATCAATGTTATAATTGGCTTTGTGGCTTGTTGTAATATGAGAAATAACCGTGGTGGTCATAATGTGAATGGAAATTATTGAAAAAGAAGTAGAGATATCGAAATGTTATAGTAAAAATGTTGATGGAATAATGAAAGGACCATGGTAGAATATGGAAGTATTAGTAATGTGATTGACTTATGTAAAGTTAAGATGGTAATTGTTCAAGTGACAAATAGTCCTTGATGGAAAAGTCAGAATGGAACGAGCTTGTAAGTCATGTAATAGTAATTAAAATGGTTAAAAGGTATACACTAGTGGCAAGAATTAAGTCTAGGATGCCATAATGATTGAGAAGAAGTGAACAGTTATAGAAGTTAAGTAAAAAATAGAATGGGTCAAGGGTGTAAAGTGTGTCATAGTGTGAATAGAATGGCAAGATCACTTAGTGAGCGCCGATCTTTGTGCATATCGGTGGAGTGAAGTTGTAACTGTTTGTAATCCACCGAAAGGATTATACTAGCGTAATAGTATCGTGTCGTGGATTTGCAACTCGACGTACGAATGGTATAAACCCCCCATCCCGAACCAGTATATATCGTAGTGTCCCTCTACTTGCTTTATATACTTTGGTTGTATTTTTGGTTGTGATTATTGTTGTATAACCACTTGATGATCTTTGAGGCTTGAAGTCAATAAACTTCGAAGAAGCCAAAAAGACCGCATTCACCCCCTCTACGGTTCTACAAATTCTATCGGAACGTGTTGGAGTACAAAGTGTTCGTTCGATGGTAGGTTATAGTTCGTGATGGAAAAGAGTTTTTGGTCATCACATTTATTTGAATTATAGTGTTCCTGTTCGAGAGGATTCTCGTACTTGTGTTTGTTTTTCTATCTCGTATTTTCCTTGTTTGGCGAAGGTATTTCCCGAAGCATAATATCAATAATAGTTTAACGATCAGATTACATGATGATAACTTGATAAGACCAAAACGAAAAATCACCATTAATGACTACAAACAAAATGGTTGGCTCTTAACTGTATTTGTAGCCGTGTGAGTATTTTTAGTGAGTTGTCGAAGAGTAGCAGAATTCAAGCTTGGAATCACGACAAACAATGCTCGTGGTTTATGTTCATGTTCGTATGCAAGTTAATTGAGTTTTGGGTCATGTTGGAGAAGCAATTTTCTTTCGTTCAAAATCATGGTATGCGTTCGGTTGGACATGGGCTTTGAATGCTGATCAGGTTACATCGAATTGTAGTGTTCGTGATTGAGTTGGTGTTTGTACTCGCGTCTGATTCCAATCTATTCTAGTTTGGCTCGTAGGTAATTCTTATGCCATAATAGTGATCATATGTTAGACATAATGAAAGTTCTCAGATGAGTATGATCTCTATCAAGTTAGAGATGTTGAGATTTTATGCTCAAACTTGAGAATAACTGTTAGATAATTAGGCTAATCGTACCTTTCTATAGCAACATTTTTTTTAATTAGTCTGGGTAGATGTAAAGCTCATGGCCTCACTTACAGTTTGTCCATTTGATAATTTATGCACATATATCGTTGATTGAAAGTTGCTACAAGCACATACTTGGATTTGTCTTGCTTTTGAGTATCAGCCCAAAAACTCCCTTGCAACGCTCTTGCAACCTTGTTCAAGTGTAGAGGTTTCAAAAATGTTTTCTTGCTTTTGAGTATCAACCCAAAAAAAGGCCCATACAATTTTGAAAAAAGAAGGAATTGATAGTGGTGGTTGTGGTGGTAGGGGGTGTTGGTAGAGGGTGGTGGTGGTGGTTCTGTTTGTGATGTGGTGAGACAACAATAAAGCCTCAAATTCAAAAGAAAATAAGAGTGGAGAAGAAGATGATGGTATATTAGTCATTTCACATGTGTTTTGACCTTGACAAATGGGGATACTAAGGGAGATATCCGGCCGCCACCTCTACCTCTATTTTCCGGCCATAACAACCTAATTAAAGCGCCTTTCTACCTTCTGGTATGCAATCGGTTTGATTGGTTGTGTTTACATAGAGGTGGCGTGCTGTTTAATCATGCTTATGACCCTAAAACGTATAACATTCATATATTTAGGGTTTTCTGGATATCGCCCCTATTAATTTCTTCATATAATACCTAAATCGCTTTTGATGATCGATCCTTCTATCTAAGGGGATGTTGATGTTTTTTTAGGCTTTCGATTTTATGATGCTTGTTTTTACAAGTCTGTTTTCAATGATCCATCTTTTTCGATTTGTAGGGTTTGGCAGTGCCTGGATGCGTACTATAACCATATTATATGCAGGCTTTACGTTTTGGTTTCTGAATCGTAAAAATTAAAAACTTAATCCTTTTTAGGGTTCAGTTTTACTTAAATACATGTATGTTACGGTGTATGTGTGAACTAATAATCTTAATTCTTATGCTTTATATGTAAATATTATTAGACGAAGGACCAAACTCGTCAACTAGAAACATAATAACCGAAAAATGGTTATGAGATGGCGGTTACAAAACCGAACCATCATGATGTTTAGATTGCATCGGTTAGGACATATATATATATAAATGTATGAATCGAATCACTTAGAAGGTTAATAGACAAATTACTTATTCATATTACTTTACATTTGCCATCTACAAACTTTGATCTAGATATTGGGACAACAATTGGCATCAAGAGCAGTGTTTACGCAACGGTTTTTGTATTATACGCATAGAAAGAACCCAAGGAGAATACGCAGAAAACTTCTGTTTTCATAAGCGGGAAACATTTTCCATACGAAAGGAATTTTGTTTTTCAACAAGAATTTTGTTTTCTCTCTACTTCCAAGAGAAACAAACGTGAATAAGCATACGTAGAAGATAGTGCACGATCGTTTACGTAGGAGATTGCAAACGTTTACACCAAACGGATTGGTGGGGAAACCTTGTTGGCGACAACATAGGGAAGGAAGAAAATTCATACACTTTGTTCTGGATAGAGAGCGAGTGGGCAAATACTTTGAGAAAATCGGTTAATTTTTCAAACTCAAAGTAGAAGAATACGCGGGAAACACGCGGGGAAAACATTTTTGTGGAAGGAAATACGTACGTGATAAGAAGAAGGAGCGCTCAAGTTTGTGTGGAGTAGTGTCGAACGACACAAAGAAAGCAACAATGTGAAAAAAATCAGAAACAAAACTCATATTTGTTTTGGTGATTGGTTACCATCTTGGTACCAAGTTTTTTTTTGTATGTTGGAAGTTTGGTTTCGGTATAAGGAAATCAAATAACATACAAAGGGAGAGACGTGTGGAGTGTGGAGGAACAAGAAAAGAAAACGAATTCGTTTTCGGGCTTGTTGGAAGATAAAACAATTCGACATATAGTTTTGTTTTTCACTCGAAGGGTACAAATACAAATCAGGATTTCGAGAAAAGAAGAACAAGACGTAGGGATTGTTATTTGGACTCGTTGAAGGAAGACAGATTTCAACACAAATCTTATTCGATCACTTTCAAAAGAAGGTCGAGGCACCTTTTGGTAGAAGCAAAAAAGGGGAGGCCGAAACTTTGTCAAAAAAATTCGAAGAAAACTTGGTGTTTTTCAATTCGAAGGGTATAAAATTCCAACAAGGAAGAACATCAACGGTTACAATGAGACAAAGAAAAAGGGAACCAAAGGGAACGTTGGTAAACAACTCTTACTAATGCGAACCAAAGGGAATACATTTGTATTCATCGCATCGACGAGGTCACAAGTTAAACCTTTTCTGGATTTCATTTTATTTAGAATAGTATAGAATATTTTATTTCATACTATTAGGAAATCCCGAGAACTATTTATTGATCCCGTATTATTAGGATTCCCGGAAGATTAGATATTCCCATATTTTATAGAAATACCACACTAGGAAGGATAAATCCCATTAAATTAGAAAGTGAAGATACTAACCACTTTTAAGATGACTGTCGACGATATAGCAAGCACATCAACTACAACAAAACCCGTAACACCTATTGCACAATATCAATGCCCTAAGTTGAAAACCACAAACTACACAGTTTGGGCTATACAAATTAAGGTTATACTAGAGGCACATGGCTTATGGGAAGCAATAGAACCCAAGATAGATACACAAGTTGATGATAAGAATGATAAGGCAACGACTGCCTTCCTATATCAAGCGTTGACGGAAGATGTGATCTTACAAGTAGTGGGTTGTGAGACGGCAAAGGATTTGTGGGATTCGCTAAAGAAAAGACACGTTGGAGAAGATAGAGTGCAGAAAGCACGGTTACAATCATTGATGATTGGGTTTAACTCACTCCAAATGAAGGAAGATGAGACGGTGGATGCATTTGCGGCTAAACTAAACGGCTATGCCACGACGGAAAAAGAATTAGGGAAAACTTTGGATGAATCACTTTTAGTTCAAAAACTATTAGACTCCACACCAGATAGGTTCATTCAAATAGTAGCATCCATAGAACAAAAAACTGATCTCGACGACATCACTTTAGATGAGATCATTGGAAGACTCAAGGCATTTGAGGAAAGGATAAAACTCTGGAAAGGAGGACAAGTAGAAAGCCAAGAAAACCTATTATTCGCACATGGCGAACACTCAGGAAATAGGAAACGTTTTTACAAACGTGGAGGGAAATCAAATTTCTCATGAGGTAACTGGCAGAATAAAAATAGAAACAACCCACAAGGAGGGAACTCTAGTTATAAAGAGAGTTCGGATAAGAATAAAAATGAGTGGGATGTAAGCAAGGTAAAATGCTACAGGTGTCATAAAATCGGACATCTTAAAAGGAATTGTAGAGGAACACCAGCAACTCAGGAACAATCAAACCTTATCTTAGAAGACGATGAATCATCACTACTAATGACTATGCATGAAACTGAACATAAGGAAGTGTTGTTGAATGAAGAACAAATTCAACCAAAGAAATATGCTACAGCGGACGCAAGCATATGGTATTTAGATAATGGTGCAAGTAACCACATGACGGGAATAAAGAGTCATTTTAGGGATATTGATGAAAGCGTAACAGGAAGAGTACGTTTTGGAGATGGATCAGATGTACGATAATGGGTAGAGGGTCTATACTATTAGGTTGTAAGAACCAGGAACAGAAGGTAGTATCGGAAGTATACTACATACCAAACCTCAAGAGCAACATACTTAGTCTAGGACAACTTACGGAAATAGGTTGTAAAGTCATTATGGACGGAAACAAATTGACTTCGTATGACAAGAACAAGAAGTTGTTGATGAAGGTTGAAAGATCTAAGAATCGACTCTACAAGATTCAGTTACATATAGAAGCACCTATATGTCTCTTAGCAAATATAGATAACCAAGCGTGGTTAAGGCATGCTAGATTAGGTCATCTGAACTTTGACGATATCAACAAGATGACTAGGAAAGGTCTAGTAGAAGGAATTCCAAGGATAAATCATGCCGGGCAGATTTGTGACGCATGTTTATTAGGAAAACACAGTAGAACACCATTTCCAAACCAAGCTAAATTCAGATCAAAGAACCCGTTGGACCTAGTATATGGAGATCTTCGCGGTCCTATAAGTCCAGCAACACACTCAGGCAAGAAACTCATTTTCTTGTTAGTAGATGATTGTACACGTTTCATGTGGGCCTACTTTCTGACATCAAAAGATGAGGCATTTAGTACATTCAAGGAATTTAGACAAAAGATAGAAATGGAGATGAGATTGAAAATAAGGATGCTAAGAACGGATAGAGGTGGCGAATTCACATCAAATGAATTCACAAGGTACTGTAAGGACAGAATGGAGTAGTGGAGAGAAGGAATAGGACAGTGTTATCAACTACAAGGAGTATGATGAAAGCAATGAAATTACCCTTAACTTTTTGGGTCGAAGAAGTTAAACATGCAATTTACATACTCAATAGGGTACCTACGAGGGGCCTTGATAGATAAAACTCCATATGAGGCACTCTACAGCAGAAAACCGAATCTAGAAAACCTAAGAATATTTGGATGCACAGCTTATGCAAAGATAACAATACCTCACTTAAAGAAGCTGGACGACAGAAGCATACCACTGATTTACTTAGGAGTAGAGGAAGGATCAAAAGCATGTAGGTTATATGATCCAATAGCCAAGAAGAAACACGTTAGTAGGGACGTAAAGTTTATGGAAACAAAACCGTGGGATTGGAATAAAGATGAAGAAGATACGAGTACACAAGAGACATTTTGGACTAGTTTTGTGGTAGAAGGAGTTGACAATGAAAACCTTACACCAGTCAATACAGAGAACGATGACAACACGTATCACGAACAAGATCAGATTCCTGTTCCAGTTTCACCAATCACACCATCGAGATACAATTACGACCCACACACAGAAGAAGAAGAAGAAGAGGCTACTACTAGTTCTGTAGAGAACTCAAGAGATAGATTTGATGATACACTCGTACGTGAATACAGATATATGACGGAAATATATAAGTATGCACGTAGAGTTGAACCACAAAGTTTGTTATTTACGGAAGAAGAACCCTGTAATTACAAGGAAGCATCAACAGATGAGAAATGGATTGAGGCCATGGAGATTGAATTGGATTCAATCAACAAGAACAATACATGGACTCTTACTACATTGCCAGAAAATCAAAAGGCAATAGGACTCAAATGGGTTTACAAGACCAAGAGGGATGCAAAAGGAAATATCATCAAACATAAAGCACGGTTGGTAGCAAAAGGTTATGTACAAGAACAAGGAATAGACTTCGATGAAGTATTTGCACCTGTTGCTCGGATAGAGACAGTTCGGTTGATATTAGTATTAGCAGCATATCATGGATGGCAAGTACATCATTTAGATGTAAAATCGGCATTTTGACATGGAGATTTGAAGGAAGAAGTCTACGTTACACAACCTGAAGGATTTATTCAACAAGGAAACTCAGGAAAAGTGTATAAGCTTACTAAAGCTTTATATGGCTTAAGACAAGCACCGAGAGCTTGGAATGTGATGCTTGATCAAATGTTAAAGTCTTTATACTTTAAGAAATGTTATCTCGAACAAGCAGTTTATACGAAGAGAAACAAGAATTCTACACTTATAGTTGGAGTCTACGTAGATGATTTGATAATCACAGGCACTCCATGGAAAGAAATCAAAGAATTCAAATCCCAGATGAAGGACATATTTGAAATGAGCGACTTAGGATTGTTAGCTTATTTTCTTGGGATATAAGTCACACAGACAGGATGAGAGATTACAATCAAGCAGACAGGATATATTACAAGATCTTGAAGGAAACAAGTATGGCAGACATCAATGATACGAAGATACCTATGGATACCGGTACTAAGTTGGTCAAGGCGGAAGATGGAAACTCAGTTGATGCAACTTATTACAGAAGCTTAATCGGAAGTCTCAGGTACTTACTGCTTACAAGACCAAATCTTAGTTACTCAGTCGGACTACTCAGCAGATTCATGCAAGACCCGAAGGATCATCACCTGAAGGCGGTAAAGCAAGTAATCCGATACATCAAAGGAACAAAGGAGCATGGCATAATATACAAGCAAGAAGGCGGCTACAAGATTACAGGTTACAGCGACAGCAGTTATGGAATCAACACTGATCAAGGAAAAGGAACTACTGGGATAGTATTTTATTTCGGAGAGTCACCTATTACTTGGTGCACTCAAAAGCAACCAACAGTGGCACTATCATCATGTGAATCAGAATTCATGGCGGCTACTGCAGCAGCATGTCAAGCCTTATGGTTAAATCGATTGCTTAGTGAATTAACTGGATGGGAAGAAAAGGATAACGGCGAAGGTCGACAACATTTCAAAGAATAGCACTCGCCAAGAACCCGTTTTTCATGGAAGAAGCAAGCACATCGATATTTGCTACCATTTCATTCGTGAAAGCGTAGAGAATGGGCACATCAATGTGGAACATGTCACGAGAACTACAAAGAGCGATATTCTAACCAGGCTCTACCAAGATTGGAGTTCGTGACTATGCGACAAATGCTCGGAGTTCAAGATTTAGGACGAAGCAACGATCAAGGTTAAGGAGGAGAATGTGAACCAATAATCTTTATTCTTATGCTTCATATGTAAATATTATTAGACGAAGGACCAAACTCGTCAACTAGAAACATAATAACCGAAAAACGGTTATGAGATGGCGGTTACAAAATCGAACCATCATGATGTTTAGATTGCATCGGTTAGGACATATATAAATGTATGAATCAAATCACTTAGAAGGTTAATAGACAAATTACTTATTCATATTACTTTACATTTGCAATCTACAAACTTTGATCTAGATATTGGGACAACAGTATGTATATGGTTTATGTGAGTGATATATTCTGAGTGGTGTGGTGATTGCGTGTTGATTATCACTTCTAGTGGGTTTAGAGAGATGGGAAGTTCAAGTTTAAGTGGGTATTCTTATTCAAAAACCCGTGTTCGTGTGTTTCCAGGACCTGTGTTACTGATTGTCAATCCTATCAAGTGGGTCATGTTAACAGGTTGGTTATGGAGGTTAGGGTTGGTCGAAAACCCTAGGTTGGTTTGATCTTAGTTCTGGTCAGCGCTTGAGTTACATTTTGATCATGTATTGGTTTAATATGTTGATAATTAATATGGGCTGCTGTATTGGAACCAGATATGGTGAGGCTGTGATACAGCTTCGAAGAATGTTAGGGTTTCTTGGTTGAACCCTATGCCACACTTCTGCGACCTGGCAGTTATATTTTGCTCATCATGATGTGGGTCGTGTGCTTATGTTGATTATGGACGTTAGGGTTTTCTGTAAAACCTATTTTCGTTTTAATTTCAGTTCTGTATCTTTGATTGGGACTGATTTAAAACTTATAAGTTAGTTTACGAATTGATTTGTAAGACAAATTACAATTGGTCGTATGGTTTGTCTTGGTGTCTTGGATGGTAATTGGCTTGAATGGTAATGGATGGTGTCTTATTCGAGTCGTCTTGGATGTATGACATTGCTGTTGATTCGGCATGGTTATGGGCATGTTATGTGGTACTGTAGCACTGGTTTTGTTGGTGTCACTATGGTTAATGGTTTGTGGTACAACAACCAGTACATGTACCATTTTTTTTTTGTTTTTTTAGACTTGTGATTGGTGGGCGGCATTCTTATCTTAAGGGTCTAAAGGAAATGCACATTATGGACGTTAGAGTTATTTGAAAACTCTAGTTTTAGTTGTTAGCTCAATTCTGAATGACATTGAATTACACTCCTATATAGGTTGTTAGTTTTCAATCCCTCGAAAACTAATAATGGTTGTTGCATAGGATTGAGCTTTCGTTGGGGCTGCTTGACGCTTGGCAGATTGGTGGGGTCTCATGGCTTTTCATGAGGTTTTTACTTAATGGAAGAAGATGATGTGAAGTGCTTTGATGACTAAGAAGGCTCAGGTGTTACCTGAGCAGGGAAAATTTTTTTTTTTTTTTTCAAGTGTCATTGTGAGTTGTATGTCTCATTTGTTAGTTATAAGAATTGTAACACCCTAGGCAAATCCTACATCGGATGTGACCTGGAGAGATGCTGGGCTCATAAGATAACATTCGCCTTACAATGACACAACGCGTTTTGTGGTCTACTGCGTGTGGAGTTCTTAGGAACTGGCAGTTAAGCGTGCTCATATGAGAGTAGTACTAGCTTGGGTGACCTGCCGGGAAGTCTTCACATGAGGCCACAAAAACAAAGTCGTGCGCCTGCGGGCAAAGCGGACAATATTGTGGTCTAAGTAGGCGGGGTGTTACAAGAATGGTGTGTCATTC
This sequence comes from Chrysanthemum makinoi, assembly GCA_910596185.1. Classification (NCBI taxonomy): domain Eukaryota; kingdom Viridiplantae; phylum Streptophyta; class Magnoliopsida; order Asterales; family Asteraceae; genus Chrysanthemum; species Chrysanthemum makinoi. The sequence continues at coordinate 274,345,284 of OU343217.1, forward strand.
TTATATAGTGGTTTTGTTTGTTGCTAGTATTAGCATGTAAGTGTTATGTGGGACTGAGATAAGGGAAGTCACCCTCATCCTTTGTACTTCAATGTTTTTTTGGTGTAATTGAATTTTACCGAGGTGAAGAAACCCTTTTACCAAAAAAAATAATGGGATACTAACGACCATTAGCTCTCGGTGGCTATTTTGCACGCCACGTCAGCTTCGGTGGCCAATTTGAAAGTTTTTCGGTGTTTTTCTTGCAATTTCCGGAAACATTAGAGACGAAATTTGCAATTTACCCAAAGATAAAAGAAAACGAAAGGAAAAGTATGACATACAGAGTTTTCCCTTTTAAGTTGAAGTTCCAATGCTTTCTCAAGTGCAACGATTATCCGATCAATACTTGGGCGTCGTGATCGTTGTTCTATCAAGCAGCAATATGCTGCTTCTGAAGATATTTTCAGTGATTGCGAGTCCATTTGTACCCGCAGACCTGGATGGATTATATCATCCATATTTCTTGCTTCATAATGGGATTTAGCCAACTGAGATAATAATCCGTCCTTTGGAACTTGCATTTGCTTAAGGTCTTGCATGGTAGTCATGTATTGTGTCGACAAGAATTCAGATCGATACTTTTCAGGCAACTGAGGTGAATGAACCTCATCCGTAACAGCCTCTTGGCGGTTTCTCCAACTGGAAAGTTGTGTTTTAAAACCCGGGTTGACCTGGTCGGTTGAACTAGTTGAACTGTGAACCGGTCGGGTGACCGGAAGCCGGTTTAGAATGAAAAACCCAGTTGAATTTTCGGTTAAACCGGTTGAACCGTGACCCGATGAATCAACTGAATTAATTAAAAACCCGGTTTTTAAAACATTGTTGGAAAGCGATGAATCCAACTCATCCCTATCCGGGATAAAAGCTTTCTTCCCACACATAACCTCGAATAATATCACACCCAAGGCGTACACATCCGACTTGTGGTTCACACCTCCACTCTTTACGTATGCTGGGTCAACATACGCATACGTGCCACTTATATAAAAGCCAAGAACAAGATCGTGCCTTCGTGCCGCTGGATTTATCTTGGAAAGCTCAAAACCAGATATTTTTGCTTCCCATTTGTCATCCAACAAAATCTTTGAACTTTTGAGATTACTGTGTATGACGCTGGAACTGCGTTGCTTATCATAATGGATATAGCTAAGCCCCCGTGCGACACCAAGACATACTTGCAATCGTTGCGTCCAAGTGAAGGTCGGGTCACTTAGATATTTGTCCAGACTTCCCATGGCCATATGATTGTTTATGACGATCCTTTCATCATTCTCATCACAGAACCCTACAATAGAGACCAGATTTTTATGCTTTAGACTAGAAAGCAAAAAAATCTCCATCCAAAACTCTTTGGATCCTTCCCAATGATTAGCATCAAACCTCCTCGCAACAATATCGACTGTTTTCCCAGACCGTGTGAGTTTTCCTCTGTAGATGCGACCAAATCCACCTTCTCTGATGAGATTTGCATCAGCAAAGTTATCAGTGGCAGATCGTATATCTTCAAGGGGAATTTTTAAGTAAGCAAGCTTTTCCATTATGTTTCTGAGTATCAAGTGAAAACAAGATCTAAAAGGATGTTTTGGCTGTAAATTAAATGAATGTGAAGGAAAGAGGATATTCAAGTCTTAAATCTACAAAGTGATGCGTGTATGTACGTGTTTAAAGTCAGTCAACGGTTCACTTTCCTTGAAATTTAACTTTTTTTTCATAGAAAATTGGTCACATGTGAGATGCAATATGAACAACGTGTCTTATACATGTGAGCAAGGACGAAGACTCCTCTTCGTGGTCCTATTACGAAAAGTCTTTACACATGAGTAAAGTAACTCTCAATGCCGTCTTTCACGAGTTATGGGTACCCAATACCGCTTAGGTGTTTGGATGAGCTTCTTCTCTACCAGGGTAAAAGGACCTCCGGCCTTTTTTGTAAGGAGTGAGGATCGAACCCCTGACCTCTCGGTTGAGAGGCAAGAGGTTTTCCAACTGATATAAGCCTACTTGTTTACTTCTTTACACATGAGTGATTTCTTTATATCCATAGATTTTTATGATTTTTTTTACATCGCAATTTTTTCAGACCTTATACCGCATATCTCAATAATGTTTTGAGTGAAACTTGAACACAAAATCTGTAGTTTGATTGACAACCTCATATACCACTAGGTAGAATCTTTTTTATGTCTTGAAGAAAACTTGTTGGTAGTTGTGTAAAAACAAATCCGACCCAAAAATTATAACCTCATCCTTCATTGCATAAATCTCAAAACCCAATACTACATAAATCGGTTACTTGATCAGCTATGGTGAATATCACCGACAATGATTATGAAGTAGGCCCAAAAGCTTATAATTTAATGACGATGACAAAAGGATGATAAGTTTTACTTGATTAAGTTAAAGACTAACAAAGTGAGCAATTAGATCTTTACTTGGTTAGTTAAGGTAGAACAAAGTGTAGCACTTGTAGATGTGAGAAAAGAAAAAACAATTATCAGGGAATATATTTTTTAGAGCAGAGAGAAAGTTACCATTTGGGGATGTGAAAGGAAGAATTATCAGGAACTTGTTTTTTTTAGATAAGAGAAGATAAAATTGTGATACTTACCCTTTTTTTTTTGGTTGCTGTGGGTTTTATGGGGTATTTTCCATTTTTCAACATCAAAATATTGACTATTTCATTTTTCAGCTAGAAAAAAGTTTAAGCGAGTAATATCCATTAATCCTGTTACTATAGTATTCTTTCAATGTGTTAAGAAAAAATACACCACTTAAGAGTAAATTTTTAGACGAGATATGATATGTTCATGCGATGTTTAGAGCATTGGGTACTCTATGCCTCTATGATGTCATGTAGTGTTATGGAAAAAGTATTGTCACATCAACACTTTTTCATATAAAAATTTATCATTTAGTACAAAACACTTCTTTTGTTGGTATTAGGGTTTTGATAATCAAATATTGTCCGGATAAATTCTTGAATTGTGTTATCACTTTCCTAATACAATATTTCGACCCTGTCGGTGCCTTGGGTTCTAGGTTTAAAAATCGCGAAGCGCTCCATTGCGCTAAGGGTCAAAAAACCGAAGCGCGGGGCAATGAGGCAAACGCACACGCCTCACGTAGCCAAGGCGCATACTTTGTACAAAACGATTCCAAGTGTGCTAGAATGGTAAGAGCTTCCAACCTTGTGTCAATAGACCGGGGGTCAAATCTCTCCATTGGCCTAAAAGCTTTCAATTGGCACCATCCCCCCCCCCCCCACCGCAAATGCTCAGATTGACTGATCAATGAGGGGCCTACTGGAGAAAATGACCAGGGGCCCACCTCCTGATAAGTATAGTCACTGGGATAGGTGCTCATTGCCTGGGGTCGGGTCCTTGGGGGAGGGTCCGGTTGGCATCCTTAGGATGCATGGGACCAGGGTGATCCCACCGTTCTTCACCTTTTGTAGAATGCATAATTCATATACAAAAACACACCAAGAAGACATTTAACAACAACAACGATTCATTCCTCATTCATTCTCAAAGTTTGCGATTCCATATCGCAAAAATGCTAGATATTACAAGAAAAAAAACATAAGCTTATCAAATTCCTACTGGAGAATAACAAAAGGACCACAAAGGCATGCATGTGAACAAAAACCATGCAATGCATACGAACGAATGGGGATTTATGCAAATCAGAAGAAAGCATACATTCCTCATTCATTCTCAAAGTTTGGGGTTCACTATCTCCAAAATACTAGATATTACAAACCATAGATCATCATAAGTTTATCATAAAAACATGCATGTGAACAAAAACCATGAAATACATAGGAATGAATGGGGATCTATGCAAATCAGAAGCATGCATATTCACTCTCCACTAGATCATCTTGAATCTGTAGCACCTCATTCACCTCATAATCTGGGGAAAGTCCAATATCCATCTCCATTTCATCGTCTTCATCAAACAACAGAAGTATAAGCATGAGCAACAGTCCTTCTTTTTTGACTTCTTGCCTTTCTTGGTTGAATATGCGCAGGAGCTGTTGATGTCGATGCTCCAGCTCTAGTAGAATAAGCTGGCTCAGATGCCCCAACAGCCCATCAACATTAACCCATGTTAACTCATCATCTTCAAACACAAATTCATTTGCACCTTCTTCACCATCCATTTGTCCCTGATGTAGGTTTTACTGACCAGGTTTTAATATTTATAATGTCTCGTTATACCTATGGTCTACCCTAATGCATTAACGGGCAGTGTACCCGGTCGTGTGTAGTGTAGTATTCGGTAAAACCGATGTCATCCCAAGAGCTATGTGTGTTGGATTAATATTAAGTCTAGGTGTCACAGATTTTAAGATGTTTTTGATAAGGAATTAACTACTAGAGCAAATAAAAGCAAATAAAGGCAAAGGTTGAGATCAATAAAGGAGAGTGGTGCTAACCTAGTTATTCATCCTAGCTAGTAATCTCTACGTCTAATTACTTCCAATTACTTCAAGTGGGGTCAAAGTCGAGAGGACAGCATTTGGTCAATTCGCCCTAACCTATCAGCAAATATGCCACCACTGGAGAAGTAAGGTGTCCCCTCATAAATCCAATTGTTCCTGGTCCCCTAAGCCGAGTCATTAAGTTCCGCTACCTGCTAGACTTATAATAGTGAGTGTCCGGACGCTAGCAACTTAAACACTCACCCCCTAATTCTTAAGTTCATCCAAACGGTAAGTGATCAGTTGGTCAAATCGCACAAGTAGAAAGGGTCGTCAGTTGGTCATATCTTACCATTCCTGTCTCAGTTTACTCACTTAGGGTCAGTTGGTCATATCTCCTAAGCAACTAGCCTCTAACGCCATTCCAAACTATCGAAACAAGGGTACCTACCAATAAACTATGCATGCATACACTTAGAAATAATTATACGGAATTAATATAAACGTAAACAGAACAATTAAGGAATCATAACTAGGCCAGCACCAAGAGGTGCTTAGCCGCTCATATTAACCATACAAATCAATTCAATATTTAATGTTACGAAATACATGAATCGAAAGTAAAGAAAAGATAAAATGCTAATGCTTATCGTAGGGGAGTGATTTCTCCCTTGGAGATAGCTCAGTATGCTCCTCTAGACCTGCCTTTGGCTTCTTCCCACGTTCTTTGGTTGTGGTGTGTGAAATGGGATGCTTTGAAATGCTGGAAATCGTGGGTATTTATAGGCCAGATCTTGGTTACGGCGTAACTAATAAAATAGTTACGCCGTAATCATCTATTTCTTCGTAATTTGCACTAGATCTGCTGGTTACGGCGTAACCTTAGAAGTGGTTACGCCGTATCTTCAATAATTCATGGTCACGCCGTAGTTTATGCACGAGCTAAGGTGTAGTTATCAGCGGCGCAGATCCTCATTTGACCTAATATTGTTACGTCGTAATCTTTTGGGAGAGTTACGCCGTAATCTTCTGATAAGATGGCTTTCTGAGTCACGCTTTAGTTACGGCGTAATGTGAGAGATGAGTTACGCCGTAACTTCTTAAAAGTGAGCATACTATGATAAATCTTTAATAATTCTCCAATTCCGTGTCTCTTTAGCTCCAATGCTCGTAATTTACCCGAAGTGGAATATAATGGAAAACAAGCGCGAAATCCATATAAATGATATAATTACAAGTATTATCGGGGGAAATTGACACTTAATATTCAGGATAATTTGATGTTATCAAATATCCCCCCACTTGAACTCTACTTGCCCTCAAGTATACCTTATTAGATAGATTCCTAAAAAGATATCTCCCAAAACCTGGAAAATATAAGTTTACAAATCCCTTATGCTATAATAAAACAAAACCGAACACCTCACGAAATGGGAACGAAACACTCAAATATCTCAAATATTCTAAGTGTCAATTTCGGGATGATCACTCAATCGCACAGTCATAGCATGTATTCTATCATAAGCTTGGCGGTTACACAAATCTCCACCACTAGAGTTAAGGGCTAAACAATTTTCGAAGGCAATATGGGTAGACACGACAAAGGCTAAGGGTGACTCATCATTACTAACATGTCACGGCGAAGTGGACAAAATCAATGATACATGACCAAATCCATGGCCAAGACACCAAAGATTGCTCGCTGCATCACCTAGACACGCTTCATGACTAAAGGGTAGGATAAGACATGGGATATATAAATTGTGTAAAATAAAAATCAAGCAGATAGTCTAAATCTATAACCAAGTCATCACCACTTACCGTCTGCCCAAAGTTCAAGCTTGGAAGTTAAGAAACTGGATCATGAAATACTAGGTAGATGTGTCATTAGAGGACGTCATGATGGGCACACTACCTTTTCTCCAACTGTTGGCACACTAACCAACTTCAATCTTCGAATGTGACCGAGGTGGCCTCCTCGATACTAAATCTATATAAATGTCATAACATAGTGCTCATAACTTTGCACTTTTACAATAAACTAAATAACATAACTATATTTTTTTTTTCCGAATCACTTTTTTTTTTCAACATAAACATAACAACTAAACATAATATCCCTCCCCCACTTGAGATGAACAATGGGAATTTGGGGGGTCTTCAATGATCTTTAAGAATATGTCGTCGACGAAAGTGTGATTCCCGAACATTTCCACTTGAACCTTGAACTTAGGCAAATGATGACTTCCCAATCACAAATAAAGACTACAGGGTAGGCTAAGGTGTATAGGTGTATCGAAACAATATATTGGGTTAACAAAAAGAAAGGAATGGCTCAGATGGGTGTATCTAGGGGTATCTTGCACTAAAGGTGAGTGCAACAAAAGGGTTTCACATGGGGGTCGAGAAGTCGAGGTGACTAATCGATAGACACACAATGGTAGGCTATTTGGGTGATAATCCTATAATACTGCCTTCTTAAACTGACAAGTCCAAATACATCGAGCTAACTCAACATACCTCGTCTATGGTCTCGAAATGATGCAAAGGCCAAGTTCTAAAGTTTACAAGCTACTGGCACACTCATAATTTGGTGGATTTGGGGTAAAATATAGGAAACGGATAAAGCTAATCTCACCATATAGTATCAAGGGTTGTATGTGCTCGGCTAAGGTCTAATCTAGTTAGGTTAAGAAAAACATGTCAAAAAAATGGCATAATTTTTCAAAATAAACTAGAAAAACGAGGGCAAAATAAAGTTCAAGAGACAATTCTACTCCCATCCCCCACTTGAATTGTACAAAGTCCCTTTTGTACTAAGCGCTAAATAAAGGTGAAGAGAAAAGTAGAATTAGAGCGAGAACTTCCCTGAAATTTGCTCCAAAAAGAAAGAAGGCCCACGAAAAGAGTCGTGCTTCGATAAGCATCCAAGAGCAAACTTCAATCCGTGAAATCACACAACCGACAAGCATAATTCTAAAAAGAAAAAATGAAAAATGAAAAACAAACCTAACTCACTTTCGTAGGAATCACGGTTGCATTTAGCATATGCAAGAAGCCTTTTAAACCACTTGGTGTCCCAAGTGGACGAGTGAAGTCTCGTGAGGGTTTACAGGGAACACACCCACAAAGTTCATTTAAAAGACTAATACAAGGTTATTGTGTTTAAAATGAAAGAAGTACTGCAGAGGTTAGTTACGTCGTAACTCTTAGAAGGAGTTACGCCGTAACTAGGCAAAACCTGGCATACGCTGCAAGAGTGTAGCTATGGCGTAACCACTGAGATGGAATTACGCCGTAATTGGTGATGCATCCGAAGTTTTGCTGCAAAGGGTTCATTACGGCGTAACCATCGAGATGAGTTACGCAGTAACTATAGTCGATCAGATCAGATGCCGCAGCAATCACACTTCGCTTTCCTCGCAAAATGGTTAAAAACAAAAAACCCTACAGAAATGGAAATAAAACAAAAGAAAGGGATAATTCGGGTTGTCTCCCGAAAGAGCACTTTTCTTTATTTACGAGTCTTTAAGTTAGACTCAGAGCCTCGGGGCCTTATGGCGGCCTTTGGACTTGGCTAACTTCTTTACTAGTTGGCGGCAATCATTCATCCATTTGATAAAAACCTTTTTTCTTGCAGTGTTACCGATGCTACATGTTCCAAATTTTTGTGAGAGCCACTCATTAAACGATATACATGACTTTCCCCAGTCGTCACCTTCAGCTATAGGACTAATTGTTGTACTCATGTTTGATCTTTCATCATTGGTTATTGCATCAGTAAGGCGATAGTTATCGTAATTGCATTTCAGTTGTTTGACCAATCCCCGTATTGATTTCCGAGTCTCCAAATCTTATCTTGCACCAATCTTCAAATGCTAATTTCCCAAATTTAATATCATGTCTTTCAGCCTCGTGAGGGCATATCCATTCATCCGCCTTTCCCTCACAAAATTCTCGAAAAGGGTTACACGAGGGCCATGCTGTCATTGATTCGTTATCCTTGGTTAATATCGGGCTGCAGTAATGTTTGTTTGGAATTGGAGCTTCCTTAATACCCTGGACAATCTTTTCCTGTTTCTGCTTGCAACTATCAACTTTTTCTCCACTATTATTAGTACTAGGATCATAACACAAAGGTGGATCGAGTGATTGAACATTAACAACATCAACTTTATTTGAAACTTCTAATTTTGGGTTTAAATGTTCTTTCATGCAGAAAGTTATTCGTTCATTTTCAGTTCCCAAAGAAATTTGTTTTTCAAAAACCTTAATTTGAGCCCGACAAGTGGCTAGAAAAGGTCTTCCAACAATCAAGTTGTAAGTCTCCCGTTTTCCCATGTCAATAACTACAAAATCAGTGGGAAAAAGGAATTTTCCAATTTTAAGGAGCACATTATTTACTACTCCCCTTGGTACAGCCTTAGAGGAATCAGCCATTTCTATCATCATTGTTGTTTCGTTTAAATTGGTAAGTTTTAGTTTATCAAACAGAGTGGTAGAAATAAGGTTTACCCCAGCCCCCAAATCAGCTAATGCGGGAATTTTAAGATTACCGATAGTGCATGGAAGAAGAAAGCTTTCTTGGTATTGTTGCTTCTCAGAAAGTTGGCTTGGCAGGTCCTCGTCGTCTTCCGATTTATCATCTTCTTTTAGGTAGTTAATCCCGGACAGATCATTGGTGATAGAGGAGGTGCACTGCTCTTTCTTTGGCTTATCTTGCGCGAATATGGCCTTGCAGGAAATGGCTTTGGCATTACCGGTTTCAAGGTTTTAGCTAATGCCCAATTTGTGTTTCGAGGTTTTAATTGCAAAGCATCTTGGTTTCGCAAGTTCATGTTGGTGTCTTCTTTTACCTTGACCATCCATTCCTTGAGTCTATCTCCCTTTTTTGTAGATTCCTCGATGTGCTTATGCATTATTTCTTTAAGGCTTGGTCTAGGAGGATTGTTGTTGACTCTTGTGTAGAACCCTGGGGACTTTTCTCGGTATCTGGGCCCGTTACCATTGTATCCGTTGAAGGGGCTCCCGCTTCCATATTTTACTTCTTCGATCCTTTTAACTTCCTCGTTTGAGGAACATTCCTTAGTAGGGGGAGCTCCATTGTGTCCACTTCGTTCCACTTGTATGGAATGCACATTTTCCTTGAGCTTCTTCATGTCTCTTTCGAGACTTTCTAATTTGTTGTTTATTGCTGCAAGGCCTTCTATATTTCCATTCTTACTTCAGTTGCTTCCCCCATTGTGCCATTTGTGAGAGTGGTCAACCATCTTTTGAATAGTTTCCAGAGCCAATGTTGGAGTCATTCCAGGAATTGGTCCTTGAGAATCAATCATTTGCCTTGAGGAGATGTTCAGACCTTTGTAAAAGACGTTTCACCTTTTGTTGGGCTGTTGAGGTCGTGAGTAGGGCATTTGTATAATAATTAGGTTATACATTTCCCATGCTTGGTACAACGTTTCATCACCCTCTTGTTTGAAGTTATGGATTTCTTCTAATTGCTTAGCAGTCCTGGATGGAGGACAATATCTCTGAATGAAATACTTTTTAGGATAGGCCAGTGTTGACTGCTCCTAGGTAATCCATCAACCCACCTTTTAGCAGCTCCAGTGAGAGAAATAGGAACACCCGGTAACATGACAAAGATCGTTTGAGACTCTAGGAATTTTGAATAGACAGACAATGTATTCCACGTTGTCTATATGCTCATGAGCATCATTGGTAATGCTTCCAGAGAAGGGATTTGCATGTAATTCCCTCATAAATTGAGGTTTGATTTCGAATTGAGCATCTTCTGCGATAGCCGGCCTAACAATCCCTGGTCCTTGTTCTCTTCTTGTTAAAGCCAAATATCCCTCGAGAGTGAGGTTATCAATGTTAACGACTTCCATGGTACCTAAAAATTTGAAAAGAGATCTTGAGAATTTGAAAAATTCAAAAATGAAAGACTTAATAGCAATCCTAATATAACTCCCCGGCTGCGGCGCCAAAAACTTGATGCAGGTTTTACTGACCAGGTTTTAATGTTTATAATGTCTCGTTATACCTATGGTCCACCCTAATGCACTAACGGGCAGTGTACCCAGTTGTGTGTAGTGTAGTATTCGGTAAAACCGAGGTCGTCCCAAGAGTTATGTGTGTTTGATTAATATTAAGTCTAGGTGTCACAGATTTTATGATAATTTTGATAAGGAATTAACTACTAGATCAGATAAAAGAAAATAAAGGCAAAGGTTGAGATCAATAAAGGAGAGTGGTGCTAACCTAGTTATTCATCCTAGCTAGTAATGTCTATGTCTAATTACTTCCAATTACTTCAGGTGGGGTCAAAGTATAGAGGACAACATTTGGTCAATTCGCCCTAACCTATCAGCAAAGATGTCACCACTGGAGAAGTCAGGTGTCCCCTCATAAGTCCAGTTGTTCTTGGTCCCCTAAGCCGAGTCATTATGTTCCGCTACATGCTAGACTTATAATAGTGAGTGCCCGGCGCTAGCAGCTTAAAACACTTACCCCCAATTCTTAAGTTCATCCAAATGGTAGGTGATCGGTTGGTCAAATCGCACAAGTAGAAAGGGTCGTCAGTTGGTCATATCTTACCCTTCCCGCTCAGTCTACTCACTTAGGGTCAGTTGGTCATATCTCCTAAGAAACTAGCCTCTACCGCCATTCAAAACTACCGAAACAAGGGTAGCTACCAATAAACTATGCATGCACACACTTAGAAATAAGAGTAAATTACATAAATGGCCATTATGGTTTGTCCATTTTTTCACATATAGTCACTGAACTTTTTTTTGACATACATGGCCACTAAAGTTTCAACTCGTTACAGATTCAGTCCATTTCGTTACATAAATGGTCACTGAAGTTTCAAACCACAGTGACCATTTATGTAATAAAATTGAAACCTTAGTGACTGTATTTGTAATGATTTGAAACCTTAATGACTGACTTTGTCAACAAAAAAAAAAGTTCAGTGACTAAATGTGAAAAAAATGACAAACCACATTGACCATTTATGTAATTTACGCTAGAAATAATTATACGAAAGTAATGTAAACGTAAATAAAACAATTAAGGAATCATAACTAGGCCAGCACCAAGAGGTGCTTAGCCGCTCATATTAACCATACAAATCAATTCAATATTTAATGTTACGAAATACATGAATCGAAGGTATAGAAAAGATAAAATGCTAATGCTTATTGTAGGGGAGTGATTTCTCCCTTGGAGATAGCTCCGTATGCTCCTCTATACCTGGCTTGGCTTCTTCCCACGTTCTTTGGTTGTGGTGTGTGAAATGGGATGCTTTGAAATCTTGGAAATCGTGGGGTATTTATAGGCGGATCTTGGTTACGGCGTAACTAATAAAAAAGTTACTCTGTAATCATCTATTTCTTCGTAAATTGCACTAGATCTGCTGGTTACGTCGTCACATTACGCCGTATCTTCAATAATTCATGGTTACGACGTAGTTTATGCAAGAGTTACGGCGTAGTTATCAGCGGCGCGGATCCTCATTTGACCTAATATAGTTACGTCGTAATATTTTGGGAGAGTTACGCCGTAATCTTCTGATAAGATGGCTTTCTGAGTCACGCTTTAGTTACGGCATAATGTGAGAGATGAGTTACGCCGTAACTTCTTCAAAGTGAGCATACTATGATCAATCTTTAATAATTTTTCAATTCAGCGTCTCTTTAGCTCCAATGCTCGTAATTTACCTGAAAGTGGAATATAATGGAAAAAAGCGTAAATCCATATAAATGATATAAGTTACAAGCATTATCGGGGGAAATTGACACTTAATATTCAGGATAATTTGATGTTATCAGTCCCATTAACTATTTGTTACTTTCATCGATATCGTCTAATAGAATAGGATCAGTGGTATCCGCTCTTTTTTATTGACGTTCCAAAGCGCTATTATTTTTGACATAAACTATGTCACTTAATCGGATTTATGCCAATCTATTTCTTTTCTTGGTATGGATCTGTTAAAAATAATTATTAACTCAATACTTCAATTGGCATAGATACTGATGTGTATAGATATATGTTAGAATGACGTTCTAATTTACAACTTAGTGAACTTACATGTTGAAAAACACTCCAGTTCCCCTCACAGCCGTGTGGCACTACACGTGATGCTAAGAACACAGATAACAAACTTCTGTAAGTTTGGAGTTCACGATCCATATGAAATCCACCAATCCGCAAAAAAAGAAATGTGATCATTTTCGTATGTTAAAGAGATGTTATCAGTTTGACATGTTAAGGAGGTGTAACCTTATACCTGGGGATTTTTTCTTCTTGTGTTGTTGATGTGCCCGGTTGGTGCAAGTTTTAAATTTATAAAAGGTGAATTACCAATATTACCAATAACACATACGAGCAAGTATACTCGTCCGTTATAGCAAGATAATGAAGGTAAGTCGGGATCGTTCGCAGGGATTTGAGTGAATCTAAACACAAGTTTGAATTACAGAGCCTATCCAAAACATATAATAGAGCAAAATAGATATATGAAATTCAGATGATTAAAAACTACACTTGCTTAAACTAGTATCATATCATAAATTAATGTGATTGTGTTAACCTCTTAACATGTTGGTTATGATAATTAGTTGGTGTACTAATCTATTGTTCTTACAAGTCAAACTTTGATCAAGAGTTTAGTTTATAAAAACAAGCATTAAGTTTAACCAATCAATTCAAGATCAATTCAAGTTTCATAAGTCTACATACATAAACTTAAACACAAAAACTTCCACTTGTTCATCAAATTGCTTAAGAAATGGTCAATACAAAAGGTAACCGATCATAGACAAAAGGCTACAATTGATTCTCAACAACTAATCTTACGACCATTTAGATGTTTCCAACCAATCCAATTTGATAATCAAAAAGCGCTTCTATTACAACCACACCTTAGTTCCTTTGTATAATCAAGAATAATGGGTAAAACAATCATCCATAGACAAAATGATTATGACTAGTTGAATAACACGAAGTTCTTTCGACCCCAACGATTACTACCAATTAGCCAAACTTGATTAACAAATGTCACTATGAAACTTTAGCACAATTGATCTAAGAATTAACTTGAAATTGAATTAAAACATTTTAACACAATCACTAACTAATCATATGATAATCAACATCATTTAAGCAAGTGTATAAAGAAACTAGCCACTCATAGCAAACATGAACATAAACTCATAACTTTGATCATTAGAAAACATGATTAAAAGTCTTACAATGCTTGGAATAAGATTACAAATGATGAAGTGATGTTTCCCAAAGGATCGTGGTGGACTTCTTGGTGTTTTGGCCTCCAAAGGTGGAACTTCTGGAACTCCAAACTTCCCTGGATTTCTAAGGACGAATTTTAAGAGCTTAAGGCTTGGTTTGATGAGTAGAGAGATTTGTAATTGAGGTATATTTCTCATATGCTCACAATAAGCCTCTATTTATACTATTTCCAAGGCCTAGGGTGTTAAATGCTTAACTTGGCCTCCAAGGAGTGAGGAAGGGACTAGAATACACCAAGAGAAGGACCTAGAATTGTTTGGATGCAAAGGGGAAGCTTAGTGATGAAGATTTGACAATTGCAGCTTCTCCAACCGAATCGGTCATATGACCAACCGATCCGGCTGGTCCTCAATAATAACACACCGACCGATCCGGTTGCGGGTTGCGACCGATCGGTCGGTTATGGCAAAAACATTAATTCCGACCAAATTCCAACCGATCCGGCTGAAGGTGTAACCGATCGGTTGGATCTTCTGAGATACAAAACTTGATCTTTTCTCTTCACTCTGCCTTGTAGAACTTGGTTTTTCAATCACTAAAGTCTTCAAAGGTACTTGAGATTTAGCTTTATCAAACGGAATCTTCGATTAGCTGTATATTTCCACATTTTCCTCCATTCCCCTGCACTTGGTTATAAATACTAGACAAACATCTCTAGATACGATTAAGTACTAAAATCACGCAAATATAACCAAATAACAGATATAAAAGTACACATAATGCTACTAAAAACATGCACAATCTGAGTGTTATCAGTTGTATTGCCATGGGATCTCCAAACAACTTTAAGGAATTCTGATATGCACCAAGCTCCTTAGAAATGAGTTCTTGAAAAAATTTCAATATTAGGTGTCAACCTCCTAATGCAAGCATACAAGTCGGTTGTAACCTCTTCACAAGTAGCTTTGTTTTCCTTATCATAAAACATCTTCGAATTTAGAAAATCTCCGGCAGCATGCAAAGGTCTATGAAGTTGGGCAGGCCACCTTCGATCAATGATCTCAAAACCTTTCTTGTAAAAGTGTTCATCATAAGAGAAAATTGCAGAAAAGGCCTCTTTGAGCCTATCCATAGCCTCATAGATATATCCCATTTCCGGTTTTTTATCGCAATCAACCATTCTAAGAACCTTTACAAGTGGTCCCGTTAACTTAAGAGCATAAGCAACATTTCTCTAAAATGAATCATTTAGAATGATTTTTGCTACTTGCTTCCCAGCCACCTCCTTTGACCATTTCTTATTATTCCAATCATTCGAAGTAATCATCTTCTTCAAGTTGTTTTGTTGAATGTGTAGTTGTACAAGAGTGAAGAACAATGTTGCAAATCTGGTGATTGCATGCCTATGCAAGTTTCTTTGATTTTTGAACCTTCTCATGATGTTCACAAGGCCAACATGGTTATATATATACACATATATATATATATATATATATATATATATATATATATATATATATATAACCATTCACGAACATAGTCTTTTTCGAAGAACTCTTCACTCTTTCAAGCTTTCCGATGTCCTCTAACCTAAGATCAATACAATGGGCGTCACACGGTGTCCAATAGAGATTCGGTCTTGTGGCTTCTAGCAACACACCTATTAATCAGTAGCAAATCAACATCAAATCAGTAGCAAAAAAATTGTAAAAACTTCCATTTTTCTTGCCTGATTTAACATAGTTTGATGCATTATCAGTAACAACTTGAATCATGTTCTCCTCTCCTACTTCTTCCACCATTTTGTCAAGCATTTGATACAATGTATTGCCATCCTTCTTAATTTCAAAGACATCTATGGATTTTATAAACACCGAACCTTTTGGAGAGCTCACTAAGAAGTTTACAATATCATTTTGAACAGTGGAATCAGGCCAAATCCATCGGATATTATAGAGCAATCCTTCACAACCCATTTCTTCTTGTAGTTTATTATGTTATTATCTGTTTCTTCCACTTTTTTTTAGTGAAGGAACTCTAAGTCATACATGTTATGTGGTTTAAATCCCCTTGCAATTTGAATGCTATCATAGTTAGCCGCATTGAAAGGAAGCCCCACGTCATAAAACCACTTAGCTAGCTCTCTATAAGCATAATATCTTAGCTCCTTTTTACACACTTCATTTATTGTTTGTTGTCTTCCACATTTTTGGGCCGTAAGTGCATCTTCAGGATTACTGTAACAACCGTAAATTTTACGTTAACTTTTATCAATAAACTTTAACGTTTTATTTTAGTCGCATAAATTTTGAACTTTACGTATAACCGTTAGGTTATCCTGTGCATAACGAAAACCATATTTAAACATTTTATATCACACTAGAATAATATTTAGTCTACTCAAAATCATTTTTATTCAAATTTGTTATTTTCAAATAACTTGCATTTTACACATTTTAAAATTTCGTTTTAAGCATTTTAACTTAAACCGCGTAAACCAGAAAACGGCATTTAACGTAAACCGGGCATTATACAAAGTTAAGTCAACAAAAAATATATGTCATATGACTATTTCAATCACATTTTATAAGTTTATACTAGGAGTGGAAACGAGCCGATACGCTCATAAAAAGCTCGAGATCGAATCGGTATAAAAGTCGAACGAGCCAAGCCTAAATGAGCTCAAGCCCGAGCTTTATATATAAAGCTCGATTAGGCTCGCGAGCATAAACAAGCCCTAAAATATATGCGTATATATATTTTCTATACAATATACGAGCTTGAAAAAATAAATGAGCTCGAGCCTATTGTGATTAATAAGCTTTCGAGCTTTATTTCATTCAACATGTTATATAAGTTAATTGAGCCCTAGCCGAGCTCGAGCTCAAAATATGAGGTTCGAAATGAGCTCGAGCTTTATATATATAAACGAGCCGAGCTCGAGCTCTGGCAGGCTCGGGCTTGGCTCGGCTTGTTTCCACCCCTATTTTATACTTTTTAATTTTTAAGTTTTACGTAAAACACTCTTATGACGTGTTTAAGACTTACAAACATGTAATACTTAGCCAATACCCTCACCATCTTTACCAATACCCTCACCATCTTTACCAATACCCTAAATACTTATAGACATTTAAAATAACTCATTTTCCTCCTATAGAAAGTCCCCGTCCGAAGTTAATCATCCCATAGAAAACCCGTGTGAAATTAATTTTCGAAAGTCCCATGTTTGGGACTAATTTTTGAATATTTTGTCTCATTTAGTATATGAATGCGTATGATTGACTTACTTGTGAAAATTTTTGATAGTGTTTCCCCTTTACTCCTACGAACATGTCTTTAATGTACATATTTGGGGAGTTGAGGGTAAATGCTGCCGATATTTTATCAAATAGTAAATTCAGTTATATGCATTCATATATGAGACGCAACATTTAAAGAGTAGGTTAGGATTGCCTTCCTTAGTTGGATTAGGTGAACAAAACGCACAACTCGTAATTCCACCTTCATGTCTTTACGTATAGATTTTTGTGAACATGTTTAATTTTATATTGTGCTAGCAAAGAATATTTAGTTGGTCTTAAAGCTTTCTGCGAGTATTGCAAGCCCTTAGTGAATGTTGATGGGAATATAAAATGTCCACGTTCATTGTCTTAACCTAGTCTGGGGAAAACAAAAAGATTTGTTTAACCACACACATACAAATGGTTGGGACAAAAGTTATACGAAATGGTATAATCACGGTGAACCGGATGCCCAGACAGTAGTACATAACACAAGACAACCTGGGATGAGTGACATGGCTGAGTTCCTTCATGGTATTCGTCCGTTTAACGAACAAAATGAGCCACGACAAGGAAATGTTGGTGAGACAAGTAACGAGCCAACTCAAGCAACGACACTTCCTCAACATAATGAGTTTAAGGAGTTACTTGCCAGTGCCACTGCCAATGAAAAAATATACTTGGCCTGTGATTGGATGTATTCACTGGAATTTATGGTAAAGCTTACTCACATCAAGGTTAAAGTAAAGTGAGTGACACTACATTTAATGAGTTCCTAAAATTTCTCAAGGAATGTTTCTCGCCCATTCTAGGATACAAAATCCCATTGACATACTATGAAATAAAGAAGACATTTAAAACGACCGGGTTAGGATAGATACATGCTTGTGTAAATGATTGCTTTTTATATCGGGGAATGGGTAAAGAAGATTTGCAGACTTGTCCGATCTGCGGTGCTAGTAGATGGAAAGACAAGAACACACTGGGGAAGAAAGTTCATAACAAGGTGTTACATTACTTTCCTATCATTCCTAGACTACAACGTTTGTACAAGTCAAAACACACTGCAAAGCATATGACTTGGCACGCTTATGGGCAGTCTAGTGAGAACGGTAAGATGCAACACCCGGTTGATGGTCAGGCCTGGAAGAAATTTGACATCAAGTATTCTAAAGAATTTGCTAAAGCAAAAAGAAACATCCGATTAGGGTTGGCTGCTTATGGTTTCAATCCGTACTTGAGGCCTTTGATTGAAGACCTAAATACTTTATAGACAGATGGAGTCATGACTACGGACGCTGTTACAAGCACTGAATTCTGTATGAAAGCAGCACTTTTGTGGACTATCAATGACATTCCTGCTCGAAGTAGTTTGTCTGGGTAGAGTGGGCAAGGTTACATGACATGTCCGACTTGTAATGTAGACACTCCATCTATTTGTGTGTCCCGAAAAACCGCTTATGTTGGTTACAAAAGATTCTTAAACATGACCAATAAATGGCGAAAGAACAAAATGGCATTCTATACTCCGGTCGATGAAAGAGAACCTCTTATAAAATTTACAAGTGATGACATCTTGGCTCAACTTATGAGATTGCCTAGACGTATGCTGGGGAAACATCCAAGTTTTGGGGGTGTGAAGAAAAAACGTGATCCTGAACACGAATTGAATTGGACTAAAGTATCTATTTTCTACGATCTAGAGTATTGGTCTTTTCTTACACTAAAACAAAATTTAGATGTCATTCATTTAAAAAAAATGTGTGTGAGTGTGTTGGGTACTTTGTTAATGAATGACAAATCAAAAGACACCAACAAGGCAAGACAAGACTTACAAAATTTGAATATTCGTGATTAGTTGTGGCTCATCAAAAAAGGAAACGGTAAGTGCTCTAAGCCTCATCCTACATACTCTTTCACAACTGCAGAAAGAAAACTTTTTTGTCAATGCATCAAAGGTACACGTTTTATTTCAAAATTTATTTGGTCCAATTCAATTCGCGTATTCATTTCAACGATTTATTCTAATATCATGAAATTTTTTTCCAATTCATCAAAGGTGTTAAACTAGTTGATAGGTTCGGATCTAACTTCAAGCATAAAGTGACCGACAATGATTGCAGCATAACAATCTTGAAGGCTCATGACTGTCATATAATGATGCAGCGGTTACTTCTTGTTGGAGTTCAAAAGTACTTGGCGGACCAAACCATCGTAACACCAATAATCGAGCTTTGTTCATTCTTCAAGCAAATATGCACTTGAACTTTGCTGGTGGATGACATGTTGAAAGCTAAAGAACAATTGATCAATATTTTGTGCAGTTTCGAGCAGATATATCCTCCTACTTTTTTTGACATTATGAATCACTTGGTTATTCATTTACCCGAAGAGGCTATTCAAGGCGGTCCTGCTTACATGAAGTGTATGTATCCATTTGAAAGATACATGAAAAAACTCAAACATTATGTTATAAATAAAGCTAAGCCTGAGGTTCAATAGCGGAGGGTTATATTGCTAATGAAGCATTAACTTTCTGTTCGCATTATTTTCGGGGTGTTGAGACGAGATTTAATCGTCCTGACCGGAATGAGGACGGCCCAAGCCCAACAAGTTGATTTGAGGTGTTTCAATCACTCTGTAAAAAGACTAGTCAAGAATTATTCATTCGGTTTAATGGAGACACAATGAAGAAAGTAGTATGGTATGTACTACACAACAGTCATGAAATCGAACCGTACATGAACGAGTACAAAAGGTACGCTTTTTATTTAAAAATTTATTTTATGTAAGTTATCTTTTCGATGACTTATTCTAATATCATGAACATTTACAGGGCATTTCCTAGCAATGCCATACTAGAAGGATTTCATTGCTGGTTTGAGAAGAAGGTAGACTTATTGTATGTATTACCATGTAAAATAACGAATTTTACTCATCTCTATCTATTCTTATCTTTTTCATAGATTCGTGATTTAAAAGTAAAGAAAGACCCAAGCTGTACTTCTGAGTTATTCGCTTTGGCTTGTGGACCATCATGTACTGCAGTCTCAGTCAACTCTTGCGAAGTCAAAAGTGTGAAGTTTATCGTACACAATCGCGATTTACGTTGTTCTACTCAAAACAGTGGAATTTAAATTCCTAATCCTAGAGGAGGAATGTATTATGGACAGCTTGAAGAAATTATAGAGTTTTCGTATATTCCGTTCAAGGTTGTGTTGTTCAAAGTTAAATGGTTCGACACTAATAACGGTTATCGCATAAAACATTGTACCTATAGAAACAACATTACACAAATTATGGCAGATCGTGTATCGTTTGAAATGAACCATACATTCTTGCAACACAAGCAACACAAGTCTTTTACCTTGATTTCCCGGGTAAACGTGGTAATTATAAGGCCGTCCAAGATTATTATCATCGAAAGATTTGGAACCCGGATATTATCATGGTAGAAGACAATTAGGATGTTGTACATGACAACAACTCATCACATATCACACTCTTTGCTGATTTAGATAACTTGAAGTATAACACCATAAATATAGATGTTTAACCAGCGGAAGTTGAGGCACCGCCACCAATTATCACTTATGTCGACGACAATAATGATATTGATTATGATGACCACCTTCCTCATGATTAGCATCTGATGATGAAGACCACGTCGATCCTGAAAATGAAGCTAACACTAATAAAGATGGTTTTTATCTTAGTGGCGTGGGAAATTGATCTCAAATTGTAATTTGTAAAACGACACTTATTTGAATGAAATTGTTATCGAGTGGTTAAATGTGTTTATTTATTTATTTATTTTTGGTATATACTGTTATTTATTTGAATGTGTGTGTCTATATATATATATATATATATATATATATATATATATATCGAGTTAGGATCAAATAAGAAGAAATTTTAAAATAAGAATGATGAGAAGAAACCACAACCACTCATTTCAGATGCACCTACAAAAATAGATGCATCGCCCCTTAAATTTCTCCCTCCTATTTGAAATGTGTGGCTAGAAATTCTTCTTATTCTTCTTATTTTAGTTTTTCTTCTTACCGGATCCCTATATTCTTTAATAAGAGACGTAGTGTACACTTATTTCTTTATTTTACGTACACTACTTCTTTCATCAACTTTTGTAATACGTCATCATATTCTTTCATCAATCATGGCCAAAAATATATATAAACATTATACTTATGATGAATATCATAGATAAATAATAGTTTTTGAATTAAAAAGCAATATAATTATAATTTAATTGATTTCTGGATATATGTGAGAATTTAAAACTCGAGAAAGATATTGACGTAATTACAAAAATTTGAGAAAGACATTGATGTCATTATAAAAGTATAAGAAGGATATTTATATAAACGAAAAGGATATTTACGTAATATTGAACTTTAAAAATAGGATTAATTTCATATATCACCCTGCTTTCATGATTAATATCATATATACCCAAAGTGCAAGTATCTAATGCATAATGTACAATGTTTTTAATGCATGTTTTGGTATATATGAAATTTGCAACTAAAAGGAGGGGAGATATGAAATTGCTCAAAAATAATATACATGTAATTCTTTCAATATTATATACCATGTGCCTATGCAAAAAAAAAAAAAAAAAAAAAAAAAAAAAAAAAGAAAGTAACTATATTCTTGAGTACACTACGTCTCTTATTATAAAGTTCTTTGGCTAAACTTGTTGTTACCTCACTCTTCCTATGTCTTATGCTGGTTTCCTTGGAATCTTTGGCCAAGCAAATGGATCTCCACCATGTAATTTAATGTTTGCTCTTTGTTCACGCCCCCTCCTTTTCGTGCTACAGCTGCCTTTAGATTGGCAATATGAGAAAACATGTACTCCGTATTATTTTAATTATCGAGGTAACATATAAGGAGGCTACCAGTACCATGGTATTCCAGTTTTTTCATCAAGACCCTACAACTATTGGAACTACTGTGTGTTCGGGTTTGCTTATGTGTAAGGCTTATACACCAATCATCTTACTAAACACGAAGTCTATATGGATGTGTTAGTACCTGTTCTTTGAGTCTTTTACATCCGAAATGTCGAACTCGTGCAACAACAAGCTAAGCTCAAACAGCGGCTACCTATTCTGAAAACATAAGTGTACCAAGTGTCTGCAACAACACCCACCTCTCGCTTATACGAACAAATATGACCGTCTTTCTCTGCCCCACCTAAAGTAGTATATCTTCCAAAAAACCGTAAGTCTTCAATTATAAGAAATAAATAAAGGGAATAAAGCTTTTGTTTACTAAAAGATTGCATGTGTATATATTGACAGTAATGAGTAGAGAGAAACACACATTTCACACAATGAAAATGATTCTCCTTATTACTCCAAAATGAAGGATACAAGAGATTTTATACAAGAGGAAAAACATAGGAAAAGAAATAACAGAAAAGATACAAAACAAACCCTACATTATCTCAATGTTCCATCTCAGTCCTACAACTTTTAACCAACTCCTCTTTTACACTCCCCCTCAAGTTGAGAGGTGGAAGGACTGCAAGCTCCCAACTTGGACATTAATTTAGAGTGTGGATCTGCTGGAAGAACTTTAGTAAACACATTAGCCAACTGATCTTTAGTGGAAACATGAGAAGGTAGGACTTCACCATTCTTGACTTGATCCCTCACATAATGACAATCCACTTCTATATGCTTTGTTCTGACATGGAAGACTGGATTGGCAGCTATATATATGGCAGCTTGATTATCACATTTCAAATCTACATGACCAAGATCTTTGAGCCCCAAATCTTTCAACAATGTCACCAGCCAAGTAACTTCACAACATGTTAGAGCCATAACTCAGTATTCACCTCACTGATGATCTAGACACCACTTGTTGCTTCTTAGATTTCCATGAAATAGGTGATTGACCCAAAAAAATACATTAGCCAGTAGTGAACCTCCTTGTCATAGGACAACTAGCCCAATCATCTGTCACAATAGGCAGTCAAATGAACAAATGAATCATTGACTAGCAATATGCCTTGACACTCGTGAATTCAACAAATATCTCATCAAGTGTTTCACTGCTTGGATATGCACTGATGTAGGATTTTGCATAAACTGGCTCAACAACTGCAAAGTGTAGCAAATGTCAGGTCTTGTTATTGTAAGGTATATGAGTTTGCCTATGTATCTTCTGTATACTTCAGGATCGGGTAAAGGAGTCCCCATGTCTGTTTGCAACTTGATATGAGAATCCATAGGCAACTTGTATGGTCTTGCATTAGTCAAACCATCTTCTTGAAGTAAATCAGTAGTGTACTTCTTTTGAGAGATGTAAATGCCTTGGTCACTTTTGCACACCTCCAGACCTAGGAAATAGTTCATCTGACCCAAATCCTTCATGTGAAAATGAGTACTTAATTGTGTTTTAAGAACTTGAATATGAGTGTTGCTAGAACCAGTGATTAAAAGATCATCAACATAAACAAGGACTGCTGTAAAGGATTCAACATCTGTCTTGATGAACAATGAGTAATCAGCTTTAGATTGAGTATAGCCAAAGGACAACAATGCTGAAGAAAGTTTGGCAAACCACTGTCTAGGTGCTTGTTTGAGGCCATACAAGGACTTCTTGAGTTTGCATACGAAACTTGAATCAGAAGGAACATCTTGCACACTCTCCCCCCTTCCAATATACCCTTGAGGCATTTGCATATACACTTATTCAAAGAGATCACCATGGAGAAAAGCATTAGATACATCCATTTGACAAATTTCCCAACCTTTCATGGCTGCCACTGCAAGTAAAGCTCTAACAGTCACCATTTTTGCCACTGGAGCAAAAGTTTCTTCATAGTCAACACCTTTTCTTTGCCTATTCCCATTTACTACAAGTCTGGCTTTTTTCTTGTCAAGTGTACCATCAGCTTTGAGTTTGATTTTGTATATCCAGTGACAAGCAATAGCTTTCTTCCCTTTAGGTAGAACAGTCACTTCCCATGTATCATTCTCCTCTAATGCTCTTAGCTCCAAGTTCATTGCATCACACCAATCTTTTTCTTTAACTGCTTCTTTGAAGTAAGTAGGTGCTGACTGAACCACTAAAGCACATAGAAAAGCATGAAATTGAGACTGTAAAGGAGTAACTGACACTTGATTAGCCTTTGGTTGATGAATTGGTGTTACATAATCTTTTAGCCAACTTGGAGCACTTGACACTCTAGTGGATCTTGATTCTGCATCTTGAACACTAGTGGTTGGAACAAAAGATGGTGCAGTTTGAGATTCAGAAGATGTTTCTACAACTTGTGTAGACTGTTCTATTTCATCGGCCAGAATCATGAACAGGGGAGGCAACATCGCAAAGAACAATGGGCTCATGAGCAGTTGTGTTGTGGATACAAAATCTTCATACCACAATGGTGAAGAAATGGGTGTAGGCACAGGTTGAAGAACTTGCAACATACTTGTTTTAGAATAGGGAAATATATGCTCATAGAAGACAGCATCTCTTGACACAAACCTTGTATGATTCAGAAAATTCAGAAGTTTGTACCCCTTTTGATGTTGTGGATAACCCAGAAACAAACAAGGTACACCTATAGAATCAAATTTATCAGCAATTCTGGAAGGATTACTAGCCATTGCTAAACAACCAAACACCCTTAGATGACTGTACTCAGGTTTAGATTGCAATAAAACTTCATTAGGTGTCTTAAATTTCAACACAGCAGTGGGAAATCTGTTAATGAGATATGTTGCAGTGATAACAAAATCACCCCAATAATGTACAGGCAAATGAGCATGTAATATTAGGGCTCTAGCTATCTCCAATATGTTTCTATGTTTTCTTTCTACCCTCCCATTTTGCTGAGGTCTATCAACACATGAAGTTTGATGCTCTATTCCCAGTGAGTCCATAAAAGGGCCTATAGAGCCTTTGAGAAATTCTAAGGCATTGTCTGATCTCACCACTTTTATATCTTTTTCAAACTGCTTCTTCACAAAAGTAATAAATGACTTGAAAGTGGCAAAGGCATCTGACTTTCTAACTAGTAAATACGTCCAAACAGCTCTACTACAATCATCAACTATAGTGAGAAAATACTTATGATTCCTTATAGTTGGAACTTTATAGGGTCCCCAAATGTCTATATGAATAAGCAGAAATGGAACTTTGGAATGAGATTTACTAGCATAATATGGATGTTTAGTGAATTTTGCCATTGGACAAGTCAAATAAGAATTTTCATTAGAATGAGAGACACTTTTAGGAACAGAAGTAATATGTTTGAAAGTAGAATCAGAGATGTGACCAAGTCTATGATGCCACAAAATGTAAGAGTTATTGAAAACACTAAAGGCATAGTTTGTAGGGACAGAACAGTTTGAGAAAAATGAAAATAGGCTACAATCTTCAAGAGCAGACACATTTGATCCAGAGGAAGATTGAGTAGATGATAGAGGCCAACTTGCTTTTTACCCAAGCCTAACACCTTCTTGGTTTTCAAATTCTGGATAACACAGAATTTCTCATAAAATGTAATAAAGCAATGAGAATCTTGTGTTAGTTTAGAGACTGACAAAAGCCTGAATTTGAAGGAAGGTACTATGAGAACATTGTTCAACTTAAGTCCATTTTGCAAAGCAACATTTCCTACTTTTGAAATGACTGAAGTATGTCCATTTGGCAGATTAATAACCTGTTTACACTTAAGAGTCTCAACATTATTCAAATCAGTGCTATCTGGTGACATATGATCACTTGCCCCTGTATCAATTATCCATCCTTCTATAACCCCATTAACACAAGAAAAACAATAGAGTGTACCTTCTCCAAAAGGATGTTCCAGTGTATTAGTCTCATCAGTGGTCTGATTGAAATGAGGAATACTCTTAATTAGTTGTTCAAACTACTTTGAAGTAAAGACCACATGACCACCAGTTTCAACCAATGCAGCTGTCTTTTTCACATTCCGTGAACCAGCCTTCTGAGGAGCTTTACCTTTCTGGATCGCTTATACTTGTAATGCCATGTGGGGTAACCAACTTTCTCCCAACATTTTTCCTGTGGATGCCACTTGTAGCAACATATGTTACACTTCTCTTTGACCTCACCTTTGCTATAGAGAGCTGTAGATTCAACAATTGACTGCCCGATCGAAATACCCCCCTTTGAGACTCTTATTGTTGAAGCAAAGCACAAGCAGTCTCAACACTTGGCAAAGGAGAGTTTAACAATAACTGACTCCTTTGATGAGAAAATTTGTCATCCAAACCATTTAAGAACTGAAACAATCTTTTCTCTTCTTTCGAGTACTCAGCGGTTAGAAAAACAATTTCGGGGTAATATTGACTATTCTTGGCAATTCATTCATTGAATCCAATTCTTCCCAAACACACTTCATACTTGTATAGTACTCACTCACAGATCTTCCTGATTGCATAGTCTCATAAGTCTCTCTGTTCAACTTGTACTTATGTGACCCATTGCTGAGAGCAAATCTTTTCTCAAGTTGAATCCAAATTGCATAAGCGCCCAATGAACATAATGGATTTTGCAATTGATTCAGAAACTGAGTTCATTAACCAACTAATCACCAAGTTATTACATGTATCCCATTGTTCTTGTAAATTCACATCATCTTGTGATCTTGGAACTGTTCCTCTGATGAATCCTAACTTTCTTTTGGTAGAAAGAGCAATTTCAACTGATCTTCTCCAAGAACGATAGTTTTGTGCTCCTAACAATTTCCCATTCACCACAAGAGTACCAGGGCCATCAGAAGGATGCAGATACAGTGGATTTTGAAACAAAAGAGATTGACTGTTTTGGCTAGTAGCATCAGTTGAAGAAGATGATGCTGCCATCGTTAACACGTTGCGGAAGCTTCAACAATCTTGAAAGAACCGTTACAACAACCAAATGACTCGACAAATTCAGTCTTGAACAAGACACCTGAACTGAATCAATCTACTAACAACACACCAGAATGTAGATGAAAATTTGATAGTTATTGATGAAAGAATAGTGAAGAGATCGATAGAAATGATGGAGAAATGATGATTTGATAATGATCGGAAAAAGTTAGTTACGGTGGTTTATAGTGATCGGAAAAGTTAGTTATGGTGGTTACGGTTGTGACGGTTGTAACTGATCTAGAACTCATTACTGATCTCTGATACCATATTGACAGTAATAAGTAGAGAGAAACACACATTTCACACAATGAAAATGTATCTCCTTATTACTCCAAAATGAAGGATACAAGAGATTTTATACAAGAGGAAAAACAGAGGAAAAGAAATATCAGAAAAGATACAAAACATACCCTACACTATCTCAATGTTCCATCTCAGTCCTACAACTTTTAACCAACTCCTCTTTTACAGTATACAAAGTGAATTTTCTAGGAATTGTGCGAGTTTTCTATTTCTGTACGACATGCGGGCAAGCAAAGAAACACATCTCCTCAGCAGATAACGATCTATTGATATGAGTCATATGATGGCCATGGACGGACCCACTTGTATACCGGGTGTGGCATGGGCTACACATGATTTTAGAAGTGTAAAAAATTCAAAATTGTCGTTTTTGTGCTATGTGCGACCTTCAAATTTTTTTTGCTACTTTCATTTCTTACGGTGTAACTTAAGTTAGCTCAACATTTTTTTTATGCAACACCTTTTTAAAATCCTGGATCCGTCCCTGTGACTGGCCTATTTTAAATAGTTTATAACTTTATATTGAGATTATGAAAGTCAGCCTATTGAACGATATGTTGATATGGCTGGCCTCTTTTAATTAGTATATATTGAGATTTTGAAAGTCGGCCTATTGAACGTATACAAGTTATTTATTTATATACAAGTTATAATAATGTTTCTTTAAATTATTTATTTATATACAAGTTATTTACTGTGAGTTCGTATTTGTTTATAATAATGTTTCTTTACATTCTATATATACAAGTTATTTTAGGGTGCGTTTGGTTTGTTAGTAGGTATGGAATAGGATTAGAATTTGGTATTGGATTAGGATTTGGTAGGAGAGAGAAAATATATAATGTTATTAATTATATATGTTTTTTAAATTTTTATATTTAAATTTAGTACAATATTTTAATAATAGAATATAGAAAAAAAAATAGAGAATGATTAGTTGTAAGAAAACTTGTGGCCAAAATGGTTTGTTTGGTTTGTAGATGGATTTATGATTAGAATTTAAATTTGGATTTAAATTTGGTTTAAGATTTGGATTTATATTTAATGTATGAGAGAGAAAATAATACTTAAATATATATTATATATTTAAATATGAATTAAATATTATAATATCTTATATAGATGGAAAAGTTGTTGCAATATTATGAAACTATTAATGGTTAATGAGTTTGTTAAATCTTCATATTATTGGTGTATGGGTTGTCATTATTGTTTTGATAGGGCCATTATGTGATTGCATACACCATTGGCGGGTTTCTATTGGACAATTTGAGGTGCAAAATTTACTGTACATGACTATTAACCCTTAATCACTTCTTAATACCCTTTGGTGTAACGCTGCGACTTCTCATTGAGCCTAGGGAACCTAATACATGTACTGCATAATCCAAGCCATACAAATGTATACCAACGTTGTGCTACACGTTAATACCAAATATGTACTACCCAAACCTTCTTCATCTAACTTTATTGCTTATAAGGAAGAAAAAAAATCTCCCCATCCTTCCAGATTCATCCATTCTCAAAAAAAAAACTCACACACAAATCACACTCAAAACCCAGATTCTTCCACATCCACAAATCCCAAATCACGCACGCACATCTCACTGGCGAGTGGGTCGGGTTTTTTTTTCCGACGAGTCATATCCGACCGGTTTTATGACAAACCACGCATCTCTCTCTCTCTCTCTCTCTCTCTCTCGCATACGGATGTGACTCTTTGATTGATGTGTGAAGGTAAGTGATTCATTGTCGATTGGGTTTGGGTTTTAGATTGTTGTATGAATCAATATTTGAATCATAGTTAGTATAGTGCATGTTCATTTAGTTAAAGATTTTATAAATTTGTTTATAAACCAATGAATTTGGATATGGGTTTTTTATTTTTAAGCTTTTGTGAGATGGGTTTTGTTTGATTCGATGTAAAAACTGAATCTTGATGCTTTTTTATATGAATTAGATATGGGTTTTGATGATATGATAAGGTTACTGAATTTGATCATTTGAATGCAGCAAAGCAGTGTTTCAACAAGTGGTGTTCATAATGTTTAGAATAAGCTTGGTCAAGGGGTTTGGGCCTGTTTTTAAGGTTAGATTCTAAGAATTTTTTTTTAAGGTTTCACTTCTATAATTTCAATTCAAGATTTGGATTCTTGGTTTGAACAATTTTGGATTTAATAATTTGCTGTTTCAAACAGTGAAAAGGTCTCAAGCATACAGTATTACAGTTGGCTACAAAAATGGCTTGCTTAGTCCAAAAAATATGGACTCGGAGGTACGTCAACTGCTACTTCTTTCGTTTGTTAAGTATACAAATCATGATTGACCATTTTGACGATAAGACTGCCAAATTACCCAAATTGTACGAGGTTAACATAAAGTTGACCGACATTTTTTTGACATGTTACCTATTTTGACCTGTTACCTCATTGGACCCTTTTGTCCCTTTTAACTTACCGTTATGTTTAGGAAAAGACTCTAACCGCAAAATGCCCGAGTATTATAACTTTATAAGTAGACAACTTAACTAACTTTTTTTTACCTTAATTGCTAGCATAAGTGCAATGATAAATTATTAAAAATTTCCAGGTATTATTACAACTGCTAATAAAAAATTTGAAATGTTCTATATAATATGCAATTCTTTCATATAGTGGTGGTCACTCTTTACAATGTTATCAGAAAGCATCAAACTGAGATTCCTCTAATGCATTTCATTGTACCTTTTTAATAATGCCGACATATTTTTGTTTTAAGGTTTGCAATGACATTGTCGATTGTTTGTCTTTGTCCCAACCTCCTTAAAAATTCCAAATAATGGCGTTGAACTTCAAAATTACAATCATGGTAAAAAAAAATTGTTGTTTTACCGTAGTTGCTGACCTTTTTTCAGTATAGGGTTCATAGGTTGTAACCAATAAACTATACTCCGTAGTAGCTCCAAACAAATTTCACGTCGTTCCCATTGCTTGAGACACGCGATAAATGGGCAAATAAGCGCAACTCATAGGAGCATTGGGGAGACTGATTCCAGCATAAACGGAAAAGGAATTGGGATTTTCCGGCTTCGGTTTGTGGATCAACGGCTCAGGCAACAGAAAGCACTTCAACAGCTCGGAATGATGCAACAACATGCCTAAAGACCACAAAGAGAGCTTCCTGAAACCTCTTTGATGATTCTTCATGCTTGGCTATTTGAGCATTTTCTTCATCCGTAATCACTTATTAACTTCTCTATATGATTTGTTGCATCTTTTTTTATTGTTATTCCTTTCTTCATACATGAAAAAACGAGCGATGCTTGCCATAGATTTAGTTAGGCTTAACCTTGATTTACAGATGGAAAAGTGGTAACAGGTCAAAATAGGTTTGGGTTAAAACGAGGGAGTTGAGTTGACCGAGAATGTTGTTTTCAAAATTTTCAAGTAATACAGTAATTATGGCTACCAGAAAATGTCACTATAATAGATTGTTATCATTATATTATGTTCTTTATATGTATGACCGTCTGTCTTTGGCTTGGTTATCTACTAATATTATAATCAACATTTTTAAAAAAAATTCAGGTATCCTAGATATTCAGATACGATTATGGTAGCAAGACAAACAAAATGTTTGTAGGTTAAAAAATTACAAATTTAACAATAGTTCTGATAGCATTTTCTTACATAACTTTTCTTCATATTTACTTAGGTGGAATCTGTTAGATTTTGCCCAGCTGAAATGCAGCTCGGTGTCATTGTTTGAAGTTGAGAAACCAGGAATTGCTATTTCCCATTGGTCAAGAGCCAGAACTCGAGCTGCAAAGGTACACGATTATTAATGAAATTGGGTGCACTACTATTGTAGCTTAGGAATAGTTACTTTTGTTTCGGTTACAATAATCTTGCCGCTCTTGGTACTATCAAACACCTTCACTTCCAGGTACACATCTATCTTGATCTCATACTGTTACTCCCTTCTAATTTTGAATTTGTATTATTTCTTATTACGACACATAGTACGTTACCCTTCAATGTTAAGGTGGGTTGAAACGTGTTTTCGAAGTGACTATGGCAACTTCAAGAATCAGTTAGTTGATCAAACATAAGATATTTTTTTGCCTTTGTGTTTTAATCTCACGAATAAGTCTTGGAAGAAGTCTAAATTAACCCGTTATACAAGTGTCAATATAGAACCAATGCAGGTGATTCATAGTAGCAAAAGCCCCAATGCAGGTGATTGGAATATATGTGGTAGTTATTAGATGCCAATGAAAGAACCATTTCCAGAATTGCTGTTGTTTGTGCCAATGAATGTGAGAACACCGAAACACGGTTGCTGTTTCCGAAGCATGGTATTCAGCAACACTTGAAGTATTGAAAAAATTTGAACGTCTTCACTAAAATGTATTGGTTAGTACAACCAGGCCTTTGATTTGTATAACTCTTACTGAGTTAATTTTGTAACTTAATGATCTCTTTCGAAACACCTTAAAACGCATAATCTAGAACAATTCTTATAAGTGATTCTTGGTTTTCTGGTGTTTAGAAATATGCGGATATGTGCCAAAGTTGAATACATTTTTTATTTTTCAATAAATGTTTGTAATTTTAGTTACTAACATGTTGGATAAAAGTAAATATGTTCTCTCATCCAAGTGTACATCTATTAAACAACCATCAACACGAGAATAATATTACGAAAAACGCCCCGCAGCAACGCGCGGGCAAGCTCACTTGTTATTTATATAAAAGAAAAATATAGAATAATTAATGTGATAAGTTTGTTTATTGTTTTATATCATAAAATAAAAAGAAAGAGACAAAGTTACAGACGGAAAAGACAAAAATGAGACAAGCTTTTGTCAATAAAGTAGTTAAGGCACCTAACGTTAGAGTATGCCCGAATATTTTCTTCCATCCCAAACTTTGAGCCTCACATAAGTCTACCAAATACCAGATTCAACCATCTTGACTTAACCCAATACCAAATCATGGCAACCAAACAAACCCTAAAGCTGAGAAGAGTAGTGTTGAAAACCCACAAGGTAACAAGGTGGGTCATCTTTTGAATATTGGACTCGTTCCCAAATTTTAAAACAATAGATTTGTACCAAACAACGAAACATAGGCATGATCCCAATCCCTTTCTCAAAAAACCGCATAACAAAATGCAAAAATAACATACATGATTATATACTGTAGCAAATGAAAGATAAGTCGATTGCAATGATGAAAGACAAATAGCAAGCAACAATGATGCATGTTATGTGGTTTATATGGTGCCTTTTTCAAATAATAGGACAAACGAGTAATGTTGAATTAGATACTGGGGCATAGATACCATGGACCCAGTGAATCCATAACCAAGTGTAACAAGGACAGCTATACAAAATTATCAATCTTCGTAAACTGCATATAAAACATGGAAGTGATGGGCTGATGGCACCTAATATATTTTTATTTTATTGGTAATCCTAGTGTTTAAATTTTGGGTAATTAACTTAATAATTTTAAGACAACTCTCCCACAAACACTAATTAGTTCAAATTAACGAAAATATGCTAGCACAAACATGAAAAACTACGTGAAAAGTGTTTTTTGATGAGTTTTTTCTGAAATGATGCAACCGTTAATTGATAAGAAATGATGATCATACTTGAAGTTAATCTAATGACATAGTCTAAGCGACTCTCTCTCTAAGAGTTGCACTTCAAAATGTTTATTTATTTTTTATTTATTTATTTTATTTATTATTATTATTATTTTTTTCATACTCAATGATATAACGTCAAGTAGGAATAAAGCTTGAACCAACCATAAGTTGCACACTTTACTTAAGTGTTTAGGTCCAAACATACTTCTGAACAAGACGACATATATCGTAAAGAGTCATTGATGCGGACAAGATTCAAGGTCACGCATCGTAGTATGTTGCTTAACTACGGCGTAACCTCGAAGCCATGTTTACACCGTAACCTATGTTTAAATTACGGTATTCATTCTGTGATGTAATTACGCCGTAATTGATTTACTCAATTACGCCGTAGCTTAATCGCGTCAGTTTTAGTTTTTTTTATTTTAAGTCGGTTCTATAATATTCTAGTTAACTTTCAGCCCAAGTTTGGCTTCCCTATAAATAGGGCTTGGGTTTATTGTTTTGTATTCAATTATTCCAGGAAATCATTAATAAACTTTGTGGTTTAAGAGTTTTATCTCTTGTTAGGGTTTTATTCCCTTGAGGTGCGCCTCGTATATCACCCTTGGATTAGGGTTTATCTAAATTCGCTTCCGCGTCTTGCGTCAGTTGGCATCAGAGACACGTTATTCCTGGTGGTAATTGGCGTAGAAGGTTCTACGTCAATTAAACATCTAGAGCTTGTTAGTATCCTAGATGGTGAACGTTGTAGAAGATCATCAAAGTCGTACCATTGGTGGGGTGCGGTCGATCGAAGACATGGATCGTGCGATCACTGATCTCACATCCAAATTCGCGAGTATGTCCACTATGCTATTAGAACTACGTTCCGTGATCGTAGGTGGGGCATCAATCCACAAGAATCACGAGGGTAGCAATTATGGAGGTTCAAGAATTTGTCCAACCAGAGGCGGATCTGTTGACAACCGTAGGAGCAACCAAACCCTAATCAACAATATAAGGGTTTGTGGAAAACTAGAAGGGGGTTGAATAGTTTTACCAATTAAAACTTCGTTTTAAAATATTTAGATCGACTTATGTCAATCTATTTAAATGTCTATGTTGGATGTTGATAGATATGTAAATATGTAATGCAAAGGTAAAGAGTAAGAAACACAAAACCACGACACGAGTGTTTATAGTGGTTCGACTACAAGGACACCTTCCTTGCCCTACTCCACTCCCCGAATCACCTACTCGAGAGTTCGTACTCACTACACAGCACAAACTCCTTGTGGCGGAGAAGCCTTCACAACGTCGCCTACTCTTTTTAGGTATAAGGCTAGACACCGGGTTCTTCAACGAGGTAGAACCACACCTATCACAACGTCGCCTACACTTTATCCGGTACAAGGCTAGATACCGAGTTCCATTACAAAGGAAGAAATACTACCCAACACTACACAACACCTATCTGATACGCGTACAACGCGCGTTCGGGGTCAAAGGAACTTCCTTTTCGTCGAGCAAGTTTTTCAACACCCTAGGGAGTGAACCTAATCGTTGTAGTGTAGTATTAGAGTAAGCCTCGGGTATTGATATCGTTCTCTAGGGGAATATGAATGCTAGTGAGAAGTTACTACGCTAAGGTTGAGGTTGAGGAAGATTATTTTTTATCTTTTTATATTTTTTTAGAAAATTGAAATTACGAATCTCGGGGTATTGGATTTGGGGGGTTGGTATTTCTACCGATTACTCTACTATTCTAATTATCTAATTAACTAAGCTAAGGGGTAGTCTATGTCTAATTGATGTATGCTCGTATGATGATTAAAGATGTGTTTACCTAGATGCTATTACTCCCTAGTTATCTCCTATTGATGGTTGAATTGTCACGTCCTTATTCTTAACGCGTTGTGTCTTCTAAGGTCGTAGGGTATGCTTTTTTCCCTAACTCTTTGAGACTACCTTAAGGTTATTGCCTACGAAATCTCTAGGATTCATAAACTAACTCTAAGGTTATCTTTGGATATTTAGCCTACAATAACTCAAGGTGATTATAAACTAATGTTCACAAAGATTACTCAAGCATTAAAAACACAACGAATGACCTATCGCAATCCTAGGTCAATTACAATTAAGATAAGAGACAACCAATCAATATCCAATACCTAGGTTTCATAGATCTAAGTAAACACACAAGTAAATTAGCCGGACATGGAAAACATGCAAGCATACACGCATACAATTGAAGACATGATTGAATCAATGAAGTAAATTACTTATCTTGTTGTAAAATAGGGTGTGAGAACCCTAAGATACTGCCCAAGACAGCCAAAATTTAGTTTTAGGTTTTACTCCACAAAACTACCTCTCTAAAAGTCTGAAAATTCGAATTCTATATATTGAGTTACAACATGCGACGTCGTCACTCTTTAAATGTGACGCCGTTGGATCGACGCCATTAGGGTTTCTTCTTGACCACGTCAAACTTGTGACGGCGTCACCTTATGGCTGTGACGCCGTTAGCTTCAGCTTCTAACGCCGTCTGGATCTGAATCTAGGCCGTCTAAGTTGTGACGCCCTACTCTTTAAAACCTGACGCCGTCGGGTACAAAATAGCAATTTCGCTATTGAGCCGTCACAAATTTGGAGCACGTTGCGACGGCGTCGCCTTCTAACTCTGATGCCGTTACCTTCTTTCCAGCAGTTTGAGTGTCTTGGTCTTGACTTGGCCATTTTCTTCATATATTCACGCCTTTTCATCCGAATAAGTGTCATTCCAGCAATTTGCTTTCAAGAGACCTAAAAAGTGAAAAGGAACGAAATTAAGCAGTAACGGATATAAAAGTGGTCTATTAAGGGCTTAAATGACCTCTCAAAAGTGTACCTTTTAAATCCTTATCAAATATCCCTACACTTGGTATTTGCTTGTCCTCAAGCAAATGTGCTTTTGGCCAATTAATTTTTAAGTTATGGGTCATGAAGCATTAGTTTAGAACAATTCACAACAAGTATAAGCCCCGCAAAAGTCATAACAAGCACGGAAATTACATACTAGCACCTCACAAGTGGTGTTTGGATACTCTCATCTCTCGGGTGTATATGAAATATATCAAGTTGGAAATGAAAGATAAACACTCATTAACCGGTCCTAGTACATAGATTACCATAGGCTTGAGATTAGATCAAACCTCCATCGCTTTGGCGTAAGCACCTAGGAAAAACTATCCAAGAGGTCTTTTAAAGGGTTGTAACGTTAGGCTTACGGTAGGGAAACAAAGGGTTTGGTGGGATAGACTTGAGATTAGATCAAACCTCCATCGCTTTGGCGTAAGCACCTAGGAAAAACTATCCAAGAGGTCTTTTAAAGGGTTGTAACGTTAGGCTTACGGTAGGGAAACAAAGGGTTTGGTGGGATAGGCGATTTAGTGGAGGCAAGTCAAAAATCTTTATGTTACAAGCATAAGAAGAATGGCGTTGCTAAGCCAAGACTCGACACTCTAAACTCTAGATAACTTTGAAACAAATAAAAATAAATTTAAAGATAGATGTAGGATGGTAGCCCGTATGTTTTTTTTTTCATTTTTTTTTCATACACTTTTACTCTACCATCCTCTACGATAACATCAAAATAATAGGGATTTATAGGCACATCCCTACACTTGAGTTTTTATTACTCTAACACTAATTTGACCCGAATTGAAAAGATCAAAACACTTGGAGTACATTATTACGTAAATAAAGGGAATTTGAATTTAAAGTTCCTTCCCGTCACTTCATAAAATTTAACTTTTCCCATGAGTCCCAATCGTCCCAAAACTGTGTACAAAGGATATGACTCGACTTAGCAACTTATGCAAGCAACTAGATAATTGAACTAAGGGTTTAGTATGATAACAATAATGTACTAAAAGTGAGTGCATACAAGGTAGGCTAAGGCGATTTGGGTGTACATTTGGGGGTTGATTGTAAACAATGCTCTTCATTGATATTTTGGAAAACCGAAACATCACGAGAACCGCAAAAAGGATAGGCTCTGAGAGGTTAACTAGGGGTATCATGTACTAAAGATGAGTACAACGCAAGGGTGTGGGGGAATTACTCAACCGATGTGGAAGAAGTAATTATAATACGGGTATCAAACAAGGGTTATCCTAATGCCTCTTATCATTTAGTTATTCCTAACTACACAAGTGTAGTCTCACTAGCGATCTCGGAATGCATCACAAAACAAGTTCTAGAATCTATTATACTACCGGTACACTCTCGAAGCACTAAAGATGAATGCTTTAATTCCTACAAATCTAAGGGGCGATCCTCACATTTTGGGTGAAATTTAAGTGGTAAAGGATTTTGTGCTAGTCATATAACTTCCTATCCATTAGACGCTTTATTAAGACTAATGGGCCACTCCTACATATCATGAAAAATTTTAAATTTGGTGACAAAATTACCCTAACCGATATTTCTCATGGTTTATTAAACAATTGAAATTAGACAAGGCAAATTATTTTCCCTCCATACGCTTAAACTGAACATTTTCCCAAATGTTCCCCGAAAGTATCAAAGTTATGATAATGGAAGGTAATTAAAAACGAAGAAACTAATACTCCCCTGATTAGTTCGGTAGGATCCGTGTGAAGTAGTGGTTAAATTCTTCTTCAAGAAGAATATATGTGTGAAAAGCTCCATCCAATCTTATGTATCTTCTTCTTGATAAATAAAACTTGCACACTTGAAGAAAACAAATGAAACCTTAGCGTAAAATCGGCGGTAACACTATATATGACTCTACTAAACTAGGATATAATGATTGTGGAATGGATGTTTGCAGATTTTCTGGAAAATTAAGACCTGAGAAATTCCAAAAATTTATAAGTAGCACGAAAACGAGAAAAGTTATAAGTCGTTTCGCTCCTCCCGACGCCAGTTGCGATCCTGACGCCGTCGGTTATCCTGACGTAAACCGGTCCGCGATTTTCTCGGAAAATTTATATCTTTAGAATCTGGAAAAAATTTCTGCAAAACATTCATTATGACTCGATACAAACATTTGACTCTAACAATCACACATGTATATCTTTTTAATAATCGTAATTCTCATGTTCATGTTCTTTTTGAAAACGTTTGTAATCCTCCCTACACTTATCCCTTTTGTAAAATACCTTTATATGTAATTAAGACGAGGTTAAAGACAAAATAAAGCATTTTCACAAATTCAAACATGAGAATAAACAATTAATAAAAGATATACGACACACAAACAAGCAAACAATTAAGCGTGGGTTGCCTCCCACGAAGCGCTTTTCTTTATTTACGAGTCTTGTAGCTAGAATCGAAGTCGTGCCCCTACGTACCTATATAAGTAAGCTTATCCTAAAGAATGTCATAAGGATCAAACTTATCATTTAAGTTCCTAGTGGTACGCTTAGTTCGGTATGCCTTTTCAAACTTTTCTCCATCGGGGTCATAGATCGTTATCCTAATGTGCCACTCTCCATTACCATCACTAGGCGGTCTATCCCAATTCCACTTATGCTTAGGCTTATCGCTCTCAACTTTCCACTTATTCATGACAAGGTTGATGGGAAAGCTTCCTAGGAACTCGGTCATCTTCCTAAACACTAAGGCGTCCTCGAACGGGTTCACTTCCATGTCCCTAGCCAATTCTTTTTCATGGAAAGTTGCTTTACTAGCAAAGGCTTCATGCCTTCATCTAGATAGAAAGGTCGTTGGGACCTATGAAGTCTTTATCAATCCAAGGTCCATATCTAGATGGCGTTCTATCCAACCTAATCTCATGGGGGATTTCCTCTTCCTTGTAGTAAATATGCTTTTTGACATCGTAAATTGACCTAGCACTTCCTTCTCCTACCACTATTTTAGACATCTTACAATCGATGACGGCACTAGCGGTAGCTAAGAATCCCCTTCCTACTAACAATGGGCATGTCAGGTCCGTATTCATTTCTAGCACATGGAAATCCGCCAAAAGAGTCAATTCTCCTACATGTACTACCATGTCTTTTATTATCCCTACCAGATATGCAATACTACCGTCCGCTAGACCTAAGATGGTTTCCGTTGGTTCTATCTTACCTAAGTTAAGGCTTCTATGGAGGCACAACGGAACAAGATTGATGCATGATCCTAAGTCGGCTAGAGCATCGAGAGGTTTGGAGGTTCAAAGCCTACATGGAAGAGTGAATATCCTAGGATCGTCTAACTTCTTAGGTAAATTATTTTGCACAAACGCGGTCCCATGTTTTCCAAGTTTTAGTTCTCGCTCATATTTTTCTTTTAAAGCATTGTAATAAGGTGCATGAGCTAAGACTTCAAGAACCGGTTTTTTTGTGGAGTTCCATGTACTCCTCCTCTAGATTAGGTTTGGGTTCTTGGTTGACGGGTTTCTCAAGAGTGGGTTGTACCAATGGTGCGGGGCCTTGGTACCTCATTTGGGATCGCTTGGAACCCTTGTTGATAGCATTTACCGAGTGGACCTTTGGGTGTGAGGGGCATGGATGTGCACTCTCCCATGGTGAACAAGAACATGAAGTTGATGAAATCGAATTCACTTTTGGGTTCCTTATAGTATCACTTGGGAGTGCTCCAATTTCCCGGTCATTGAAGGCTTTTAAGAGGGCGTCAAGCTTGTTTGTCATCTCGCCTTGTCGTTGCTTGAAATCGGCTTCAAGCTTAGTCAATCGAGTTTCTTGAGATGACATGAATCTAGACGCAATTGCCTCAAGACTAGTGAGGTTCCCGGTGTTTGAAGGGTTGAACCTACTAGGTGGACTAGATGAGCTTTGGGGTGGGTTTCAATTTTGGTTCCACTTAAGGTTAGGGTGATTCCTCCATGAGGGGTTATAGGAGTTTCCTAAGTTGTTTTGTTCGGGCTTGAAAGTGTACCACTTTTCTCCTGTTTCGTCGGTACGCGTGGTGGCGTAGTCCGTAAAAGCTTGTTCGGGAAGTCTTGTGCAATCACGAGTGTCGTGGGGACCACTACACAACTCACAAGGTAGAGTGATTTTGTTCACTTGATGTGAAGACTTAGGATTTTTGTAGGATCTCATTACGAATTTGACTTGATCTTCAAGCTCGAGCATCCTACGGTCGGAAGGTTGTGAGTCA
Organism: Chrysanthemum makinoi; assembly: GCA_910596185.1. Taxonomy (NCBI): domain Eukaryota; kingdom Viridiplantae; phylum Streptophyta; class Magnoliopsida; order Asterales; family Asteraceae; genus Chrysanthemum; species Chrysanthemum makinoi. The sequence continues at coordinate 274,385,279 of OU343217.1, forward strand.
ATGGGAGGCAAGTAGATTGCCTTTACGGTTTTGGGCAACTCACGAGGGTCATTCCAAATTTTGTTGTCATAGAGAGCAAGGTCCTCTATTATACCCCACGATTCTTCCGCGGTGAGATCACTAAGTTTACCACTGGTCGCTTGGTCAATGGATTGCTTAGTTGGGAAGTTGACATGATCATAAAATGTTGATCCCAGTTGAGCAAACGATCTAATATAGAAACTGACTTAGAATAAAAGCTTATTAAGTATTACGCGGAATTTAACACTTAATCTTAAGAAGAAGAACAGTTAACATTCAACACCTCAATATTATTTATTAATACGAATACTCTTACAGTATTATGGTTTTGCAACCTTGAAGTGTATCGACCTTAGATATAAAACTTACATATATCTAATCTAACCTAGGACCTCCTTTTATAGACTAAGGAGTCCTTTACATAATATAATACGTAACCTACAAGATAAATATCTTTTCCATATTTATCTAATACAATAAACTAAACCGACTATACAAGATACTAGCAGTGGTTACAATATATCATCCGTGGTTACACACTACTACTAGCCGTGGTTAGTCTTCATCAGCGGTTACATTCTTCTATCCGTGTTTATATCAAACCTGTCCGTGGTTCCAGTACTTAAAGTAATTCATGATTCAAGGAACCAAAACCCAACAATCCTCCCCTAAACTTGATACATTCCAACAGAATTCTCAAGTTTCCTTTAAGCTCAAAACATCTGAATTGGAGGATGTAGCCAAACACTTATGAGATTTAAGTATTGTCTCATATTTCTTCAACAAATCATAAGCTTGACCATCATAGGGTAACAACATCTTGATAATACCAGGCTTCAACATCTGAGCAATAATTCATGGATACTTATTCAACTAAGGATATTCACCTTCTACAAGCATATGAATAATCTTTCCAAAAACAGTTAAAACATGAACTCCACAAGTTTGATATAAAACCATCTTGTTACAGTACCATTGTAGAGTCCTTTCCACTCAGGTTCATCATGAGTTGGTTCAAATAAAATCTTCAAATTATAATAGACCAGTCTCTCATGATAATCATTAGGATGTACTTCACCAAACTTATTCTTGTAAAGTATCCAAAGATTCATCAAATCATCTCTTTCAAAATACTGAAGCATTTGTGAAAATTTATTATACTCATAAACTTCATTGTTGAGTCTTTGAATTTTCCAAACTCCTTCACTTCCATCATTAAGGTAAAACTTATAAGAAACAATTTGATTAACATCTGCAACTTCTTTCAATCTTTTAGAATCAGATGTCTCTTGAATCTCAGATTTTCTCTTTCTTTTACTTTGCATCCACTCATCATGCTTCTTAATCCACTCTTCATCCTTCTCAGAATTCATTGGACAGTAATAATCATGATTAATCTTCATACATCTTTCATAAATCTCAAGAATTCTTTCAAATGAACATTTACTAAGATTTTCATAAATGTGAATGCCTGAATTCTTAATAATTTTCATTAGTACATTCCTCATCTTTTCCATTGAAAGAGGTTTCTTTCTTATAACTTGCTTCCTTTCTTTACCAACCTTCCTTGCCCATTCACCCAAAAGCCTAGCTTTTTCCTCATCATCCAACAAATTCCATTCTTGTGCAATATATTCATCATGTATTTGTTGAGAAGCTTCAAGAAAGTTTTGTGATTCATACCATATAGCTAACATTCTCTGACTAGCTTCCTCTTCTTTCTTCTTTCTTTTCTCTAAAGCTTCTTGTTCTTCAAAGAACCATATTCTTTACATACTCGCATCATAAGCTTCTTGTTCTGCTTTAGATTTAAACTTCAACTCTAGTACTGCAACCCCTTTACCTTTGCCAACATCAGATTGAACCACTTTCTTCTTCAGAGGTTCACCAATAACTAAACTTTTTCCTTTGGATTTGGGTTTAGTTGCAGTAGATTGAACAGATAAAATAGGTGCAATAATAGGTGTAGAAATATATGAAGTCTTGCTTAGATTTATTAATGTACTTGCAGCTTCTTTCTCAACTTCTTTAGACTTAGGTGGTGATACAGAGAGAGTTGTGACAACAGTGGAAGTGGTTATGATAGCAGTGGGTATGATAGTAGTGGTTATAGTTGCCATGTCTGATACTGCAGCAGTGGTTAGAAGAGTACTAACCGTGGTTTCAGACATACCATCAGTGTTTGTGTTCTATACTACATCTTCTACAACTTTCTTCACATTTTCAAGAACGGCCTCATTCCCATCTTTATCAGATACGAAAAAATCTTGATCTCCACTATTTTCTTTCATAGTTCCATCAACAACCTCCCCTGAATTTATGCCTTCACTCCTCCCCTGTTTGGATACATCCTCCATATTCAGAGCTGGAGAGGAGTCCACCTGCTTTTTCTGTCTCCGTAGCTTCCTTAAAGCAGCAATCCCATGCCTTATAATCTTCTCCAAAACCAAAACCAAAACCCTGTGCTTCAAGTGCCTAATATCCTTTCCAGGAAACACAGCCAACTCCTTGAGATTCGAGATCGTCTCCTCCATCTTGGTACATTTAGCCGTCAATTCATTTAAGCGTTCAAGAATATCCTCCCCAATTCGACCTGTGTGAACTGGTCCGAGAGGTGGTTCATTGGAAAAGTCATCATGTACAAACTTAGAATCCGTCAATTCATGTGCATGTTCCAAACGATCCTCATCACTTCGAGCTGTGTTAACTGCTCCGAGAGGTGAATCCTTGGATATAGTAAACATAGCATCGACCAGAGCCCGAACAACTATGCACCATGTATTAGCCAAGTGGCTAGGGATTCCTCCACATGTGTTAAGTTCCAAGGAACTCTCCACATTAGGAGTTGCCAAAGGTTGGGTCTTATTTATGTTTCCACTATCCTGAACAGCATCTAAGCATGAATCAGTAGTGGAAGCCCTTCCAATCATGTCACCTTCACCACCTGTGATAGCCTCATTAGCAACACCACTAGCAATAGCCTGAGGTAGCTCAGTGCCCTTCAGTCTCCTAGTGAACACAATAGGTGTATCAGTGATTTGAGGTTGACTAGAAGTGGGTTGAGATACACTATCAGTGTTTACAGGTATTCTATCAGGGATTGGAGATGCATCAGCAGTGGTTTCAGTTGGTGCAGAATCCTCATCAAACTCATGATCAGTAGACAAAGTAAGCATATGAGGAAATAAAGGAAAATCTATAATGTTTACATTTTGTGACTGATTCCTCATATGTGCAAAAACCTTAGAAAGCATATGATGTACTTCATACTCCTGAGTATGCTCAACAGGCTCCTCTATTTGACTTTCCACAATCAGTTGAACAAACCTAGGATACAAATAGTATTTACCCTTCTTCCTAATGTTTTGAACTAGCCCCTCATAGATCATCTTAGACCAATTAAACTTTCTTCCATCAGACAAACAAATAATAGCAGTAGCAATTTTGGAAGGAAAGTCATTAAATCCTGTGGTCTTATTACTCATACACATCAATAAGGTGTGAATAAGAAACTTCCATTGTTTTGAAAACAAACTCTTAAAATATTGTACCTTATCACCTCTGTGGGTATAACCTAACCTTTCCAAACCAGCAACAATCTCAACATCGGAAAGATTATCAACACCATCAGCATCATCAAACTTTAAAACATCCCTAATGATCTCCTCGAAACGAAATAGCATTCTCATCCACAACAGTGCTAAACACTTCAACTCCATCAACCTTTTCAAGCTTAGCATTCCTCCAGAACTGATGTATGTAGGCTTTAAAAATGGTTGGTGTGACAGTTAAGGCATAGTGAATAGGACTGTGAACAAGGAAGTCAATCATTTGATGAAACCCTTCAGATCGAGCATTCTTTGTCAGAATAGCAACAAGGTTATGTGAAGTGGAATACTTATCAGCCATTGTGATGAATGAGGGTTATGTTGTGGGTTTTGTGAATTATACAAAGATAAGTGATTAGGGTTAGTGGGAGCGCCAATTGAAGTGGTTTGAAGATCAAATAAATGATCCATCCGTGATTTGGGGGAAATAATATACTTTTGAAAAAGTTACCAAGCAGCCCCTGTAGTATCCAACACTAATCAAAATGCTATCCGCGGTTGCAGAACAGCTATCCGCGGTTAGAAACAAACCATCCGTGGATAGAAACTAGCACTTCAACCAAACTTCGAAGAGTTATAGAAAGCAAATATGTGTTATTAAAAGGGAGATCTCACAAAAATATGAAGGATTACACAATTTTTTTTTAACAAACATAAGCAGCTAACACATCAGCTCCTATGTACACAAATCCTTCATACCTGCAAGACAAAAACACAAAACAAACACAGAGAAGAAGGTTATTGTTATCAGTGGTTAGATAATGCCATCAGTGGATCCAAATGACCTATCCGTGGTTAGAACAGGTAAGTCAATATGGTCAACTTTTTGGATTAATATCAGTCCAATACCCAAGAATCTCATTAACTCCTCAACCACATTTAACCTGCCCCTCATTTACTTCCAAAGCCCATTACTCTGCTTATATAAAGAACCCAAAACTCATATAACGCACACACCAATTAAAATCAAAACCCTAATTACTCCAAAATCCACAATCAACTCCAATCACCATGTGGAACCCTAGTTGGAATAAACCAGAAGTTGTTGATCTAACATCCTCCTCATCCTCATCATCATCAAGTGAAGATACTAACCCATGGCAGTTTTACCTCCCTCCACAAGAAACAAGACCAAGAAAATCCCTATTTCTTCCATCATCAGAAGATGATAGTGTGGTGGATCCAAGTGAGGCATCTGAGGACTCTGATGACTCCTCAAAGAAGAGAACTTCAAACCCCCAACCTTCATCATCCCAACCCCAAACAAGAACACGAGCAAGAAACCCACCACTCCCAAAGAACAGAGAAGTGGTTCTTGGTCTTCTAGCACTAGGTTGTGGTGCTTCTTCACATATCGTATGGGGGAAGGGAAAAAGGAAAATGGAATGATGCTTTTTGGTGAAACCAGTAGATGCAAGTATGATATGACTATGTCCTTTGTGCTTCATCTACTGTGGTCATCGTCATCATCTTCGTTTTCATCAATCCATCCTTCCCATTTTGATTCTTAGCTTCTTCGTCGTCTGGTCATGAATATCGAAATGCATATCCAAAGAACTGGAAGGAACTATATGAGCAAGGATAGTAGTAGGAAATCATGTATAGAAGTAGTCTTTTAATTTGCACTTGAATTTGAATTGTAAGTTGTAAGTCGTAAACTGTTTTGTTGAATAAACAATGAACTTCAGTACTTCTTTAGCTTCTATAATGATCTTTCTTGTATCTGCAAAAATGTTAGTGGAAAAACAGGACAACTAGCAGTGGTTTGAACCAAACTATCAGTGGTTGGAAACAAACTATCAGTGGTTAGAAACAAGAATAGCAAAACTAAGATTACATAATAACAGTCCAATACTTATACAAACTAGTACAAAACAATTTGAGAATTTAGAGATTAATCATTCCAATACTAACAACAAGATACTGAAACCTCCCCACATCAAAAGCTTTGGTGAGAAGATCAGCAACATTGAAATCAATATGGATTTTTACCATTTGAATCAACCTTTTCTCATTACAGTCTCTAATAAAATGATGTCTTATCTCAATATGTTTAGTTCTAGAATGTAAAACAGGATTTTTAATGATGCATATTGTACTATTATTATCAATGTAAATCTTAGTATGCATAAAATTATACCCAAAATCCAGCAATTGATTCTGAATCTAAAGAACTTGACCACCACAACTAGCAGCTGACCACATATTCAAGGTTGTAGAATTTGCTACAATAGTTTGCTTTTTACACTGCCATGAAATAAGTCTGCTTCCCAAAAGCTGACATCCTCCAGTTGTAGACTTCCTATCCAAACTAGCACCAGCATAGTCACTATCTGTATAGGCCACCAAATCAAAAGGAGAATCCTTTGAGTACCAAAGGCCCAATTTAGGATGACCTTTAAGATACCTAAAGATCCTCTTTACAGCATTCATGTGTGAGGTATTGGGTGTGACGTGGAATCTTGCACACACACATACTGAGAACATAATATCCGCCTAGATGCAGTGAGATACATCAAAGATCCAACCATGGACTGTACAACTTCGATCAACTCTGGTACTTCCATCATCGTAGCAATGGTTTCGAGTCTCCATTGGTGTAATAGCACTCTTAACATCCTGAAACCCAAACTTCTTCAAAACATCTGCTACATACTTGTCTTGACTAATGAAGATACCATCACTCCTTTGTTGAACCTGTAGCCCCAAAAAGAAAGTGAGTTCTCCCATAGAACTCATCTGAAACTTATCATGCATAAGCTTCTCAAAATCTTTGCATAGCTCTTTATTGGTTGAGCCAAAGATGATGTCATCTACATAAACCTGAACCAATAAAATATCATCTTTGTGCTTCCTAATGAACAAAGTTTTATCTATCAACCCTCTTTTAAACTCATTGTCCATCAAGTAAGTGGACAGGCACTCATACCATGCCCTAGGAGCTTGATGCAAACCATACATAGCCTTCCTCACCCGTAGACCTTGTCGGGATGATCGGGATCTTCAAAACCAGGAGGTTGACAAACATAAACCTCCTCATCAATTGTGCCATACAAAAATGCACTTTTAACATCCATTTGATACACAACAAAATTTTTGAATGAAGCATAAGCTAAAAACAATCTAATAGCCTCAATTCTTGCAACTAGAGCAAACACTTCATCATAATCCAATCCTTCAGTTTGTGTGTATCCTTGAGCAACCAACCTTGACTTGTTCCTCACAACAATACCTCTTTCATCTCTTTTGTTTCTGAACACCCATTTTGTACCAATTGCCCTCTTACCATTTGGAAGATCTACCAATGTCCAAACCTCTTGAAGTTTGAACTGAAGAAGCTCCTCTTGCATTGATTCTACCCATCCTTCTTCAGATAATGCTTCTTCAACTCTCTTGGGCTCCTTTTGAGATAGAAAACAAGCAAACAAGCAATTTTGCAGATCTTTATGACTGTTTCTTTTGTGAAGTGATCTTGCAAAGAACCCATGTTCAGGAAAGGGTTCAGTGTTCTTAACCTTGCTTCTTGTTTGAACTGGAGTATTCAAGTTTCCAAGTATTTGTTCCTTGGGATGAATCTTGTGTATCCTTGTTGAGGTAACAGGACTTTCATGAGTGACATGTTCCAAATTAGTTAAATCAGCATTGAAGAAATCATCCATGTCTTCATCATCAGTAGGAGTATCAATTTCAATCAAAGCGGCATATCGGGATCATGTGGATACTCCTCTTCACCATGTAATGGCTTTACATGTGGTCCAAAGAAAGTACTACTATCAGTACTTACAGCCGGGATTTCACTTGTAATGATAGTGGTAGAAGTTGTTGGCTTAGCAGTGGTTGTATTAACTCTATCCGTGCTTATTTTTGGCTTATCCGTGCTTGCGGCTTTTCCTTCTTTTCAATTTCTTCTACCAACACGAGGTTATCTTTCAACAACTCATCCTTATCTTGATGATCAACATTGCCTCCAGTATTCAAGACATCATCATCAGTGGGACCTTGCTTATCAATGATGGGTGAGATAGAACTAGCTTTCCACTTTTCAAACAAATAGAACTCTTGAGGAGAATCACCTTCCTTAGAAATTGCTTCGCACGAATTCTTTTTAAGTACCTGCATCAACATTAGTGGAAGTTCCTGCAATGATAGGCTTATAATTCATAGATTTGGTTAGCATATCAATGTTAAATAGCCAGTCTGGTCCTTTGGTCTCAACACAAGGAGTCTTTTCACTAAATTGAACATGTAAGTTCTCTTCAACAATTTTAGTCCTCCTATTGTATACTCTAAAGGCTTTACTATTTGAAGAGTAGCCTAAAAAGTATCCATCATCTGCTTTTTCTTGAAACTTGCCTAGGTAGTCGATGGTATTTAAGATAGTAACAGGATACCCAAAAGGTTTTAGGAATGCAATCATTGGCTTCCTATCATGTAACAGCTCATAGGGGGTCTTGTTATGAGGCTTCACTACCTTACTTCTATTCTGCACATAACATGCAGGTGCCTACACTTCAGCCCAAAAGGTAGTAGGTAACTTAGACTCGACAACATAGTCCTAGCACCTCGATTAGTGTTCTATTTTTCCTTTCAGCTACACCATTTTGTTGTGGTGTTCTAGCAACACTAAACTGTCTCTCTATACCTTTATCTACACAAAACTGATTCATCACAACATTCTTAAACTCAGTTCCATTATCACATCTGATTATCTTTACTTTATGATTTACTAGATTTTCTATCTTAGTAATGAAACTCTTGAGAACTTCACTAGTTTCACTCTTAGCAGCCAAAAAGTAAACCCAAGAAAATCTACTATAATCATCGGTGATAACTAGGCAATACTGCTTATGGTTCAAAGTCTTGACAAAGGTAGGTCCAAATAAGTCCATATGAAGCATAAACAGTGGTTGTGTAATGGTGTTGACAGTTTTGGTCTTACAAGAAGCTCTATGTTGTTTTCCTTTTTGACAGGCCACATACAGTTCCTTACACTCAAAAACCTTAGAAGGTAACCCTCTCACTAAGTTTCCTTTTACCAGTTTATTGATTGTTTTGTAATTGAGGTGACCTAATCTTCTATGCCATAACTTAGACTCATCCACAGATGCTTTAGCAAACAAACAAGTTAAGGACCTATTAGGAATTACATCTTTAAGATCAAAACAATATATATTTTCCTTCCTAGGTACCCTAAGTTGTATAAACTTCTCATCAGGCATCTTAAACTCAGGAGACAACACCACACACTTAGTTTCACCAAAAACTCCTTTGTCTTTTAGCTCATCTTGTAGATTGCTCTGCACATGAAATTAAACAAGTTAGTTCCTTTTGTGGACCCAAGCCAATACTGACTTGGGTCTGCCCTGTGCATCAATATAATCAAATTTGGTTAGGTCCATTGATGCACAATTGACATGATGTAAAACCTTGGTCTTAGGTTTCCATTGCCAACTAGTTGAGGCCTTAACAAAGATAAAAATGATTTCCAACCAACTGTATCGATTATCACCTTTGGAATTTTAAAACTTTTTGTTATCGTGTTGATTTTTGGCTTATCTATGGTTTGATTTTGCTTAGCCGTGTTTACACTTTGCTTAGCAGTGGTTGGAACCCATTTGGGAGAAGCAGTGACAATTGATTTTGTATTCCCATTCCTCATTAACACTGCTCTAGGAATCATGTTTTGGTTAGGATGAGGGTTTGTTTTCTTTGAAAAGTTTTGGTGATTTACCCTCCTCCAATGATTCCAAACTTGTGGTCTGTTTTTATAACAATTTCTCTGTAAGTGCTCAAAACTACCACAGTTATAACAAGCTTTCTTGACACATTGAAACTCATTACCTAACCTATTAGATATTAGGCCATTAAAGTTTCTCTGATTGCCCCTAGGTATATATCTTTTCATCTGTTCCCTAGGTACTTCCTTGTATTCTACCACTTTCTTAGTAATTTGAGCTCCAAATCTAGGTACAAGGTTGGCTTGCTTAGCATCAATTTTCTTAAGAGTTTCTATCTTCTCAGTGTGTTGATACGAACTATCTTCCTCGATTCGATTCCCAATCTTTAATGATGGGAGCATCGATAACTTATCGATACCTAATCTTAGATGATTCATTCTCTTTAGTCTCACCTACATGTTTGTTGAAACTAAATTCACTGCTAAAGGAGAGCTCTTTTGGTGGTGGTGCATGTTGCATAAGGGTAGGTGGTGGCATATCATTGTAACCTAGGCCAGTTCCATCCTTGAACAATTTTTGACCTATGGGTTTATTTACTATATCAGAAGCATATTGTGTTTTAGCAACCCTAACAACATGTTTTTCTTTTTCTTTTAGGGCTTCTACCTTTACACTCTCAGCTTGTTCTAGTTTCTCTTTAAGCATTTTAATCTCCCTATCCTTAAGATCAATTTCTCCACCTAGTATATTAATTTTATCAACATACTCAAACTCACATTTGATACAATAATTAAGCCTCTCTTCCACACTTTCTAGACCAACTCTATAACCTAAGTTGTCCATAGACAGTCTTTCTACATCTTTTCTTAAACTCTCGATAGCTTTTGAGATTCTAAGTTATCTTGACATGACTTAAAAGAACAAGTAGACTCATTAGATACCTCGAATCGAACCAGAAGATGAATCATAAGCCATAAGAGCAAAGTTATGCTCTTTTGAAGCTTCACTAGCAAGAAAAGCTACATTGGGTCCTTCTTCAATTTCATCACTCCAGTCATAATCACCAAGACCATCTTGAGCAACCAATGCGAAGAAGGAGCGACTCTTCGTGATCTTCTTAACATCTTCAATCCTCTTAGGAGCTCGACATTCCCTTGCAAAGTGACCCTTCTTTTGGCAGTTAAAGCACTCCATCTTGCTTTTGTCGAACCCAGCTCTTCTTTTAGCATCATACTTAACATATCTTCCAGTCTTCTTCAGAAATTTCCTTGCTTGGAGAGTCAACATTGCCATTTGCCATTGAAGATTAATCTCCTCAAGATCATCGGGATCAATTTGATCTAGATCTTGATTCAATACATCAACACCGGTGGTTAAATCAGACAGAAAAGCACAAATTGCACCATCACTGACAGTATCACTAACCATGGTATTGTTTGCAATAGCCGTGGTTATTCCATAGGCGCAGCGATGGATACATCATGTGAACTTTTGATTAGTTGAAACAAAAGCAATGTTTTGATTAGCAGGAAGATGCACCAAAGCAATGTTATTCTCAAACTCATAGACTTTCAAGTTGTTATAGAGATTGTCCAGAGTCATCTTATCAAAGTCCACCTTATTTCTCCACACAATCGTATGAATACCCATTCGGAGATAAACTTCTAATGAACTTCAAATTTATATCTTCTTGAATAACATTATAGTCCACCGACTTCAATTGGTCGATCAGTTTTGAAGCCTGTTGTAAGTGCCATCAAGTTTTTCTCCACTAAGAGCAGTGAAGTTTTCAAGTTGATGCTTAAGCATATTCTTCCTTGACTTCTTTGTGGCTCCATTACCAAGAAACCTTGTTTCAAGAGCATCCAAGAACTCTTTAGCAGACTTATATTGTTCAAAATCCAAAGCATATTCATTAGGTATTCCCATAGAGAGAATACTATGAGCTTTAATCTCCATCTTTCTCTTAGCCTTGTCAATTTCACTAACAATGGTAATTTCTTTGCCATCATCACCCTTCCTAGGAAGAGTATCACCTTTTTCCACAACATCCCAGAGAGCATAATCAATCATGCGAATATATTGCCTTATTCGCATTCTCCAGATTTGGTACTCACCATGCTTGAGCATGGGCACCTTTGAAGCAATAACCATGTGTGTTTCGTCAGACATCTTATCTTCCTTGAACAAAACTTAACTTGACCTCTTCTTGATTACAGTTTCTAGATCACAAGCTTTGATACCACTTGTTGATCCCAGTTGAGCAAACGATCTAATATAGAAACTGACTTAGAATAAAAGCTTATTAAGTATTACGCGGAATTTAACACTTAATCTTAAGAAGAAGAACAGTTAACATTCAACACCTCAATATTATTTATTAATACGAATACTCTTACAGTATTAGGGTTTTGCAACCTTGAAGTGTATCGACCTTAGATATAAAACTTACATATATCTAATCTAACCTAGGACCTCCTTTTATAGACTAAGGAGTCCTTTACATAATACAATACGTAACCTACAAGATAAATATCTTTTCCATATTTATCTAATACAATAAACTAAACCGACTATACAAGACACTAGCAGTGGTTACAATATATCATCCGTGGTTACACACTACTACTAGCCGTGGTTAGTCTTCATCAGCGGTTACATTCTTATGTCCGTGGTTATATCAAACTTGTCCGTGGTTCCAGTACTTAAAGTAATTCATGATTCAAGGAACCAAAAACCCAACATAAAAGAGTTGGACTTGAAGCCAAAGATCGATGCCGTGATGAGAGACTCTATGGAGTAAGTCCTTGAATCCAGTCCATGCTTCGTAGAGAGATTCACCTTGATGTTGTTGGAACATCAAGATTTCATTCCTAAGCTTAGTAGTTCTCCCCGGTGGGAAAAATTAGGCAAGGAAACGAGAGGTGAGATCATTCCAACTTGAGATGGAGCCGACGAGAAGTCGCTCAAGCCAATTACTAGCTTGGTCCCGTAGAGAGAATTGGAAGAGACGCAAGCGCGTGGTCTCCCGAGTAGTAGCATCGAGGTCGATTGAATCGACGATTTTAAGGAAATCCTTAAGATGTTGATTAGGATCTTCGGAACGAAGTCCATGGAATGCACATCCGTTTTGCACCAACCGGATGGTGTCGGATCGAAGGACCGTAGTTTGGGCTTATTCGGGAAGCTCAATGGTGTTCCTATAGCCTAAGTGGCTTGGTCTTGAGTATTTACCAAGAGTACGGCCTCTTGGTGGGTCATTTGGTGTTGGGTTGATCAGTGGGGGTTGATTATCACCTTCCATGATGAAAAGTGATAAGATTACTAACAAAGGTCACGAAGAAGGGGGATAGACTACGAGGAAGCTAAAAATGAGAAAAAATCTTACTTGATAGGAATCAAGCAAGGGAACCTAAACGAGGTGGAAATCTAACTAGCTATTCTATTCCCGGCATGGCGCCAAAACTTGATACTGCATAACGCCGCGTTCAGGTCAAAGGAACTTTCTTTCGTCGAGAGCAAGTTTTTCAACAAACTAGGCAGTGAACCTAATCGTTGTAGTGTAGTATTAGGGTAAGCCTCGGGTATTGATATCGTTCTCTAGGGGAATAGGAATGCTAGTGAGAAGTTACTACACTAAGGTTGAGGTTGAGGAAGATTATTTTTTATCTTTTTATATTTTTTTAGAAAATTGAAATTACGAATCTCGGGGTATTGGATTTGGGGGGTTGGTATTTCTACCGATTACTATACTATTCTAATTATCTAATTAACTAAGCTAAGGGGTAGTCTATGTCTAATTGATGTGTTCTCGTATGATGATTAAAGATGTGTTTACCTAGATGCTATTACTTCCTAGTTATCTGCTATTGATGGTTGAATTGTCACGTCCTTATTCTTAACACGTTGTGTCTTCGAAGGTCGTAGGGTATGTTTTTTTCCCTAACTCTTTGAGACTACCTTAAGGTTATTGCCTACGAAATCTCTAGGATTCATAAACTAACTCTAAGGTTATCTTTGGATGTTTAGCATACAATAACTCTAGGTGATTATAAACTAATGTTTACAAAGATTACTCAAGCATTAAAAAAACAACAAATGACCTATAGCAATCCTAGGTTAATTACAATTAAGATAAGAGACAACCAAGCAATATTCAATACCTAGGTTTCATAGATCTAAGCAAAAACACAAGTAAATTAGCCGGACATGGAAAACATGCAAGCATACACACATACAATTGAAGACATGATTGAATCAATGAAGTAAATTACTTATCTTGTTGTAAAATAGGGTGTGAGAACCCTAAGATACTGCCCAAGACAGCCAAAATTCGGTTTTAGGTATTACTCCACAAAACTACCTCTCTAAAAGTCTAAAAATTCGAATTCTATATATAGAGTTACAACATGCGACGACGTCATTATTTAAATGTGACGCTATCGGATCGCCGCCATTAGGGTTTTGTCTTGACCACGTCAACCTTGTGACAGCGTCACCTTATGGCTGTGACGCCATAAGCTTTAGCTTCTGACGCCGTCTGGATCTGAATCTAGGCCGTCTGAGTTGTGACACCCTACTCTTTAAAGCCTGACGCCGTTGGGTACAAAATAACAATTTTGCTACTGAGCCATCACACATTTGGAGCACGTTGCGATGGCGTCCCCTTCTAACTCTGACGCCGTCACCTTCTATTCCAGCAGTTTGAGTGTCTTGATCTTGACTTGGCCATTTTCTTCATATATTCACGCCTTTTCGTCCGAATAAGTGTCATTCCAACAATTTGCCTTCAAGAGACCTAAAAAGTGAAAAGAAACGAAATTAAGCAGTAACGGATATAAAAGTTGTCGATTAAGGGCTTAAATGACCCCTCAAAAGTGTACCTTTTAAATCCTTATCACTATCCCAAAGGAGACCCACTCCTTATTACAGCATCATCAAGGATATCAATATCCTTGGACACAACCTATCTCTATTTGTACATCGATGCACCATATCGATTGTACACCCTTGGCATCTTTAACTAATGCCTTTGACATGATCTTTTGGCACCTTTCACTAATACCTTTGACTTGACCCTTTTGGCATCCTTCACTAATGCCTTTGACGCGGACGTTTGGCACCTTTCACTAATGCCTTCATCTTGACTCTTTTGGCATCCTTCACTAATGCCTTAGACACAACACTTCTAGAGAGGAAGAAAGAACTATCAACAAGAGAACTTCAGTATTCTTGATGATGACGAAGCATGGCAACTCATGGACTTGAGTTTGCTTGACTTCAAGAGGTAGTGATCTCGCCTTTAAGAGAAACCTAGAGAATCACACAAAAACAAACACAAACTACATAGAAAGATCCTTTGGATATGAGGTTAGAGAGTTTGAAATACTAAGAGAAAGTATGTATGGGAGTGGCCACCAAAAATGAAGAAATTGCTCACTATTTATAGACAAAATATGCTACTGTTCCACGGATCCCTTACTTTCCAGTGTAAACTGGGGGAACCGTGCGACGCTCCTCTTTATCCCTGGGTTATGGGTCATGGGTCATGGATCATGGGTATCCAAGTAGACACAATGTATCTACAAGATGCAATGCATCTAGTCAATGGGTTATGGCTTAGCTCCATGGGTCATGGATAATACCCATTATG
>OU343217.1:274400338-274533310 GCA_910596185.1 Chrysanthemum makinoi
CAAGAACTCTCCAATAGAAGTTGCCTAAAGGTTGTCTTATTTATGTTTCCACTATCCGGCATCAAAGATCTGTATACATGTATGGGAGTAGCCCTTCCAATCATGTCACCTTCACCACCAGATGCCTCATGAGCAACACCACTAGCACTAGCCTGAGGTGGCTTAGTGCCCTTCAATCTCCTAGTGAAAATGTAATAGGTGTATCAAGGTTTGAAGGTTGACTAGAAGTGGATTGTAATGCACTATCGTGATTATGGTGTATTCTATCGTGGATTAGAGATGCATCACAAAGTGGTTTCGGCTTGGTGTAGAATCCTCATCAAACTCATGATCAGTGAGCAAAAATATATACGAGGAAATAAAGGAACATCTCTAATGTGTACATTTTGTGGTTGATTCCTCATATGTGCAAAAACCTTAGAAAGCATATATGATTTACTTCATACCTCAGTATGCTCAATAAAAGCTCCTCTATTTGACTTTCCACAATCAAGTGAACAAACCTAGGATACAAATAGTATTTACCCTTTTTCCTAATGTTTTGAACTAACCCCTCATAGATCATCTTAGACCAATCAACTTTCTTCCATCGTGACAAACAAATAATAGCAAGAGAAATTTTGGAAGGAAAGTCATTAAACCCTGTGGTCTTATTACTCATACACATCAATAAGGTGTGAATAAGAAACTTCCATTGTTTTGAAAACAAACTCTTAAAATCAGACCTTATCACCTTAGGTATAACCTAATCTTTCCAAACCTACACAACGCAACATCCGAAAGATTATCAACACCATCGGATCATCAAACTTTAAAACATCCTTAATGATCTCCTTAGAAACATAAATAACCTTCTCATCCCACAGCGATTGCGAAACACTTCTACTCCATCAACCTTTTCAAACAGCATTCCTCCAGCCCGTGTATGTAGGATCTTTAAAACATGGTTGGACCTTAACTTGATTAATGCATAGTGAATAGGAGGCTGTGAACAAAAGGAGGAAATCAATCATTTGACCCTTCAGATCGATCATTCTTTCTGAGAATAGCAACAAAGGTTATGTGAAGTAGAATACTTTTCAGCCATTGTGATGAATGATGGTTATGATGTGGGTTTTGTGAATTATACAAAGATAAGTGATTAGGGTTAGTAGTGAGCGCCAATTGAAGTGATTTGAAGATCAAATAAATGATCCATCCGTGATTTGGGGAAATAATATACTTTTTGCAAAAAGTTACCAGCAGCCTGTAGTATCCAATCTAACAAAATGCTATCAGCGGTTCTTGTAGAATGACTATCCACGCTTAGCACAAACCATCCGTGGATAGAAACTAGCACTTCAACTAAACAAATAGACTTTTCAAAGTCCAAATTCCACTGTTTCGATTGTACTCTTCCAAGTATTTTTCCTCCCTTTGGATCATTGCCAAAGGCCACATATCCTCCATCAAAAGCTTCAAAATCTTCCGAGGTTGCTCTATCCCAAGTCATGCCCGGAGCAGCCACTATCAAAAACTCCTTTATCTTTTAGCTCGTCTTGTAGATTGCCCTGCACATGAAATTAAACAAATTAGTTCCTTTTGTGGACCCAAGCCAATACTGCGGCAGGTGCCACGAGGCATCAATATAATCAAATTTGTTTAGGTCCATTGATGCACACTTGACATGATGTAAAACCTTGGTCTTAGGTTTCCATTGCCAACTAAGCCTTAACAAAACATAAAAATGATTTCCAACCACCGTATCGGTTATCATCTTTGGAATTTTGAAAACTTCTTTGTTAGTCTGTGGTGATTTTGGCTTATCGGTGGTTTGATTTTGCTTAAACGTGTTTACACTTTGCTTAGCAAAGATAGTTGGAACCCATTTGGGAGAAGCAGTGACAATTGATTTTGTATTCCCATTCCTCATTAACAACAATAGGAGATCATGTTTTTGTTAGGATGAGGGTTTGTTTTCTTTGAAAAGTTTTGGTGATTTACCCTCTTCCAATGATTCCACACTTGTGGTATGTTTTTATAACAATTTCTCTGTAAGTGCTCAAACTACCACAATTATAACAAGCTTTCTTGACACATTGAAACTCATTACCTAACCTATTAGATATTAGGCCATTAAAGTTTCTCTGATTGCCCCTAGGAATATATCTTTTCATTTGTTCCCTAGGTACTTCCTTGTATTCTACCACTTTCTTAGTAATTTGAGCTCCAAATCTAGGTACAAGGTTAGCTTGTCTAGTATCAACTTTCTTAAGAGCTCTAACTTTTGTTTGTGTTGATACTTTACTATCTTCCTCAGAACCTGATTCCCAATCTTCAATGTTGGGAGCATCATATGATATCGAGAACTTATCTTAGGTGTTTCAGTCTTACTTATTCCTTCAACAGGTTAGTTAAAACTTAATTCACTACTAAATGACAGTTCTTTAGCAGGTGGTGCATGTTGCATAAGAATTAGAGTGGAGGCATATTGTTGTATCCTATCCCAGAACCCTTTTCATTAGATGACCTCTATAGATTTATGAACCGTCGAAGCAAATTGTGTTTAGCTACCCTAACAACATGTTTTCTTTTTCATCTAGTGCCTTTTGTTTGGCACTCTCTCAGCTCAAGTTTCTCTTTAAGCATTTTAATCTCTCTATTCTTAAGATCAATTTCACCACCTAATATATTGATCTGATCTACATACTCAAACTCACATTTAATACAGTATTTAAGCTTCTCTTCCACACTCTCTAGACCAACTTTATAACCTAAGTTATCCATAGTCAGTCTTTCTACTTGTTTCCTCATACTCTCGGATACCTTTTTGAGATTCTAAGTTATCATGACATGATTTAAAAGAATAGGTAGAATCATTAGATACCTCGTGACCAACGAAGATGAAGCATAGGCCATGAAAGCAAAGTTATGCTCTTTTGAAGCTTCACTAAGCAAGAAAAGTCTGCATGGGACCTTCTTCAACTGATCACTCAATCATAATCACCAATCCCATCTTGAGCAACCAAAGTCAAGAAGCAGCAGTTCTTCTCAGAAGTCTTCTTTATGCCTTCAATTCTTTTAGAGCTCGACATTCCCTAGCAAAGTGCCCTTCTTCTTGCGCTAAAGCACTCCATCTTTCTTTGTCGAACCCGCTCTCCTTTGACCATCATACTTAACTTGTCTTCGGTCAAATTCTCCTCATAAACTTCCTTGCTTGAAGAGTCAACATTGCCATTTGCCATTGAAGATTAATCTCTTCAAGATCATCGATCAATTTGATCCGCATCTTGATTCAACACAAGAATACTAGTAGTTAAATCAGCCAGAAAAGCACAAATTGCACCATCACGACATTATCACTAACAAGTGGTATTGTTTGCAATAGCCGTGGTTATACCATGTGCAGATGGATACATCTTGTGGGCTCTTGTGATTAGTGGATACAAAAGCAATGTTTTGATTAGCGGAAGATGCATTAGCAAAGTTATTCTCAGACTCATAAACCTTCAAGTTGTTGAAGAGATTGTCTAGAGTCATCTTATCAAAGTCCACCTTATTTCTCCACACAATTGTATGAATAGCCCATTCAGATGATAAACTCCTAATGAACTTCAAATTAATATCTTCTTGAAGAACCTTATAATCTATGACTTCAGCTTGATAAGTTTTTGAAGTTTATTGTATGTGCCATCAATCTTTTCTCCACTAAGAGCAGTGAAGGTTTCAAATTGATGCTTGAGCATATTCATCCTTGACTTCTTAGTAGCTTCATTACCAAAGAAACCTCGCTTTCAAGAGCATCCAATAAATCTTTGGTGCATCATATTGTTCAAAGTCCAAAGCATAGTCATGGGTATTCCCATGGAGAGAATACTGTGAGCTTTGATCTCCAGCTTCCTTTTTGCTTTATCAATTTCACTAACAATAGCTATCTCTTAACCATCCTCACCCTTCCTAGGAAGAGTGTCTCCCTTTTCAACGACATCCTAGAGAGCATAATCAATCATACGAATGTATTGCCTCATTCGCATTCTCCAGATTTGATATTCACCATGCTTGAGCATGGGTACCTTTGAAGCGCTTACTATGTGAGTTTCATGTGACATCTTATCTTTCTTGATCAAAACTTAACTTGACCTCTTTCTTGATTACAGCTTTCTAGATCACAAGCTCGATACCACTTGTTGATCCCAAATTGAGCAAACGATCTAATATAGAACCTGACTTAGAATAAAAGCTTATTAAGTATTACGCGGAATTTAACACTTAATCTTAAGAAGAATAACAGTTAACATTCAACACCTCAATATTATTTATTAATCACGAATACTTCTTACAAAGATAGGGTTTTGCAACCTTGAACTCAGACGACCTTAGATATAAGACTTACGTATATCTAATCTAACCTAGGACCTCCTTTTATAGACTAAGGAGTCCTTTACATAATACAATACGTAACCTACAAGATAAATATCTTTACCATATTTATCTAATACAATAAACTAAACCGACTATACAAAACACTAGCAATGGTTACAATATATCATCCGTGGTTACACACTACTATTAGCCGTGGTTATCTTTATCAGCAGTTACATTCTTCTGTCCGTGGTTACACACTACTATTAGCCGTGGTTATCTTTATCGTGATTTACATTCTTCTGTCCGTTGTTATATCAAACCTGTCCGTGGTTCCAGATTTCAAAGTAATTCATGATTCAAGGAACCAAAACCCAACATGCTTCTTTGAAGACCACCACAAGCTTATCACCTAAAACCCGAGCACCTCGGGCGTACCGCATCGACGTATCTTGACATCCTCGCATGATCGATCTGCAGATAGGTCGTTAGTGACATACCAGTGTCCTTCGGGTACCAAAGTCCCAAGTTGATGGTTCCTTGTAGATACCGAAAGACCCGTTTAACCGCTTCAAGGTGCTTTTGGTAGGCTTAGCTCCAGTATCTAGCACACATGCAGGCGAACAAATAACAAGATGTCCGGTCTACTAGGTACGTGAGGTACATCAGGGATCCAATCATACTACGATATTTCGTTTGGTCTACCATGATCCCCGAGTGGTCCTCATCTAGTTTAGTACGCTCTATCATGGGAGTGTCAACAGTGTCACTAGAATCAAATCCAAATTTCTTTAAAATCTCATGTGCATATTTAGATTGATTTATAAAATGCTCGGACTTTGTGAAATTTGCAATCCCAAGAAAAATGACATTTGTCCCATCATTGAAATTTGAAATTTAGAACCCATTTCTTTAGAAAAATGGTCACACACTCATTGGTGTCGATGAGGCAAAGATAATATCATCAACATATATTTGAACGTGAATTAAATGTTTGCGACTTCCGGTGAACAATGTCGGATCAATCGCCTTTGTGAATCCGAAGCTAGAAGAAACTTTGATAGTGTATCATACCATGCTCTAGAGCTTGCTTCAAACCGTAGGGCATTTTTCAAGCGATAGACATGAGTAGGATGCTCGGATTCACAAAACCTCTTTGGTCGAAACCACCTCTTTCAAATCTCCATTCAAAAGGCGTTTTCACATCCATCGTATATACACCATATTCTTGCTAGCAAAGATTAGCCAAGAAGATTCTCGATTGCTTCGATACGAGCAACAGGAGCAAATGATTCTTCGAAGTCAATACCCTCCTCTTGACGGTATCCTTTTGCAACCAATCTCGCCTTGTTCTTTAAAACATCACCATGCTCATCAAGTTTAACTTTGAATATCCACTTTAGAGCAATGATCATAGCACAATCAGGAGCAGGTACTAATTCTCATACTTCTAGCCGATCAAAATCATGAATTTCATCTTGCATGGCATTGAACCACGGTGTCATCATTCATTGCGTTTTAACATCTTTTGGTTCGACTTTGAGAGTACGAATCGAAGAAGCACCATAAGGCATCGGTTGCAAGTTTTTTACGAGTGGATACAGGACGAGAGGGGTTTCCAATGATGTTGTCTAATGGATGATCATGTGGTTATTGTAGTGGAACTGAAGTAGCAAATTCGATATCTCCTGATGAAGATGGTTCTGATGATGAATCAGGAGCAAAGTTATTTTCAAATGGAGCATCTTCAGGAGTAGCAAAGGGATTAACTTCATCATTGATGCCATAAACACTTCCATGATGTACATTTGATGATTGAATATTTGTTGATGAGACAGATCGTGGCAGCGCTTCTTAACTTAATGATATTGATAAAGGGTTGACTTCATTCAGTGGATAGAGTAGCCTCGATGATGGAGTTGACATTTCATCCAAGATTCGGTTCATAGTGTCCATCAAACATTGGATCAAACAATTTCTTTAAATCATCTTCTGATGGAGGTACATATGGAGTTGCTTTGAGAGGAATTAGAAACAAGAGTAGAACTGATAGGACTACTTGATAAAGGTTGAGATGCTGGTCCGAATCGAATTGTCCCTTTGGAGCCATTTGACCGGTCAGCTCATCGAACGTAACGTGAATTGTTTCCATGATATTTCGGTTCTCTTGTTGTAGATTCGGTAACCCTTCTTGTTTGGTGCATAACCAACAAAAACTCCAATATCTCCCTTTGCTCTTAATTTACCTAAGTCTTGACCGTCATTCGTTGGATAGTACAAAGCACCAAACACACGAAGGTAGGAGAGATCGGGTTTTCCAGCTGAACAAGTTCATATGGAGTTTTTCCATGAGAGTTGTGTATAAGGGAACGATTTTGGGTGTAGCAAGCGTTGGCAATGGCTTCGACATAGAAACATTGGAACTTTCGAATAAATAAGCATTGTTCTTGCGGCTTCCACAAGAGTTTGATTTCGTCTTTCAACTACACCGCTCTGTTGAGGAGTTCGTGGAACACTTCTTTGATGACTGATTCCAACACTTTCATAAAACTGAATTAAGTCTTTGTTAACAAACTTTGTGCCATTGTCTGTTCGAACTATTCTAACAGAATTGTTGAGTCGAACTTGTAGCTGTTTGATAAGTTTGATGATGACATCCGGAGTTTCATCCTTTGTCCTCAAAAACTTTACCCAAGTAAATCGAGAGTAGTCATCCACAACGACTAAAATGTATTTCTTCCCATTTATCTTTTGTACTCTCATTGGTCCGCACAAATCCATATGAAGGGTATGAAGGACTTCCATTACGAGTTTGTGGGTTTGGTTTATGGGCATATTTCGTGCTTTTTCCCAATTGGCATGCTGAACAAAGATGATCTTTTCATACTTTAATCTGGGTAATCCTCTTACTAAGTCCTTTCTCGAAAGATTGTTTATGGTACCAAAGTTCAAATGATTGAGACGACGGTGCCATAGCCATGACTTAGTTTTGGAAGCCTTTGACAACAAGCGTGATGGGTGAAGACTTCATCATGTCTTCGATAAAGATGGTGTATAGGTTAGAACCACGAGTACCTCTTAATAATTCCACACCATCAAGTTCTCTAACGAAACAAGTATGTTTTCTAAAGGCCACTTCTAGATCGGAATCACAGAATTGACCAACAGAGAACAAATTATGACCAAGACCTTCCACATAATATACCCGAGATTACACTTTGCCAACTACATAATCACCATAACCCATAATTGCTCCAAAATGGTCGTTCCCGAATCTAACAGTCCGATTAATTTTCTCACGAAGTTCATGAGCCGCGACCGGTCTCTAGTCATATGCTTGGAATGCTGAGTCCAAGTACCACGTAACGATTTGAATGATCTCGCAGTTGAACACGCATAAGAATGGATAATTGGATAATTGGGATCCCCATGCAAGAATGGGTTCCATTTGGTTAGTAATGGTGATTGGAACACCCACATCATAAATAGAAACACCCATATCAGAAATAGAAGCAATGGACTCATTAGAAATAGATGTAGTGCTGGTATCCGTATTTGACCTATTCAAAGTATGTTCACTTCTTAAAGGAATAGTTCTACCAAGAGGCATCCATTTTCTAGTGGGCATTGTCTTAGCAGATTGAGGCGTAATGATTATCCTTATGGCCTAAAGGTATCCATTGATAACCTATCTTACTAAATGTTCTTCCCGTGGGTTTCCACCGCTTTCTAACTTTCTTTCGTTTTTGCCTTTTAGCCTTCTTAGCATGATTTTTTGCATTAACAATTTTAACTGGGCATTTGACAAAGATTAGACAAAACATTCACACCACATTCATGATTAGTAATGAATCAAGCTGCCACATCATTACATGGTTTAAGGATAGTATCGAATTCAATTAATTACAAGATTTATGGCTACTACTAGAATCAACATGATTCGTTTTATTCAAATCAAACTTAAAGTTCCTAGGTTGGTCTTCTACTTTCTTTCAATGCACATTCTTAGCTTGCGAGGTCCTATCTTGCTTGGTATTGCCCGGAGGCTTTGACCCGCTTGCTTTAATGTCACTGATTACTCATGTAGAGGGAATTATGGGAACATTAGTTGGTTGATCTTCTTTTGCATTCCCGAACTAGATGTGCAAGGATCCGAACTACTGAAGGCACATTAGTGTTTGCTTTCTTAAAGTTGGGCATGGAATGGTTTGTATGCTTGGCACTAGGCATAGAACAAGGCATCACAGCTTTACCTTTTGCACCTAAGGATTTAGGACATGTTGCAATTAGACATTCTAGCAACCTCGAGATCGCTTTGGCTGAATGCAAGCAAAACTAATTTGTCTATCAAGAGGCTTATTTATGAAATCCTCTTCCACAATCTCACGGAGACATTCTAGACTATCCTTAAGGTGAGCACAATAGTTATGAAACACAAGTTCATTATTCCTCATATGAGGAGGAATGTATTTAACAAATCCGATATTTGCAAATGAGGATGACTTTGTAGCAACATTCTCATTAAAACAAGTGGCGCTTTCCCTTTTTCCGATTCCTCGATTCTCAATTTCTTTTTGTAAAGAAGTTATTTTTTCGTTGTTTTGTCACGAGTGACTTTCATTGAATCATATAACTCTTTAAAGTGTCGTTTAACTTTTTCATTTTCTTCTAGAAAACTCTCGCTTTCTTTTTGTAAAGCATTAACTAAGTTTTGAAGATGAAAAGTTTGAGAATAATGAGAATCTAAAGGAGGAGGCATTTGAGGAGCCACCACATTGTTCTTTTCACCATTTAATTGAGAAATTTGGGCTTTCAACTTTCTGATCGTGTTACAATGAGCTTGAATCGTTCATCACGCTTTATTTATCGAAAGACGCATCAAACTCGGAGCATCCAAGATGTCTTGATATTTGAGGTTTTGACATTTTCTTTAGGATGTTGATATTTTAGTTGTAAATTAAAATGTTCAACTTCTAGTTTAGAAAGATGTTTTACCAAATTATCGTGATCATCCGGATCAATTTTCTCATTTAGTTTAGAATTAGTCTTTTCAAGCTCAATGACACGATCATGGGAGACTTTTAAAGCAACAGATAATTCATGAAATTGAGAAGCATTAATGGAACAATTAGTAAGCGTGTAAAACACATCTTGGGTGATACATTCAGAAATAAGATTCTCATTCAATGTATGCAAGTTCTTCCTCTCAATCTCATTATATTTTAACTCTCGCTCATAGTCACTAACCTCAACTATCATTGCATCAAATTCCTTTTCCATTTCTTTAATATCTAAGTCCATCCCCTTTTAAGACTCTCAAATTGACCTTTTAGTTGTTTAAATAAAGGCATGACCTCAGTTAAATAGCATTCTTTAGTTTGCTCAAAACCCATTTCCCCTTCAGTTTATCCAGTGGGTGTGATCTTTTTCTTATAAGTTTTCTCAAAGTCAACAAATAATTGAAATATAACATACTGACTGATTAAGGTCTTGCTTTTAGTGGCAATGGTTCTAGGAACTAAATGCATTGGTGTATTAGGAGGATACATAGTTCTTTGAAGGCATTTTCCTAAAGGGGTGTTTGTTACAACAAGATTCTCTCGCTTTTGTTTATCTAAATCCTTTTCCGAACACTTGTTCGGTGTTAACAACGTTTGAGGCTTAACCATGTTCAAGGAAATCCAATTTTCCTTTTTGTAGTCATGGGGTCTGATAATTATGTTTTTCTCTTTACATGTAGGATTGTTGAGTTTCTTATCCATTTTCTCCCTGGTGACTTCATCTGATTTCTTATCTTCTTCAGTGCACTCAACGCAACTAGGTTTCTGCCTAGGCTTAAGGATTTCATTGCCCTCATAAATTACCTTATGAGCTTCTAGCCTTTTACACCTTCGTGGTTTGGTTCATCAACTAATGCAACACTATATTTGTCACTTAGAACTCTATGCTTAGTGATCATGTGAGCAAATCGAATGGTGTTTCCTTGTACATACAACTTATTTTCAAGCTTGTTTTTCAAAGTCTTTAGATTAGAAAAATCATTCAAAATTTTTGATTCCTTAGTATTGAATTCTTGCTTAAGCAGTTTAACATTTTCATGAAGTTCTTGTTTTTGCTTAGCAGTTTTAGAAAGCCTTTCTTGTAAGGAATTTAACTCTTGTTTTAATACTTCTTCTCTAAACCTACTTTTTCTAATAATTGTGCGATTTGGTCATCCATTTCCTACTCACGGGTGGTTAACTCAAACTTAGCACGTTGTTCATAGATAGCAACTTGTTCCTTATAGGCATTGAGTTCAGAGGTAGCTAAGTAATCATCGGGCACATGCAAGTGTATTCATCAAAAACACAATCATTATTGACTGCAGAAGATACATCACTTGGTACATCTTTCTTTCACTTTGAGCCACATGCTGATCATATGGGGTAATATTACTATTTCCTATATTCTCAACATCTGAATCATAAGTTTCAAGAGATTGTACTTCATTATGTATCTTTTGCTCATCAACCTTATCGCATGTTTTAATACCTTTGAGATGATTGATTCTTTGGATGGACCAGCCTGTTGTGGTGAAGGAACCTTAGGAGAGACCATGGAGAGATGCTAGCCATGAAGATTGATCAGCATTGGTTCATCATCCACATCCGAATCATAAGCATCACAGTCGACTACTTGAAATGCAATTGGATCGTTCGACCCATACCACTGCTTGGTCGCTCATCTACATCAACGTCATATGTCTTAGCATTCCCTTCAGCAAGAAACAACAACTCCTCTTCATCCAAAGTTGCTCCGTTGTCCCGAGCTTGCACAAGCAACATCTTGTCTCTGAAATATTCTGCATTCGTGGACGCTTTAGAGATGTGCGCTTCTAACAATATGTCCCTCACCACCACAGTTGTAGCATTTGATTGGCTTTGCTTGACCTTGATTTCTAATCCTTCCCGATTCTCGATTTCCCACATATCCTCTACCAACTCCACCTCTTCTTTGTTCAGACTGCCTTTCTTGAACTGGCACCATAACTTTCCCATCTCGATGTGGCTTGATTGTGTGGATTGGATGCTTTCGAGGTTGTTGTTGGTGTGTGGGAGAGATTTCATGTTTTGACTAATCATGAGATCCAGTTGATTAATGAAGTTTCCCACGGCTGCATCACAAGATCGACTTGTTTGAACATTGGATCGGGAATGAGTTTGTGATTACCATTACCTATGGTTATAACTTGAGAAGCTTTGGTAGTAATTCCCACATTTGTGTAAAAGGCGCTTGAATCATTTAATGAGCTTGTCTCTCCTCGTTGGTTTTGAACTCGATCAAGAATCCTTTTTTTCAAACATAGCATGCCTCTCATTCTGAAGAAGGAATGCATATAGTTGCTCATAGTTTGTATTCTTCAATCCTTTTGTTAGCTTCACAGAGGTGACAAACTTGTGCCATTCAGGATTCATGTTGTTCACAAATTTTGAGTTCAATTGAATGTTAGGCATGGTCATTTTGATGTTCCTCATGTCATTCACAAGCTTGTGGAATCTCACATAATATTCATAGACACTCTCTTCTGGTTTCATTTTAAAGTGCTCAAACTCATCATACAAGTTGTGATTCTATGTCTTCTTTAGTCAATTCGTAACCTCGAGAGAAGCATCTTGACATTATCCCAAACCGCCTTGGCCAGTGTTGTGATTGATCGCCTTGTAGATGTCTTTTGGAAGACCCTAGTATGATGTTTGAGGCCCCGATATCACATCGAACCTCTTTTTCTCCTTATCATTGAGCTCATCATATGTCTTTGGTCTATCTATTCCATAGATCATTGTTCCATCTGCAGCTTTATCAATTAAGTCTCTTGTAGTCTCAATCTGATAAGGTCCTTGATCAATAGACTTGAGAATGTTGACTCCGTTTTCCTTTCCAAGACAGTACAATCTGATTCGTTGTGCCCAAGAGTCGTAGTCAATTCTTGCCGTCCACACCAATTGATAAGATCGTTTAAAAGCTCAGCTAGGGATCAATAACAAAGACTAAATAACATGCACAGCGGAATAAACTAATCAATTCTTTGTTATTGAACAAGGTTTTCATTCACAAACACTAACTAATCTTAGACGTTTATAGGAACACGTCTAGATAACTAAACTAATAACCTAGGCGTTTACAAGACTATACGCCTAGGACACACACACACCTTTTAGTCGACTACATTATAGAAGACATATATTAAACCTACACCTTATGTCCTCTTTGTATACTAGAGGATTAGGGTTTACAAATATCTATTAAGGACTAAATAATAAAACTTCCATTGCAAGCAAGTCCTTCCATCTTTTTGTAGGTTTCCTTCTTGTCATATTAAGTCCCTCTTGTTTCATTCTTTTTGTCTTATTAACTTAAACGTATAATTCCCAACAATCTTCCCCTAATTGATAAGGACAAAACCATTCTTGAACGAACTTCCCTAGACGAAGTAGAGAAATTGAGATCAGGGATCTCACCATGAATGAAACAAGTATGTCTTCCTTTGTCTTCCCCTTAATCCATGCCATGCCACTCAAACATCTCTTTCCTTTTTTGTTATTATCCAAATAGGGAACGTATGCAAATAATGATCTTGACCACCACTAACCAATATCATACTTCCAATCTAAGACTTCCAATGTTTAAAATCACCCACCATTACGCACCATAAGAAAAATGGATTCAAAACAAGAGAAACTCGAACTAGCAATAGGAATAATGATCAATGAGTAAAAATCAAACACTTCCCGCGAGTGATGCATGTAGATGGTTAAACATTTAACAAGAAGCTTCCCCTGAAACCCATATGTTAACCAACTTCTTGATTCTTCAAATCTGTAGGCTCCATGTAATGATCACTAATGAAGAAAACTAAGTATAACCAACTTGATGAAGAAGTAAAATAACCCAAACTTGTATCTTATATCTTGCACTATAGATGACATTGAACGTATACCTATGTATAGGGAGACCTCAATCTCTTGACGATAATCACTTAGCACAATAACGTCACTCCTTTAAGTGTTATGCCAATTCTTTGTCATAGTCATTGAAGCACGAACAAGTTACCTCCTGCTAAAAGGTATGATAAAACACGTATCCAAGTAATTCCACTTCACCTTCAAATAAGTGATAAATAATCATCTTTGTAATCAATTATGCAAAAAATCCAAATCCGAGCCTTTTAAAACCTTTAAGAACAAATTCCAAACTCAT
Organism: Chrysanthemum makinoi; assembly: GCA_910596185.1. NCBI lineage: Eukaryota > Viridiplantae > Streptophyta > Magnoliopsida > Asterales > Asteraceae > Chrysanthemum > Chrysanthemum makinoi. Next base: position 274,413,917 of record OU343217.1, read on the forward strand.
TGTGTGTGTGTGAACCAACTCTTCTGTGTGTGTAAACCATCCAAACTCCAAACATTATCACGGTCGACTTCCCCTCAAATCCAGAAATATGCGAGAACCAAAAAGTACATTTTATCCGATATTGATCAAAACTAGCAGCGGAAACAATTATATCGGACCACGTTAGCAGTACACAAATTTTCTCGTGCAATACTTCCGTCCAAGCAGTACTTTCTTCCAAGCAGTACTTTGAATAAATAACAGTACTTTCAATAGCAGTACATTCAGCAACAGCAGTACTTTCAACAACTATCACATCTTTCTTAACCAAGTGCAACACAAACTTGAATACCCACGTCCAAAGAATCCAAACTTCAATCAGTAGGTCCAATCCAAAAGTAAACATGCATATAATATGTATGAGACCAATCCATTATCTTTGCCTTACCTCCACGTGCATACAATTCAAAATATTCACCAATGATATACCACCAATCACTTGTCACATATTAAATTAATTCACCTCATGCGTATATTACAATCATGAAGTCAGATGTGGAAAACTTGTTCTTATATTCACTTTGCATGACACCAACTCACGAATATATTAAGCACAATCCTCGTTGAGTCGCTATATTCAACCAATCAGATGAATTCATTAACCATGTGTAATTAGTCTTTACTCATTATTGCCTTATATCATGCATGCAATATTATGTTGAGCACCAAATATAGACTCAACCACCATATACGAGTAGCAATAAAAACAATAGTAATAAACCATCAACCAGCTGCTAGTCACCCATCATGTTGTTACATTCTAACGTAAATCCACAATTCACAATGAGAATCAGTAACCTGACCACGAACCAATGACAATACCGCATGTAACATGAACCAGGTCCATATAGCAGATTACCAGATATAGTCCATAACGAGCGCATAATGAAGACTCCAAGCTCAGCCCAAGACTCTAATACACATCACTGGATACTATTAAAATCCATTCTTTATCTCACAAATAAACTCATGAGCTCCTAACATCCTTCGACCAGTGAATCCAAGAAGCAAACAAGATAGCAAACCAAATAAAATTGGTACTAGTCTTGATAAAATATGCAAAGCTCCACATGAAGATTATCACATGCGTTATGCTTTCACACAATCAAAGGACCAATCACACCTTATTCTAATATTTCCACCGACTCATGATCCCATGATTATTAAATTGATAAGAGGTACGAGATATATCACTTGTAGAAAGCGACACAACAACAGCATCATAACAGTCGAAACTTTTCAGGACCACAAGTAGTACCTAACTCCATTATATCATCAACACTGTCCCACGTTAAAGAGTAGCACATGAAACATAATAAACCGTCTCATGAAAACTTTGTAACCAGAACCATGTAACCTTCAAATGACATTCTGATTAAAATATCAACATATCCTTGGAACCTTTGAACAAGAAAAGCATGTGAAATCAGTGCATATATACTTTCGTCCCATGTAAATCATAGCCTTTTGTTTACATGCTCAAAAACCTTTAGCTGTACAAAGTTGGGACCAACAGTACCTTTAATATGAAAGCAGTACCTTTCACAAACTTGGTAGTATTAACTGTTAAGCAAACTGGATAACGAGCAGTACTTATATAAAAGGGCAGCAGTACTTTCAAGGAGCAGTACTTTGAAGAAAGAACAGTACTTGAGTTTAATTCTCCTTCTCCTTTGTTCTCTCTTACTCATAATCCACAACCATGGCAATAATGATAATCAATCGCAGCGGTACAATGTTGAATGAACAGCTTTAAAACCAGTATTAACGAGCCCAAGAAGCATTAACTAATAATATGATAAATTCCTGCAATCAGTCGGTGCTTCTACCATGTCTAGTTATCACACAATTAATCTTTAACCCAAACGACTTCTGTTGCCCATCATTGTATAGCAACCAATCATTAACCACGAAGATATTAGAATTTTAAATCAAAGTGGTCATGAACTATTATCAAGCGTATAACTTTTCTCACATGTCCTCAATCAAAATATAACAAGGAGCCCCACGACCGACCAATTTATCATCTTATGTACAATTAAATATGGTACGAGGTTAACAAACCAATACCAATCCATGATGACATCAATCGATGCAAACCAGTAGCCTCATAAATTATGTGCTTGTACCCTTACTCCTACGTTTCACTAATCAGCATATACACTAGGGTTTCCAAATTCAGAACCATTGAAACTTTAAACTTAAAATCACAAATCAACACCATATGATGTAAAAACAGATCATATTAAAAAACATTACCTTTGTCTTTATCGTACACAATAGCAACCAAGTCGATACCCTTAAAAACCATAAAATTCGACTTTCAAAAATCCTCTGCGTACCAACTTCGACATAGTATAACTTTTTACTGAAATCTCTAATTGACGATCCCTCCAGTGAAAAGTTAGATGGGTATATAGAGAACGTCCACCCAAAATTTCGTCACGATCCAACGGTTAACGAAAAAGTTATGATCGTTTCAAAACAGTGCTGCAGAAACCAATACGAAAAATTCCAGATTCGAATTTTGTGATCTTTTTCTTCGAAAAACCTTGTAGATCCCTATATCAAGAGCTCCCCGCTCTGATACCAATTGATAAGATCGTTTAAAAGCTCAGCTAGGGATCAATAACAAAGACTAAATAACATGCACAGCGGAATAAACTAATCAATTCTTTGTTATTGAACAAGGTTTTCATTCACAAACACTAACTAATCTTAGACGTTTATAGGAACACGTCTAGATAACTAAACTAATAACCTAGGCATTTACAAGACTATACGCCTAGGACACACACACACCTTTTAGTCGACTACATTATGGAAGACATATATTAAACCTACACCTTATGTCCTCTTTTTATACTAGAGGATTAGGGTTTACAAATATCTATTAAGGACTAAATAATAAAACTTCCATTGCAAGCAAGTCCTTCCATCTTTTTGTAGGTTTTCTTCTTGTCATATTAAGTCCCTCTTGTTTCATTCTTTTTGTCTTATCAACTCAAACGTATAATTCCCAACAGTTCTGTCAAGCATAGGTGGACGAGTATCTGAACCAGCTTCTTGAACATCCTCAGCAACAGTGGAGATGATTGTAGGTACGATGGTAGACATGTTAACAGATTACACGGGATTTTAAAACTCTATGATTAAACCGGGAAATAGATTCTTTTTCACGGATTTTACTAAATCAAGAGAAAACCGTATTACAACCAAAAGTTCAACCAAGTCGCTAAGAAACCTTGAACCAAGTCGCTAAGCACCAAGTTGCTACAAATTTTGAAATCAAGTCACTATAATTCCAAGTTGCTAAGAATTATGACAACAAGTCGCTAAGCACCAAGTCACTACAAATTTTGACAGCAAGTCGCTAAGCACCAAGTCGCTAAATAGTAACTCGCTAAGGTTCAAGTCGCTAACACCAAGTCTCTAGGAAAACTTAAGTACAAGTCGCTAACAAAATTGAAAGCAAATTGCTACCTATACCAAGTCGCTAGTCAGTAGTGGAGAATCCACTAAGTGTATCTTTGTTGGCTTGTCTCAATAGACAAGTCGCTAGGACCAAGTCGCTACCAAAAACCACTATAACTCGCTACCCACTTACAAAGCAAGTCGCTACCACGAATAAAAATCCATGACTCAAGTCGCTAGCAAGAAAAATCTCAAAAACACCACTTTTCAATCCAAAACAAGCTAACCACGATGATTAAAGCCTACCAAATCAAAACCTAAACACTTATGATGATCCTAAACACAAAAGTACAATCAAAATCCAAGCTTTAACACTAGAAATGATCCAAATGATGCAAAAACCACTAAACTTTTTCAAACTCAAATTTAGGAACTTTATAACGTGTGTTAGATATCGTGATAGAATAGTCAACGGGCTCGTGGATTGGACTAAGCTAAATGGGTACTAGTTATGTAAGGCTTGCCATTTATCCAATCCAACCCATGTCCAAGCCCACGAAGCCCATAAGAAAGCCTTTTAGGGCATCAAGTCCCTTGGACTATAAATACCCCTCAAATGGTCATTTGAGGGGTGTGCTTGAAAGTGTGTGTGTGTGTTTTTCCTTTGAAATAAACATCATATTGTTTCATCATTCTCTCACAACATACACGGTTTATATAAAATCAAGTCACCATCTTTCTCATCTTATTTCTAAGCTTTGTTTGTGTTTGTGTTTCAAGTTTTATACGCGTAACTTGGGTTACGTGTGTTGGGTTTGCTTGGTAAAGTGATAAGGTTGATATATCTTAGGTCCTACAATTGGTATCTATCGCCTAACAATGGTTTAGGAGTGTTTTGGTTGAAGTTTTTTTGTGGTGTTACGCGTAGTTCGTTCTCAAGAGTGTCACGCTTAAAGCTTTAATTTTTGCACTTAAATCTTCAAGATTCTTATGGTCTAAGGTTTACATAGTGTTAAAGTTTCTAGTTTTTGCAAAAAGTTCGAAACTTTACGTGTTTTAAATCATTTTTGAACTCGATTTTGGTACATTGGTCATTTCTACTCGTAACTTTTATAAGCACTTTGGGTGAAAAAGGTCAACATTTTTGGGTTATTCGAGTGTTTTTAAGGATATCTGTGGAAGAGACATCGTTTGAATCATTGGAAATTTCTTACGAGTAGAAGTCAAAAAGTCAAAACCCTAGTTCTACTCGTAAGAAAGTCAACTACGCATAAGGTCCTACTTATAACTTTTTGGTGCAGATTCTTCGAAGCTTTAACGTTACTCGCTGCTTCCCTCACTTGGATAAGTGTGTGGAACACTTCGACTTGTGGATATCCCTTACGCGTGACAGGTGTAAAGGATTTTTGGTTTTTAACCTAAGTTTACGCGATAAGCATAAACTCTACGAGTAGAACTCTACGCATAAGATCACACTTACGCCATAAGGTTTTACGACTAAGTTTTTGTTCACGCATAAGCCTAAGGTTACGCCAGAAGATACTTTTCTACGCCTAAGATCCTACGCATAAAGATCCTACGCATAAGATCCTACGCCTAAGCACCAATTCTACTCATAACTCCTTTTCTCTAAGTCTACTAAGTTTTCAAAAAAAAATTGGTTTAATCTGAAAATTTTGGTCAAAAATTCAAATTTTGGGCCTAAATTCAAATTTTTCGTCAAATTTGGCCAAAATTGTCATAACCCAAAATTTTCATACGACCTTAGAATTGATTTTTATAGTGAATTTCAAATTTTGGGCTTAAAAATTTTTAGAACCAAGGTTACGAGTACGACTTTCAGAAACACCTCAACCGAGCTTAATCTTCATCAACCACAACTCCTTTATCGTTGAATCGATCCTACATCAACTTTATCAGATCATACCTTCATCAATGGCAACTCAACAAGATATTCATGCAGCCGGTGCAGAAAACCGTCCTCCTATGTTGGAAAAAGGTGGTTATCTTCAATGGACAAGTCGAATGCTTCGTTACATCAAGACAAAACCTAATGGAAAATTGATGATCAAATCCATTCGGGATGGACCCTTCATACCTCGACAAGTCCAAGACCCGGAAATCCGATGCAACACCTCCCGCCCCACCATTTTTCGTCTTCAAAAGACACGAATACTCAAGAGGATCAAAACAAGTCGAAGCAGATGACATGGCAATTCATATTATACAACTGGATTTACCAAGAGACATCTTTGCTGCTGAGAGCTTGTGAAACTGCTTACATGTGGGAACGTGTTAGAAGACTTTGTCATGGAACATAAATCGGTCAACAAGACACAGAGAACAAGTTGCTAACTGCATGGGAGAAGTTTACATCTACTCCGGGAGAATCCATTGAATCCTACTATGGAAGGTTTTGTACTTTAATGAATGAGTGATCGAAACAAGTTGACACCCGTAACTATCGTGAGCAACATCAAGTTCCTGAACAATCTACCATAAGAATGGGGACGATATGTCACTATTGTCAACCAAACAAAGGACTTACATCAAGTGAACTTTGATCAACTCAACGATTTTCTGAAACAAAACCAAAATGAAGTGAATGAAGTCGGGCAAGAAAGATTAGCAAAGAATCATGATCCATTGGCACTCATTGCAAAGACTCAAACTTCAGTGAATACACAACAACAAGCTTCATCATCTTCCACTAACAACAACTTGCAGCAATACATCCCTCAACAACAAAACTATCCACCGGAACAACAACATTACCAGGAACAAGGAATCACTGATCTTGAAATGGAACCAGAAGAAGCTTTGTCACAAGCATTTGTATTCTTGGGTAAAGCATTCAGAAGTCGCTATTCCACAACAACTAACAACAACCAAAGGATTTCATCAAACACTCGCAACATGCAAATTGTACAATACCGGGTGTGAACATGGGTAATCAAGGTCAAATGGTTGGAGTTATTGGGAATCAGCAAGGATATGCTACTAGATTTCGCATGGGTAATCAGCGGTTCGAATCGGGTAATCGATGGGTCGAATGTTGGAAATAGAGTAGTGGGGAATCGAATGGGAATGTTGCGTCCCAGAGTTGGGAATTATGGAAATGTGAATCGTGGTAATCGGTTAAGTGTTATAACTGTTAAGGATTGGGTCACATGGCAAGGAATTGTCCAACTAAGCCGAAAAAGAAGGATCGCATGATCTTCGAAAGCTATTCTGTTGGCACAAAAGGAACAATTTGGACTTCAATTGAGTGTTGAGGAACATGACTTCATGGCTATTATGGATGATTTGGAAGACCTCGAAGAACTCAATGCAAACAGCATCTTCATGGCAAATCTTCAGGAGACTAAGTACGACCGATTCGACGCACCTCCTCGCCTATGACGCCAACGCAGATCGAGGTACCAATCATTGATCCATGCTATAACAATGTCATATTTGATGTGTTTACTCATGACGAACAACATTCTGTGACATCAGCACCTACTTATGATACATACCTGGACAATCCGAGTTGTAGCAATACTAACTCTGAGAACTCCGATGTGGATCCTAGTGGAGGTGTGGCACAAAATACCGAGACCGATGAGGAAACTCGCTTATTTTGAATCATTAATCAACAAGCGTGGCATTGAAATTGAGAAAGTTTAAAAGGTCAATCGCGATGTTAAGGCCGCGAATGCCAAATTGACCGCTGAGCTTGAGAGTTACAAGGAGAACGCAAAAGCCTTTGAATTTCGTAAAAACAAAGAATCAGAATTAGAAATTGGTTATCGAAATTTGGTTTCTAAAGAAAAAGAATTGCAAATCAAGTATAACACACTTGATGTGAATTCAAACTTGAAAATTAAATCTTTAAACAAGGAAATTTCTGATTTAAATAACCAACTTTCCAAACAAAAGAAATGTTTTCTGATCTTGAAAAAGAAAAGAAGCAGTTGATTACTGATTTTTCAAAACGAGAAGATTCTCTTCTTGATGAAATTCTTGATAAAAATGAAAAAATCCAAACTTTGGAAAATTTGCTTCTTAAAACGGGTCATTCTACTCAAACAATCAAGATGCTTTCTAATCAAGTAAATCCGCGTTTTCATACTAACAATAGAATGGCACTTGGTAACGACCCTTCTTCGTTCCTCAAGAAAGCTCGGAAATCTCAGAATGTGTTAAACAATGGAAAAGCTTTACATGAACCCATTATTGTTCGTGATTCTCTTGAAACGTTAGAACTATCTGAGGAGAGTAGATCAAAAATGAAACAAAGAATCCGAAATCAAACCAATTGATTATAACAAATGGAACAAAATTAACAGAATTACTTTTGTCAATCAAAAAGAAAAGTCAAAGTTCTCAATCACACCAAGTGTTTCAAACAAAGAGTCAACACTGCTTCAAAATCTGTTTCAAAACCAGTTGTTGTCTCCAATCTCTTTCGAACATTGAACAAATGTCTTCAAACAATCCTTTTAACACAAGTGATGCGAGAAGTATTTTAGAAAATGTAAAAACTAGAATTGTGGATCTTCAAGACACTGTTAAAACTAAAACCACTATTACACCTAACAACTGGTTCTCTAGTTTTGACATCAAACAAAGAAAGTTTTTTGAAACTCAAATTGCCCCTCACCAATGCCATCGCAAGGGTAATTCATTTTGAACAAGCATTTTGAAAGAAATGTGACTTTGTCAAGGACCATAAATCCCTGGTAAAGCAAGCTACTGAATGTGTTGAACAAATCAAAGTTTTGGAAAATTTAAATGACTCTCTCAAGATGTTCGACTCATGATATTATGTCCATCATTTTGCAAACATATTCTGTTGAAGATCATGAAAGACTCCATTCTGAGACCTCCAAAATTGTTTCAAAATATGAAAAAGCACTTGAGAAACTTGAAAAGAAAATGTCTCATATTTTAAACAACTTGATCAAAAAACCGAGGAATGCAAGTATGACAAATTGTCGTATGAGCGTGCCTACAATGACATGAAAGCGAAAAATGATCTTTTGAGGGCTCACCTGGAATGTCAAAAAGGAAAGGCAGTGGATACTGTGATTAAAATACCATTGACTGCGGAGAAAGCAAATGTTCCCAAACCGGTTTTAAAACCAAAAATGTCTGTTTCTATGCCTCCTCCAAAAGTCAATGAGAAAAATGTTTCATCAAAACCAGTCACTCCACCGGCCCTACCTAAACAAAATGTTGATAAGGGAAAAGCGGTTATCGAGAAACCAAAAGTTTTAGCACCCGGCCTTTTTAAGATGAGTACCACTAATGCGTCTGCCTCCACATCTAAAACATATGGAACAAACGACATAAGTTTAGAAAAGCACTCTAAAGAGACTAGGAAAGCTGAAACCACCTCCCTCGATAAAAATGTGAATCCTAATGAGTGTGCCTTACTTTCTACAGACTAGAAGCACCTCTAGGAGCAGCAGACTAAAGCCTAAGAGCAATACAAGGAACAATAGAGTCTCACTGGCCTCTAAGAGTAGTCGCTTGAATAAAGAGAAGAAAGTAGAAGAACACCCTAGGAATTTACCGCTTTTGAATAAGAAAGACATTTCATCCGAATGTAATGAACCTATGAAATCTGCTAAGTTTAATGAATCTGTTGAATCTGTTTGTTTAACTTGCAAGAAATCTTTATCTAATGTTCATGATGATTGTGTTTCTAAGAATGAGATTGTTAAGCATGTTAAGAAGAATGTTCCCAAAAGAACTTATGCTAAACGAATAGGAAGACTAGTTGCAAGACTTAGGCTTTACACTACTGATAGGGAGCATAATGTTTACTTTAGGGATGACATTTGGAAACCCACATGTAGAACTTTCACACTCCAGAATGGTAGAATGAGTAATGAGCCTACTCTCCCAGAAGAGAACTTCTTTGAGTGTGATCCGGATTTTACCTCTAACCCAAAGGAACCAAAATCAAAACGGTTTCCAAAATCTTCTTCTTCTCGTTATTGGCGGTTATCGAAATATGTCTTTGGATCGTCGACTCGGGTTGCTCCAAGCACATGACCGAATCAAGCCGATCAATTTCGTCGAAATTCATGGGAACCGTGACGCTTTGAAATGATCATGTAGCAGCTATCATGGGTTATGGAGATCTACCTTTTGGAAATTATTTGATCACTCGGGTTTACTATGTCGAAGGATTGGGACACAATTTGTTTTCGCAGCCTGTGATGCGATTTAGAGGTTGCTTTTAGGAAAAATTCTTGCTTCGTTAGAAACTTGGATGGCACCGATCTCTTAACCGAATCGTGATACAAATTTGTATGCTATCGACATCAATCAAATGGCCTCTTCATCACCAATATGTCTTATGACACGAGCATCCGAACACAAGTCCGGTTGTGGCACAGACTGTTATCCCATCTCAATTTCGACACCATCAACAAAATTGCCAAAGACAACATCGTCAACGGACTTCCAAAGTTCAAATACACCAAGGATCACTTATGTCCATCATGCGAACAAGGAAAAAGCAAAAGAGCATCATATAAACCCAAACCGTACCTAGTTCGGAAGCAAAGTTGCATATGTTGCACATGGACTTATGTGGCCCAATGAGAGTTGAAAGCATTAATGGGAAAAGTATATTCTTGTCATTGTCGATGATTATTCAAGATATACATGGGTTAAGTTTCGGAGATCAAAAGACGAAGCACCGTGCATCATCATCACCTTTCCGCGTATTCAAGTACTTCTTCAAACTCCAGTAGGGGTTGTAAGAACGCATAACGGCACGAATTCACTAATCGGAGTTAAGAGCTTATTTTGAAGATGTTGGAATCACACATCGACATCAGCTTGTTAGAACTCCACAACAGAATGGGGTAGTTGAAAGAAGAAATAGAACTCTTGTGGAAGCCGCTCGCACAATGCTAATCTATTCTAGTGCACCGTTATTTCTATGATTGCTAACGCTTGTTTCACTTTCGAACCGATCCCTCATCAATCCAAGATTCAATAAAACCCCATATGAGCTTGTGAACAATAGAAAACCGGATATCTCTTACTTTCACGTGTTTGGCGCTTTGTGCTATCCTACGAATGACGGAGAAGATCTTGGAAAACTGAAAGCAAAAGGTGATATTGGAATCTTCATTGGATATTCAGATAACTCGAGGGCATTCAGTGGTGTATAACAGAGAACTAGGAGGATCATGGAGACGATGAATGTGAAGTTTGACGAACTTTCACATATGGCTTCGGAGAGACTCGCTCTAGAACCCGCACTAAACCAGACTTCGACACATCAGCTCAGGACTCGTACCTCAAAGAGCTCAATCAACTTCGATTGACAATCCTAAAGAACAAGAATGGGAGAATTTCTTTGAGTTAATGTTCGATGAATACTATGGTGGAACTTCGACAAATGCATCAAACCATCATTCCGCTGCACCCGCCAAAATCATCCACCACCACCAACAGAAGATGCATCTACAACGGTCGAAACCAATGCACCAACTCCATCAACATCATCTACATCTACTCCAGCTATTACACCCATTCTACCAGCAGTTGATGAGCAAAATCAAAACCATAACGATGCAACGTTAGATGAAGACTTATTTGAAAACCCGTTTGCTACGGAATCACCGAATCTTCTTCAAGCTTACGAGAACCATCTAACTCGCATACGTTTAACCAATGGTATCCTTCTACTCTGAAGTGGACAAAAGACCACCCAATTGAACAAGTTATTGGTGAACCTTCAAGGCCAATTCAGACGAGACGCCAACTTGCCACCGATTGCGACTTGTGCATTTACCTTTGCTCCATTAGCAATATAGAGCCAAAGAACATTCATGAGGCAATGGCAGAACCCGCATGGATAGAAGCGATGCAGAGGAACTTCTCAATACCGTCTACATGCCTCTTGGGATATGGTTCCAAGACCAATTGACATTCGCGTCATTGATCTCAAATGGTTATGGAAGAACAAAAGGGATGAAGAGATGACTGTAATTCGCAAAAAGCTCGCCTTGTGGCCAAAGGATACGACAAAGAGGAAGGGATAGACTTTGAAGAGTCATTCGCCGGTAGCTAGACTATAAGCAAAGGATTTTCTTAGCCTATGCACTCACAAAAACATCACGGTTTATCGATGGACATTAAGACCGCGTTCTTGAATGGAACTCGAAGAAGAAGTGTACGTGAGTCACCGTAAGGCTTCATAGACATGAATCATCCGCACTACGCCTACAAACTCAAAAAGGCAATCTATGGATTGAAACAAGCTCCGAGAGCGTGGTATGACGAACTGTCCTCTTTCCTTATCCAAAACAATTTCACCAAAGGAACATTTGATCCTACCTTGTTTACACAAAAATGCAAAAATGACATTTTGATTGTTTAGATTTACGTGGACGACATCATCTTTGGGTCCACTAATCCGAATCTTTCAAAACATTTTGAAAATCTCATGAAAAGTAAATTTGAAATGTCCATGATGGGGAACTAAAATTCTTTCTTGGTTTACAAATACATCAATCCCCTCGTGGAATTTTTATAAATCAAGCTAAATACACAACCGAGATTTTGAAAAATCATGGTATGGATAATTGTGACTCTGTCCGAACACCAATGGTAACTTCACCAAAAATTGGAGCCGATTTGTTTGGGAAACCTATTGATCCGAAGAAATATCGGAGCATGATTGGTTCTCTCATGTACCTCACTGCTAGTCGACCGGATATTCATTTTGTTGTTTGCTTATTAGCACGGTTTCGTGCAAAGCCTACCGAACATCACCTCAAAGAGGTTAAACGGATCTTTCGGTACCTGAAGACATCCATTCACATGGGACTTTGGTATCCGAAGGAATCGGATTTGATCTAATTGCCTTTTCGATGCGGACCACGCAGTGATCAAGTTACAGAAAAGTACATCCGGAGGAGCACAATTTTGGGTGAAAAGTTAGTAAGTCGGTCTTCAAAGAAACAAGATTGCACTGCACTATCAACCACGTTTGAGTATGTGTCTCTATCTGCGTGTTGTGCTCAAGTTCTATGGATGAGAACACAACTCACGTATTATGGCTTTACTTTCGATAAAATACCTATGTATTGTGACTCGAAAAGTGCCATAGCCATATCATGCAATCCTGTTCATCACTCAAAGACTAAGCATATCCGTGTCCGCTATCACTTCATCAAAGAGTACGTCAAATATGAAACTGTTGAATTATTCTTCGTGAAGACAGATTACCAACTCGCCGATCTATTAACTAAAGCCCTTCCAAAAGAAAGGTTTGACTATTTAGTTCGACGAATTGAAATGCGAAGCCTAACCCCTGAGGAGTTAGAACGTCTTCTCGAATCTTCTTGAAAATGATTTTCCAAAAGCTTCAGTAAATATTTTTGAAAAAAAACAAAATACAAAATTTGAAAACCAACAAAAGCAAAATATAAAAATATAAAACTTTCAAAAATACAAAAACAATATAAAATCAAAAATCCAAAAATATTCTTCTCACGACATGTCTCGTGATAATCGATATTCTCAGACGCTTCTAGAAATGTCATGCAACAATGATACGGGTATGTACAGATGCTTGAGCGAGAGTTCTTTATTGTTTTCTAAAACATGTCGTTTCTCAAAATTTCAAATTAATGGCTTTCGTATACTTCAAGACAAACCCGGACTAAAATGATGACTTTTGATTATTTCAAATCAAAACTCGTGGTTTTAAAGAAAAATGTAGTGTACTCAAAAAGATTGTACATTTAAAAATGGTGAGAAATCATCATCATCTTGAGCACCTTTTCAAGATTGTCCAAAAAGATTTTCAAAATCTTTCAAAATATTTTGTGCTCAAGATAACTCCCTCTCAAACCCTTTAATTGATTATGCTTTATTAAAGGGGAGTATAAAACTAAAATGTTCCATATTCATGCTTAAATCAAATCCGTTTGTCTCCCCAAAAGATTCTAAAATGTTGTTTAATCCGTTGATATAAAAAATATCACGAATATGCTATTTTTGAGGGGGAGGAGACGTGATTAAAATGTGATCAAAAATGTTTAATGATCGTTGTTTGAATCTCACAATGAGCTCGACTCAGACGGAACCAATGAATTGACGGGAATCAATGTTAGTAAATGTACCATCTCGAGAAACTTGTGATAGATATGCACCTTCATGGGTCTAACCTCCTTTTCAAGGAGTGTTTACAACTTCAATTTAGTTATTAGAGCTAGTTGTCACCTAAAAGCTGACAATGGAACTCTTTAACTAGGCAACGTAACCGTGTCTCGTGGGGAAGTGTCTATCATGAGCCGATCAATTCAAAAAGTGCAAACTCTACCCTCTATGTGCAGATTGTTGTTAAAACTTATAAGCACATGTGAAGGGGAGTGTTTCTGAAAATATAAAACTCTCAGAGTGCTTCAAACATGTTTTCTATCATAAACACTTTGAGAGATTTTCAAAGAAATTGGTTTTATGGCAACAATAGGACAGTCATGGAGTTATAAGGTGACTATGGATAGGAAATTCGTCCTATGATCCGCCAGAGCCGGAGGGATCTACCCAAGGACATCACAAATAGTTAGTATTAGAAGTCCTTAGGTATGATTGAAAAAAGGAGTAATGTGAGAAAGGAGAAAGAAGGGGTTGAAGAATTAAAAAGAAATGTGAAGAAAGGGTGAAAAGAAATAGCACTCCATATTCAACCTTAGGGCGTAAAACCGGTTCAATACATATGCTACTGGTTGTCACTAGATGACACCGGTATTGAAGACAAAGACGTCATGGACCCATGACGACCGCACCTAACCTTCTAGCCACTCAATTCCTCTTAAAAGGATTTGTTTCATTCTCACCGGGAACCCTACATAATCTATCGACTTTCTCTTAGAGATCGTTGATATTGAAGAAGGAGACCCTCTCCCTAGTCTCCGCCAGAAAACCAAAATGCACTTTTGAGTCTAGAGCCACGAGATTCATCAAAAGATCTCATAGGAACACTTGTCATGACATCGCTTGTTGTTCATTAATAAGGACACAAGTGATATATTATAGAGTCCTACACAGATCTTAGCAATTTGCCGTAACATTTATGAGAAGTTTCACTTTTGTGATCTTCGTGATTGAATGGAAACTCTGCCAGGGTCAACATCAAACGCCCTAACAGCAGTCACTTCGGTAACTCCCCGTGGATTACGCTTAGTGTGTCTCAAACGGTATATAGTCGTGGGGTGATGCTTCGTGTACCTCAATGACTCATCCGAACTGTAGATGTACTTCGGTATATCGCTATCTCACTTGTGGGACTCCAGCTTCAGAATGGCCCTTGTGAGAATTAGAGACATGTTTTCACACTATGCCGTTAACACCCTCGAAATTCAAACTTGTAAGTGCCGGAATCCGCTTATTACTAATTGTTTTTATGTTTTCTTCTTATGGAAGCTCCAGAGCGGATGGATCGTGCGCATCGCCACATGCTCATACCCACAACACATGAAAGTTCTCATCACAATCAAAGGCTACACAAAGTTTAAAGACTCGAGAACTACATCATTGGTAACCAAAAGTCAAATAGAAGTGTGAGCATGGTGGAGAAAGACGTGGAGACACCTAACCAACGAAGTTGACAACGGCAGACAACCACATTATCTGATCACAAAGCATGAAGGAACAAAGAATCAAGACTATTCTATATCTACACATAAAGTTCAAGCTCGAGAAAAGTAAAGACCTAATCAAGTGGAGCATCATTTGAATGACCACCCCTTAGGGGGAGATTGTTAGCCTTAATAGTTTTTATTAGAAGTGATGGTCATTCACATTTAGGAACTTTATAACGTGTGTTAGATATCGTGATAGAATAGTCAACGGGCTCGTGGATTGGACTAAGCTAAATGGGTACTAGTTATGTAAGGCTTGCCATTTATCCAATCCAACCCATGTCCAAGCCCACGAAGCCCATAAGAAAGCCTTTTAGGGCATCAAGTCCCTTGGACTATAAATACCCCTCAAATGGTCATTTGAGGGGTGTGCTTGAAAGTGTGTGTGTGTGTTTTTCCTTTGAAATAAACATCATATTGTTTCATCATTCTCTCACAACATACACGGTTTATATAACATCAAGTCACCATCTTTCTCATCTTATTTCTAAGCTTTGTTTGTGTTTGTGTTTCACGTTTTATACGCGTAACTTGGGTTACGTGTGTTGGGTTTGCTTGGTAAAGTGATAAGGTTGATATATCTTAGGTCCTACAATATTGGATTTCACATACACATCATAACACAAACACAAGTAGGCTTATAGATGATTTTCTAGAGATTGAAAGTTAGAGGTTTGGGAACTTTAGCGAGAGAAAGAAAAGTCTTATTATGAGCTCCAACTCTCTACCTTGGGAGGTAGAGAGTATTTATAGTCTTTACACAAAACGCCATCTAACGGGCTATGGATCAGGCATACAATGGGTAAAGACCCGTCCGTCCTCCACGGTATTACTTAACTAAATACTACTTGACATTAAATAACTACGACTATGAGCTATCTAACGATTACAAATACTTGAGGTGACCGACACTTTAATATCTGGATTTACTAAATCCTAACATATAGCCTCTAGAAGAGAGGATGTTTAAGTTTTGGACATGTCATCCTTCACTCAAAATGGGACTTGTCTTTTTACAAAGCCACTAAAATCATGAATTGGTTTTGGCACAAAAAACTGGCCAATTTAAACTTTAAAAACATAAACAACCTTGCCAAACAGAACAAAGTCCTTGGCCTACCACCCTTTGTGTTTTCAAAGGATAAACCATGCTCAGCTTGTGAAAAAGGAAAACATCACAGAGCTTCCTTTAAAACAAAACAAAATTTCTCAATCAAAAGTTGCCTTCACCTCCTACACATGGATCTTTTTGGACCTGTCAGTCCAAGATCTATTCAACATGAGAAGTACACCCTGGTCATTGTTGATTTTCAAGATATACATGGGTAAACTTCCTCACCAAAAAGAGTCAGGCAGCAGAAACAATCATGTCTTTCATCCAGAAGATTGAGAATCAAAATGACATCAATGTAAAACAAATTCATACTGACAATGGTACAGAATTCAGAAATCACGAGCTTGAGTGTTTCTGTGATGAAAAGGGAATATCCCATAATTTCTTATCTCCCTATACCCCTAAACAAAATGGGTTAGTTGAAAGGAAGAACAGAACACTCATTGAGGCTGAAAGAACCATGTTAAATGGTTCAGTGCCGTTTAAGCATTTCTGGACTGAAGCAGTCAAAACTGTCTGTTATACACAAAACAGGTCAGTAATTGTCAAAAGACATAACAAAACCCCTTATGAGATCTTCAAAGGAAGACTCCCTGACATCAGCTATTTCCATGTATTTGGATGTCCTATTTTCATTTACAATTACAAGGTCCATTTGGGCAAATTTGATGCCAAAGTTGATGGTGGTTATTTCTTAGGTTACTCACTAATGTATAAAGCATTCAGGGTGTTCAACACCAGAAGACAACAAGTTGAGGAAACCTTTCATATAACCATTGATGAAAGTACTGAGGCTATCAGTTACTCAAACACCTCTATGGAAGAAATAGGAATTGATGACTCATCAAGATATCCTCCTGATGAATATCATCCTGAAAGCAATTCCTCTACTCAGTATCAGGCTGATGCTGATGTTTCTTACTACATCGTTCCTCACAATCTTCCCCAACCAACTATCAGTGAATTCATTGATACTCAACAAGTTCCCAATGTGACTGATCATACTGAACAAAACGGAACCCGAGATTCCCTTTGTTCAAACTGAACAAGTTGAAAACCAATACCCTGTTGAATCTCAGCCTACCATCAATGAATCTCCAGCTACTGAAGTTTTTCCTCAAACCCTTGAAACCTCAACAAGCTCATATCCCAGACCCCAAGATAAATGGAACGGGTCTCAAGACATTGAACTTGTCAACATCATTGGAGAACCCACTGAAGGCATGCTTAGTAGAAGCATGGCTGCTAAGTTAACTGCTGCCTCAGCAAATGAGTGTTTATTTGTTGACTTTCTCTCTGATGTTGAACCAAAGTCAGTCAAAGAAGCCCTTAAACACCCAAGTTGGGTACAATCCAGACAAGCAGAACTAGAACAATTTGACAGAAACAAAGTTATGACTCTAGTCAAATGTCCGAAAGATGTTCTAGTCATTGGCATGAAATGGGTCTTCAAGAAAAAGACTGATGAGAATGGAATAGTCATTAAAAACAAAGCTAGACTTGTTGGTAAAGGATACAATCAACAAGAAGTAATTAACTATGAAGAAACATTTGCTCCTGTTGCTAGAATGGAAGCCATCAGGATCTTCCTGGCATATGTAAAATACATGAACTTTAAAGTATACTAAATGGATGTCAAAAGTGAATTTCTCAATGGCAAACTCCAGAAAGAAGTTTATATTCAAAAACCCCCTGGATTTGAAAGCAGTGAGTTTCTTGACGATGTCTACAAGCTTGACAAAGCCCTCTATGGACTGAAGCAAGTTCCAATATCCTGGTATGAAACTCTCTCAGCCTTTCTCATTCAAAACAAGTTTTTTAGAGAAAGATATACAACACCTTGTTTATTTATAGTACTAAAGGAGATGTGATACTAGTCCAAGTGTATGTTGATGACATCATATTTGGCTCAACAAATTACAAGGTTTGTAAACAGTTTGAGAAACTGATGACAAAGGAATTTGAAATGAACATGATGGGAGAACTCACATACTTCCTTGGACTTCAAATCAAACAAATTGATAAAGGTATCTCCATCAGTCAAGAGAAGTATACCAGAAATCTCTTAAAGAAATATGAGATCTCTGATTGCTCTTCTGTTAAAACTCCCATTGTTCCTCCAAACAACTTACGGCCTGACCTTGCAGGAAAGTTAGTAAATGAAACCTTATTTCATATAGTAATTGGCTCACTGATGTATCTCACTGCCTCAAGGCCTGATATTCAGTTTGAACTCTGCCTATGTGCAAGATATCAGTCTGATCTAAGAGAGTCTAGTCTCATTGCAACCAAGAAAATCCTCAGGTACCTGAAAGGTACACCGAACCTTGGGCTCTACTATCCCAAGTATTCAGGTTTTGACCTCAAAGGATACTCGGACTCAGACTATACAGGTTGTAACATGGATAGATAAAGCACCTCAGGCTCTTGCCAATTCCTTGGAGGAAAATTAGTGTGTTGGAGCACTAAGAAACAACAGTCGGTGGCTATGTCATCAGCGGAAGCTGAATATATATGTAGCTCCTGCAGGCTGTTGTGAAAATGTACTATGGATGAAAAGTCAACTCAGTGACTATGACATCCATTACAAGATGGTACCCATCTTTTATGGTAACACAAGTGTAATTTCCATCTCCAACAACCCTGTACTTCATCAACGAACCAAACATATTGACATTAGGTATCATTTCATCAGGGACCATGTCATGAAAGGTGATATTGAACTACACTTCATCCCTACTGAGTATCAGTTAGCTGGTATATTCATAAAACCCCTAGATGAACCTACTTTCACAAGACTGAAAGCAGAACTTGGGATGTTGAACATTGATTAAACAGTCCACTGATTGATCATGTTCCACATAGTGTGCATATTCACCGAATAATGGTACTTGAACAAAATAAACACCTAAATCAATCTCACCGAATGAGTAAAACTTATTCAGGGTCCATGACATTGGATGTAGAACACATTAAATGAGTAACTAAATGCTCTAAGTATTCAGTTACTTAATGTCTTAGGTTGGTAAACAACCCAATTTAATATAGGAAGATATGTTCCTTGACCCTTCTATCATCCATGTCATGGGCTCCTAAATCCCTCACCTTATCTCACTTGGCATTAACGGCCCATACACACATTAAATATCCTAAGGATATTTTATTGGTGACATCACCTCTGCAATAGCACTTTTACTATGTTGTGCAACTGTTTCACCTAGAAACACACAAAAAACTGCGGGTGCTTGAGTGGTTGCATTTAAGGTGGGATATCAAACATTTGTCAAAAACAGTTTTCAAAATTTCTACATGTACAAAATTTACCCTTTTCACCACTCTATAAATACCCTCTTCTTAAAGCTAAAAAATACACATACAAATTTTTTTGCAAAGAAACTCTGTCAAAATATTTCTTCAAAACTCAAAAAACTGTGTGTGTTGATTTGTTGATATAAAAACTTTTCATCTTTGCTAGACAAAATTTTTTTTACTACAAATCTTGATCCTTCTTTAAAAAAAAACCTGGTAAAAACCTCTTTGATCTTCTTGTCATCAAAACAAAAACCTTTTCATATTCAAAAATGGCAAGAACTCAAAGCCTTGTATTTGCACCACAGTGGTTTGGAGGCCTGGAAAATATAGAATTTAAAACCAACAATGTTAAAGGCAATTTTGAATACACTAATGATGTCCTAGTCTATAAAAGATCATGAAGTTTTTATTCAACTGCCCACTGAAAATGGCCTTTGTAAACTCACCCCATATATTGTACCAAAACTACCTCGGAGAGCTTTGGGCAACTGTTGTGGCCTTTGACCCGACATCTTCCACTGATGAGAACAGGCCAAGACCCCTCAGGGAGTTTCTCATCAATTTTTCAGTCCTAAATGTGGAAAAACAACTTACTTTTGACTATAAAATTGTTTGCTCTTCAACTGGGCTAGACTATAACAATGGTAAATATGTTGAACACCCTGACCCAGCTGTTGTTAAAGCTGAGTTATCAAAACTTGCTTTTGAACCAGAGTTACTGGAAAAAACCTCTGTCACCAAGAACTCTTTTCATGTGTCTTAGAAGATCCTATTCACTTTTGTGATTTAGGTTCTCGGCAAGAACCACTCATCCACTGAATAGATAAATTCTAAGGACTATAACTTTGGCGCTTTACTCGCCATCCTGAGTGCCTCAAATTTTACAAGGATCCCATCCTTAGTCACTGATATAGAATTGACGCCCTATATGGTTGCTGTAAACAACCAGAGGGACTTAGTGTCTCCAAACCCTGCACCTAAAATGAAAAAAATGGAAGGCTCAGGCTGGGACTCAAACCAAACCCAAGTCCCAAGGCCTAAAGCTTCTGGAACACAGGTCAAAAGACCAAAAAGATCCCAGACTGAAAAGACACCATTAGGAGACCAAGCAACAACACCCTCGGTGACAACGAAGGAAACTGATATATTACAGTCAGTGCCCTTGGTCCCACTTACTATTCCCCAAGATCTAGAGGGAAACATACAACCCGCTGGTAGGGGAGCGCCTTCCACACAGCCTGATGAGGACATTCACAAATCACAGCTTTTGTTCGAGGGCACAAAAACTGATCCCAAAGACTCAGGGGGAAACAAACAACCTACTGATAGGGATTTCACTGCCACAGTCCACAGGTTTAGTACCGGGAAACTCCCACCAGTGCTTGAAGGGAAAACGAGGGACAAAGACTAAGAGGGAACTATACCCCATCCCCCTACTGATATGGAACTTACTACCAACACTGACCCTCGAGAGGACACTGGGAAACACCTATTAGTGTTTGAAGGGTCCCTGGGAGATAAAGACTCAGGGGGACAAAAGCCACCTGCTGATACGGAACCCATAACCCTTACTGGTTTTATAACTGTAGCACATTTTCAGGCTTTTCTCATGTCAGACGAAGAGCTTGTCCTTGCTGTTGGCGAAGATATGGACACTGATGTTCAACCCACTGAACAAGAACATCAGTCTGATACCCTTTCAGCCTAATGATGACTCTTCTGACTCTACAGCATCTTCATCCCCTAAAGATCTGAATAAGTATGACAATGTTCTTCCTCTCACTGAGAGATAATTGGTTAAGTTTCTTAAGAAGGCGATTCAGAAATTGTATGATGGGTTTACTGATGAACTGTGGGATCAACATGTGGAGGTTGCTGCTAGTTACGTTGATCTCAAGGCTTCTGTAGAAGAAAATTTCATGGATAATGGTGAACACATGGAAATCATATATCAATCCCTTGACACCTTGGATGATCAGTTGAAGAAGTTCCTCAAATATTTTCAGGATGCTCACACCAAACTTGACACAATCAAAGAAGCGGTTAAAGAAGACCCTATGAACAAAAGGTTCTTGAGGCTACTGACACTTATGTCAATAACTTATCAAGCCTCACTGAACTCATTACAATGCTCAACAACTCTAATTTTTCAGGGTCTAAGTTCATCAGTAGGGGCGATCCAATCCTTTCTCAGTTCATTGGGTAAAAATGTGGCGGATCTGGCTAAGTCTTCAAATTCTATGGCCTGGAATCTTGGGCCTAGAATGACATCACTAGAGACATCTCAGGCCAATCTTGAGTTAAATTTCACTGGTCTTCAGAAGGACACTTCAGATATCAAGTCCATGGTATCTGAAATCTATCAAGCATTCAAAGGTCAATCTGCTCCTTCAACTTCAGTGCCCGAGCCAACTCTTGTTCACACTGAGTTCCAAGCAACAGTTGATGGGGAGAAAGTCACTGAAGAACCAAATCCTTCTCACACTGGGGGGGGGGGAACTTAAGTTGTTACAGTTTCACAAGTCCAACCTACAACAACACCACCATCATCATCATCAGTCCCTCCTCTTGATAAAGGCAAAGGCATTCTAATAACGCCTGAGCCTGAGCAACAAACTCTGGTACCTGCTTCTAAAACTATCAGACCGGACCCTGATGAACCTATCAGGATCCCATATGAAATTAATTACAAAGTTTATTACCTGACTGCGGAACAGATTAGTGCCTATCTTGCAAAGGAGGAACTTGCAAAGAAAGTAGCTGAGGAAAAAAAGATGAGCAAAGCTGCCCTGGTCAAAGTTTTTCATAAAGAAGCTGGAAAACTTGGCAACGATCCTAAGACACTGGCGGGTGGACAAGCTGGTAGAAAGTTCAAAGAAGCTCAGGATGTTGAACTGCTTGCCCTCAGGAAGAAGAATGATGAAAGAGAAAAGAGGATAGCTGAGATAAGACAGAAAATAATTGATCATTACAACTGGGTAATGACAAACAGAAAGAGGCCTGAACCTATTACTGATACCAGAATTCATCCCAACACCAAACCTGGATTCCTCAGTTTCTACAGAAGTCCTGACAAACGAACCTTTAAGGTTCATGATCCTTTCAAGTTTTCTGACTTTGGAATAACAAAACTGGATGAAGTGGGTCCCATCATAGAGAAGAATAAGAATATAATTGTTAAAAATCTCATGGACCCACTGAGCAAAAGATATGAGAAACTAAAACAAATGGCTAAAGATCTTGGCATCCAATCTCTTCTCCCAGCCCCAGTAAATCAAGCTGCTCCCTCTCAGTCCTCCAGGAGAAAGAGGAAGATCCAAGAGCATGAACCAGAGATCAAGATTCATGGCCTAGATTGCAACAGAGCCCTTCCAGAAAGAGATAGATTCGTGAACCATTTGTCCATAGAACAACCTGAGAGAGGTAAATTCTTCACTGATGAATTTGGGGAGACTGCCTTCCAAAGTTGGAGTGATATAGATAAAGCAAGAATTGAAGCAATGGTTGGCGTCTTGGTGATGGCCACTCAAATTCAAAATCTAGAAAACAAAAGCTTTAGTCATGACCTGAGGATCAAGATTAGGGAACACCCTGAACAGGAGAAGCTGAAACACAAGAAACCAAAGCTTGAAGCCCTTGGATACCAGTTGGACTAGAACATCTGTTGCACCACCATCTTTAATTTTCAAATTGTAACTTAGGACCATGTAATATATTTCTTAATGAACAATGATGTTTTATGTTATTCAGTGTCCTTTAGTTGCTTTGTAGAATCTTCAATGTGAGAAGAAGATCTTTACTCACTCACACTGAACCTAGAAACACTTAGGCTATGTTTATATCCAAATAGGGGAGACTATTGGGTCAGTGAATTCCCAAACTTCCAAAAATAAGGATTAGAAGATAAAATAACATAAGTGTTTAATAACCTTAAACATACGCAAGTCACTGAATGAACAGTTCTTCAATGAGTCATCTTTAAGAAGCTCAGGACAAGCCTAAGAAGAAGGGCTTTCCATTCAGTGAGGTGAGACTCAGTGAATGATACATGGGCTAAAGAAGAAGATGATGGATTCAGTGAGTAATGACAATAGCTCACTTAATCCCCAGACTCCTTACCAACTATGAAGAATGAAGACGTAAAACGTAAAGACTTGAAGACCGAAGTAAAGGCAGGACAAATCCGGATAAGTTTGAAGGATCAAAGTGAGTCCTTATCTGCAAAGGTCAACTTACTCTGAATGGATAAAAGACCAAGAATGTGTCAACACTGACACTAAGAAAGTGAACCTGTCCCTTACTAGAAATAGTGTTGTATAATAGAGACAAAATACGTAAGGTATTTTGTCGTCTGAAGTTTGTATCAGTCTTGTCTTTTAGGAAAATGGTTGTATTTCATACTTGTATAAATAGCAGTCATAAAGTGGAGGAAAAGAGTTAAGCTCGTGCACTAAATGCTTAGACATTCACAAGCCCTTTTACTCCTCGATACAACTAAGTCCTTGAGGTTAGCTCTGTTGGTTAGCATAGTTGTACTTAAGCTTAGCTTAAGTTTAGTGAGGAGTACACCATACATTGTCATTCAATCCCAAGTGTTTTTCGGCAAACACTTGGGTAATATATTCTATGATTAAGTTTTAATAAGAATATAAACGTTGAAAAACTTGTCTATTTTACATTACGTTTTAACTTGTTAAACTATTTTTCAAATAACATTGCTAAGCCATGGAGCTTGGTGATGCAGGTTTTACTAACCAGGTTTTAATATTGATATTGTCTCGTTATACCTATGGTCTACCCTAAAGCACTAATGGGCAGTGTACCCGGTCGTGTGTAGTGTAGTATTCGGTAAAACCGAGGTCGTCCCAAAAGCTACGAGGATCGGAAATTAACTTAAGTCTATGTCACGATTTTAAGATGGTTGATATTGATTTAACTAATAAACTACTAAAGCAAATAAAAGCAAACAAAGGCAAAGAAAGGCGAGGGTTGAAATCAATAGAGAAGATGTGGTGCCAACCTAGTTATTCATCCTAGCTAGTAATGTCTACGTCTACTTACTTCCAATTACTTCAGGTGGGGTCAAAGTCGAGAGGACAACATTTGGTCAATTCGCCCTAACCTATCAGCAAAGATGCCACCACGGAGAAGTCGTGTCCCCTCATAAGTCCTGTTCCCGGTCCCTAAGCCGAGTCATTAAGTACCGCTACATGTTAGATTTATAATAGTGAGTGCCTGGGAATTAGCAACTTAAACACTCACCCCCTAATTCTTAAGTTCATCCAAACGGTAGGTGATCAGTTGGTCAAATCGCACAAGTAGAAAGGGTCGTCAGTTGGTCATATCTTACCCTTCCCGTCTCAGCCTACTCACTTAGGGTCAGTTGGTCATATCTCCTAAGCAACTAGCCTCTACCGCCATTCAAAACTACCGAAACAAAGGTAGCTACCAATAAACAATGCATGCATACACTTAGAAATAACTATGCCGAAGTAATGTAAACGCAAACAAAACAATTAAGGAATCATAACTAGGCCAGCACCAGGGTGCTTAGCCAAACATATAGTAAATCATACCAACAAAAATGAATAAATCGTGAATTGAATTGAACATAATGTTTGATACAAATTACTTGATGTAGAGCTAATAATGATGATGATTGCGAGTGAATTCTTCCTTCAAAACTGGCTTCGGACTGCTGGAAAATGCCCTGGAGTGGTGCCCTAATCGACCCTAGGAGAGGGGTGAAGAGAGATGCTTAAAAATGCAGATTTAGGGTTGTATTTATAGGCCGCGACATGGTTACGGCGTAACCATAAGGGCGAATTACGCCGTAACTTAATTTAGTAATAAATATTTAAATAAAGAAAAGTTACGCCGTAACTTTCGATTCGGTTACGGCGTAATTATAAGTTACGGCGTGACTAATTAACTTCGTACTTTCTCTTATCCAACTATTTTGTTGAAACTTTTATACTCTTGTTGACGCTTTTAGTCCCTCATCGCTCATGTTGCTTTTATAACAAGTCCTTGTACTTAATAAACTTCGAATTAACTTGCCGCATGTAATCCCTGGACCTCGAAACTTTGCGCCCAAGTAATAAATTACGGCGTAACTAATTATTCAATTTACGCCGTAATACTTCATCCGCTTATACTTATCCACTGTGATTTATCTCACGGTGTAACTAAATTGCCATGTTACGTTGTAACCTTCACAAAAATAATTACGACGTAACCATAAGAGTTGGTTACGCCGTATCCTTCAAAGCATCATATTTACGCCGTAACCTTATTAAGTTGTTACGGCGTAATCTTCACATAGAATCCAAAGGCCCTCGTAACTTGTATATTTCTTGGCCTTTTCTCACATCTTTTCCGCTCCAATGCCTCATTTATCCTGAAATGCAAATATGAACGAATATGAACGAATTAAGTACCATATTAATACAAATGAGGCCATAAACACGGGAATTTGATATATAAAATATCAGGCTAATTTGATGCTATCAAATATCCCCCCACTTGAATTCTACTTGTCCTCAAGTAGACCTTTTAAATAATTCTTAAAAAAGATGTCTCCCAAGATTAATTGGAAGATATGTGTTTGAAAATCACCTAAGCTAGAAATTTCCAAACCGAGCACCTCATGAAAAGGGAAATGAAATCACACACTCTCTCATAATTCACGTGTTTATTTTGGGTGATCACTCAACTGCTCAGTCATGGCGAGTATTCTATCATAGGCTTGGCAAAGATACTAATCTCCACCACTAGAGTCTATAGATGCAGCTATTCTAAAAGGCAATGGGTTGACACAACATAAAGGCTAATGGGGTTATTTTGTCATTACTAACGAGCTACGGCGAAGGGGACAAAACCAATGATACATGACCAAATCCATGGCCAAGACACCAATGATTGCTCGCTTCCTCACCTAAACTCGATTCATGACTATGGGTAGGATAAGGCATGGGAAAATTTTAATGGGTGTAAATAAAAAGACACGAAACAAATAGATTTCTAAGTCCACAGTCACCCCACCACTAGTCGCATTCAATCCCATAGCAAAAATCGAGGGTCAAGAGTCAAGGGGTCTTCAATAATCCAATACATGAGTTAATGAATAAGAAATGTAATATGGTGCCTCATAAACTCCATAATCTAGGCAAATAAGATGCATTAACTCAGCCTTCATCATCAATGAAAAAAGAATGTGCTATATAAAAAAATTTAAAATTTGGGTCAATTTAGCACATATTTCTATCAAAATCGACCATTTCTATCTCTCATCCCCCCACTTGAAATGTACGATGTCCCCATTGTATGAATATTGATTAAAATTTGAAAGGCGGGATAGAAATGTTCGGGTTTCTAATTTTATCCGTAAGACAAAACGGACTTGTAAAAATTTGCGCCAGTTGAATAAGGCGAGAATACTAATCATGAACACTTGCTTGCATTTTTTTTTTTTTTTAATGCAAGACAAGGTATACAAGATTATAAACGATACGAACATAAAATGTATCCCCTCACTTGAGATCAACTATCATCTAAACCCGATTTTCTTCCAAAACCCTTTATTCAAAACCCGTGACTTTCACTAGTGGAACCAAAATTAACCAACAGCGCCCGAACCATGGAGATAAGGAAACTACAGGGTAGGCTAGGCGATAGGTGTAACGAAACAACATATATTGGGTGAACAAAATGAAAGGGATGGCTCTGAAGGGTGTATCTAGGGGGTTTAACAGGGGAATTGACTGACCAATGTGAAGAGTCAATATACACAATACATATATAGGCTATTTGGGTTTAATCCTAAAATTGCCTTATATCCTAGCTGCACCGATCACACCAAGTTACCTTAGTGTAATGCTCATGATAATGGTCTCGAAAAGATATACAAGGCCAAGTTCTAAAGTCTACTACAGCCACCGGCACACTCATTTTTGTAGTATTATGTATAAGGGGAAAACGGAAAGGCTTATCCTCACATAATGGAAATAGGGAAGGTGTGCTCAGTCTAGATTAATCTAGTTAAGTAATGAAAAACATGTCAAAATTTTACTAATGAAAAACTTTTCATCAAAAACTAGAAAAATAAGCGCAAGTAAAATCAAGCGGGTGTCTATGTCTAATCTCTTCCCCCCACTTGGGTCATACTTAAGCATATAATGAAAGATAAGAAGGGTTAGATATGGAACGAAAAACTCCCCTGGATTAGCTCGGCATGATCGAAGACTCACGAGTAAATGTGTCCCGCTTTGAGATCTATGAGCAAACTTTAATAACCTGAATTCACATAAGACATCCAAACGCATCATACTAGAAAAACAACAAGTATAAAAATAAAATGAAAAACCTAACTCACTTTCGTAGGAAACACGGTTGCATTCAGCATATGCAACAAGCCTTTTAAACCACTTGGTGTCCCAAGTGGACGAGTGTAGTCTCGTGAGGGCTTGCAGGGAACATACCCACAAAGTTCATTTAATACTAATACAAGGATATTGTGTTATTATAGAAAGAATTTGAACTGGAGGATAATTACGCCGTAACTCATATAAAACCTGGCAGTCGCTCCTGGAGAATAGCTACGGCGTAACCTCAGAATGGGATTACGCCGTAATCGGTAATGCTCTGGAAAGAATCGCTACTTGTGATATGTTACGGCGTAATCATTGGGATGAGTTACGTCAAAACTGATGGACAGTTCAGGTCCTCGTTAAGTTACTGATGCAATCTTCTCCGATTCCTGCAAAAATGGTTAAAAACACAAAACCCAACTAAACTAATAAAATGGAAAATAAAAGATAGGCATGGGGTGCCTCCCACGAAGCGCTTGTTTTTGTTCGAGTCACGAGCTTGACTCCACCCTTATTTACTACGTAAAAGGGTGTTCATCCCCTCACTTGAAATCAAGTGTGGGTGAAAATAGCAATAAACACCATGAGGGTGTGAATTAGCTATGGGATGGGGAAATGATAAATTATGATCATACCTAAAAGGAGATGTCATTTCCCTCCATACCTTACCCATTTTAGTTGATGGCACTAATGATTGGTTCACCTCGTGACGTGGCTGATTAATTGGCTCGTATGTCTCCTCGTTAATCACTGAAGTTTCCAAGATCTTGTCCTCTAATTCCTTTGCAAGATCAACTAAAATTGGTTCAGTAGCCGGAGCTACATAGCCATCATCGGGTGATGCGACAAGCGAGGATTGTGAGGTCAAGGGTTGTGCAATTTCATCCATGTTTTCAGCAACCAGTATAGGAAAACTAGCAAGATTGTTAGTAATAAAAGAAGAGTTAGAAGTGTTACCATTTTGCGTTGTAGTTGATTCCACATTAGCTTGAGGCATTGTTTCATCATCCTGTAAGGTCCATGCTTCCATCTTCTTCAATTGATCATTGCTTGCTTCTACATCTCTCACAACCTTCAAACGACCTGGAAATGGGATAGGTGGGACATAAGGTCTGATATAAGGAACTGGCTCGTTGTTGACTTCTTTCATCTTTCCCACCGTTGCCTTGATAGTTCCAACCGCATTCTTTTTTCTTTCCAGGACCTTTTGGTTTAATTCCTCAAGCTTAACTTCCAAACTTTTCCTCTTAGCGTCAAGATTTTTTAAATTTAAGTCTGCGCCCCCCTTGAATTTCCTAATCCATTCGTCATTCGAGTCGTGCATCCTTTTTAAATTATCTGAGAATTTCTTGATGGTTTCCTCCAATGATTCAACATAACTGACCTGCTCATATGCTTTGCATTCTTCATGGAGAGAATGCTTTTGTATAGCATGGATATTTTCCTTAACCAACTTCATATCACATCCAATCTTATCTAGTTGCTTTGTGATGTCACCAATGTCATCCACGCCTTCGCTACTTTCCACCCAAGTGGTTGCTCCATCATACCAATTTCGTGAATGGTCAGCCATCTGTTCAATTGATCTAAGGGCATGTGCATGTGGCATTGTAGGGATAGGTCCTTGAGAGTCGAGCATTTTGCGGGACGGGATGTTTAAGCCTTTGTAGAGAATAAGGACCATCAGATGGTTGCTGATATCATGCGTTGGGCATCTGTAAAGAAGGTCATTATATATTTCCCAATCTTCATCTAGCGTCTCATCCATCTTCTGTCTGAAACTCCTTATTTCTTCCATCTTCTTGGCAATCATTGAAGGAGGACAATATCTCCGAATGAATGCTTTCTTTAAAATATTCCATGTATTGATCGACCCAATAGAAGCATCTTCATCCATCTTCGTTGTGCCAAGTGAGTGTAATCGGAACACTCTAAGCATTAATGCATCTTGAGTGACTCTGGAGTGTGGAAAAGATCTGAGATCTCCAATACTCTTCGCATTACGCGGTGGGCATCTTCATCATTAGTTCCTGAATAGCTTTTGTCTACGTTCCCTCATGAACTGACAGCTGATCTCAAAGTCGATTTCATCATTAAACTCGGGATATACGATGCCCGATCTTTGGTTACTTTGATTCAAAGCAATATATTCTTCCATAGTGAGCATGTAAAAATCTGAATCTTCCATATCCTGAAATATCAAAAACAGAAAAGAAGAGAAAAAGAAAACTAAAAACAAAAATAAAATAAAATAAAAGAAAAACTTAAATTAAAATCCTAAATAGCTCCCCGGCAGCGGCGCCAAAAACTTGATGCGTGTTTTATTGACCCGTGTTTTAATATTTATATTGTCTCGTTATACCTATGGTCTACCCTAATGCACTAACAGGCAAAGGTACCCGGTCGTGTGTAGTGTAGTATTCGGTAAAACCGAGGTCGTCCCAAGAGCTACGAGGATCGAAAATTAACTTAAGTCTATGTCACGATTTTAAGATGGTTGATATTGATTTAACTAATAAACTACTAAAGCAAATAAAAGCAAACAAAGGCAAAGAAAGGCGAGGGTTGAAATCAATTGAGAAGATGTGGTGCCAACTTAGTTATTCCTCCTAGCTAGTAATGTCTACGTCTACTTACTTCCAATTACTTCAGGTGGGGACAAAGTCGAGAGGACAACATTTGGTCAATTCGCCCTAACCTATCGAAAGATGCACCACAGAGAAGTCAGTGTCCCCTCATAAGACCAGTTGTTCCTGGTCCCCTAAGCCGAGTCATTAAGTACCGCTACATGCTAGATTTATAATAGTGAGTGCCCGGGAATTAGCAACTTAAACACTCACCCCCTAATTCTTAAGTTCATACAAACGGTAGGTGATCAGTTGGTCAAATCGCACAAGTAGAAAGGGTCGTCAGTTGGTCATATCTTACCCTTCCCGTCTCAGTCTACTCACTTAGGGTCACTTGGTCATATCTCCTAAGCAACTAGCCTCTACCGCCATTTAAAACTACCGAAACAAGGGTAGCTACCAATAAAATATGCATGCATACACTTAGAAATAATTATGCGGAAGTAATGTAAACGCAAACAAAACAATTAAGGAATCATAACTAGACCAGCACCAGGGTGCTTAGCCAAACATTTAGTAAATCATACCAACAAAAATGAATAAATCATGAATTGAATTGAACATAATGTTTGATACAAATTACTTGATGTAGAGCTAATAATGATGATGATTGCGAGTGAATTCTTCCTTCAAAACTGGCTTCGGACTGCTGGAAAATGTCCTGGAGTGGTGCCCTAATCGACCCTAGGAGAGGGGTGAAGAGAGATGCTTAAAAATGCAGATTTAGGGCTGTATTTATAGGCCGCGACATGGTTACGGCGTAACCATAAGGGCGAATTACGCCGTAACTTAATTTAGTACTCTAATATATATTTAAATAAAGAAAAGTTACGCCGTAACTTTCGATTCGGTTACGGCGTAACTAAATAACTTCGTACTTTTTCTTATCCAACTATTTTGTTGAAACTTTTATACTCTTGTTGACGCTTTTAGTCCCTCATCGCTCATGTTGATTTTATAACAAGTCCTTGTACTTAATAAACTTCGAATTAACTTGCCGCATTTAATCCCTGGACCTCGAAACTTTGCGCCCAAGTAATAAATTACGGCGTAACTAATTATCCAAGTTACGCCGTAATACTTCATCCGCTTATACTTATCCACTCCATATTTATCTCTACGGCGTAACTAAATTGCCATGTTACGCCGTAACCTTCACAAAATAATTACGATTAACCATAAGAGTTGGTTACAAGCTGTATCCTTCAAAGCATCATATTTACGCCATAACCTTATTAAGTAGTTACAGCGTAATCTTCACATAGAATCCAAAGGCCCTCGTAACTTGTATATTTCTTGGCCTTTTCTCACATCTTTTTAGCTCCAATGCCTCATTTATCCTGAAATGCAAATATGAACTAATTAAGTACCATATTAATACAAATGAGGCCATAAAGACGGGAATTTGATATATAAAATATCTGGCTAATTTGATGTTATCACTTGGCTAGATTAACTTTGTGATAAATTCTAACCAAGTTAAAGGGAACAACATTTAGTTTAAAGCACAAATGGTGCGTTTGTTTTTGCCCGTGTAATAGGCTGAGATGTGGGATTTCACCTACATCCTATGTATTTAAACGTTTTTTTGGAGTAATATTTTTACCAGAGAAACCCTTTACCCAAAATAAGTACAACCTATGCAAGAAAGCGTGTGTGACCAACTATAAAGTCGTAATGTCCACAAAATAACTATAAGCACGCATTAAATATTCAATCTAATTAATCATATAACAATCAACCCAGCCTTACAGTAGCAATGATTGCACATAAAGTAGTTAAACTAGGGTTTACGTGGTTCTTAGTTCGATGTCTAATTAGTTACATATGGTTAACGGTCAAGTTAGGCAGTTCCTAACTAGGGTTTAACAAGTAAATCTAATTCACCAATCAAGAAGACAATAGATATAATCATTCACTAATAAGTTTAATGTAATCCTACATAAACACTAATTAATTTAGTCTAGCATAGCAAACAAAGGACAAACAAAAATAGAATCAAGAAAAACAATACATGATTAAATGGTTAAAGTTAAAACTTATCTTGATGTTACGATAGGTTTACAATGAAGAAAAGTGCTGAAAATAACATCAATATCTGGCTAGGGTTTGGTTCATAAGAGTTTCACACGAATTGTGAAAACATAGCAAAATACATATAGAAACAAAGTTGTCACAGTGTCAACCTTCGGCTGTGATGTCGTCACCTCGCCGTAATCGATTTATGGTTTTTTACACCTACTTGCTCTGACGGCGTCACTCTTTAACTCGTGATGGCGTCACATTGGGCTTGCGACGACGTCACGACCCCGTCTCCACACACTGGTAGGTCACGAAAAATATCAAAAATTCACTATCTGGGCACTTCTGGTGACGACGTCGGGATGCCGATCACGACTTGAAACTTTTGTCTTTTTCTTCCAAACTTCATCTAAATGAGCCTAAAACTTGTACGTTTCTGGCAAATGCAAAGTAAAAGACCTAAAAACCAAATGTGTAGAAGTTTAAGAAATAATTGAGATAAAATGATATTAAAATGACCCCTAAAATCGTTACAAATTTGCAGTTTTGCACCCCATCAAATTGAAATAAAGAGATTCATCAGGGCATAGATATGTTTAGCTCACATATATGACTTTCAAATGGGACTTGAAAGCAGTTAGGCTCTAGTCAACCTACTGAAGTCAAGGATGTACTTTAATGGACATAAAGAACACCCATTCATACAATCGTTAATTATCCGTCTCGTACTTACAACAAGATCACCATATACTTCTTCCAAGATGCTAATGCCTAGATTTAAACAATTAGGACTACTATTACATTCGGGGAGATTGTTAAGAATTACAATTAAATGTAATATTAGTCTAAAAAGTATAATGGTTGTATTATCATAGCGTAGAAGTTTAGGGACCTATACTATAATAAGTCACAAGTCACTAATGATTGGTTAAGTATAAATACCAATCATTAGGTGATGTGACATGTGTGTCTGTAAGAGTGTGTCATTAGATAATTTTTGTGCGTCAGTGATTATTCAATTGTAAGATTTGTTTACGTCACTTGTTTGTACCTCACACCCGAGTTCTACAACTCGAATAATGAATAAAATTTGCTTCTTGAATATGATTAATAATCTTACTCAAAACTAGTGAATTACATGATGTTCTCTCCATGATTTGACTCGATAGAAAACAGATAAAGAAAACAAAATTAGACTAAACCTAAAAAGAAATGAAAACAGACACGAGACTTCTTAAGATGACGATCTTAAAGAAGAAAGGGCAAAAAGGAGGATGCTCCACAAGCTGGGTTATTCCTTGACAGTGGAACCAAAAACTTAATGTGATATTAACCTTTCAACCTCTAGGCAATGTACCTAATCGATGTAGCAAAGTATAGGCCAATACCCGGAGGAAGTTCGTTCTCTAGAGGAACAACTAGGAAGAGATGGAGACGGATTCATAATGCTCTACGGGATGGGGCTATGTTTTGTATTTTATATTTTATGAAAGCAATTACTTGCACAAGGGACACCTCCTATGGGAAAATACATCTTAATTTGAGGTGATCATGACGTGGTTAATCAAGGAACACCTCCTATGGGAAAATAAAGGCAAGGGCTAGATAAGTTGATCAAGTCTTATCTACTCATGCATAACACATAGTTCCAAATTTAAATAAACCAAATCTCGAGCGTTCAAGGGAGGGCATCCTAGGGCGAGAACTAACCTAAACACGCAATTTCTTGCACAAGCGTCACATTAGTTTACGTTTTCTAAATGACCAATAGATGAGCCTAGTTAAATCGGAACTAGACTAATTAGATATATCCGGTTAATTAAATTTATAAGTGTTCTACTGATTTAATTCCCTAGATATGGACTAGATCTAGGTGTTAGATACTAGATTGATTGCACAGATTAAGACTATAATTCATGAAGTAAACAAGTCATATATTCAACATGGATACGAATTAAACAATAAAACACGACTACTTGCAATAATTAAGGTGTCACAAGTTATCAATTCATCTCAATCTTGGTTTCATGCATCCTAAGAAGTTACTAACAAGTTTAGCCAAGCATATTAATGATAATGACACAAATAAACAATGCAAAATTGATAGAAGACATGATAAATCAAACTAGAGATTGTATTGATTAACAAGTGTAATAGGATAATCACCTAATGTTCACTTGATTATAATGCAATAAAAAGCAAGAAAAACCCTTCCCAAAGGCTGGAAAAATCGTCTCTAAAACCTAACCCCTGAATATGCCTTGTACCGCATATAAATAATGAATCCATTTGGGGGTTCAAATGGCGTCGGATGTCGATTAGTGGTGTAGGTCGGTTCATAAACCAGCGGCTGGATGACTTCAGGGGTCTTCTTCGACTATGTCACACTCGAGTGTGACGGTGTCTTGATCTTCTTTATGTGGCGTCACACTCATAATTTCCCAGGTGTGATGGTGTCTGGCCTCTAGTGTAAAATATCAGAGTTTTTAGAATGGGTGTTCCTTTATGCCAGACCATGTCTGGAGGAAGTCTAGTTGTACAAGGTTGTCTAGTTGAACCTAGACGGTGTATGGCTTCGTGCACTTTACTTGAATCTTCATATCTTTTGTCTCTTGGCTAATTTTTAGCATAACTTCCCTTTTAGGTCCAAAATCATCAACAACTTGCATTTATCGATATTTCGGAAAGTAAAGTAGGAAAATAAGTGATAACCCATATAAAATCAGCTATAAAATGCCTTGAAAAGTAATGCATTTTTTGCCTAATCAGTCCAACTTCTACACCCTATAACAAATGGTCTAGTGTCTTGATCCGGCTCCTAAAACTACCTATTATGCATTAATTTCCCACCTTGTTAACGAATCACAAACCGACACCGCTTGGTCCGCGTATCTCATACATAAACTAACCAAGAACCCTAAGCGACTCAACATAGCCAATAACCTAGGAAAATTCTAAGGTTTATATGGATCTTAGCTCAACAATTAACAGTTATCGCAAAATTATCACCTTTGTAGAACTATTAAATACTTGGGTAATAGATAAACACAATCACCAATCAAGAAAACAATAGATACAACTAATTACTAACAAGCAAAGACACAATTAAAGCTAACAATGATAGACATTATTGAATGATTAATGAATATATTTATTGTAATGTTATACTTGAGTTACAATAAAGAAAATGGCTTAAAATAGTATAAGAATTGGTTGGAGTTTATCTCCCAAAGTTTAAGGACGAACTATGAAAATTTACAAAGAATATATACATAAAATTAAAGTTGACGACATCAAGGTATGGAAGTGACGACTTCGGATCGCCGATATCGTTTTAGGGTTTTTTTACCGATTGAAGGTGACAACGTCAAGCATTGAAGTTGACGACGTCGGAGGCAGCAAGGTGACGACGTCACTTGGAGGAGGTGACGACGTCAGAGGCAACAAGGTGACGACGTCACTTGGAGGAGGTGACGGCATCTGGGAGCACTGCTCGGGCACAAAATATCTACAAAATTCATATTATGAGCCTCTTTTGTGATGCCGTGAGCCTTGGTGGTCACAACTTCCAACTTTTGTCTTTTTCTTTCAAACTTCATCTAAATGAGCACAAAGTTGTTCAATTTCAGCAAATGTATGAACTTCAACCTAAAATTCAAATATGAAGAATTTTAAGCCAAAATAAAAATAAAGTGAGGTTAAATGCACAAAATAATAGGGTAAATGACACTTAAAATCAGTATCAAATTACACCTAATCACCAATCTCAAGGACATCAAAAAAATCGGTATTGATTTGCTATCGATCTTTATAAAGAAGATTGGTAATGGGCGTGAAACGCACTTTTGGCAAGACAAATGGTTAGTAGTTCCCTTCGTGAAAGACTCATTGTGGAGATTTTTTGGCTTGGAAACCTGATACGACATGCCTAGTAAGTAATCAACTCCTACCTTTCACCCACTACTCAATTCGCCCTCTGATCAGTTAATGAATCTTTTCGACATTAGTCCTTGAGTTTAATTGGAACTAGAGGAGACTATTTCGAGGGGAAGAAGAAACAACAAAGTTTTCGTCCTTATGTTCCATTGTGGCCCATTTCGTGTAGTTTTTTTGAAGCTAAATGGTATTATAAATAAGGCACCAAAGGGCTAAAAACATGGTTTTGTACTATCGATGAAACTAGGATATTTTCTATCATAGGGATGCAGAATCATAATAGATCCAAGTCCGACTAACCCAAACTTTACTCAAAATCAACTAGGTTGAACAAGATTCTTCAACTGAAAACTAACAAGTTCACTTGAAACACCTCAAAAACAAGGCTCCCCACTATAACTAACCTTAATTGATTGGCTGAAAATTAGTAACATCACCATTGCAAACCTTCAAGATGTGTCAGACCTTGTTGATAAAACTCCTGCCCCATCTGGTTTCTCCAAAAAAATTGATACAATCATGCAAACAATGATTTGATCGACATATGTGGAGATTTAGGAATGAGCAAGTGTTTGCCTAGGAGCGCCCTAACAACCATCTCATCATTAACAAAAAGAAACTTGATTCTTTTAATGTTCTTAGTAGACAATAGAAATTCTCAGTTGATTGGATAGAGTAGATTTGTAACACATGTAACGCTTTTTCAAAACCTTTGTGACTTTCTAGCTCTTTGCTAGTTTTTGCTAATTTAATTAACCACCGTTCCAAAATTAAATAAATAAGAGATAAAGTTAAGTAAAAGTCCTTTAAATAATCAAATCAAGTATATATGAACTCAAAATGCTTGACAAGAATTTGGACTTAACGTGACTAGTTCTCTATATTTTGTATTGCTCTGCAACTAAGTTTATGAACCACTTACAAAGATGGTTTTCATCAAAAAAATAAGTGTTGAGTATTAGCAACTCCATCTGGTTCATGTCTAACATTTTGTGCCCTATTACGTTAAAACCGAACCATATACAACCACATCATCTAAGATGATGGTCCAAGGAACTTCCAACCTTACTTGATGTTTTCTTGATAATTCAAGTTTCTTTGTTGATGAGATTAAACCTAAGTTCAATTTTAAATGAGTAAGTAGACTACATACTATGAACAAATGGTTTTCTTATTGCCAACCATTTTCCTCATTTGGAAATTAAGAAAAAGGACTGTAACGTCCATGATGAAAATAGAAAGGACCTAATTGCTAAATAGAGAATCTGGTGGAAAACTATCAAAAGTCAAAACAGGCTTTTTGCAGTTCACTCAAAGTAGTTACAAAACATTCCCAATAAACCCCTC
The DNA here is from genome assembly GCA_910596185.1 of Chrysanthemum makinoi. NCBI lineage: Eukaryota > Viridiplantae > Streptophyta > Magnoliopsida > Asterales > Asteraceae > Chrysanthemum > Chrysanthemum makinoi. The sequence continues at coordinate 274,451,760 of OU343217.1, forward strand.
CAACTTTTTGCACTAATAAAAAAAGCCTCATCATCAAATCATTAAATGTTCCAAGTGAAAATTGGTTCATTTTGTTAGCTTTAGACAATAAAGCCACCACCCAACACCACTTTAAATGACACTAATAAATAACATCCCCCAACATGCAATGCAGTGCAACCCATAACATCATGCATTAAATATTTCATCGTTCTGGCAAATTTATCTAACTATAGGAAGGTAAAGTAAAGATACACTTATTTTTCTCTTATTTGTTACTAAATTTTGATAACGTATAGAGCAAAAGAGAATTGCATGATCTAACATTAGGAGTTTTAAGTGAAAATATGTTGCTACTGCTTGGCAGATCATTGCATTAGGCCTAAAAATACTATAATTAATGTTAAGTGATTTGTTGAATAAAGCGTTATGGACCGTGTTAAAAATAATAGACAAATTCATAGATCTGTAATACTTCAACCATCTAAAAAAGGAGTAAAAAAGAACACAGTGACCCAGAACGTTTTGCATTAATCAACATCCCTAAGTATTGGATTTACAGCTAGTTAACTCTAACTATATCACAAGTCCATCTAGCGACTCCTCAACGATCATGAAAAACCTGTGGGTTTTAAAGAAGTGTGTTTGTGGATGCGATCACTTGGGTCGTCGTATATGCACATCATATTAAAATGTTCATTTGAAGCTTTGGGGAATAGTCGAATAAGAAATTTCTTCCACGTAGTCTCCTTTAATGTTATAACCGCTTGCCATGAATCAGTCTATGCTTTTTGAGATCAAAATTTTAAGCAAGTCTCCTAGCATGCACATATTATGAGCCAGTAATACGCTGATCACCCTTGAATCAATCTTTTCTCACAAACTTACTTGATCGACTAAGGTTATGATATGATATATATAAATATGTGTAGCTATTAGAATTTGCAGCCTAGTACGACATTATTTGAGGCACATCATGAGACATGTTCTATATCTTCTCCACAATATTTAGTTTATCAACTATACTTTCATAGTTTCTAAAGACCTCAATACCCATTATAAGTTACAACTGAGCAAGGCCTAAAATTGATTATGGGCCATTAACTTTTATCCAATAAGTATGACACTATGCAGCCCAGGCCCAGGGGGATTTTCAATTTAAATTGTATCAAAGTACTACTAAAGTACTAATAGTTGAAATCATGTCATTATCAATTTATCGTATCATCATCAAGAACACCCTCACAAGTCGCAAAAACCCTACCAAGGTTTTTTTCCACATATATTTGCATTTACATATTTTTTTGTTCTTATTTATAATATGTAGGTAATAGGACTTTATTTATAATATGTAGGTAATATGTAGGTAATAGAACTTGTTGTGGATGATGGATTAATTTGTAGTAGTATCCACGGCCGTCTCTATGGGAGTACAAGCGGAGCTATTGCACATGGTCACCGTTTGACGAGCGCCACCAAATTTCATGCACTTCTAATATAATACACAATATGAAGCTTGAGTTTTATTAGTTCATGCACTGCTGACATATGTTCATTTTGTATGTGTGTGTTTAAGGGTCTTTTTGTGGTAATGCACGGAACCACCGAAATTCATGAGACAACCCTGATAGTGTCGCAGGGCAACCAAAATCCATGAGACGTTCTGTTACATTCAAATAGGTTGACAAAGAATGCTAATTATGGGGTAGATAGGATCAGTAACTTGCGAGACCCAATACTTCAGCTGATCCTTCAAGGACTTCCAAATACCAAAGAAGTTGTTCGAACCAGTGTTTTATCAAAACAATGGAGATTTTTATGGACTTCCATTCCGTATTTCCCATATCTAAACATAGATTGTTCTCGACCACCAAACCATTCAGAAAAGTTCCTTAAGAAAATATTTAGAAAGTTAGTTTCCTGGGCTCTAGGAAATAACAATATATATTTGGCTAGTTTTCGTTTATGTTGTTCACAGGGACGGAGCCACTATAGGCTTGGGATGGGCCATGGCCAACCCAGGATATCTTTCATTTGTATAAAACATATAGATATTAATATTTAGTTTGGTCTACAAAATAATTAAGGCCCATCCAAAATGTCAAAACAAATAGCTTTACTACTGAGAAAACTCTTTTGCAACCATATATTTTCAGTATTTATATCTAAACAAGTCGTCCCACAAGGTAAAATATATACATTGGCATCACAATTAAAGATTTTGAACGATGTAAGTAATCAATTCTCATGATTTTATTTTAACTATGCAATATGCGATAATATTCATGTAAAGCTTAACTATTTTGGCCCACCCGGATGATAAATCCTAGCTCCGTCACTTGTTCTGATTAATGAAAACTATCGAGGGTACATCAGTGGATTCAGGCAGCTGTAAACTGCAAAGTCAAGTCATTTGATTTAGTATTTTGGCTTAGGGATAAGTATCAAGCTATTCTTTATCCCGCTTGTCTAATAACGTGAGATTCACTTGATTCGTTAAGGTTGTTAACGTATGGATGTAGGTTATCTTTTCCATTCTACACGGTCTGTAAAAATGTCTGGCCTGAAAATAGGGAATCTTGGTGTGCGTATAGGGTTTCTTGCCCAGAACTTGTATCGTTTGAGTATGTTGGTCATATAGATCTGTTTGTCTTTAAAAACGCAGATAGCTTGAAGAAAGCTGTGATTCTACCCGAAGGCATGAATGAGCATGAAGTATCATATAGATACATGTGGAATCTGTGACGCTCAATCGTTATTTCATTCAGGTGGTAGGTACTTATTCTCTTTATTCAAGATTCTTCATTTACGTCATCTATATGCTATATAAGCAAAGTAAAGCACGGTCGCTTAAGCACATGCCAACTTTGAGCTCTCAAATTACCTTAAAGGCTTAAACTAAAGGCAGACCTATGTGTTATTATGATGCATTTCTATTATATATCCAGCCTATAGTATAACTTCAATATTTTCTTTTGAAATGTATGCTTGCTGTCATTATGATAGTGCATTGCCGATGGAAATTACGCTGCATGTTTTCCAAATCTGAAGACATTGTAACTAACTACAACAAAAGATTCCTTCTCAATGAATGTCCTTATCAGGTTTCTCAAATGCGCTCCGACTCTGGAGTATCATTCAAGAGGTAGTCTTCCTCGTCTCAATATTATTTTTATTTTATTATTTTTTTATATATATAATATAGTTATTGAAGCTTCAGAGCTTACTTACACATGTTTTCGGGGGTGTACTTTAAACATACACATATATAGATGATACATATGTAATATCTTACATAGGATTTTGACCAAAAATCGCTGTGTTATTGGTGGAATTGGGTACTGGTTCTGGTAAAATGGGTAAATTTGTCAATTGGTGTTAATGGACCGGTTTGAGTGCGTTGGCCAGCCAATACTTTGTCCACCTTTTTCTATAATTCGTATATGTTTAATATACTATGTATGGCTACAAAAGCTATTAAACAAAATTCTAATATATTGTATATTTGTATCAACTATGAAGCAATTAGGCGTTGTAAACTTGAATATACTTTTGGCAGCTTGTACATTGCCTGTCACGTTTTAAGCTCAATTTTAAACCGATAATTGATAAGACATTAGCCACATTGACCTGAATTCACATAAACGGGTTAAAATTTCCGCCTTTACATTTGAACCATAGACACAACCTTTAAATATGTCATCCTTTGGGTGAAATATATTTGAAGTTATATTTAGGTTAGCCTTTGCAAGCTTTAACAACTTAGAGCATGAGGTATGGCAACTAAAAGGGCATTTCTTTTTTATGTTAAATTGTCTGTGTGCTAACAATGTGGCCCAAATAATATATTAATGTTTTTCTTTAGGTTGGGGTCCACTAAAACCTGCTAAATCTTCTATATCCATAGAGGGAAAAAAAAAACCCCACTAGTCCCCAATCATATGGAATAAGAGAGAAGGGTCCCACATGATTTTAAATCCACTTAATCCACACCAAAAAAGAAACAAGGCCTAAGCAATTTCTTTTCATTTGGGCTTCACGGATGCCACATCATTTCAATACACCCACTTAAAAATACCCCAATTCACAACTAACATCAACCTCTTCACTTGGGCCCACCCACCCTCATTTTATTTCTTTTTCATATTTTTCAAACACACGTTACCAAACGGTAACTATATAAAATTGAAAAAGTTTCTTTGTCTTTTACTTCGTTGTGGCCACAACGAAAATGGAAGTGGCGAGTTGCAGTGGTGTGGTGGCAAGCTTCGGCGAGACCTCCACCTCGGACTGGCGAGCCTTGTTCGTTGCCACACTCCATGCTCTTATGTAAGCATAGTTGGACCTATAAAAATACATTTTTCAAGAATACTCAAAATATACTTTGGGTTTTGCTAACTTTAAGATGCACAACTTATGCCATTGTTTGATGATATAGGAATAGTTAAAGACTAAATATTGGTCCGTGGAATGAAGTTGGAACAAGGAAAATCTTAACTCGTCATCTCAAACCAGTAAAAATCATTGGATTCAATGGAAAAAACGAAACGTAATTATTGCCTACCTCTTACTGCAACATGGAAATGCATTGGAGGAAATGGTTATTAGTTGGGGTGACAAAGTCAAGTACACTGAGAAGTCAACAAAGGTGATGAACAGATTGCCCAAATTAATTTCACATGTCTTCTTCAGTTGTGAAACTGATTTCTTTTCTTGAGGACTAATTAAACAGGCTTTTATTTAAACTCTAATAACCTTGTTTTCTACAAATGCTTTGTACAAAACAAAGAAAACAAAGATTGGGTTCAAACCAAAATTTAATAATCAAATTCTCTATGAAACCGAAAATATGTAATCCGTATTTGTCAACTTAACAAAGAAAACTACAAAAAATATATTTTTTCATTTTCTTTGTTTCCATTGTAACCTCCTTTTTTTGAAAAAGTAAAACCTTGTCACGCTTTTTCTACGTTTCGTGGAAAATTAAATTCCCTTCACCTTTTACAAAACTGAAAATTACAAATTACTACGTAATTCTTTTTTCAACTAAACGCACTATAAACAACTCCCATTCATGTAACGCTACCCAGCTTCACGTTACTTTTGTTTCCTGTTATTACTTCGCAAAGGCTTTTTGAATAACTATATACATTTATTTATGGCATACTTTTGCTCCACAATTTTCCAATAAATTTCTGAATGATCAAACAATAACCCATTTAAGGAGACGTAGCATTCTTTTATGTATCTGATCGATTTATTTAAATCCAAATACCATTTCATATGAAGGGTCATGTATACATTTGAGTCAAGTTAAAGGGATCAAAACTAAAATAAATTAACAAAAGAAAAAACTGTTTTTCACAAAAAAAGAACAGTTTTTCAAAAATAGTCCTTCATCACCATGCCTGAATATCTAAGATTAACATAGCATAAATTTCATAACATCGGTTTCATATTATTTTTAGTATTTACGTAATATTGGTATCAAAGATTCTTTAAATAAAAAGAATAAAGAAAATGGAATCATCAGGGCGAGAGCCCGTGATGAGAAAAAGCTCGAGTAAATCATCTGTTATAGATTCGATCAAAGGATGTAAGTTGTCAGGAATGAAGATTCCAAAAGATGAATTGAGAAAAAACATTACCATGCCTGAATATTTAAGATTCGCTATGCGTGATGCCATTGCGGCTAAAGATGTTGATGCGGGTAAACAACATTATGATGGCAACGATGGTGGTGCCATGTCACCTCTTGTCGCTCCTGATTCGCCACTCGTCGTTTTCGTTAATTCTAAGAGCGGCGGACGTCATGGTTCTGAACTTAAATCGCGGCTGCAAGATTTCATGGGTGATGAACAGGTTTTTGTTTAATTTATGAAAGACAGATAATCGCACAACATACCACATGTTACATACTTACATGTTTAATTTTCTTTCTTATTTTCGTGTTTAATGTGAAAATGCTGGTTAATTATATAATTTTGTATTTGGCAAAATTGTATTAGAGTATCTTGAATTCTTGATGTTAATCTTATAATGATGTTCATATAAAACATTTGTATAAGTGAATGTTTGTATGAATTACCTAACATTCACTGAAGGATAATAGTTATCAGAAAAATGGCAAAAGAATAGAAAGAAAAATACAATACCAAGATTCACTAGAAAATCAACTAACGGTTAGTTCAGATATGCAAAAAGAGAAAAACACAAATTATTACGAGCTTTAGAGTTTGATAATTATTTTTCTATTTCCACAATTTTGTACAGAAACACTTGTTTGTCACACAGCATTTTAGCAACAGCATTTTTTAGTTCAGAAACTAAATCCGTCTTGACTACCCGAGAACCTTGATTTTGATCTTGGAAACTTGTCAAAAGTCCTCTAAGGTTGATTCACATATGGACATTTAAACTTCAAAAATGTTCATGAAGGATTCAAGTAATTCTCTTGTTGGTGGCAGGTTTTTGATCTTCAAAATGTGAAGCCTCAAGAATTTGTTCAATACGGATTAGCATGCCTGGAACGCTTTGCTGATCTTGGAGACTGCTGTGCCAAAGAATGTCGTGAAAGATTAAGAGTTATAGTATGGTTTCCAATAAAAAAAAATCGACATTATAAATGATATTTAAATGTAATTGAAGATAATTTAGGTTTATCGTTTGATAGGTTGCAGGAGGTGATGGGACTGTGGGTTGGGTCCTTGGGTGCCTTGGGGAGCTTTACAGAAAAGGTCGAGAACCTGTCCCACCAACTGCTATCATACCTCTTGGTACAGGAAATGACTTGTCGAGGAGTTTCGGTTGGGTAATCTAATCGAATCTTCAATTGTGTCATTTGACTTTCAAATTTTTTTTTTTTTTTTTTTTAATTATCATGTTTTTATTTCTTAAAATGTGATTGAAGTTTTACTTTTAGGGTGGTTCGTTTTCTACCAAATGGAAAGCAGCCATTAAGAGGATTCTTGACCGAGCTATTCATGCTCCAGTTGCCCGTCTTGATAGCTGGAACCTTGTCATAACGATGCCGGCTGGTGCTGAATTAGATACACCCCACGCATTGAAGCAAACAGAAGAAATCGTCCATGATCAGGTTGGGAATATATACATACTAATATGAATATATCCAAGCGTTTACCTTTTACCTTAACTAAAGAGATTTCTTTGATGGGTTTGTTTGCAGGATTTAGATAACGAAGGGCATTTGCCTGAGGAAGTTTCTTGCTACCAAGGAGTCTTCTATAATTATTTTAGCATAGGTATGTTTAGTTGCCATTTGAGCTATTAATTTATATTGAAACAAAAAAATTACAACAAGAACATACCTAATCCCGTTGGAGCGGCGTATGGGAAGGTTGAATATACGTAAACTGATCATACCCCTACCCTAGGGTAAACCCGAGAGTAGGGTGACTTGTGCTTAAATAATACAGTATTTGAATGTGTGATTATGTGAAAAATAAGAATTTAGGCAGCATAAAGGCTCGAACCAAGACGTTTTGTATAACGGTTAAAGCTAGCGCCACTTTTTTGAAACGAAAAATTTATTAAACTTAAAATGATCAATTAAAATGGTAAAGGTTCTGTTCAATTTGGTTGCATATGTAATTTTGATCCTCTATTTTCAGGCTTATGATCTTAATTTTACGTACAGGAATGGATGCCCAAGTGGCTTATGGTTTTCATAATCTACGGAATGAGAAACCTTATCTTGCACAAGGTCGTATTGCAAACAAGGTTTGTATTTAAGCCAGTTTCTTGTAAAATAGCATACAGTGTAGACAATTTTCTGATAGAAATTAGGATATAATTTGCGATCTCCCTTATGTCATAGATAATTTACTCTGGATACACCTGCAAACAAGGATGGTTCTTTACACCTTGTATGAATGACCCGAGCTTGAGGTAATAGTTTCTTTTCATATGAAGTGACCTTGATATCTGTAGTTTTACTGAAGAGTAACTTTTATACTCCCTACTTGATATAATGTGCCATAATGAGTGATTATACCCCGCCTTGGAAATTGCCTAAACATGTTTCATTCTTGCAGGGGACTAAAGAACATTTTAAGGGTACATATTAAGAAATTGAATAGCCCAAACTGGGAGTTGCTTCCTCTTCCATCAAGGTAAGGCTATATCACTGTACATGATATTTGCATAAACTATTGAGCGTTATATGAGGCTTTCATTTATAAATGACTGAATAATAATTTTTGAATAACCTCCTAATATCAACTTTGAATCATAGAAGTTATAAGTGGCCTGAAACTTAAGGCTTAAAACTTTAGTTTCAGGTTGCTAACAACTTTAAGCGACTGTTTTTAAGTTGATATTCAGAGGTCACTAGGCCAGCTTACTACATTGGACATGTTACAACTTACACGTATGTTTTCATCGGCTCACAATACACATATCATGCTGCAGTATCAGGTCTATAGTAGCATTAAATCTTCATAGCTATGCAAGCGGAAGAAATCCATGGGGTAACTTGAAGCCAGAATATTTGGAAAAGGTAATATTTTATAATCAAATATATTAATATAGTGATGTTAACCTGTATGAACATCAATATGTATTATTGCAGAAAGGTTTTGTTGAAGCTAAATTAGACGATGGCCTCCTAGAAATCTTCGGATTCAAACAAGGATGGCATGCATCATTTGTTATGGTCGATTTATGTTCAGCAAAACATATTGCTCAGGTACATCCTTCAACTAACAAACCCTTTCCGTTGCTAATACTAGGAACAAATTTCCATTCATATGAGCTTTTATTTTAAATCTTTTTATGGTTGATCAGGCAGCTGCAATTCGTTTTGAGTTAAGAGGTGGAACATGGAGAGAATGTTTTATGCAGATGGATGGAGAACCATGGAAACAACCAATGAACAACGAGTATTCGACATTCGTAGAGATTAAAAGGGTACCATTTCAATCCATTATGGTTAAAGGAGAGAACAGCCATTCTTGATACATATGCTGTAAATTAACAAGAGGTCTATCGTGGGTATGTAATACATGTACCAGATACAATGAAAGATCGTTAGATGTATTCAAGAGGGCCTAATTGATTCTACAGTTGTAGTTCCAGCTTCTACAGCTTTTAAAGTTGTATGTATCCATACACTCCAGCTTGATATCTGGCCCGGAGCGTTTGGGGTTCCCTTTGGAGTCCCACCATGTCCAATAGAGTTGCGAATTCCATCCACCTTGAGTATGTTTTTTTTTCTGTAACACGACCTAGGGTATACTATAAAATTTGCTATAATAGAAACTTGTCCAGTTTGCCGAACAGGTCAAATGTGTCGAATGTTACCCTAAAATGTATTGTTGTAGCGTACAACAAACCAAGTGTTTATTGTTAGGGTGTGTTTTTCAAAAGTAGCAGTGAGCAGTAGCGGTAAGCATTGTAAAATTAGTTTTCTTAAAAATTAGCAAAACTCACTGCTCTTTTACCAAACAACCATTAAAATTCAAAATGCTCATTGCTTACCGCCCCAAAAAGCTTCACACCGCTCCGTGCCAAACATACCCGTTTATCTTAAATTTGGATTCTATTTTAATACCAAGACAAGATGTAGTTCGGGTCAGCCGGGCCTCCTCCCATTTACCAAAATCACTATTTGGATCACCACCTTTATTTCAACTCTTCTTGCCAAAATGCAAATCAGGCCCAAACTAAAAGTCAACCCACTTGTACTACAGTAAAAAGTTTAAGTCACTGCATAGCAACGAATATTTTTCACTCTCTTGTTTGAATTTGTGAACTAAAAAGTGTTTCACTTTTTATCACAAACTTAATTTTAATTTTTCTTCGACCCACAAGTATGTTATGTACATAGCAAACCGATTCATCTTTTGCGCAAAGGACATTATGAATAAAAAATAGAGACCAAGTGTATAAACCATTATTCTTATAGCATGATAATATATTTTATTCCATTGAGGTAGAGATATGCTTACTTTATGATATCATTTTTACTTTATTAGGTTACCACTTACCACATTATTGAGTTAATATATTTTTACTTCCATTATTGATCAATTAAAGACTTAGTTTATATTATGACATTTGTTTTATTTCTTTTGACTTTGCCTACTTATTAGTCTTATTGAGTTAATATATATTTTTTTACTTTATGATATCATTTTTACTTTATTAGGTTACCACAATATTGAGTTAATATATTTTTACTTCCATTATTGATTAATTAAAGACTTACTTTATCTTATGACATTTGTGTTATTTCTTTTGACTTTGCTCACTTATGGACAAGTCTTTGGAAGTTGAAATAGAATGTGGACTTGTAGAAGGTGTAGGATAATATAAGTGAGAAAATATTAGGTTAAAACTATATATATTACAAACGAATTTCAAGATTTTATACATTTAAATAACATAGTTAGTTAATTGTCATTTTAGCCATTGTAATTTGTTGTTTTATGTTGTCTTAAAAATAATTTTCAAGGTTTTCTTTTTTTAAATTTTTTTTATGTTAAACTATTTTTAACCCGTTTTGTAAAGCCGATTCTTAATGCTTCTTCACCTTTTTCAATTTATCGCTTACATCCATATCATATATTTAAAATTAAAACCACATCAAAATAGTGAAATTTAGATCTTTATCATTGGAAAACAAAGATCATCAAATCTCATTACACATAGTTACACTATAATTGAAACCGACGTCAACAACCAATCTTCATCATCAAACCACCACCACCACCACCAACATCCACCGTCATTGTACCACCACCCAACTTTTTTGTCACCGTCATTATGTCACCAACGCTCGTTGTCACCTTCATCGCACCACCAATACCCTTTGACCTCCTAATATGAACAACGAGGTGTCTTGCCTATTAACAAATCAATTTTATGGGGTGAGCTGATTTTTAACACTCATATTATCGTGGTGTCTTGCTTATTAAAGTAAACAAAAACCCGCATGGGTTTTAACACTCAAACAACCGTCAATACCACTAGAGCGCGTTTAGTAGAGAGAAATTATGACAAATTAAATGAGGTAGAGAAAAAAATTGTAGATAAATGAAATTGTGAGAGAACTATAATAATCTCTTTTGTTTGGTAACGACAGAAAAATCGATCTGAGAAATTAACAAATTATTTAGTTTTATATTAAAGATAAGTTTTCCACCGATATCAACAGTGGTCTTAAAAACAAAATTCGATTAAATTTGAGTGTTTGATGTTTTATTCTTTGCCTTTTGTTTTTCATGATCTACCAAACAATTGTTATGATTTGGGATGTGGTCGACTTAAGCGGGGGTTTTTTTTCTTTTTTTTTTAATAATTTTGATCATGACTTGTGGATTTTAGATGTAAAATTCTAGTGGTTTAGGATTTTAATTTATTATTATTATTATTATTATTATTATTATTATTATTATTATTATTATTATTATTTTATTTAAAAAAAAAAAAACATCACTTCATTAGAACAATCAAAAAGATTTACAAAATATTGGTGGGAAGCCGAGACACTAGTTGGGCTACCACTCCTTTCTGGATACAAAAACTTAGTCTATGAAAAATAAATGCACCACTCTTGACATTATTTAAGTGGCTAACAGCCATAGTCTTGATGCGAGAAAGTGTATCCAAGGCCACGTCAAGCTCCCCAAACGTTGAAAACGCAAATGGTATGAACTTGTAACCGTTGTCTTCACATTTAGACACATATTTCTTTTTCTTCTTCTCCACCGCATTACGTAAGGCCACCCCTGGAGCCCATAAAGTCGCATCAATACCAGCAAAGGGAGAGATTCCAGTCACATCCAAACATGTATCCTTCCCCTGTATCCAATTGAATAATGACAAGACTGCAGTACGTAGCTCTTTCCCATCCCTTGAAAGAAACCCCATCGAAGCCTCCTTTCGCACCATGATCCCCACCTTGGAGCATATATCAACTAGAATATCACGCACCAGGTTATGCCTGAACTTCACACACACTTCACTAGAACAGTGAACTGCATGATCTTCCCATTGGTCCATACGATGCACATTACAGCTCGGACAAGGACTACCTTCAGAAAACATAGGTATAGTAAGCCTGTAGCACAATACCGAACGGAATTGGCGATGGTTCATCCTCTGCCCTAGCCCATCAATAGGTAGGGTGAATAGGAAATCTTATGCATGTGGGGCACGGATGCTACTGAGAATAGCCACTTGTCTTGGACTTAACGAATACTTGGAAACAAGATCTTTCTCAATGACACCAAAGTAACACTTTGCCAAGGTTTTCATCATGTAGGGGGGCAGGAGCGTCAATGGTGACAGAGAGCACTAATTGATCGTTGGTTGTTGGTAATCGTGATTAAGTAATGACGAATTCTCCATAATTCAAATGTTCGTTTGTATTAATGTCTCCTTATAGGAATAACCAATTTTCGCATGTACCCTCACCATTTTCCCGCCTAACGGAAATACAATCAAAGAATTGAAATACAAAGACCAATTCTTTATGAGATATTCAGATTCTTCGCCTTTTGTTTTCCATGATCTACCAAACAATGGAAATGTAGGCGTTTCTATTTCTCTTTCCCTATTTCCCTCTACCAAACACTCCTTTAAGATTTTGAAGTGAAATGAAATGAGGTTAGAAAAGGGTTAAAGTTGGCAATGTGTTATGATTTGGAATGTGGTGAACTTAAGTGGGTAGTTTTTTTCTATTTTAATGATTTTGATTGTGAGTTGTGGATTAAAGATGTAAAATTCTAGTGTTTTTGGATTTTAATTTATTATTCTTATTTTTTTTAATTTGGTGTTTGGTGCGGGAGAATTTGAGTTTTTAATTGGTCGTTGGTTATTGGTAATCGTGATTGAGTGATGACGAATTCTTCATAATTCAAATATCCGTCTTTATTAATGTCTCTTTATACGAATATATTAATCATGTCTCCCATAATAGTCTTTCTTTATCTCAAATGTTCATGCATGTTCTCTCAAGTTTAATTGCAATTTGATATTTCAGGTTTGTAGTGTTTCGTTTGTAGTAATTCGTATAAAAGTGATTATCATAATGATTTCAGGTTTGTAGTGTTTCATTTCGGAACACAGGAATCGTTGAAAAATTTGTCGGAAAAGATGACGGTTGTCGGATTTTGATGAAAATTGTGTATTTTGGGTGGTGTTTTGAGATGGATTTGTAGTAGTGACGGTGGTTGTTAATTGTAAGGTAAAAAGGATAATAGAAAACAAAATATATCTAAAAATTACGCATAATCTTTAAAATGAAAATGTCAAATAAACCAAATTTATATGTTAAGCAGGTGAGCAAATTAGTGATAATAGAACGAATTTGAAAGTCACGATGTTAAAATGTTGATAAATAAAGTATATCCTAAACGTGTAAAATTTTAAAAGTTATATTATAATACTAGCCTCATGACCCGCCCGATGGGCGGGCAAGCTTCATGTGATATATTTTTCTTATGATTCATAATTTTTGTAATTGGATAGTTAATGATAGGGTTTGAAACATAAACGGTCACGTATAAAGAGTACATCATGAATGTATTGTCATATTAAAAATAAAATCAAACAATCAAGCAAAATGGAAGGCATATATTGCAAGAATAGTTTTTGTTTAACTGAGTTGCTAGTTGGGTTGTTACATATCGTGAACAAACCAAAGGGAAGACATAACATTCATTCATTAGACTAAGTTTTTCATTTTCTTGGTTTTTATTGTTCATAAAAATTTAAAAGAAAATGGTCCAATAAAGTAGTTGATTTCAACAATACATAAGAAACATTTAGTTTTCATCATCAGTGAAGAAGTTGAGGTCAACCACATAATCATCGCTTATGTCGAGTCCAGCTTCACAAAGTTGTTTGATTAGTGCATCGGCCTTTTTTTTAATCTTCAAAACCAGGTTATTCCAAGTGCCATTATAATATCGATAGACCTACTAATGAAGTTGCTTATAAATAGTTTAAACAGAAATCATACCAAGAATTGTTGAATAATAAGAAAGAGGCACATCAGTGTTGGTGTGTAACTCCCAGAACAGGGTAAGATAATCAACTTCAGCAGAAACAACAACTATTCAGCAGAAACAAATACCACTAAGTGGTTACCGGATATCACTTGGAATCGTGTGATCACTTTCCAAAGTAAACTATTCGACCCTAATGCAGGTTGCACGAATATCAACTTGGGATAAGACCAAATGCAGTTATGGAATTAGGCACAATTCAATAATCCTTGCTTATAAGTGTTTAGTGTTTTCCGTGTGTTCTTCATGCATAATCAGATATCCTATTTATAGGATAATACTCTTGGCTAATTCAATGGAATTATGAGTATTAATCGGCCCATTAATAGCCTCATAATTATCCCCATTATAGCCGTTAGTGGTTACATGACCAATTAAACGTGGTCATTAAGCAGTTGAAACTGCCACTTGAATAGGTCAAAACCGTTAAAGCAGATTACTTTAATCATATTTTCATAGTGCTATCAGTGGTTACACTGCCGTGGAAACACCACCGCTTCGTGTAAACACTACTTCAAGTAAACACCACTTCGGGAAACATCGATCCGGAAGTACTTCAATTCGGAAACACCGATAATCGTGGTAACCACAACAGTTCTTTCACCAAGCACTACCAATACAAACCACTACAAGAGTCAGGGTGTTCATGGACCTTATGGGTGTACACTCCGTACCTCCTAACCCATTACAAGGTGTGAACTATCCCCACAAGTGCACTAAATTTTCCAACAATCCTCCCCAAATTTAGTTCACTTCCTTTGCATGAAAATTAAACATCAAGCAAAACATGTGCATAAATGAAAATGTCATGAGGATTGAATTTCCATCTTAGTAAATTACACGTTTCAAATATTCGAGAATCAAGGTGTTCTAAGAATTGAACCCTTCAACCCATTTGAATACCTGAAGATAAAATACACACAAGTTTTCAAACACTTAAAAGCTCGTGACACTATACAAGCCATGTGTCCATATCCAAATTCATAAATGTTGTAAAAGCTAAAAGTCCAAAGCTTCCTGCAGCGGCAAAACTTCAACATTTACATAGGTGGTTCCTCTTTATTCATGCTCCGGCCAAGCACTTTTTCAAAGAAAATTAACCATTAAGAAGTAAAGACTTCATCCTCCTTTCAAGGTTCCGAGGCACAACCTTGGGATGTAAAATAAAACATGTGCTCAACACCTGAATGTTCACTTTCCACATTGAACTAAGCTCCCAAGTTTCCTTAGGAGGGAGTTGGGTGTCCTAGCATTCAGTGACTAAGTTGGACTTAAACCCATCCCTTTAGCAGACTTTATAACCAAGTCTCTAGCCGAGCCTTCGTCAAGTGATCCGCTAAGTTCTGTTGAGATCTCACAAACTCTATAGATACCACCCCATTCATGATAAGCTCACGAATCATGCTATGTCGGACACCTAAGTGTCTAGACTTACCATTGTACATCTGGCTATAAGCCTTAGCCAATGTAGCTGCACTATCACACGGGATAGAAATAGGTGCTATAGGTTTAGGCCACAATGGAATCTCAAGGAGCAAGTTTTTCAACCATTCAGCTTCTTTACCGCAAATGCTAAAGCCACAAATTCATATTCCATTGTTGAACTCGTAATGCAAGTTTGTTTCTTGGATGCCCAAGAAATTGCACCTCCACCAAGTAGGAATACCCAACCACTGGTAGATGAATTGTCTTCGTTCTTGATCCAACTTGCATCGGTGTATCCTTCCAACATGATGGGTAACAGGTATATGAGAGACTATAATCCATAGTTCTCTTCAAATACTTCAGTACCCTTTGAACTGCTTGCCGGTGATGAGCACTAGGATTACTAGTATACCTGCTCAATTTTCCCACTGCAAAACCAATATCGGGCCTTGTACAAGTCATGGCATACATCAAGCACCAATTACCCTAGAATACTCAAGTTGAGATACTGACCTTGCCATGATTAGGAATCAACTTCTCACAAGTATCCATAGGTGTACTCACTGGAGTACAATCAAAGTAATTGAATTTCCTCAGCACCTTCTCAATATAATGAGACCGAGAGATAGAAATTCTATTACTTTCATGTTTAATCCTTATACCAAGGATAACATCAGCCTCCCCATGTCTTTCATGGAGAACCTTGATGACAAAAATTCCTTTGTCAAGTCAACCTGATTTTGGTCGAGTGCCAAAAATCAACATGTCATCAACATATAGACAAATGATGACTCCTTTACCGAATCATCAAATTTGCTATATACACATTTGTCAACCTGGTTAAGAACATAACCACTAGACAAAACCACTTCATCAAATTTTTGATGCCATTGCTTAGGTTCTTGCTTAAGTCCATAAAGAGACTTAATCAGTTTACACACCTTGTTTTCATTTCCGGCAAGATGAAGCCTGCGGTTGGTTCATATAAACCTCCTCATCCAATTCACCATTCAAGAAAGCTGTCTTCACATCCATCGATGAATAATCGATTGTGAATAGATGCCATAGCAATCAATCTTATGGTACGATACTGAGCCACAGGGCATAAGTATCAAAATAGTCTATCCATGACTTTTGTTTAAAGCCCTGAATAACAAGTCTAGCCTTGAACTTTTCAATAGTTCCATCTACCTTCATTTTCTTTTTGAAAATCCATTTGCAACCTAGAGGTTTGCAACCAGGAGGTAGATCAACCAACACCCAAGTGTTGTTCCCCATGATGGAATCCATCTCATCATTGATTGCTTCTTTCAGAAAGCAATATCCCGGGACTTCATTGCTTCTTCAAATGTCTTGGGATCATCCTCAACAATGAAGCAATAGGAGTATTGGTCGGAGACCTCATCCCTTGTTCCTTCAACTAAGTATAGTTGAAACTCAGGTCCAAATGACTTGGATTCCGACCCTTTTTGCTCTTCCCGAGCATAGGTTGGTTGTTGAACCACAACCTCATCAGGGACCACTGATGGTTCATCATCGAGGACCTCGATATACCAGGTCATGAGTTCCATTAAGAATCCTCAGACTTGGTCTAGGGACTGATGAGAATCTATTCTCATCAAAAGTTGCATCCCTTGATTCAATTATTGAGTTAATTGAAACATATTCATTAGGTTCAATAACATAGAACCTAAAAGCCTTGGAATACTCAACATATCCAACAAAGATGCAATCAATGCCTCTTTCACCCAAAGTCTTTAGCTTTGGATCGGGGAGTCTTACAACTACAACCCCACGAGATAGTTCAGGTTAAGTTTCCTTTTAGTCCAGAGTTCATAAGGGGTAACCTTGTTCCTTTTGTTGGGAACCCTATTTAATAAATAGCAAGTTGTTAACATAGCTTCACCCCAGAACCCTTGACTTAGTCCTGAAAAGGACAACATGGAATTAACCATCTCCTTCAGCACCTGTTTTTCCTTCGAAATACCATTTTGCTGAGGAGTATAAGGGCGATCGTTTCATGGATAATACCAACAGACTGAAAGTACAGAGTATCCATGTACTCACCTCCCCTATCAGTCCTTAATCTTTTGATCAAAGACCCAAGTTGTAATTCAACTTCAGTTTTAAACACTTTGAATTTATCTAATGCTTCATCCTTTGTATGTAACAAATAAACATAACAAAACCTAGAAGCATCATCAATAAAAGTCACAAAGTACTTCTTATTTCCCAAAGAAGGAGTGGCATGCAAATCACACAGGTCACTGTGAATAAGCTCCAAGACCTTAGTCTCACGACTAAGGTTATCCTGGTCAACATGCAAGTTTTACACTTTTCAGTGTCCATGTCAAAAGCTGGGATCAACCCATCCTTAGACATATCTTGCATTCTTTTATAGTGTACATGGCCAAGTCTTGCATGCCATAGGGTAGAGTCAGTCTGGTTATATGTGGTCACAAAAGCTGAAATAACACTGTCATTGGTAATATTAAGCCTGAACATTTGATTACATAAATAACCAAAACCAATAAAAACACCATTCTTAGAAAGCACAAATTTATCAGACTCAATAACTTGTTTATATCCATGATTATTCAATACACTACTTGAAACCAAGTTCTTCCTTATATCGGGAACATGAATAACATTAAACAAAGTTACAATCTTTCCAGAACTAAAATTAAGATCTACACAACCACGACCATGCACCAAGGCTGTTGACTCATTTCCAATGTGAAGAATAGAACCATCATTCAGTGACTCATAAGTCTTGAACCACCTTCTATCTTTGCACACATGAACTGTTGCACCAGAGTCAACCCACCACGCAACATCATCATCCTGCACATAAAAGATTCAGATACATATGTAACATAATAAATCTGAAAAGACTTATTAAACATATTCGACCTTCAGTGAGTTGGCTGAACCACCACTCCCTGAACCATTAGTGCTTGATACATTGGCTTTACCACCAACTTTAACACCCTTGCGGTCCCTTTTAATGTGACCAGTCTTGCCACATTTCCAACAAGTAGGTGTTGCCTTCTTGTTAGGATCCGCCCTTGTGTTATCATGATATTTGCGTTTACCTTTGTTGTCATTGTACACGGTGGAGTTGTTATGTTCCACCATATTGACAACAGATGGTCCAGTAGCATTGCTACTCTTTGACTTGTCATTATCCCCGCATCTTGAGAGATTCCTCAATGCGCAGATGACCTTAACTCAACCAGAGTTAATTCCTCTTTCTTATGTTTCAAGGTATGCTTGAAATCTTTCCAAGAAGGAGGGAGTTTGTCAATGACACAAGAGACTTTAATGGCCTCATCCATGTTCATATTGTGTTGTGTAAACCTTCCAAGTATTCCAAGAAGTTCATTGTATTGTTCCATAACGGGTCTTGAATCAGTCATTTTGTAATTTGTGAAATTACTAACAAGGAACTTCTTACTTGATGCATCCTCACCCATATATTTGGCATCCAAGGAATCCCACAGTTCTTTGGAAGATTCAAAGTTCGGATAAATATCAAACAGAGAATCAGACATACCATTGAGAATAAGACCTCTGCATATGTAGTCATCATTCTCCCATTTGCTCCTCCTCCCGACCGCTCCACAGTGGCATCATCACCATCATCAGGAATTGGTGTAGTCCACACATAAACCACACTCATGCTTGACAAAGAAGAAATGCATCTTCTTCTGCCACCTCCTAAAGTCAACCCCTTCAAACTTGTCCAGCTTAGCAAAGTTTGAAGCCATGTGTTTCATTGCAGCAGTTGCCATTGATTATCACGAATAGTTTACTTTGATTGTTGGTGTGTAACTCCCAGAACAGGGTTAAGATAATCAACTTCAGCAGAAACAACAACTATTCAGCAGAAACAAATACCACTAAGTGGTTACCGGATATCACTTGGAATCGTGTGATCACTTTCCAAAGTAAACTATTCGACCCTAATGCCGGTTGCACGAATATCTATTTGGGATAAGACCAAATGCAGTTATGGAATTAGGCACAATTCAATAACCCTTGCGCTTATAAGTGTTTAGTGTTTTCTGTGTGTTCTTCATGCATAATCAGATATCCTATTTATAGGATAATACTCTTGGCTAATTCAATGGAATTATGAGTATTAATCGCCCATTAATAGCCTCATAATTATCCCCATTATAGCCGTTAGTGGTTACATGACCAATTAAACGTGGTCATTAAGCAATTGAAACTGCCACTTGAATAGGTCAAAACCGTTACAAGCGGTACTTTAATCAAGTACTTTCATAGTGCTATCAGTGGTTACACTGCTTCAGTGGAAACACCACCGCTTCAGTGTAAACACTACTTCAGTAAACACCACTTCTGGAAACACGATCGATGGAAGTACGCCTGGAAACACTGATAAACAGTGGTAACCACAACAGTACTTTCACCAAGCACTACCAATACAAACCACTACAAGAGTCAGGGTGTTCATGGACCTTATGGGTGTACACTCCGTACCTCCTAACCCATTACAAGGTGTGAACTATTCCCACAAGTGCACTAAATTTTCCAACAATCAGTATGTTCAATCTTGAATAGGCCCTCTAGAGCATTGATAATGTTGTAAGCCCATCCCGCAAATCCTAAAAATAAAGTCACCTTTCTTATAACTTGCATTCGCATAATCAAGAACTTTAGCTACTGCATATCTTGTTAGAGGCTACAAGGTGATAAAAGTAGATAAAAATACAACTTCCGCAAATATTTGACAAAATGTCAAACCATTATCCTACTTCCCTCTTTTATATGTAAGAGACAGTGCAAGTGAATTGACATTATATTTTATGTTACATGTAATTAGGGTACATGCATTACTTATTATGAAGTTTTGATTCACTAACCTAGTTTTTTAGATATTTAAATTTTGCACGGGAATAACCTTTGTACTTAAAGAAATTACAGGAAATTGGTAGGAATATCATTTTTTTGGGAAAATAGTGATAGAATTGTAAAATTTGGCTTTAAGTCATGAACCATATGAATAGGATCATAGCGTTACCTCTTGTCTTGTATACTAAACATGCAGTCATAACTCACTTCTGGTCTAGTTAGTCATTGTGTGACAAACCCTAGTCCATTTGCCCATGTTTTCCATATTTGTCTAACATTATGGCTAAGAAGTCAAAAGTAATATACACAAATAATGTTATTGAAAATCACATCTATAATAACTAATTAAAAAACTTTTTAAAGATTATATTCATTTGGTCATTTGAATTTGCAATATAAACAAAACATAAGTTTGTTTGTGATAAATACTCTAATATATGTTAAACAAAGCCAAAAAATTAACAAACAAACAAACTAATAGCTTACTGGTAAACATCCCATCTTCAAAGCCTGGTATAACAATAATAAAATTATACTATAATAGTTAGAACAACAGCAGATTGGCAGACATATTGTTAGACGCACTTAAGAAGCACTTTACCATGTTGATGCTAAGCCATTGACTGTCACATACTGCATGATATATATGTTTGCAGGGAAGAGTGATCTGGCGTTCACGTCGTTTGTATTCCATCTGACAGATCACACACCTGCTAAATCCATTTGTAATGGTATTAGAACTGGGTCACTAACAAAAGGTAAGCGTATCACATTTTGCCTAAGTTACCTTTTAATCATGATTGATTAATTGGTTAAAGTTTTATATACCTTACACCATTCCCATATGGTCAATATAGTAATGTATTTAACAAGGACTTTTCGGAACACTTATTTATTACGTCTCACGTGTTGATTTTTTCCGCTAGAAGAAACTGCACTTGTATTTTGAAACAGGGAGCGATGAAATGGCATCCTGAGATAGACCACGGCTTTGACTTCCAACAACCTCACCTAATTCTAGCAGTTCCTGTGATTGAAATCAAATAACTTGTATCAATAACCACGTTCAAAGAGCTATCACCCCGTAGATGTTTCAGCATATAAGCAAACACATGGAAAAAACAAATGTGATCATGAAGACAAGAAATATCAATCCTCATAAGTCATGTTGTCAGGATCAACATTGTCTTCCCACACAATCTCCATTATACACAGGATGTAGGCTTGTTAGTACACATCATCTTATAGGAAAGAGGTAATTATGAAAGAAATTAGATAGAAAATATGGTGAGAAATTTAGACCTGAAAATCACCGGGATTATTGTGATTTTGTGGACCTGAAAGTAAGCACGTGTAAAAGTTTAATTCATGTTAAAAATTCATACAGGGAGTAGAAATTACATTTACATTACTGTAGCATTAAGATGAATACAATTATAAATTTTAACTGATGCTAATAGTGTTGGAAGATTTGGGGCAAGTATGTACGAGTATCTATAGTTTCCTCTGTTTGCAGATTTTAATTTTCTTCATAAGTTATCCTATTAGTGGTAATCACAGCAAATAAATTATTTGGTCTTAACACAACGGTCCTTCCGCTATTCATCTCTCTACATGGGCCCCAAATCATGTGCAAGTTCAAACTGATTATATACTTCAGGAGATTTAGAGACCGAGAAACATATACTTTCAAAACACTCAGAGTACCCATAAATCAATCCTTGTGATAACCAAAAAGTAACTGTATTCAAGCTAAGGTTGAGTGGGGGGCAGATAATTTGGATGTCGATATAACCTGGGCCCTGCTATTGGAGCAGTGATTAGGGATGATAGTAGGGCCAAATTACTTCAAAACATGGTTAAGTGTTTCATGTCAAATAAAAGCTAATTTACTCACCAATAGTCATGCGGTACAACGAAATGAATGCCAATTAAATTTAAGGATTAAAAACTCTTAGCCTGTCTAGCTTTCAATACGGGTCACACCAAGAGTAGTGAAATACTGAGAAACTTGACAGAAAATCATGTGCGTCAGGCTAAACTTAGCATCATGTTTATGCACAATATCAACTACGCTTTGACCCGGATAGTGTACGCTCCGAGTTTGAATGGGCATACATGCCTCCACTTTACGACAATGTCGATTTTGAATAATTATCGTTTAATAGCAAAAGAGTTTATGCTTAATGTCCCGTCCCGACGTGGAGCTCGCGCAGGCACTACTATTTATATTAGTGAATTGTGATAGACATTCCATCTCCTTTTCACATGTATCACGGATGTGTCACCATTGTTCACTTCCAAGATTGGATCCGGGATCTGTCTATTGACATGTGGCTTTTTTTTAAATTAAGATAAAGTTTCGATAATTTAACATGCAAGCTCCATAATACAGTTAGATTGATGCAAATGTGTAGAATCATCAATAACATGATCATACATAAGATGAACAAAACATTGTTTTGGCAGATTGTAATGAAGGAAAGAAAAGAAGCCTTGTATCAGTTTCTTACGTAGTGACTAAAGAGTTCACATCATAAGAATATGTTATGTAGAAATCTGTAGAAGTCTAACCTTCATGAGATTGCTTATGTGCCACATAATATGTTCTACGATGAAACTTTCTCTCCTCGTTTCTAATCTCGAGCTCCTTTTCCAGCGTTTAGACTTCATACACATGTCTAAACACCTGTATTTCTGCGTTCAGACTTCATACAATGTAAAATCAGCATATAAATATTGATTGTTGGGATATCTTTTAAATGGTAAATTTGTAAATAAAAAGCTGTCATGATTGAAATTTTTTTTGCAAACGTTTCTAAAAGTGAAGTTGGATTGTTTTACCACCAATATGTATCATGTATATTTACCTGCATTCCAGTGACAGACTTCAGAACACTCCAAATAACATGCTTATTGACTATCGCAAACAGCTTTTTCTAAGGTCCAGTAAATTCGACACTATGGAAAGAATCCATCAACAACGTCAGATCACTTGCAGCAAATCTAGATCCTTCATAAGTCACTTGCTAATACAGTCAAACAATACTTCCAGTAAGTCACGGAGTTGATCTCACAGATTTGGTCTCGCCTGCTTGTTTTAGCCAAGGTTTTCCAATGTCAAAAGAGCGCATGTAATGTTATTCATCTAGCCTTATATTTTTGTGAACATTTTTCTTTACTAAGAAAAACCGACTACATAGGCTATACCAAAAAGAAAAATTTGAAAATACATATTAGCCCATGACTCTATTATGTCCTTTATGAGATTCTCTTCAATCTCAACTTTAGCGTGGGACTATTGTTTGGCATTCAAAATAAACATGCTCATGTTTTAGTTCAAGAGGTAAACACATTCTTGCTTGGTGCTTTCAAAATAAACATGCTCACTTTCTAACATAAAGTGGGATTGAAAGTAATAATCAAAATCTATAAATGCATATCCATTGGAGAAGAAAATGTAATCACCTTCATATTGAGTCATGGTTGATTTCAAAACTGAAATCAATAATAAAATACCATAAATGCATACAAAAGTAATCCCTAAATCATCATACATCACAAGTGATCTGGTAACGTAATTTCTTTTTAGTCAGAACAAAGATTAAAAGTGACAATAACCTTGGAACAAAAATGAGTACAGTATACTAAGGCTTATTGACCTCCCTTGTATCTGTTCTCTCAAAAAATACCACCCTACCCCCACGAGCATCAGTTGCAAGATGATTACCACTTTTATCAAACACAATGGTCAGATAACAAAACCGATATCTATTTCATTGGTGGATACTTTGAGAATGGTGTGTGACCATGAGCAAGTTGTGATTCCAATGACCAAATGACATAACATACCTTAGCATAAAGATTTCTAAGCTATCTCATCACCAAAAAAAAAATATGTATATATATATATATATATATATATATATATATATATATATATATATATATATATATATATATATATATATATATATATATATATATATATATGTTTTGTATCAAATTCCAGTGAGGACTTTCATCAAACACTTGGTAAACAAAATTTATCAAACATTTTACAGTCTTTTTGTTGAACAAAATCTATAAAAAAAGAAACCAAATAATCAATAACGAAAATACATAAATGCCTAAGAAAATAATCTTGAATTCATTATACATCAAACGTGATTGCTAACCTAATTAAATTATAATCGGAACAAAAAATAAAAAACAAAAATTACCTTAAATTGAAGTTCGTTGATTTGTGATAAATCTTTCTCAATAGAATTTGCAATGATTAAGAGATTATGGATTGTTTTAGGGTTTTTGTTGATTTTGATTGTGGAGCGTTTCTTGATTTTGATTGTTTTGGGTTTGTGTTGATTTATTCTTATTTTTTGGAAAGATCTGTGATATCAATCTGAAGGTATAGGCGAGTGTGTGTTTGTATATTTATCAGTTAGGGATTTGGTTCATGAATCAGAATAATTTGATTTGGGCATGTTTTTTAGGTTAATTTGAATCATGAGTTAAAATAATATATGATTTGAAGGTTATGAATCTGGACGTATTATTGATAAACGGTTCATCAAATAAGGAATCCGATTGTGTAGGTTTATTTTTGGGTTGATTTGAATGAAATTGATATGGTGTTGAAGATCAGGGATATGAATTGGGGGTGATAGCAGGCGTGAGAAAGGCATGTGTTTTTTTCCAGGTGTGATTTCCACGTAATTGTTTGATGACAGCATGGCATTCTTTTATGCCAAGTGGCATATGTGACTTGGCAAGTTCCTCTAATATATATATGGGGGAGATGTAGCTTAATCCCAAAAATATTTCGTTATCAACATGAGATAAAAAAAATAATTTTGCTTTGTCTAATTAATATTTTATTTTTGTTCATTTTAGAAAATCTAGCAAATTAATTGTTCAATATGACAACAAATTTCATTAAAATCTTCGTTGAACTTTCTAGTATGTGTTATTTTCACTTGAACAAAAAAAAATATTAATGTGATAAAAAAAAAGTAGATTTGTTTTGTCTAATAATATGACATTTTTGTTCATTTTGGAAAATTTAGCAAATTGATGATTCAATATGACAACATATTTCTTTGCAAATTAATTATGTTACATTTCATTTTTCCTTTTCTTTGAAACTCATTGATTAACTTCTTTGTTCTTTCTAACGTGTGGCTTTTCTAGACCTCTTTCTATCATCCATTGACTCTAGGAATCTTTGAATTTTGGATGTTTTTTCTCTATCCTTTTACATCCTATTTTCTTCATACTCGTTAGGTTTCCATAAACATAGAGCCTCAGATGATGAGCTTGGATCAAATGGGGGGTTGAGAAACTCAAGGTAAGAAAGTTGTTCAAGATATGCTTGGTTTAGCATTTGATAGTCCAAGTACTACACCTTTGGTTGCTAGGATTAATGAATTGGAAAGCCAGATGATTGATGGGAAACTTATGCTAGTTGGTGATGATGGGAAGCCGCTAAAACCTGGTAAATCAACGCTTCATGGTTCTTCTACTATGGCTTCTAAAAAGGTTAAGGATCCGGTTAATGAGGATAGTGATAGCAAAGTGATCGAGGTGGACAATGAAACTGCCACTTTTATGCCTTCTACGAGCTCCAATATTAATAAAGCTTCTAAAAGTTGCGGTGGAGGGGGACAAAAAAGCTTGTATGAAAAATGGAAGGATTCTTATGATGAAGACCCGTACGATGATGATAACTTTGATGATCCTGGTTTGACTGATGCTCAAATGCAGTTTGCAAATGCTTTTGATATTAATCTTCGTGGTCAACTTAGATAGCGTTTATAGTAGGTCTCATAAGTGTCGCATGTCAATCTTATGATAAGTAAGGTTTGAAGCATAGTTGGTGGGTTCATTTTCGCCTAGTTTTAGGCTTAAATGTGAGATTCACCCACATTCGTTGTACTTAATTGTTTTTTGGAGTAATAAAATTACCAGGGGTAACCCTTTTACCCCCTAAAAAAAATACTGGCAAATGCAGTATGTTAGATACCTGGATTAGTTATCTCGTGTATGTTACATTTGAAATTTTAATATGATATGGTTGATGGTCTAAATGTACAGTGATTTCACTCGTTAACTAATCGAGCATGGTTCATGCTGTTTAAAAGGAAAAGCTACCTAATAAAGTTAGAATATTTGTATGGCTAGCCTGGCATAATTTTGTTCCTTCTATTAACAACTTACGTGCTAGGGGGCTGAATCTAACAACATCCTCTTGTACACATTGTGGTGGTCCGGAAGAGGATGTACTTTATGTATTGTTTAAGCGCTCCAAAGCAAAGGATGCATTGGATCGTTGTACTGTCAGAAAGTTATATGACACACCCGGGGCTAGTACAATGCAGGATTTTTGTCGATTAATTTTGGACACTTCTCCTACATTTTGGGATTTTTTTATGATAATTCTTTGGGGTTTGTGGATAAGGCATAATAAGCATTTTCATGGCCAATCAGATAGAAGGGAAGCTAACGTGGAACTCATGGCGAAACAAATGCTCTTAGATTATTCCAATGCAACTTAGAATGATGTCTCAAGAGGGATTGACTCGACACAAACAACATATGTGAGTGTGTGGAAGAAGCCTCAAGTTGACAAGATTAAGTTCAATTATGACGCAACTTGACAAAAAGAGTCTGGAAAAGTGGGTTTGGGTTTTGTAGCTCTTAATTGCAATGGAGAAGTGTTAATATCATGAGTTAAGTCACGATCCTATGCAAATTCTCCAATAGAGACCAAAGCCAAAGCTATATGGTGGGCTACTATACATGCTCGAAGTAGAGGTTTTTCTAATGTGGTTTTTGAATCAGATTCTCTATCTCTAGTCAACGCACTTCGTAACCGGTCTATACCCCTACAAATAGTGTCAATGTTTGCGGATATTCTATCAAAATAGTGCGCCTTTAATATTTGTGAACGGTCATTTGTAAAAAAGGATGGGAATATGGTAGCTCATAGTATAGTGTCATAGGCTTTGGTATGCATTAGCAATGTAATCTTAGAAGTCAAAGTTTCAAATTGTGCATTTGTATTAGCCACAGAAGATGTTATATCGTCTAATTGTTAATTTCATCTAGTCTATCACCAACAAACAAATAATAATAATAATAATAATAATAATAATAATAATAATAATAATTAGTGGGATTAGTTTTGCTATAGCTAGATGAGTGGGGGTTCAGCTTGTATTGCGGCTCCCCACTAACTTCTTGTAATTCTTAAGAGTTTCTAATAAAGTGATGTTTTATAAAAAAAAATAATAATAAATAAATAAATAAATAATAATGATAATAATAATAATAATAATAATAATAATAATAATAAATAAAATAAATAAAAACTTATTTGATAGATTTTGAAGTTACAAATTCACTTGCCCTAGTCTTACATTTATTTTGTCACACCTCTACTTTCAACTTTGCTGATTTTCATTTGATGAGTCATGATAGTTTAACCACTCCACTTAAATGCCTTTTATGCATGTCGATCTTATATTTGTATTTACCGTAGTTCAAAGAAAATACAGTATGTGTAATTTCGTCATCTTACGAAAATAAGTCAAAATAAGTATATGATTTAATATCATCTGAGGACAAAAGATTATTTATATATTAAGGGATCAATTTTCATCATTCATTTTTATTTGATCTAATAGATGAGATTAATTCTAACAATTTAAAAACTCATTTTCGTCATCTTTTTTCAAATATTAATAACTTTCAAACCGTTAATCGTTAAGCGAAAACTAAAATATCATTGCGACAAACATTTAATTATCTTTTTATAGATAGGCACTTTGATATACTTTCGATAAAATATTTTTTTCGTATTTTTCACGTTTTTTTTTAAGTTTTTTTGTTTTTTTACGTAACTGAAATTTGCATTAAAAAATCATATATGATTAAACACTAATTTGAATATCACATGTGATATTAGTGTTATATCATATATGATATGTAATATCACATGCGATATTAGTGTAAAATCACATATGATATACATATCATATCACATGTGATATCACATATCATATATGATGTAACACTAATATCACATGTGATATTTCAAATTGGTGTGTAATCATATATGAATTTTTTTCATGCAAATTTCAAGTAACGTAAAAAAAGACGAAAAAACGTGAAAAAAACGAATTTTTTTTCTTTTTTCGAAAGTATATCAAAGTGCTCGTCTATAAAAAGATAATTAAATGCTCTTCGCGAAAGTGTAAATATTTTCACTTAACGATTAACGGTTTAAGAGATATTAAAATTATAAAAAATATGTGAAATAATAAAATGCTTTTAATCTCGGCCATTGATTTCTTTTTAAATGGATGGTGGAGATGAGTCTCTTGATATATTAGAAAAGTTTGGTATGTAAAAGGGTTAATATACAAAAAAGTTACTAAACTTTCAAAAAAATTTGTCCTAAGTCACTAATGTTTATCTTCTGTCATATAGGTTACTATACTTTACGTAACCGGTTATCTAAGTCACTAACCTTTTTTTACCGGTATTTTGGGTGACGTGTATACACACCAAGTTGTGGCACATGTTATCTAGGTCACTAAACTTTGCGAAAAATTGGTCTTAAGTCACTAATGTTTCATTCCTGTCATCTAAGGTACTAAACTTTGCGAAAAATTTGTCCTAAGTCACTAATGAAAAATTTGTCCTAAGTCACGAGTTGTGGCACCTGCTATGAACCTTTAAAATTATACGTTTCATACGATTTTATACACCTTTTAAACGTTTTTATTCATTTTCATTCGTTTTTATACGCTTTTGTTTGTTTTCTTACGTTTTTGTCCGTTTTATACGTTTTCGTCCGCTTTTGTCCAATTTTACGCCCATTTTATACGTTTTATGTTTTCATCCGCTTTTTATACGTTTTGTCCGTTTTATATAGTTTTGTACAATTTTATATTTTATGTTTTCATCCGTTTTATATCGTTTATTCGTTTTTACGTTTCGTCCATTTTTCTTATGTTTTGCCCGTTTTCTATTTTTATACGTATAAAAACGGATGAAAACATATAAAAACGGATGAAAATGAATAAAAATGTACAAAAACGTATAAAACGGACAAAAACGTATAAAAACGGATGAAAACATAAAAACGTATAAAAACGGACAAAAACGTAAGAAAACAAACAAAAACGTATAAAACGAATGAAAATGAATAAAAACGTTTAAAAGGTGTATAAAATCGTATAAAACGTATAATTTTAAAGGTTCAGTAACATGTGCCACAACTCGTGACTTAGGACAAATTTTCATCGTGACTTAGGACAAATTTTTCGCAAAGTTTAGTACTTAGATGACAGAATGAAACATTAGTGACTTAAGACAAATTTTTCGAAAGTTTAGTGACTGGGTGACACATATATTAAAAAAGTGTGCCACAACCGGTTGCCCTTCCATGTAGTGACTAGGGTGGCACATATAAAAAAGTTTAGTAACATATGTGAAAAACCCGTGAAGTATAGTAACCTAGATGACAGAAGATAAACATTAGTGACTTAGGACAAATTTTTTTGAAAGTTTAGTAACTTTTTTGTATATTAACCCTATGTAAAATAACACTCATCTAAGTATATTGTACAAAGATAAGTAATTGTTATTTATATTTATAATGCATTATTAAAAAATGGCAAGTATGAACAGAATCATTAAGTTCGTCACTTAATGTTATCTCAAAATATAACTTTTAATTCGGGCGTCTTTATTGTTTAACCACTCCACTTAATAACCATCATTGAATGAATTGCATCAAACCGACTTGCATATGAAATTACTTATTAGAGCACTTACAACAATAACACCATAACACCAATAATACCGTTCACGTCAGCGCCACATCAGCTTTACCATTTAACATTAACATCCTCAAAAAAACACCCA
Source organism: Chrysanthemum makinoi (assembly GCA_910596185.1). NCBI lineage: Eukaryota > Viridiplantae > Streptophyta > Magnoliopsida > Asterales > Asteraceae > Chrysanthemum > Chrysanthemum makinoi. The sequence goes on from OU343217.1 coordinate 274,482,011, forward strand.
CAACAATAACATCCCAATAACACCATAACACCACTAATATTTCATATTTTCAATTTCAACCCCTAAACTAAAACAAACCATCATTTATTAAACTAAAACAAACATTTCATTAAAACTTAAAACATATTACAATACGAGACTAAAAAAAAATACAACGAAAAAAAAAAAAAAAAATACAACGAAATAAAAAAAAAATACAACGAAATAAAACGTTACAACAAATTAAAGGAAATGACGAGAATACGATCTACTGACGAGGTTTCAAGTTATATTTTGCGATGATTCGTTCTTTTTCGTCATTGATCCACTGCACGACCATTGGATCTTGCCCCTCAATAGGCGTCATCAAAAACTTTATCTCTTCCAACCGGTTATTGTGAGATCTTTTTCCGCGGCCCGACACGCCGGAGACTTCTCGTTGCATACGAAACTCGTTTGCCATAGTTTCGGTGAAATAAGCTGACGAGCTCGTTCCTCAGTCTTGTTCCCCCGATACTTGTTGTAGTCTCAGATCTTGCTTTCTTGGTAGCACGTTTCTTTCCCATGGGGCGAGGTTGTTCATCTTGACCAAACAAATCCTCGTTTGTTTGGCTTGGCACTTCGCCGATTAAATCGACCGGTTCCGGCGTGTTCCATTTCTTATAATGACGCAAAACCTCCCAAGCGTCTTCGAGACCAAAAGCTGATCCCTTGGTTTCCTCACGATACCATTGCTTTGCCCGTGCATCACATCCGCTCACTTTCCCCGCTTTGTTGATCCCGTTTCGCACGTTTGTAATGAGAGTTGAACTTTGTGCATATGTCGTTCAAAGTTTTCCACTTGCTTGACAAAGATGTCCTTGTTGCGCCGTTGAAAGTTGTTTCTATTGAACTCATTTCGCACCCGATACCAAAACGTATCCCCTGGTTGGCACTTTCCAACTTTCGGATCCTCCGAAACAACTAAGTAACATGTTGCAAGTAATGCTTCCTCTCCTGGAGTCTAACGTGCGTTAACAACAACTTCGCCTTCATCAATCAACCGTTGCCTCGGGGTCTTTGGATTTCTTTGATTTTCGCTTAATGCGACCTTTTTCTTTTTTTGGAGGAGACGTGGGTGTGTCGCCAACATCATGTGTTTTAGTTTGTGATTGTTGTGATTGTTGTGTGAATTGTAGGTTTTGAAAGTTGGAGTTTAAGGTGTTTTGTTGGTTTTGTTGTTGCCAATACAGAAATGCTTGATGTTGTTGATACATTTCTTGGCTCGATAAGCCTAGTGGATTGGGGTTTGAAGATGAACCCGCGTTCGGGTTAGATGATGAACCCGGGTTTGAGGGATTCCACCCACCAGCGAGAAGATTGTAGAAAGTATCGTCGTTGCCTCCCGACATTGTTTTTTTGCAGTTAATTGAAGTTGTAAGATTGAGAGTATGGAGAGGATTTAGTAGTGGAAGTGTGAAAAGAAATGGTGTTTTAATTGGGTATTTATAGTGGTAAAAAAAGATTTTTGAAATTTTTTTTGAAAAATAACGGCTAGTAGCCGTTTAGGGTGGTTTTTGAATTTTTTTTTTAAAAAATAACGGCTAGTAGCCGTTTAAGGGTAGAAAATGTAAATTTTTTGATTTTTTTTTTTTTTTTTTGCCTCCCCTTAACGCCCGTTGCTTTGGCAACGCGGGCTTCTTTTCTTCTCTTTAACGCCGAGGTCACAACGGTCACAACGGCTATAACGCCGTTTTTTCGTCTTTAACGCCGTTATGGCGTTATCATTACTAGTGCTCTTAGTTCCATAGAAATAACTTGCGGACCCGTGATTTGCGGTTAAGGAGGGTCGATCGTGCTTAAAGTAGACAATAATATATAGACAACTGCTTATAATCTTAATAACTAACTAGCAGGGTACCCGCGCGTTGCAGCGGCGGGATCTTGAAATAAATTTTTTTTAATGAATAATGTATTTTAGTTTATTATGTTCTTTTTAACAATAAATTTATTGATTTCAAGAATTTCGTATAGCTCGTGCCCGTTCGGGCTCGAACCCGTTGGCCGTGTCTGCTCGGGCTCAAGCCTATTTGGCTCGTTGCCCGTTCGGGTTTGAATATTTGTATAATGTGCTTTATTATTTGTAGTAGTGAAATTTAATGCAGGAATTGTGTTTAATTTGATTGTACAATATGCTTGATAATTTGTATTTCTTATGTAAGGGGTGTTTTAATAACTGTATTAATTGTATTTATTGATCAGTTAAATAATTGACTACATTAAATAGCATTAATGTGGTGTTTTGTTGTACACTATGCTTCTTGTCTTGCACGTCTGAAAATTATGTGCATTAAAGTGTTGTACACTATGTTTCTTTTCTTGTAAGTAATAGTCATTATAGTCATTAATAATATTGACCACTTTAATAGCATTAATGTTGTAAGTCTGAAAATTACATCATGCTTATTTTGTTGTACACTATGTTTATTTTGTTGTAAATCTGAAAATTTGTTGCAGCTATTGTAAATTGTGCTTAAATGGTTGTAATTTTTGGTGAATGGGTGTTTTTAATAGCATTAATGTTGTTTGATAGAATTTTGGTTTTAAAATGACACCACGCTTTATTTTGTTGTACAATATGCTTACTTTGTTGTAATTCTAAAAATTGGGTGCATTAAAGTGTTGTAAACCATGCTTAATTTCTTGTACGTCTTAAAATTAAGAGTGAGGTGACTTCGTGCATTATAAGTAGTATAGATGAATTAAATAGTTGATTAAGGGTGACTCAGCACCCACTAGTTACCCTACTAGCTCCAGCCTTAAAAATAATGCCAAAATGTATTTCTATAGAAATATTTTTTTTTAGTAATATATGTTATGGGAAGAGATCTAGTGAGAAGAAAATTTTAAATGAAAAGAATGAGAAGAAATTTGAGCCACATTTTAAATAAGGTGAAGAAATTTAAGGGAAGATGCATCTACATTTGTAAGTGCATCTGAAATGTACGATTGTTGTTTCTTTTTACTCTCCTCTTTTTAATTTTATTTCTGATTTGATAAACTCTAAAAGTAACCTATTCACCTTTTTGTAATGAATTTGAGATTTGGAGAAGTATAAAAAAGAAAATTGAAAGATAAAAATAGTTGTTGGTGTGATGCATGTGTAAATTTCGAGTTAACAGAATTGTCCTTGGCGTGTACGTCGGATTGGTGGACAAAGGTGACGAAACTTGTCTTTTTATAGCCAAAGTAACAAACTTTTCTATAAAGTTTAAGCAAACCTATAATTAAAATAAGGGAATGTCTAACCAATGCTCTAAAGGCATTGGTTAAGATTTGTCTTTTTGTGGGTTATAATAACTATTTATGTAGGTCCCCCGTCCAAATATGTAATTATATGTCAACTATACGGACTATTTGTGTAACTAAAAACCACAATAGACAAAATCTTAACCAATGCCCTTAGAGCACTCCCAACAATAACACCATAACACCAATAACACCGTCCACGTCAGCGCCACATCAGCTTTACCATTTAACATTAACATCCTCAAAAAACACCCACAACAATAACATCCCAATAACACCATAACACCACTAATATTTCATATTTTCAATTTCAACCCCTAAACTAAATCAAACACTTCATTTTTTAAACTAAAACAAACATTTCATTAAAACTTAAAACATATTACAATACGAGACTAAAAAAAATACAACGAAATAAAAAAAACCATACAACGAAATAAAACGTTACAACAAATTAAAGGAAATGACGAGAATACGATCTACTGACGAGGTTTCAAGTTATATTTTGCGATGATTCGATCTTTTTCGTCATTGATCCACTGCACGACCATTGGATCTTGCCCCGCAGAAGGCGCCATCAAAAACTTTATTTCTTCCAACCGGTTATTGTCGATCTTTTCCTTGCGCGGCCCGACACCGCCGGAGACTTCTCGTTTTATACGAAACTCGTTTGCCATAGTTTCGGTGAAATAAGCTGACGAGCTCGTTCCTCCAGTGCTTGTTCCCCAAGTACTTGTTGTAGTCTCGGATCTTGGTTTCTTACTAGCACGCTTTCTTTCCCATGGGGCTAGGTTGTTCATCTTGACCAAACAAATCCTCGCTTGTTTGGCTTGGGACTTCGCCGGTTAAATCGACCGGTTTCGGCGTGTTCCATTTCTTATAATGACGCAAAACCTCCCAAGCGTCTTCGAGGCCAAAAGCTGATCCCTTGGTTTCCTCACGATACCATTGCTTTGCCCGTTGCATCACATCCAAATTTCACTTTCCCCGCCGTTGATCACGCTTTCGAACGGTTGTAATGAGGGTTGAACTTTGTGCATATGCCGTTCAAAGTTTTCCACTTGCTTGACAAAGATGTCCTTGTTGCGCCGTTGAAAGTTATTTTTATTGAACTCATTTCGCACCCGATACCAAAACGTATCCTTGGGTTGGCACTTTCCAACTTTCGGATCCTCCAAACAAAGCTATGTAACATCTTGCAAGTAATGCTTCCTCTGCACTGAGTCCAACGTGAGTGAACAACAACTTCGCCTTCATCGAAATCAACCGGTTCGGGCTCGGGGTCTTTGGATTTCTTTGCTTTTCGCTTAATGCGACCTTTTCCTTTTTTTGGAGGAGACGTGGGTGTGTCAACAAAATCATGTGTTTCAGTTTGTGATTGTTGTGATTGTTGTGTGAATTGTAGGTTTTGAAAGTTAGAGTTTAAGGTGTTTTGTTGGTTTTGTTGTTGCCAATACGTAAATGCTTGATGTTGTTGATACATTTCTTGGCTCGATAAGCCTAGTGGGTTGGGGATTGAAGATGAACCGGCGTTCGGGTTAAATGATGAACCCGGGTTTGAGGGATTCCACCCACTAGCAAGAAGATTGTAGAAAGTATCATCGTTGCCTCCCGACATTGTTTTTTTTTGCGCTTAATAGAAGTTGAAAGATTGAGAGAATGAAGAGGATTTAGTAGTGGAAGTGTGAAAAGAAATGGTGTTTTAATTGGGTATTTATAGTGGTAAAAAAGGTTTTGAAAATTTTTTTGAAAAATAACGGCTAGTAGCCGTTTAGGGTGGTTTTTGAAAATTTTTTTTGAAAATAACGGCTAGTAGCCGTTTTAAGGGTAGAAAGTGTAAATTTTTTGAAATTTTTTTTTTTTGCCTCCCTATAACGCCGCTTGCTTTGGCAACGCTGGCCTCGCTTTTTTCTCTTTAACGCCGAGGTCCCAATGGTAATAACGCCCGTAACGCCGTTTTTTCTCGTTTAACGCCGTTACGGCGTTACCGTTGGGAGTGCTCTTAGGTCATTGGTTAGACATTCCCTTAAAATAACCCAACTATCATTGTCATTAATTTGAGTATGTAACTATGCTCGTTTTTTTCTCTTAAATTATTCTTCGTGTAGATACCGAATACACTATATATATCGTTTTTGGGAATAGTTGTAACATATACGGAGAAAAAAGAACACTAAAACAATAATCAAAGTCTAAAGAATTAGAGAAAATATTACTTATATTCATAAATATTTGAATTTTTAGAAGGCAAACGGGCAACAAACTGCGCCGCTAGCCCTTTTTCAAATAACAAAACTAATTTTTCTGAAAACCACATCTGTAAATCTAGGTGTCAAAATATTACTTATATGTAAAATTGCAAATCCTTACGTTTAAGAACAATTACCTTTACGTCCTTAAGTAGTTTTTGATATGAAAAATAATTGAGAAGCCTAAATGGGGTTCATGTGATGTCACCAAGAGGATCCTAATACACATGATTAGACATACATTTACATATACCAATTAAGTTCTGATATAGTAACTTGCATATCGATTATCCATACGTTTGATTTTAGGGTGTTGATACGCACATCTCTTTTTGATGGATACACTACATTTATACATTACTGTGTTGTAATTGTGGTGTATGCATTAAAAAAAATGGTTTGTGTATTAACCTTTTTTATTTACTATCACTATGAATAGTAAAATTCATAATATTTATATGGGACAGACTATAGGGACCCGAGGGGTTTCCTGCAGTAACACGCATCGGGGGTTGTACTTTGTGCATTGTGATGTTATACTGTATGTTTCGTGGTTTGTACAGTTGACTTATAGAGGACACGTTCTGTGATGGGGCATGATATAGGGACCCCCTATAGTGGGTTGCTACAGTATACATATATCGGGGTTATACTGTGTACATCACGATATTGTATTATGTGTATCGCGATTTATACGATTAACTAGGGTCCTATAGTAGTATATCCTTTCCGTAATATGTGAGTGTACTACACTACTACATCACTGAAAAGCATGAATGTAATGAGTATACATAATTTTTGTAGAATAAGATTTTTCTCAATATATCTCGAAATCACATTGTCCATTCTCCTCTTAAACCCTCGATTGTATCGTATTATATAAAATTATCAGTATGCAACTTTCACATGACGAATTATGTCACATGAAAAAACCCTCAATTGGTTTCATATTTAATTTGCCATGATGATTATTCATACCAAAAAGATGTTGTACTTGTTTTATAAAGTAGTTGTTTCATTATTATTGTTAGCTTTAAAATAGAAATTATCTAACTATTTTATATGTTGCATTTTTATATAACCATGATTTTCGATATTTTAACCTGAATAATTCACGGTATTCTAGTTTATGAGAACACATGCTCAAACTTGGTAACGAATTCACTTTTTAACAAGGCTGGCAAGACAGCAGGTTTGGATTAAAAAGAGACACTAGATCGAGTTATAAGAAGATATGCTAAATTGCCAATCACGAGTAATTAACTTGAGGATAATTTATAAACCGTTACTGAAAATTGTTTTGTCGATTTACAAAAAGCAACGATCTACAACCAAAACCTCTAAGAAACTTACCCTTTTGACCAACCCTTAATCACCATTCACCATGCACCTTAAGTTAAAAAAACCGAAAAACTTTCATGGGATATGATTTGCAGCCTCATGGTTTTCATGCTTGTCCTCCTCGGACGACAACGAAGCCTCGGTTAAAGCCGACAAATTGCTCCTCCAACTAGAGCTACCAAACGAGGTTGTCCTACTAGAACTAGGTGTAGCCAAAAACGTAGGTTTCTCCTCTCCAGCCATTATTACAAATAGCTTTTCTTCTTTCTCCCGCAACTCGTGTTCATTGTTGTTATTCTGTGGTGGTGAAGTTTGGTTGTTGTTGCTCACATTTCCTGATTCAATGTCTCTGTCTTGGTGGTCGAAGTGACCAGAAATCTTCCAGTAAGAGCATGCGAGAACTAAAAGAGCGAAAGCAATTAGACCCATCATTGCAGCTAGGCCTCCGAAGAGGTACGGCACGGGTGAGTGCCAGGGTGATGGTTGTGGAGATAATGGCGATGATGGAGACATCATCTTGTTTGGTGTTTGTTTGGATTTTGATTAGGTTGGTTTAAGGTGGGATGAGTAAATTAAGGTGTCCGGTCTTGATTTGGTTTTATAGGGGGCAAAACGCAAAACCGAAATTGTGTATTCTTTTGGAATTTGGAGTCTTTTATATTTGTAATTGTACTACTTTATAACTAATAATTTATTTTTACTTTTTACTTTATTAAATTATTTTAAATAAAAATAATAATTCACATGTCACTTTTTTATAAAAACAAAAAAGTGTAGGGTAGATGATCAAATAAAAGAGTTAATTAAATACACCAATGGTCTATTTGGTTGTCTAAATTAAGTTAACCGGTCCTTTGACCAATTTTCATTCAATTGGAAGTTAACTCTGGGTGCATTTTCGTCCTTTCACATTCACAAGTACTATTTTTGTACTCCTTCCGTCTCATATTAAGTGTCCACTTTGACTTTTTTTAGTCTTTCTTGTTCAACTTTGACCGTAAACTAGAAAGGGGGAGGGTTGAATAGTTTCACCATTGTTAATTACGTTTTAAAACTTTTAAAACTTTTTGTTATTTTCTTGAAAAATGTTTGATTCGAGGTTATGTGATATCAATCAACAATATATATATATATATATATATATATATATATATATATATATATATAGTGAAACTTTATTTTCGTAACCCTACTTAAATGCGGAATCATGAACCACTTTTTAGCCATTGGATTGATTGATCAATGGTCAAAAACAAATGTGCCATTAATGTAAATAAATAAAAGATCATGTAGATTGATGTAAATAGTGTAAGGGTAATTAAGGAATATCACAATCATAATTTTTAAAAACCGTCCATAACTCCACCAGGGATTTAATTTCCTTTTAACCCTAAAAAAAATGCCGCCCTCCCTAAAAACTTCATCTCCTCTCCAGCGATTTTTTTTTTCTTTTTTTCTTTCTAGATCTATGAATTAGGGACTGATTTGAAAGAAAAAAAAAAGAAAAAGAACTATGTATGTTGGATTCGTCATGATGATCAAAGGTGAGTTTTAAAGTTAAATTTGATTGTTTGTGTTTCACGGCTTGCTTTTTTTTTGGATTCTAAATCGTGTTTTTATCTTATAATCCATAACACAGACAGTTGTTGTGATTTGAGGGTAATAACACACGATTCTACATAAGAAACAATCTCACAAATTCGTTTTTAAAACCCTAGAAAACCTTCAAAAATTCACTTTATGGTAAACATTAATTGATTGCTACAATGTTTTGATGAAAGAAAAACAAAAACAAAAAACCCTTTGTAATAAAATGTTTGTTTGACCCTGTAACAAATGTATGCTTTATACAGGTTTCATTCTTGGGTAGACGAAAACAAGATCATTAAATTATCATGTAAACGAGATTAAAAGCATGTTCTTGGATGAATAGGAGTGATTCGCAAGTGGGTTTTCGTCTGTTACTCAGGTATGTTATTTTATTTACGTTTAGTTTTTTTTGTTAAGATAGTTATTCGAACTATGATCGAAGGTTGGACATGATTTCTGGTTTTAAAAGTTGAACGATGTAGTATTTATTCACAATTATGTAAAGCTATTAGGTGGCGAAACTAATCTTGGGATCGATGCATTCACCAGGTGTCAAAACCTATATCCGAACACCCCTAAAAGTTCAGGTCTTATACGTTTGCATCTTTTATAGTTTTCACTTTTATTTGCCTTCTTCTAAATCATGTGAGAAGCAATAAGATGTTATTTAAGGTCTATTTATTTGATCGAAGGAGAAAGAAGGTAAGTCACTTAAAATGAGAATGGATAACGGATGAACGCACTACTACAAAAAAGGGCATAGAGCCCGGTTGAAATTGGTCATAGAGCCCGGTTTTGCCTACGGGCACAAAGGGGAGGGGACTCTATTCGAATGCTTATAGAGCCCGGTTTTAAAAACGGGCTCTATTTGTAGTTATAGAGCCCGGTTTTGTACTTAAAAACATGGCTCTATGTGAATAAAAAAAACAAAAAAAAAAATACTGCACGAGATAATTTCAGCCAATATCAGCCATGAATGAATTGTTTCTCTTCTTATCCAAAACAAACATAGCATTGATTCAAATAAGAAAGGTCCATTGATATTACAACTCTGTTGATATACACTGAGCTTGCCTAATGTATGATTACTCTTGCAAACAACAGAACCAAAAAGATACAAGCCAACCTTATTAACTACTTGAACATAAATGAAAGTAAAACATACACGATTGAAGTAAACGACGATTATTCCTTGATTGAATCCAAGATCAACAGCAATTTCTTCAGGCAACCATGACCTGAAGAGCATTTCTTCCACAAGAGCAACAGCAGCTGTTGTTAAAAGCCTTTGACCAACAATTCTAAACCCTACCCCAAAGAGCTTTAGCATGGTAACAGCATCTGTATATATAACATTGATAAATGATATATTGTCAACGCCTATAAGAAAGTATCCGCAAATATGATTAGGAACAAACCAAAGAATCAACTTGACATAATTCTTGAACATATAGCTTACAGTAACTACAACATTCTCCACCCTATGTTATCCTTGCACAGAGTTAATCTAAGTTGAGATAGCACGAGTCTAGAATTTTTGATGGTGTACATCATATTGTTTACAGCGGCTGAACTTTGTTCACGTGTATGCACTTTTACAGTTATCACAGTCTGAAATTAAAAGTATGCAATTCCAGTTTAAAGGCTCCTAATACAATTTAAATACTAAAAAAGAGGACGAAACACATCTTATAGTCACTGAAAGTGTACTGATCATAATAAAAAGACTTATGTACAGTGAGCGCTATGAATATTAACAGGATTTGCTAGCTTTCACAACTTGACAATAAACCCATCTCAAATCAACTCTAGGTAAATGTCAAACAAGCATTATCGAAAACGTAACATCCACAGATCCTTGCAAAAACAAAAAGGAAAAAACAATGCCTGAAACAATTCATATACCAGTAATAATGTTAAGGAAATGGGTAACACCCATGGAAAGATCACCGTTAAAGCTTGAACCGATCTTTACTGAATCTGATATAGTGTCACAAAAAAACAACATAACTGAAGTGTGATCATGAAAGATCTAAACAAAAGCTGATGTCAACTAAACTAGAAGCCACCAGAACTACTTTTATCTTTAATCCAAAAGCATAGATGAAACTAACACCACAGTTCTGCTTACCTTTCATACCATAAATATTCTCATTATCATATAACGACACCACACAAACCTTCTAATCATTGCATCTATTACTCAAAGTTATAGAAAAGAAGAACGGAGAAGTCACAGAATCCGAAAGGCACCAGTGACCTCATGCGCCAACAAAAGCAATGTCCCAATTAAGGTCAGTCCGCTATGAAACTAGAAACATGTTTGACACGTATCTCGGCCACAGAAAAAGATCAAGAAGAAGAGCACAAGCAGAAGTAAAAAAATAAAAAATATATAAATAATAAACAAATTAAATTAAAAATAAAAAAAAATAAAAATAATAAATTAAATTAAAAAAAATATATATAATAATAATAAAAGAACCCCAAGATGCCAATCACCAAGAGTAATAAAATATGGGATATAACCAGAGACGGATAGAAGTCTTCGCAGATTGATAATTCGTTTGCAACCACAGGAGGACATATCCACAACCCTACAAATGAAGACCTACAAAATCTACAACATACAACTCTAACAAACATAGAAACAAAGTGTGATGAGGGAAGAGTCACAAGATAATAACCACTAGTTTTTGCTTCCAGCTATGCTACACAAAGAAAACCACCAATTTGATAATACCCATTTTATCATTTAACCTTAAAAGCTAGAGTCGATATCATACTTTTAACTTCTACATATTTATAATCAAAAAGACAAGGTCGAAAACATACTACATAACCATCCCGAATGGCAATAAACAAGGAAGAAAAAGGGTCCAACCCATGCACAAGCTCTTAAACCTAAGCAATCGAAGAGCGAGAAGATAATAATCGAGAATAAGACAACGAATAAAGCTAAAATATCAAATGACTGTAAACAAGATATAAAAACCAACAGCCAAATTATTTTTATTCAGCACCAAACACACCCACAGATATAAAACAATCTCATCATGGAAGTTTCCACACGACAGAAACTGAGAAATCAGATAATGTTAAGGCAAAGTACAAACGAATCAAAATTATCCTTTAGTTGACAATAATGCATTATCAGGAATACGAACCAAGCAACAGTAACAAGAACACACAGACCAGTAAAAAAAAAAAAGATCAAATGAGAGGATGGCAGAAGCCACATAAAGAGATTGACCAAGACAGTATTCCATCGCAGACCATATTAACAATAGCAGGTAATCATGCCCCACTTAATTCAACCTACAAAATTTGCAACATATGGCATGGAGAGCATAGATAAAGCCAAACCAAACGACAAGGGATGTGTTGAAGACCAACAGCAATTGACTAACCATATCCCATTCATCTTATTAGCATAACATAACTCGCTCATCATGGGTACACGTAACAGGGGTACTAGTAACATGGGTACAAGCACGAAATTCATTACTCATCACCAAAACTTGCTAATCCATTTCGATTCAGCAACAATACCAACCCATTACAAAAACCTCGCCTTTATTAACATGAGTGCAGGAATGGCTCTTCATAACTCACCCATTTGAATATTATACAACAAAAGAAATTAAAATTGACAATTGACTACAACATTACAAATAAAATATGCTCAGGTAACAAAAACTTGACAAAATATGGCATTCCCACTCATAAAATCCAACTTTATTCCGATCAGAACCAACCATTTAGCTTGGATAAATACCATTTCGACACCCAACTGTTGTACTACCTTAACCTCGACATCTTAACTAGCATACTACGTCCTACGTACCTTAAACAATCTACATACAGTAACCTCGACATCAAAACTAACATACTACGTAAAACCTTAACCTCGACATCAAAACTAACATACTACCCAAATCAAACAAAAAAATAAACAGAATAAAATTAAAACATAACATAAACAAAAATAAACAAACTAAAATAAAAAATTAAAAACACATACCTTTAATTAGTGGTGGTGACCGGCGGTGGCGGTCGACAGACGAGACGGCAGCAGGTGGTGGTGACCGGCGGTGGTGGTCGAGAGACGAGACGGCGGCGACCGGTGGTACTACACAACCACAAACAAAATTCAACAAACACAAACACAAATTTATACAACAATAAACTTAAAAATATATAAACCCAAACAAAAAAATACAAAAGAATATTAAAATTAAAATTTAAACACAAACCTTTAATCTAAATGTATTTTGGTTCACAATCGTGATGGTGGTGGTCTGCTGTGAAGGTGGAGGTACGGCGTGTGAAGGTGGTGGTGCGTGTTTGTGGTGGTTAATTTCGTGTGTGGTGGTGTTTGTGTTTTTAGATCTAGGGTTTTCACTAATTGGGAAGATGAAGTGAGGATGGAACTGAATAGCAAAGGTTTTGATACAGATTTTAGGTTTTCAATTAAAGTAAAAATTTTGGAGAAGAAATCCCCGCTCGGGAAAAATTGAAAGAAGAAATCAAAGTTAAAAAAGAAAAGAGATAAGGGGGAGAAATCCCGCTCAAAAGGAAAAAAATGGAACACATAAAGCCGGGTTTCATTTATAAAAGAGGGCTCTATTTTGTGGCTCAATTAGACCCCGGTTTTTACAATTCATAACCGGGCTTTATGCCTTTGTTTTTTACGGAAGCCCTTATAGAGCCCGTTTTTTGTATTAAGTGGGCTCTTTGGAGGGGGCTCTATTCCCATATTTGTAGTAGTGACGGTTTGAATCTTCAAGTTGATCTTGTATCCTTTATGGTCATACACAATCTTGAATAGTAGAGTTTAAAAAGAATTGAGGCATGCAGAAGTCTTTTAGAAACTCGTATTTAATGAAGACAAAATATATTTTCCTTAGCTCACTTCTTTATTTGTCTATGTATGCTCATGACACTAGATTGATATGCTAGGCTCCTATTGACACTAGTTTAATAGTCACAGATTTAGGTAATGATTATTTTATTTGATAAATTATTTTATTAAACACATGTATGTTCAAAACATACATGTTCAAAACATATATGTTTTAATTAGTGTGATCTGACTAATGAAAATCACATATGTTTGAGAACATGATGTGTTTAAAAATGTATGTTTTAAAAAAATGATTGTTTATAAACGGAATGCTTAAAACATGTATGCTTTAAAAACATGTATGTTTTTTTATTTAGTATGTATAATTATTATTTTTTTAAAAGTCTTCGTGTTTGCCAAATAAGTATGTTTCCTAAAACATACATGTACTCATGAACATGTATGTTTATTTAGTAAGTGTAATTATTGTTTTCGTGCATGCTTGTTTCAGATTGATTGATGAAGATGATAATATCATTTAAGACCGGGAAGTGGATGAACATGATTATACATGAAGATAATTTGCGACTTTTGGAGATATATGATTATTGCATGTGTTTTTGTACTTATAATCAAGTGAAATGTAATATTTAAGTATATCAATCTTGTTTTTCTTTTTATAATGATTTATGTTCTTTAATTTGTATTTCAAACTTTAAAAAAAAATAATAATAATCATGTAAAAATGTGGGTAGGTTGATAAAAAAGAGTGTTAGCTAAAAAAAAATATATGTATGCACTTTAACAAATTGAAAACATGTATGCACCTTAACTATTTAAGAAAAAAAAACATGTATGCACCTTTGCCTATTTGAAAAAAAAAAAACTCATTGAGAATTCAAAAAAATAATGATTATGTATAAAAAAACATGTATGCTTCATGACTATTTGAAAACATGTTAGCATAAAAATAAAAAAAAATCCGAATTTCAAGATATATTAAAAGCGATAATTATAAAAAAAAGTGTTTTACTATTATACCCTTTTGAATTAAATAAAAATAAAAAAAAGGCTATGGAGCATTAAATGTTGTACATTGTGTATGATTAGTTGTAAAAAGATGGTTCTCGCAGTTCTCGCACTTAAAGTGGGTTCTGAAAATAAAGTGCCTATTTTCAGAACCCTACTTAAATGCGAGAACTGCGAGAACCACTTTTTAGCCATTGGATTGATTGATCAATGGTCAAAAACAAATGTGCCATTAATGTAAATAAATAAAAGATCATGTAGATTGATGTAAATAGTGTAAGGGTAATTAAGGAATATCACAATCATAATTTTTAAAAACCGTCCATAACTCCACCAGGGATTTAATTTCCTTTTAACCCTAAAAAAAATGCCGCCCCTCCCTAAAAACTTCATCTCCTCTCCAGCGATTTTTTTTTCTTTTTTTCTTTCTAGATCTATGAATTAGGGACTGATTTGAAAAAAAAAATGATCTATGTATGTTGGATTCGTCATGATGATCAAAGGTGAGTTTTAAAGTTAAATTTGATTGTTTGTGTTTCACGGCTTGATTTTTTTTGGATTCTAAATCGTGTTTTTATCTTATAATCCATAACACATACAGTTGTTGTGATTTGAGGGTAATAACACACGATTCTACATAAGAAACAATCTCACAAATTCGTTTTTAAAACCCTAGAAAAAACCAAACCGAGATAGATAGAAAAATAAATAGATAGAAAAATAAATAGATAGAAAAAACCAAACCGAGACACGGAGATTTATAGTGGTTTGAAACGAAGCTCACTGTTCGCCCTACTCCACTCCTCGAGTATCACACTCGAGAGTTCGCAATCACTATGTCAACAAACTCCCTTCAGGCGGAGAAAATCGTACACTTTCGCTTACAGCAATTTATGACACTAAGCAAAATGTCGAGTCCTAATCCTAGCTAGAACCAATCTACACACCAATATACACTACAACACGGACTTATACCTCGTCCACTTGGATATACACACAATCCAAGTCTTCACACTACACTTCACGGACTTTCACCTCGTCCACTTGGACTTACACACAATCCAAGTCTTCACACTACACTTCACGAACTTTCAACTGTTCCTAATCTTCACACACGAATACACGAACTAACACCAAGTCCTATTCTACATACAACACTTCACTGACACACACTTTGTCCAAATCTATCCTATCACAACTAGTTTCGACTCAAACACAAGTCGGATACACAAATGTACAAGGAGGATAAAGAGAGTTTAGATGAGAAAAGAATCGTAACACAAGTTACGTGTGTGATGCCTAATCTATAAAATTTCGTTTCTTGGCGAGACATGGAGATATATGAATATAATAAATATGCATGAAGTAAATAATATATGGATGCAAGAAAAATAAAGAGATAGAAAAAACCAAACCAAGACATGAAGATTTATAGTGGTTTAGAAAGAATCTCACTCTTCGCCCTACTCCACTCCTCGAGAATCACACTCGAGAGTTCGCAATCACTATGTCAACAAACTCCCTTCAGGCAGAGAAAACCGTACACTTTCGCATACACCAATTTACGACACTAAGCCAAATGTCGAGTCTTAATCCTAGCTAGAACCAATCTACACACCAATATACATTACAACACGGACTTACACCTCGTCCACTTGGATATACACACAATCCAAGTCTTCACACTACACTTCACGGACTTTCACCTCATCCACTTGGACTTACACACAATCCAAGTCTTCACACTACACTTCACGGACTTTCACCTCGTCCTAATCTTCACACACAAATACACAGACTCACACCAAGTCCTAATCTACATACAACACTTCACTGACACACACTTTGTCCAAATCTAACCTATCACAACTAGTCTCGACTCACACACAAGTTGGGTACACAAATGTACAAGGATGATAAAAGAGTTTAGATGAGAAGAGAATCGTAACACAAGTTACGTGTGTGATGCCTAATTTATAACACTTCGTTTCATGGCGAATAAGAGAATTATTCTCTTGCACTTTGATATAGAAGGTAACGAGGTAGTGGGATCACTTATAAACACATATCAACACGTTATAGTGATTAAAGAAGAGATGTTTAGAAAACATAAAGTTTTTGTGCTACGAGGAGTTGATTTTTCTGTAGAATAGTGTTGTATTTATAGTAACGAGGAGGAGCGGGGGACGGACCCTTAAACATTGGAAGATCCCATATATATAAGAGACCGTCCACATGTTTACGGGACCGTCCCAAGAGACGCTCCAGATTTTTTCCTAATATGGTGAAAATTTATTTGGTGAAAGTTTTATAAGATTTGGGTGGGAAAAATAGCTGTTGGAGAATTTGAAATTCAAATTTATTTTTCTTATTAAAACATTTTTATAAATACAAAAAATACTTTGTAAAAAATGTTCTGTCAAATAAAAATGTGAGGTTTGAAGAAAAAAAATAACTCCTTTGATCACTTAACTAAATTGGTATAGTGTTTTTTCATACCTTAAGTGATGTTATAGTCGAAACGAGTTTTCTCGATTAAAAACTTTTCAAGTGTAGTTTTATGTAATGTGTTTTTACATTTTGTGATTATCAAAACGTATAAAGATCGAATAATGCAAATGACGTTTTTGACATTATTTGTTTTAACAATCTCCCCCTTTTTGATGATTACAAAATGTTTTGATAAGTTTTTAATGAGTTTTCGTTTACTTCTCCCCTTTTTGTAGAATCAAAAAGGTATCGCCGATGTGTAGAAAGAAAAGAAGCCGACGATGTGAATGCTCCCCCTTGATTAGTGCTCCCCCTTGTTGAGGGCACCGGAGAATTGAGCTATGGTGTCTTGCTACAAAAACGAGTTAGAGGACAAGAGCAAGAGCATATGTATATATATGTTAAATTGGTTTTGGACAAAATATTGTGATTTTACTGTTTGCTATGTTAAATTTGATTGATATTACATCATACACATGCACTCATGACAAGTATCACAACATAATAGATGGTTTTCATTAATCATATCAAGAAAACATTCACTAAAGAAGCATACATAGCACATTGATGGACTCATAACATATTACAATCTAAGTAGAGAAGAAAAACTACAAGATATTTCTAGAATAACCTAGGTTCCTAGAACATGCTTGGCCTAAAAGATAGTCCTTGATTATTTTTAACTAAATATATAGAGATGTTTAGTTAGATGGTCGAGAAGAAGGTGGTGAAGAGGAAGGTGGAAGAATTGGTGGCATGGTGGCTAATGGAGTTGGTTGCGTAATAGGTTGAGAGAGAAGGTACTCAACATGGGCAAACATGTAATGAAGTTCTTCTCTAAGGGTTGAAATGATGTTGAAGTTGTGAAAGCAACATGCACAACTCATGATGTCGTGGTTGACAAAGTTGTGAGGAATATGATACCCCATGATAGGAGATGGTGGTGGAGTATAAGGAGTGTAATGCAAGGGCCCATTTTGTGAGAGAGAGATATGTTGTTGTTTGAAGGTGGTGTGATAGAGCGCCTAAGCAATGGTGATAGGTTTCCAACATAAGGTGAGAAGGAATTGAGATTAGGTTTTGGGAAGGATGAGAAAGTTCCTTTCATTGAAGGTGTTTTGGTTGGTGCACTAGGAGCTTGAGGTGCGGAGGAAGTGGTTTTTGGTGATGGTGTGTCTTCTTGAGTAAGATCAATTAAGGGTGATCTTGGTGGTTTTATGCTTATTCTTGGCCTTTTGGTTGGAGGAGGTAATGTGGTTGAGGAGGTGGCCATGATGGTGATGAAGAAGATGAAGTGAAGAAGAAAGATGGTAATGAAGAAGAATAAGAGTGAGGATTAAATAATCAAATGGATTGTGAATTAGGCAAAGCATGCATTAGTGATATTAGTGCTAAAAAAATTGTTTTAGTAACTTAGGCAATAGTGGTTAGAATCATAAAGTGGGTCAAAACTGTAGAAAAAGGAAACAGTTCAGAAATCAGTGACCCATGTTGGACGATCCCATAAATATATGGACAGTCCCTTAATTATCTGAGACTGTCTGGGTATTTATGGGATCGCCACCAGTAGGTTGTGGATTTTTCCCAGTTCTCCATTTTCTGCAACCTGTACCCAAAACACTATCTAATCAACCCAGATTTTCTACATAATCATTCAATACTACCACATTGAACTAAATAACAATATATTGCAAACAATTCCAATATATATTCATGCAAATACTTAGGTAATGTTAAGCATGCATGCAATTCTAACCAAATCCAAGGTACGAGTACATTTAACATCATACGTAACCATAGTCAAGAAGGTAGCATAAGAAATTTGTTCTAAGTCTTGCAAGATATAATAATCATCCAAACATGTCAATTATTCTTCCTTCCTCCGAAAATGTTCCTAATCTCCTTGCCAATTGACCTCATCCCGCTCCGATGCTTTTCTCGAAATTGAACTCGATAGTTGAGTATTTGGCTTTGTCGTGAGAAGAAAGTTTCCATGGTTTGCTCTTGAGGTTCGGGATCATGAAAGACTTCAGGAATACCACTTGGCAAAGAGTTGACATGAGTGGTAGGAGAGGGAGTACTAGCACGGTAGGTACCATCATAATTAGGATTGTGATGAAAAGATGAGGCACCGGTGGAGGATTGAGGATGCATGGAACGTCTAGAGCCACGATCCGACCTTGTCTTCCATTCAAGACTACGAGGAAGAGGAAGCATGACACGATCATAAATGAGGTAGTTATATGACATTAGATATGGGAATTCACTCATGACATGATAATAAAGAAGAATCAACGACATGCCGTAGGGCAAGTTCATCTTCGCCTTTAGGAAAACAAAGTTCATTCTCCTAGCAATATAGTATGCAAGATTGTAACGCGTAGAAGTGGCGAAAAAATAGAGCATATGACCAAGACAAGCGGGAATGTGATCTTGATTACCACCGACAAAAAAGACATTTTCACGAATGATTTCAATTCAAGTTTTCATGTTGTCAACAACCTCTCTTGTCAATATTTGGTTGTCTTCAACAATGACTTCCTCTCCTCTGTGAGTACGAAAGATAGGTTCAAGCCTTTTAATTTGAATGTAGGTTTTGATGGCGTTTGTAGAGGGAGGAATAGTGGCGTATGGTCTACTTGAAGGTGAGCACTTTTTTAGAGAGTCAAGGCTCCATTCATCTGTGAATGAGCAATTCCCCTCAGCAGGAACGCCAAGAATTTCACCAAAAGACGGGAAGAGAGTAGGAAATTCGTTGGTTTTGAATAACGAATTCGACATGCATTTGACCCTCGGGGTCATCGTACAATTTATATTGACTATAAAACTCAAGAACGAAGCGTGGGACTTTTGCTCATTGATTTTATAAAGACAATCAAAGTCAATAGTCTCGAACATGATGATAGCGGGTTCGGGTCGAACGACTTCCTTTTTCGTGAGCAAGCTTTACAACCCTCTAGGCAGTGTACCTAATCGTTGTAGTATAGTATGGGTAAGCCCAGGGGTTTGATCATTCTCTAGGGGAATATAGATGCTAGTAGAGATGTATGACGAGAAGGTGAGGTTGAAGTTGATTCTTTTTTAGCTTTTTATAATTTTTTTGGAAAACAAGTAAAATCTCGGGGTATAGGAGTGGGGGTGGTACTTCTACCAATTTTAACAGCTAATTCTTTAAACTAATAACTAATTAAACTAATGAAAAAAAGAAAGAATATAAGCTATGTATTATAAGGTGTGTTCTTATGATGATTAAAAGTGTGTTTACTTAGATGTTCTTACTCCCTAGTTATCTCTTATTGGTCGGTTGAATTGTAACTCTCCTCTAAACTATCTGTGTGCCTGATTCCTAGTTCTATTAATTGTAACTCTCCTCTATACTATCTGGGATCGCCAAGTACCATAGTATCTCCCCCGAATACTCTATTATCCTAAAGCTACGACTCTCGCAATAAACACAACGATGGCTCAAGTGCACTCTCAAGCTTTATGCTATTTAGGACGTTCAAGCTCACAACAATTAAAGAAGAAGCCATTTTTCCTTACTATAGGGTCTACCAATTAAAAAAAGAGACTACCTAGCAATAATTAACAACTATGTTTCATAGATCTAAGCAAACACAATACCAGTAGTAATTTAGCTACTCATAATGGATAAGCATGCATACACACAAACAATTGAACATAGGATAAACATGGTGATATAATGGATTGAAAAACTTATCTTATGATGTAAAGAAGGGTTTGGAACTCTAAAATACTTTCCAAATTGGACTACACACGAACTAGGGTTTTCTCTCCAAAATTCTAGCACCCAAAATGCAGAAAAATTGAATTATATATATAGATTTAAAAATGTGACGGCGTCGCCTTTTGCTGGTGATGTCGTCTGGTCGCCGTCATTAGGGTTTCGTTTGGGCCAAGTCATCGTTGGGACGGATTCAGTTGAGATGCGTGACGCCGTCTGTCTTCATAAGGGACGTCATCTTGAACTGGGTCTTGAACGTCTGGTGTAAAACAAAGAGAGACGCTTTCCAGAAAATAGGCATGTCGCCGTCATGCTTTAGAATTAGCTTCACACCTAAGCCGTCGCGTGCAATCTAATTAGAAATCCTCCTTAGGGACGGCGTCGCCCTTTGGGTTGGGACGCCGTCAGGTGCATAAAACAGCCTTGGATCTTGACTTTGCCGTTTTCTTCATGTTTTCGCTCCTTTTCGTCTAAATATGCTTCATTCCAGCGTTTTGCTTCCAAAAGACCTAAAATGTGAAAAGGAACGATTTTAGGTAGTAACATATATAAAATATATCGATTTAGGGCTTAAATGACCCCCTAAAAATGTATGTTTTAAATCCTTATCAAATATCCCTACACTTGGAATTTGCTTGTCCTCAAGCAAATGTGCTTTTGGCCGATTAATTTATAAGTTAGGGGTCATGTAGCATGGGTTTAAAATAATTTACAACAAATAAAAGTGCCACAATAGTCATAACAAGCACAAAAATTATACACTAGCACCTCACAATTGGTGTTTGGATTCTTTCATCTCTCGGGTTTATGTGAAATATAATATGTAAGGAAATGGAAGATAAACACTCACTACCTGGCATAGTACATAGATTACCATAGGCTTGAGAATATATCAAACTTCCACCGCTTTGGCGTAAGCACCTCGGAATAACTATCTAAGAGGTCTTTACAAAAGGTTATAATGTTAGGCTTAGGGTAGGGAAGTAAAGAATTTTGTTGGATAAGGGGATATTTAGTGGTGGCAAGTCAAAAATCTTATGTTACAAGCATGTAAAATGCGGCGTTGCTAAGCCAAGACTCGACTCACTAACACTAAATAACTTGAAAAAAAATATGAACATAAACTTAAAAATATAAACATAAAGATAGATGTAGAATGGTAGCCCGTATGGTTTTTTTTCATACCTTTTTTACTTTACCATCCTCTACGATAACATCAAAATAAAGGGATTTATAAGAGCATCCCTACACTTGAGTTTTTATTTCACTAACACTAATTGACCCGAAATGAAAAAATATCAAAACACTTGGAGTACTTAATTACGTAGACAAAGGGAAATTGAATTTATCGTTCCTTCCCGTTACTCCATAAAATATTACTTTAACCCATGAGTCCCAATTTTCCCAAAACTATGTACAATAGATATGACTCGACTTAGCAACTATGCAAGTAACTAGATAATTGAACTAAGGGTTTAAACAATGGTTATAATAATACACTAAAGATGAGTGCATACAAGGTAGGCTAAGGCGATTTGGGTGTAACATTTGGGGGTGGATTGTAAACAATGCTCTTCATTCATATTCCGGAAACTGGAACATCACGAGAACCACGAAAAGGATAGGCTCTGAGGGGTTAACTAGGGGTATCGTGTACTAAAGATGAGTACATCACAAGGGCGTGGGGAAAATTACTCAACCGAATAAATTAAACGTTTAAAACAAGGGTTATCCTAATGCCTCTTATCATTTAGTTAATCCTGACTACACGAATGTAGTCTCACTAGCGACCTCGGAATGTATCACAAAACAAGTTCTAGAATCTATTATAATATCGGTACACTCACTAAGCATTAAATATGAATGCTTTTATTCCTAAAGATCTAGGGTCGAACCTCACATTTTTGGGGTGGAATTTGAGTGGTATACGGTTTTAGTGCTAGTCATATAATTCCTATCCATGAGACTTTTATTAAGACTAAATTTTAACTCGTAAATGCCATAAAAAATTTTAAATTTTGTGCTAAAATTACCTTAACAAATATTTCTCATAGTTTATTACACAATTTACCAAGAACAAGACAAAAATCAAATGACTGAATAGTTTCTAAGTTCCCCGTTTTATTCTCCCTCCCTACACTTAAACTGAAGATTGTCCCCAATGTTCCCCGAAAGTATCTAAGTTATGATAAAGGAAGGTAAATAAAAGAGAAAGAAACTAGTAATCCCCTAATTAGCTCGGTAGGATATGTATAAAGTTGTGGTTAAATCCTCCTCCAAGAAGAATGAGCAAGTAATAAGTGCTTCCGATATGTATTTCTTCTTCTTATCTAATATAACCTGCACCCTTATAAGAAAACAAAACGAAACCTCGCGTAAAATCGGCGGTAAAAACTATATATATAAAAACTATACTAGAAAGCGAATAAGATATAATACTTGTGGAATGAATGTTTGCAATTTTTCTGGAAAATTAAGAATTGCAAGTTTCCAAAAATTACAAGTTAGACAGAAAACAAAACTGTGAATCTGTTTCCACATTGCCTGACGCCGTCGGGTTTTAGTCCCGACGCCGCCGTTGTTCTGACAGAAAAGGTCTGGTGCGTTTTCTGGAAAAATTCTGAAAAAATTACCTCATTAAAACCTGGAAAAATTTCTGCAAAACATCTATTATGACTCGATACAAGCATTTGAATCTAACAAAGACACAAATATATGCAATTCCAATTATTGTTAATCTCATGTTCATGCATGTTCTTAAAACATATGTGATCTTCCCTACACTTATCTTTTTGTAAATACATTTATATGGAATTAAGACGAGGCTAAAGACAAAATAAAGCATTTTCACAAAATGGACATGAGAATTAAACAACAATGGAAAAGATAAATGAAACACACAAACAAAACTGAGAAACAAAACAAGCAAACAATTAAGCATGGGTTGCCTCCTAAGAAGCGCTTTTCTTTATTTATGAGTCTTGTAGCTAGACACGAAGTCATGCCCTACGTACCTAGGTGAGTGAGTTCATCCTTAAGGACATCGGTGGGATCAAATTTCTCTTTTAATTTCCTACTAGTACGCTTAGTCCGGTACGCTTTTTCAAAATTAATTTTTATTAGTTGAAAATTACCAATTGAAATAACATGCCAAAGATCTTGATCTATTAATTTCACATATCTTCGAATCTATTTTTCCAATGAATAAAATTATTATTTTCGAAAAATTGTGGTTTTTGTAAAGATTGCCCTTCTAAAATTCTTTCAAACTCTATAAATCGATTCAAGCTTTAAGGTATATTACACGTTAATGATCTTGAGTAACCTAGCTCTGATACTAATTTTAGACACTAAAAGGGGGGGGGGGGTTCAATAGTTTCATCATTGTTAATTACATTTTAAAAATTTTGAAACTTTTTGTTATTTTCTTGAAATTTTTTTATTCGAGGTTATGTGATATCAATCAACAATATATATGAATATAATAAATATGCATGAAGTAAATAATATATGGATGCAAGAAAAATAAAGAGATAGAAAAAACCAAACCGAGACATGGAGATTTATAGTGGTTTAGAACGAATCTCACTCTTCGCCCTACTCCACTCCTCGAGTATCACACTCAAGAGTTCGTAATCACTATGTCAACAAACTCCCTTCAGGCAGAGAAAACCGTACACTTTCGCTTACACCAATTTACGACACTAAGTGAAATGTCGAGTCCTAATCCTAGTGTAACACCCCAAAAATACGGTCTAGCGGAAGCATACGAGTCTTTGCGTGCTACAATCTTGGTATCACAATATAAGGTACAAAGAATGGTTTTTATCCCATTTATTTAGAATAAGATTCATTAATTTAAAACCATAAGTTTACATTAATGAGAGTAGTGCGGAAATAGGCCCAAAAGATAATTAAAGCGGTCCCGTTTATTCATCAGAGTCACCTATGACCATGCCCGCTGCCAAGCGCCTTCCAATAGTGAGCTATCGCCTTAAACCCGAGAACACATGCTAAAAAGGTCACTTACGCGGTGAGTTCATAGAGTTTAGTTACAAAAGTAATAGTGGACCTGATAGAGTTTAATTGCTATATGCGACTAAGGCAGATATCTAATAAACATTCCAATCATCAATCAATCAATCCATAATCCATCCAATCAATAATCAATCCAATCAATAATCAATCCAACCAATAATCAATCCAAATCAATAATCTATCCAACCAATAATCAATCCAAATCAATAATCTATCCAATCAATAATCAATCCAAATAAATAATCTATCCCATCAATAATCTTTAACACGTTTGAGATCTCAATGCAGGGCCTCGGGTGACTCTAGCCAGCACAGTCGTAGCAAGGCCTAGAACACAAGCTACCCTGGTCTAGGTCGGTCCATTCTTAGCTAGGCATCGCGTTATAGCATAGAGATGCTACCCTAGTCTAAGTCAACAAATGTCGCATGTCTAACCTTTCCTAGTCAACACATTAGCAATTCAAAAGAATAGTGGGTGTCCAAGAAATAGTTTGCATTCACATAAACACGTAAAACATTCAATTACCAAATCAAATATACCAAAGAACATACCATACTCAAATCATATTCACGTATTTAGTTATGGTTAGTTAAAAGCAACATGTATTCTCCCCCAAAATAGTTATGAAAACTTTAGAAAAGATGGGCTATGAAACTCACCTTAGCCAAAGCAATGCACTATTCTCTATTGACACGACTGGTATCTAAAGCTAATCTCCACGACATCAAGATGAGTGTATGACTAGTACAATCGAATAGAAGTGACGCAACCTAATGCGTATATGATATTCTTAGAATACGGCTCATACGATAAAGAAGTAAATCAAAGTAATGTGTCGTAGTATTCGTGGATTATTCGTGTCATTATTTTCAAAAGTCCATTATCGTTCCCAAAAGTTTATAATTAATATTTTAAAAGTTTAGTTTTAACGTTTCGTGTGGTGGTAAGAAACATAGACGCGACGTCCAACTCACGCGAAAGAGGGGAAGACATCGACACAATCGAGACATACCAACTAGAACGCACGCCAAAAAGAGAAAGACATTGACAAAGTTAAGAAATACTTGACAATACTCAACCTAGTCAAAGACTAGGAAATGATGACGACTATTTATGTAAGATAAATAGGTTAATTAGTAAGTTTCGGAAATTTACCCAATAATCCCAACGTACATGTTTATAAAAAAATATAAATTCCATTCATTGTTCAATTAATAAAGGTTTCATATTCATCATTAACAATTATACAAGTTTAATAGAAGGTACTTCTTATAAAGTATACCATTGTAGTATTTTCTAACGACATATTCGTTATTCAATGTTTCCAAAACATTACATCTTTGCCATATCGTCTTCTCAAGATAACATTTCCCAAGAAGTTTCTAAAAGTTTCTAAAAGTTAAATTGTTTATTACAAAACACAAGTTATTATCATAGTTGATAAAGGTTTATAATTAAGTGAAACTGCATTCGTTGACAATATATGTCTAATTATCTCATTACTAGTTAATATGTGACGATAAAATATTTAAACTTGTTTAAGTCAAAACGTTTAACAAAGTATATTTTAATACCAATATAACTCGCATAGTAAACATTATTCCAAATTTATAACCCGTAGTTGATTCTCATAACTTATACGAAATATCGATATCAATTATTAATTACGCAGCTTAGTTTCTTCAATGTTACCACACTATTTTTATAAGTACTTATTAAATCAAGTCTATTATCGAGTATCCCGATACAAATATATTAAACTCATTTCCGACTCCAATATATTTTACTTGGTTAATCCCAAAATAGTTAATAAGGTACATCTTATAATCAATATAACTTGTATATCAAATTTTATTCTA
Source organism: Chrysanthemum makinoi (assembly GCA_910596185.1). Classification (NCBI taxonomy): domain Eukaryota; kingdom Viridiplantae; phylum Streptophyta; class Magnoliopsida; order Asterales; family Asteraceae; genus Chrysanthemum; species Chrysanthemum makinoi. The sequence goes on from OU343217.1 coordinate 274,508,466, forward strand.
ATTTATAAAACGTAGTCAGTTTTTATAATGTTTACGTAATATTTGATATTAATTATTACCCACGTGTCTAGTTGTAATATTTACCATTTCTCATCCCTTTAGAAACTGATGGTTCGATATATAATTGCCTCGTCATATATTTCCCATTTAGTCTATTGCCTATACCGGTTACCACTTAATTATTTCGATAGTATTTATTATCATTGTTTTATGTTTTATAACTACTTATCGCGTCTAATCCAAGTCTTTCCCGTCTCCCATTTCGACTTATAACCATTTTTCAACCCTTAGTTTAGTTAAATCCTCAACCCAATTAACCCATGTCATTTATTCAATTCATGACCCAAGACAACTTATCGCCAAAATACCATTCGGGTCAAACCCGACAACAACATACTCAAATAAACGCAACTGAAGCAATCCTCAACCCAACCACCCCATTCGACATAACAAGTTTAGGACCCATGGGTCACGACCCGATCCAATTGAATCCACTGACCCGACCCGTGACCAATAACAGATCCGAACACCTTTTCATCCTTTTGTACCACACGAAACTGAAAACAAAGATGACATAACCTTTTTACCACTCGAATACATCAAAACCCCTTTCAAATCTTCTCAACTACACGAACCATTTGTCAAAAACGTTTGCAAACTCTTAACCACACGATTCGTTTATGAACCCGCTTCTAATCCGGTTTATATCCGATTTTTAATTTACAAAAGTAACACAAAAACTTTTATACTTGTTTTAAAATCCACATAAAGTAAAACACAAGTAATATATTCGAATGTATACAACCGGTAAAAACATAAAAATAACGAGGTGTATACAAGATGGGTGTCGCGTTTACCGTGAGAACGAGAGAAGACGAGAAGCATTTTGGAGGTGTCTTTACGAGTACAACTCGTAACCCAATATGCTCGACTCTTGAAAAAGTTTTACCAAGAAACCCTAATAATCGAGGGTGCGTGTTGCACGAAAATGGAACCACAATGTCACGATCTACAAGATAGGATAGGTGGTTTAGTTAGGGGAGGTCGCCGGAAAGTTTGCCGGAAAAGATGACGGCGCCAGTTGGATGGCCGGATTTTCTAGAGAGAGAAAGGAAAGTTGGGTGTGTGTGTTTTGTAGTGAGAGAGAGTGAAGAGTAAAAGTGAGGGTTTGTGGAAGGGTTGGGGTATTTATACCATGGAGGGACCCAACATGTAAATAGAATAAACTTAAGGATGGAAATGAAAATATTAGAGGGACCCTAGTTGAAACTTTGTAAAACTTTTGATATAATAGGTTCGGGACTCGTTTAGCCTAGTAAACGAATGATTCATGACACGGGAGTTACGCCAACGTTCTTAGAATATTATTTCCATTAAAAATGATATGTAATACGACTCGTATCTCAAATTTGTTCAAACGATCGCTCTAATTGATGTTTCTCCAATTTCGACGCATCGAGGAATTTACGAGTTGTCACGGCCTCACCTCCTTAAAAGGAATCACGTCCTCGCGGTTCAATTCAAGTTATCCGTCAAAGTCTAGAAGGGGTGAGTGCATAAGCACGAGGGTTTATCTTCACGTTTCCTACGTGAATTCAGGATCTTACTGCGAGTTTCTACGAGCTTTGAAGATAGAGATGCGACTTTACTAAGGTCGCTCGGTTTCATAATCTATGGTTTTGATAGGTCAACAAAGTTCTAAACGTTCAAATATTAGGACTTCCCAGAGGGATAACAATTGCCTTATCGGCGAGTCTTTTCTTCATTTTACGTACGAAATGTTGGAAACTCTACTTAGTCTTGATGGTAGCTCAAAGCTCTGAGCTACTGGTCTCAATCTAGCAAGGATTTTCAGAAGGATTGATATAGCGGGGATTAAGTTTTCACGTTTACTACTCGCTTCACACAATTTCATGGTGGATCCGTAAGCTTAATTCTAGGTTATCTCGGAGGGTTCAAGAGATTTACGTTGTCTATGTCTCCTAATGGTTTGTGAGCAACTTACATATCCATCTCAACTTAGAACGTTTTCCTTGGTAGTTTCTTAAATAGGTTGGGTTGGTAGGTTGGGTATTTCCATTTCTACCTATCAATCGGGATCGGCACTTACGACCATAGAGGATCTCTTACGGTGCCTTTGAGGTATAGGTATGGTTATAGGAGAAGTTGGCCAATGGAAGGTGTATGTCCCAACCGTTGTCAGACTCGAGGGATGCCTATAAGAGAGTTTGGCCAACGAGAGGTGTCTATCCTAACCGTTGCCAAACTTGATAGACATGCGATGTGTTCTACTAAGGTTCGAATGGTTTCTTTACTTCAGCCATCACCGAGATGATACATGTAGCATATCCAGATATGTTCTCTCGGCTCTAGGAAGTGATAGATGAAAATGGGTGTGTGGCTATTGCCACAATCCCGAAATGATAGAAATCAGCATTTCCTAAAGCACACGGTTTCCTTTACGTACGAAGAATTCTATTTGTTTAACTCATGCTTCCAGATCGCACTTCCTCCTTAAAGAGGATCGGAAGAAGTCGAAGGTTGAGAGAGAAGAATCAGGTGTGTACTAATCATAATGAATCTCAGATAGAGGAAATGAACCAAGGGAGGATTCCCCCTTTTCAACTAGAGTTCCAAAGTGGAAAAGTAAGGAGCTAGAGTTCGAAGTAAGGACTAGCTCATCGGAGCGAAGCCACTCTACTAGAGGGAGAGGAATGAGTACACTCTCACCTCCTTAAAAGAAGATTGAGGGATTCTCTAGAACTGAAAAAACTATATGAGGAGGGACGAGCAAGGTCGTCCATACCTTCTATCTTGTTGAATAGCGGGAGGTGAACAGGTTAGGTAGGACTCCCAGTAACTACTCAGGTAAGGGTGCGGAATTCTACTTCCAAGGTTTCGTCTACGATGTAGCTTATCGTTCAGTTAAGAGGACCGAAAGGATAGCAGGTGGTTCTCAAAGGATGAGAGAAGGATGAGGTGGTTGTCCCAAGGGATGCGGTTCAGGTTACTCCTTAGGATTTCAAGATTTCTGCTGAGCACGGAATCTCTACTGGATGAGAAGTATAGGAAGTTAAGAGTATGTCTCTGTTAGAAAGTGTTGATTTTTACCAGCAATCTGTCGGTTGACTTAGCATGATATCTAGGTTAGAGACGAAAAGTACGACTCCTAAAAGAGAGTATTGGTTACTAACTGCAGTCAGTCGATTGACTCATTGGTTCACTTAATACTTAACGCAGAAAGGTTCAATATTCAACTTCAAAGTCCTAATTCCCAAAAGAAGTTCGACTATCGATCAATATCAATTCAAATCCTAAATACGAGTGAAGGTTAATGGCTCTAAGTTGGTTTACTAAAGAATTTCGCATCGATGGAGTGTATTGTAGAACATCGATAGGACAGTATAGGTAGTACCACCATCGGTGGTATGACGTAGCAGACTATCATCGATAGAATAATATCTACAGGTTAACCTCGGTGAACAACTTCACTAAAACAGGTCGTTAGATCATTATCGTTAGGGGTACCTAACTAGAGGATAAGGTACATCATCATCAGCACGTAAGGCACAACCTTAATTGAAAGTTGTTGACGAAGCGACGTCGACAAAACATTATCGATTCAGAAAAGGAACAACGTCGACTAAATGACGTCGTTTGAATCAACATCGAGTAAAAGGTAACGTTTACGAAGATTGAACAACAATCGATTCAAGACTAGGCTTGAGGTAGAAGTTTGGGTAAAAAGATTACCAACGAAACGAGACTATATAACAAATCCAACAAGATTACTAACGAAACGAGGCGGAATGATAATTCCAACAAGATTACTAACGAAACGCTGCGAAATGACAATTTCAACATGGTTATTAACGCAATGGAGCAGAATGACGTTTCGAAATCGAACACCGATTCGAGGTCGAATGATGATTCGAAGTCAAATGATGAGTTAACAACTCGGAACGAGGTCTAAAATCAGAAAATCAAAAACCCAAAAACCAAAATCAAACCAAATCCAAAATAGCCAAAAACAATTCTAAACACTCTAATAAGATCAACGAGGCTTATGACGATAAACAACTCGGATGTAAATGGTTCCAATCGGGTCTACCCGACTTACGGCGAATTACGCTCGACGGTGACAAACAGGAATTTCATATGAATGGAGACTCATAGCCGTGTCAGAAACACTATGGTTCGAGAGGTGTTGCGATGCCAGTGTGTCGTGTGTGAGTCCAGGCTTTCGTGATGTTTGGTGAGTGTGAGTGTGCGAGTCCACCTAAAGCTCATCGTTCTTAAAACCAATCTCTAACCCGAACATAATTATGTTATAAATACTCCCAGTATTTGCAAAATTCACCTATGAGACGGACATAGGTGATCAGTCCATGTCCCGTTGTCTCTGGCTGAATATAGGTGATCAGTCTATATTCATTCGAGGTTCAATGAATTTTGATAAAGCAAGGTACAACCAATTAATATAACCAATTCTTAATATACATTCCCATATTCAATATGATCTACCCCAATGTGTCCCTTTTCTTATCTCAATAATATCTCGTAGCACCATTTAGTTATTAGCGTTCGGTATCATCGTGTGTGTGGTATCGACTCGACAAGACACCATGAATGCACTCAAATGACCACAATGCGACTCATAACGACACAACGAGACGTCAAAGCGATAAGCTTTATAGTTTAATAAGTTTCAAAAAAAAGGTAATATCTTATCGAATTCGTCAACTCGATAAGCTCAACCATTTATTCATGTCGCTTATTATCCCAAGAACCAGTCACATCCTAACGAGTCATAAGGATAATTCACCCATTAATAGTGTTATCCGACGTACATAATGGGCGCTTATCAGATTCGTCAACCTAATAAGTCCGTTATCCACGTGGATTGACGCTATTAATGTTACGTCATCCGTAACCCACGCACAACACATAAATTATATTAAATACTCATAAATGACACATTTCGATAAACAGGCCCTCGAAACATTTAATGACTAATTAATTATAAAACATTTCAATTTTTAGGCGTTAGTTCCGTTTTCAAAATCTCGAATAGCAAGGTGAGTCTTGTTATCGAATGTTTAGTACAAAAACCATTTAGCATCTATATTTTCTAGTTTCATTTACTTGTTTATGTATATATTTCATTGAATTTCAATATAAGTTTCGATTCATTATTCGTTTCGAGTTCACAAGTCCGAGTCATGACTCTCGGCTTTTACACATCATATTGCCCAATAAATACTAAATACCATGTCACGGCATTGTCGGGGTCAGTCGAGACTAAAAAGTCATGATAACACCGACGTAGCACAAAGTTGACATAGATATCATTAAGTCCAAAATAACAATTTCACAACTCCAATTAATCCTCCAAATAATCTCATACCAATCTCGCCATCTAAACAGACAATCAAACATACCCAACACCACTAAACACTTCCAATTGACTCTTTCAATTCCCCGAACACAACCGATTAACGAGTATCAAATATAATGTTGTTAATAACTTACAAATTACCCAAATCACCACAATTAATTTGCTATCCAATCAAGGCTATTATTTAAAATATCGCCTAATTTTCCAAATAACCGATACGTACCAATGATTCACCGTTAACCAAATAATTACACGTTAGTCCAATTCATTATCTGAACACACTTACTAGTTCCGTATATTATTATAACACTAGCGGACATAAATTCATTATTAATAATCAAAACCGACTATCACTTGTTTGACAATACTTAATAACAAAACAACGGCTTACGAAAGTCTCGACCCAAAATTGTGACACGAGACTATACACCCTTCGACCTCATCAAAACCATTATAACCCATGATCTAGTTATGACCAAGAACACATAAACATGATAAAATGTAAAAAACACGTGAACATGACACAACACACGATACCAACATACCAGTTTACATGTTTTATTAGTTTTAACGTGTTTTAGACTCGTTTTCATCAAAACTTAACTATGGAACTCACGTTCACGAGAAAAAAGGTCTCGTTCCTGACTCCCTGACTTAGTTATAATAGCACCATTTTCTCTATATTCCCAAATCATTCCCACGGCCACTACTAATGTGCAAGTTCTAAATCGAGTGGTGAGATTACGCAAGGAAATTGCGTAATTCTGATACTTTGAGAGTATCCGTATTATTGATTAGTAATGTTGAAGTATTGGTTATCACAGTGTGTGTTCGTTTGTTTACTTTCATCTTCTAAGTATATTCCAATAGATTCCACGTATTTGTGTGTATTCTTACAAAGTTTTCTCTTTGTTGTTTTGGAACTATCCAGGGCAACTACTTAATACAAGCTAAGTGTTATAGATCTAAGGTTTGGGACTCCACACTCTGTGAAAGGTATAGTGCGTGCGAAAGCATGAGGACATGCTTTCTGAGTGTGTGTAAGCATTAGGACATGCTTTTAGGGCATGCATAAGCATATGGAAATGCTAATGGGCTGTGCGTAAGCATGAGGACATGCTTACTGTGTGTGTATAAGCATGTGAAATGCTTATAGTGAACTACTAAGATAGGCAGACTTAGATCGTCTACTAACAGGGCACACATTTGACAAGTATCCCATCAAACAATTCATCAAATAAGTCATAAACATTTCATCAATTATCTTATCAATCAATTTGTTTAATGTGTTCTCAATCATCTACATCCTTAAACTAGTCATACGCGAGGCTTCAGCTTGGCAAGCAGGCACGTGGCGGCCATAGGGCTAAGTTTTCGAAAAAGTTGTTATAGTCTAGGTTTTGAAAACATACCCAGTTCTCTATAACCTTGGCTTTGATACCAATCTGTAACACCCCAAAAATATGGTCTAGCGGAAGCATACGAGTCTTTGGGTGCTACAATCTTGGTATCACAACTTAAGGTACAAAGAATGGTTTTTATCCCATTTATTTAGAATAAGATTCATTAATTGAAAACCATAAGTTTACATTAATGAAAGTAGTGCGGAAATAGGCCCAAAATATAATTAAAGCGGTCCCGTTTATTCATCAGAGTCGCCTATGACCATGCCCCTTGTCAAGCATCTTCCAATAGTGAGCTATCGCCTTAAACCTGAGAACATATGCTAAAAAGGTCAGCTTACGCTGGTGAGTTCATAGAGTTTATTTACAAAAGTAATAGTGGACCTGATAGAGTTTAATTGCTACATGCGACTAAGGCAGATATCTAATAAACATTCCATCAATCAATCAATCAATCCATAATCCATCCAATCAATAATCAATCCAATCAATAATAAATCCAACCAATAATCAATCCAAATCAATAATCTATCCAACCAATAATCAATCCAAATCAATAATCTATCCAATCAATAATCAATCCAAATCAATAATCTATCCAATCAATAATCTTTAACACGTTTGAGATCTCAATACAGGGCCTCAGGCGACTCTAGCCAGCACAGTCATAGCAAGGCCTAGAACACAAGCTACTCTGGTCTAGGTCGGTCCATTCTTAGCTAGGCACCGCGTTATAGCATAGAGATGCTACCCTAGTCTAAGTCAACAAATGTCGCATGTCTAACCTTTCCTAGTCAACACATTAGCAATTCAAAAGAATAGTGGCAGGTCCAAGAAATAGTTTGCATTCACATAAACACGTAAAACATTCAATTACCAAATCAAATATACCAAAGAACAGTCATACTCAAATCATATTCACGTATTCAGTTATGGTTAGTTAAAAGCAACATGTATTCTCCCCCAAAATAGTTATGAAAACTTTAGAAAAGAGGGGCTATGAAACTCACCTTAGCCACATCAATGCACTATTCACTATTGACACGACTGGCATCTAAAGCTAATCTCCACGGCATCAAGATGAGTGTATGACGAGTACAATTGAATAGAAGTGACGCAACCTATTGCGTATACGATATTCTTAGAATACGGCTTATACGATAAAGAAGTAAATCAAAGTAATGTGTCGTAGTATTCGTGGATTATTCGTGTCATTATTTTCAAAAGTCCATTATCGTTCCCAAAAGTTTATAATTAATATTTCAAAAGTTTAGTTTTAACGTTTCGTGTGGTGGTAAGAAACATAGACGCGACGTCCAACTCATGCGAAAGAGGGGAAGACATCGACACAATCGAGATATACCAACTAGAACGCACGCCAAAAAGAGAAAGACATTGACAAAGCCCAGAAATACTTGACAATACTCAACCTAGTCAAAGAATAGGAAATGATGACGACTATTTTTGAAAGATAAATAGGTTAATTAGTAAGTTTCGGTAATTTACCCAATAATCCTAACGTACATGTTTATAACATAAGATAAATTCCATTCATTGTTCAATTAATAAAGGTTTCATATTCGTCATTCACAATTATACAAGTTTAATATAAGGTACTTCTTATAAAGTATACCATTGTAGTATTTTATAATGATATATTCGTTATTCAATGTTTCTAAAACGTTACATCTTTGTCATATCATCTTCTCAAGATAACATTTCCCAACAAGTTTCTAAAAGTTAACTTGTTTATTATAAAACACAAGTTATTATCATAGTTGATAAAGGATTACAATTAAGTGAAACTGCATTCGTTGACAATATAAGTCTAATTATCTTATTACTAGTTAATATGTGACAATAAAACATTTAAACTCGTTTAATTCAAAATGTTCAACAAAGTATATTTTAATACCAATATAACTCGCATAGTAAACATTATTCCAAATTTATAACCCGTAGTTGATTCTCATAACTTATACGAAATATCGATATCAATTATTAATTACGCAGCTTAGTTTCTTTAATGTTACCACACTATTTTTATAAGTACTTATTAAATCAATTCTATTATCGAGTATCCCGATACAAATATATTAAACTCATTTCCGACTCCAATATATTTTACTTGGTTAATCCCAAAATAGTTAATAAGGTACATCTTATAATCAATATAACTTGTATATCAAATTTTGTTCTAATTTATAAAACGTAGTCAGTCTTTATAATGTTTACGTAATATTTGATATTAATTATTAGCCACGTGTCTAGTTGTAATATTTACCATTTCTCATCCCTTTAGCAACTGGCGATTCATATATAATTACCTCGTCATATATTTCCCATTTAGTCTATTGCCTATACCGGTTACCACTTATTTATTTCGATATTATTTATTATAATCGTTTTATGTTTTATAACTACTTATTGCGTCTAATCCAAGTATTTCCCGTCTCCCATTTCGACTTATAACCATTTGTCAACCCTTAGTTTAGTTAAATCCTCAACCCAATTAACCCATGTCATTTATTCAATTCATGACCCAAGACAACTTATAGCCAAAATACCATTCGGGTCAAACCCGACAACAACATACTCAAATAAACGCAACTGAAGCAATCCTCAACCCAACCACCCCATTCGACATAACAAGTTTAGGACCCATGGGTCACGACCCGACCCAACTGAATCCACTGACCCGACCCGTTACCAATAACAGATCCAAACACCTTTTCATCCTTTTGTACCACACGAAACTGAAAACAAAGATGACATAACCTTTTTACCACTCGAATACATCAAAACCCCTTTCAAATCTTCTCAACTACACGAACCATTTGTCAAAAACGTTTGCAAACTCTTAACCACACGATTCGTTTATGAACCCGCTTCTTATCCGGTTTATATCCGATTTTTAATTTACGAAAGTAACACAAAAACTTTTATACTTGTTTTAAAATCCACAAAAAGTAAAACACAAGTAATATATTCGAATGTATACAACCGGTAAAAACATAAAAATAACGAGGTGTATACAAGATGGGTGTCGCATTTACCGTGAGAACGAGAGAAGACGAGAAGCATTTTGGAGGTTTTACCAAGAAACCCTAATAATCCGAATCTTAATAATTAGATTTAGGGCGCGCTTGGTTGATTGAGGGTGCGTGTTGCATGAAAATGGAACCACATTGTCCCGATCTACAAGATAGGATAGGTGGTGTAGTTAAGGGAGGTTGCCAGAAAAGATGACGGCACCGGAACCCTAGCTTGGGTGGCCGGATTTTCTAGAGAGAGAAAGGAAATTGTGTGTGTGTTTTGTAGTGAGAGAAAGTGGAGAGTAAAATTGAGGGTGTGTGGAAGGGTTGGGGTATTTATACCCATGGAAGGACCCAACATGTAAATAGAATAAACTTAGGGATGGAAATGAAACTATTAGAGGGACCCTAGTTGAAACTTTGTAAAACTTTTGATATAGTAGGTTCGGGACTCGTTTAGCCTAGTAAACGAACGATTCATGACACGGGAGTTACGCCAACGTTCTTAGAATATTATTTCCTTTAAAAATGATATATAATATGACTCGTATCTCAAATTTGTTAAAACGATCGCTCTAATTGATGTTTCTCCAATTTTGACGCATCGAGGAATTTACGAGTTGTCACACCTAGCTAGAACCAATCTACACACCAATATACACTACAACACGGACTTACACCTCGTCCACTTGGATATACACACAATCCAAGTCTTCACACTACACTTCACGGACTTTCACCTCATCCACTTGGAGTTACACACAATCCAAGTCTTCACACTACACTTCACGGACTTTCACCTCGTCCTAATCTTCACACACAAATACACGGACTCACACCAAGTCCTAATCTACATACAACACTTCAATGACACACACTTTGTCCAAATCTAACCTATCACAACTAGTCTCGACTCACACACAAGTTGGATACACAAATGTACAAGGATGATAAAAGAGTTTAGATGATAAGAGAATCGTAACACAAGTTACGTGTGTGATGCCTAATTTATAACACTTCGTTTCATGGCGAATAAGAGGATTATTCTCTTGCACTTTGATATAGAAGGTAACGAGTTAGTGGGATCACTTATAAACACATATCAACACGTTATAGTGATTAAAAAAGAGATGTTTAGAAAACTGAAAGTTTTTGTGCTAAGAGGAGTTGATTTTTCTGTAGAATAGTGTTATATTTATTGTCACGAGGGGGAACAGAGGACGGTCCCTTAAACATTGGAAGATCCCATATATATAAGGGACCGTCCACATGTTTACGGGACCGTCCCAAGAGACGCTCCAGATTTTGTCCTAATATGGTGAAAATTTATCTGGTGAAAATTTTATCTGATTTGGGTGGGAAAAATAGTTGTTGGATAATTTGAAATTCAAATTTATTTTTCTTATTAAAACAATTTTATAAGTACAAAAGATACTTTGTAAAAAAAATTTTGTCACATAAAATGTGGGGTTTGAAGAAAAATAACTTCTTTGATCACTTAACTAAATTTGTATAGTGTTTGTTTATACCTTAAGTGATGTTATAGTCGAAACGAGTTTTCTCGATTAGAAACTTATCAAGTGTAGTTTTACGTAACGTGTTTTTACATTTTTTGATTATCAAAACATATAGAGATCGAATAATGCAAATGACGTTTTTGACATTATTTGTATTAACACCTCAGATTCATCTTTTGATCTTTCAAATCAAGAAGTCAGATTCTTCATTCTCAAACCATATCATCTCAGACCAATCAAAACTAACTCATAAACAACAAATGAATGACCTTAAATCTTCTCTCTCCTTCTCCAAAAAAAAACACACATACCAAATTCATTTAATTTATCTCTTTCCTACCCAAGACACGCACATAAACATCAACATAAATACCACCAAAACCTCAACCGAGCACCACCAAAACCCAGTTGACCACTACCAAAACCTACCAACACCCCAGTCGACCACCATTAAAACCAGTAACCACCATAACCTTGCTAAAACTACCACACCTCGCCACAATATAACCATAAGCACCACACTATCACCTCACCGCACCACTGCCACCTCGCTATCACCACAGCCACCTCACCATAACCATAACCACCTCGTCATAATCTCCCCATCAAAGCCACCGCTCCATAATCACCATTACCGTCGCACCACATCCATTAACACCATTTTTGTTCCACTACAACCACCACCACCACACTTTTGAAAATGGGTTCTTGTATTTTGTAGGGTTTTAGTTTAATTAGGTTTAGATCTTGTATAATGAGACATGGATTTTGGTTTTGTATTGAGAGATATTAATTTTAAGTTTTGGGTTATTATTTGGATAACTGGTTGTGAAAGCAAAATGGTTTTGGTCCTTGAAAAAGATCACGTGTCAAGTAACAAATGAGACGCAATTCATTCAGAATTATTTTGGGTTGTTTGTTATGGCTAAGACTTTTAATACAATGGTGGATGTTGGGTTTGTGTTTAGAAACATAAATGTTTAGTGGTGGTCGGTGTCCCTTTTAACATCCGATAAAGATTTTAGTGAAAAAAGAGTGTCAATAGAGTGCAGTGGTGGTATGGTTAACATACGGTGGTGGTTGTAGTTGTCCATTTTGATGTGGTCTAAAGATTTATTTCATAAATTCATCCCTTTGGTTAATATGTTACAAAAATAGTTCTTGTAAATGTTAAAAGACAAAAATTGCCCTCACTGTTAACTTCCAATTGGATGAAAATCGATCAAAGAACCGGTCAACCCAATTTGGACAACTACAGGGACTATTGGTGTAATCAATTGCGTTTTAAGACCAAACATGCAATTTTGGCCTAACCACAAGGAGGATTTATGTAATTAACTCCAAATAAAAGGTTTGCCTCTCTCTTAAAAATTCTAAAAAGTCAGAGCATCATGACAAGTGTCTCTTTTTAGTGAGTTTGGGCGAAATATTGATGAACATTTTGTATTTGATGAACATTTTGTATTTGATGAACATTTTGGATTGATAAATATTTTGTATTGATGAACTTCAAGTCACGGTATTGATAAACATAAAAAAACTGGTGAATATTTTGAATTGATAAACATTTTGTTTTGATAAACTTTTTTTATTGATGAACTTATAGGCAGAGTATTGATGAACATTTTTAATGATGAATGTATAAAAAATCGATGAACATTTTGAATTGATGAACATAATATTCATTTTATTTCTTTGATGAACATTTACTTGATAAATAATTTTTTCATCTAACATTTTTTGATGGATATTTTGTGATGCACAATTGCTAATTCAAAATTTGCTTCCTTACCATTCTTTGACTAACATTCTTTGATGAACATTCTTGTGATGAAAACGCACATTCAAAGTTTTGTTCATCACAAATAAATATTATTCATTGTTCCTAAAAACATCATTTTCCTAAAAACATCGTTAGTCAAATATACTTTGATTATTTCAACTAATAATGAAGCCTTAATGAATTATTAAAGCATTTGTATTCTGATTAACACCTTCAAACTTTAAAATAACAAAATTAATTCAATGAAACATTTCGTTGAACACCTTATGAGTGTTGTTAACTTTATAAAGTGATGACCATTCTATGTAATTGGGCTTTGACTTATGTAAGTTTAGTCAAGCTAATGTGTTATGTTTAGTGCACTAGTTTAGTCCAACGATCCATCATTGGCCCAATGGCTAACCCATCTCTCTAATGTATCAACTAGGGGTGAGCAAATGGACCGACAACCGAACCAGAACCGACCCAACCCGAACCGTATTTTAGAACCGCGGTCCGGTTCTCGATTCTTAGATATTGCAAATTACTTCGGTTCAGTTGGTTCGAACCCGCGGGTATCGGTTCCGGAACCAAGAACCACGATTTTAAAGTATATCGGATTTTTATGGGGCGTTTAGTTTTTAAAGAAAGAAATATGTATCATGGTAATTAGTTCGTGAATCTCACCATTAAATATTTATGGGTTGTTTGCGTTTGCAGTTACAAATTGATTTTCTAAAATAGTCGACTTTCAATATTAGAATCATATCGATGGTCAATAATGATTTTATCGACGCAGTGCAACAAAACGATTATCTCATAAAATAAAATTACTTATAGGGGTTTAGGGCATCCATTACTATAAACATTTGAAAGGTGTTTAAATTTGTCATGTCATACCATATTATGTTGGGATTTCTTAAGTTAGAATTGCTGATGTTACTACTGAAGGATTCTGCTGAAGTTTAATGTTTCTGCTGAAGAAGAGAATCTGCTGAAGTAGTATAGTACGTAGTTTGTTTTTGCGGTAATAGTTATTCCGCATTTTATATAGTTAGTTAGGATATGCATGAGCTTTATTAGGAAGTGATTATGTATATCTTATTTAGTTTTATGATTATACATTTCTTAGGAAACAAGTTAGGGTTCCTTGTCTATAAAAGGAACACAATAGTATGATTGAGAAAACGAGTTGAAAAACAAAGTTTTAGTAATATAAAGATCCATAGAGGATCAACGTGTTCTTAGTTATTGTGTTTGTGCTTATATTTGATTTCCGCTAAAGAATATAAGTCGTAGAGATTGTCTATTAGTTTGCTTGTGATTACATAAGTAATACTAACGATCTACGAGTGCTCAAGATCTATCTAGGTCTAACAGTTTTAGCAAGTGGTATCAGAGCCTCGAAGTGAGTCTACGATACTAAGAACAGTCTTTTCTAAACACTCATACAACCAACATCATTCACCATGCCCGGATCACAAGATGATATCGAAGTCACCAACAACCAGAACACACCCACCCATCTCAACTGAGTCTCTAGAACAGTAACGCCAAGTTTCCTTATCTAAAGAAGGAGGAGTACGATCTATGGGCAATGAAGATGCAGAATTGGATTTCCAACATTGATTGGAATCTATGGAGATTGTAGGAAGGGAAACAGTTTGAAGAGAACTACCACATATCCTGATGGTAATCTCATTTATGTTCCTCCTAAATCTGGAAAGTGCGCAGATTCAGAGAGAAACCAAGGTTAAAACAATTCTTCTTAATTATTCCTGAGGATCACTTGAGTGATTTTCACTTCATGAATGATGCTAAGGATATATGGCTGGCCATCAAGGCCAAGTTTGGAGGGAATGAGGAGTCTAGGATGTTAGCCTTAATAGTTTTTATTAGAAGTGATGGTCATTCACATTTAGGAACTTTGTAACGTGTGTTAGATATCATGATAGAATAGTCAACGGGCTCGTGGATTGGACTAAGCTAAATGGGTACTAGTTATGATAAGCTTGCCAAATATCCAATCCAACCCATGTCCAAGCCCACGAAGCCCATAGAAAGCCTTTTAGGGCATCAAGTCACTTGTACTATAAATACCCCTCAAATGGTCATTTGAGGGGTGTGCTTGAGTGTGTGTGTGTGTGTTTTCTTTGGAATATACAACTTATTGTTTTCATCTTTCTATTCATACATACACGGTTTTAACATCAAGTCACCATCTTTCTCATCTTTATTTCTTTCATCTTCACGCATAGTTTGTGTTTGTGTTAACGTGATATACGTGTTGGGTTTTTGATAAGGTTGATATATCTAAGGTCCTACAATTGGTATCAATCGCCTAACAATGGTTTAGGAGTGTTTGTGTTTGTTTTGAAGTTTTGGTACCATACGCGTAAAGCTCTCGCTATACATCTTTGACACGCTTAAAGCTTTGATTTTACACAAAAATTCAAGATTCTTGTGGTTTTGTTTTTTGGTGTTTTGGGTTTCAGTTTTTGCAAAAAGTTTACTGTTTTTAAATCATTTTAAACTTCGTCGAATTGGGTAGGTCATTTCTACGCATAAGCTTTCTAAGCACTTTGGGTGAAAAGGTCAACATTTTTGTGTTATTCGAGTGTTTTTAAGGTTGTTTGTGCAAGAGAAATTGTTTGAATCACTCGAAATTTTTGGCGTAGGTCAAAACCCTAGTTCTGGCGTAAGAAAAAGTCAACACCATTTCTCGCATAAGTTTCTACGCATAAGAGTTTTGTGCAGTTTCTTCGAGCTATAACGGTTACTCAATGCTTCCCTCACTTGGATAAGTTTGTGGAACACTTCGACTTTTGGATATCTTTTACCCTGTGATAGTGTAAAGGATTTTTGGCAAAACCCTAGATTTCGCGATAAGCTAAATCTTACGGCAGATAATTTCTTACGCATAAGTATTTTCTTCGCTAAGCTTGTCTTACGCATAAGTAAATCCTACGCATAAGGATTCTACGTTTAAGTTTTAGTCTACGCATAACTCTATTGTTACGCGTAACTTGGGTATTACGCGTAAGTTATCTCTACGCTAAGCACAATCTCTACGCCTAAGCATCGCTCACTCGTAACCTTCGTGTGTGTCTCGCCTAAGCTCTTCTTCATAAAAAAAAATCAAATTTGAGCAAAATTTAAATTTTTGAAGAGACTAAATGTTCAATTTTTACGCGAAATTCAAAATTTGGTATAACTTGGAAAATTTTGGTCAAAAATTCAAATTTTTGGACCCAAATTCAAAATTTTTCCGTCAAATTTGGCGTCAAAATTGTCATAACTCAAAATTTTCATACGACCTTAGAATTGATTTTTATAGTGAATTTCAAATTTTGGGAGAAAAATTTTTACGCCTAAGAACCAAGTTCACGAGTACGACTTTCAGAAAAACTTCAAACGGCAATATCTTTTGAAACACAACTCCTTTATCGTTGAATCGATCCTACATCAACTTTATCATAACATACCTTCATCAATGGCAACTCAACAAGACATTCATGCGGTGGTCAAAACCGTCCTCCTATATTGGAAAAAGGTGGTTATCTTCAATGGACAAGTCGTATGCTTCGTTACATAAAGACCAAACCTAATGGGAAACTAATGATTCAATCCATTCAGAATAGACCCTTCAAGCCTCGACAAGTCCAAGTCCCTGGAAATGCTGATGCAACACCTCCCATCCCACCATCCTCTCGTCTTCAAAATGAATCAGAATACACGAAGAGGATCGTAAACAAGTCGATGAGATGACATGGCAATTCATATTGTCCAACTGGGGTTTACCAAGGACATCTTTCTGCCGCGTAGACAGTTGTGAAACCTCTTCGATATGTGGGAACGTGTTAGACGGCTTTTTCATGGAACAGAAATTGGTCAACAAGACATGGAGAACAATCTTCCAGAAGAATGGGGACGATATGTCACTATTGTCAACCAAACAAAAGACTTACATCAGGTGAACTTTGATCAACTGAATGATTTTCGAAACAAAACCAAGTAAATGAAGTCGTGAAAGAAAGATTGGCTAAGAATCATGATCCATTGGCACTCATTGCAAAGACTCAACCCTCAGTGAATATACAACAACAAGCTTCATCATCTTCCAACAACAACTTGCAAACAATACATTCCACAACCACAAGCATGCTTCCCACAACAACAATTCTATCCACCGGAACAAGTCATTCAACAACAACAACAATTATCCATTACCAGGAACAAGGAATCAACGATCCTGAACCGAAGAAAGCGAGCTTTGCTATAGGTATTTTCTTTATTGGGAAAAGCATTCAGCAGTCGCTATTCCACACCTACTAACAACAACCAAAGGATTTCATCAAACACTGCATAGCAAGTGAATGCAGTACAGGTGTGAATATGGTAATCAAGGACAAATGGTTGGAGTTATGGGAATCAGGGAGGGATATGCTACTGGATTTCACATGTAATCAGCGGTTCCGTATCGAGGTAATCAGTTGGGTCGAATGTTGGAAATCGAGATGGGACGTAATGTTGGGAATAAAGCAGTCGGAATAGGAATGTTGACTCAGTCGTTGGGAATTATGGAAATGAATCAAGGTAATCGGTTAAGTGTTACAAGCCCAGGGGGTGGGTCACATGGCTAGGAATTGTCCTACTAAGCGAAAAAAGAAGGATCTTGCGTATCTTGAAAAGCTATCTTGTTGGTACAAAAGGAAAATCAGGCCTTCATTGAGTCTGAGGAACATGACTTTATGGCTATTATGGATGATTTGGAAGACCTCGAGGAACTCAATGCAAAGCTCTTCATGGCAAATCTTCATGAGACTAAGTAATACGACACTCTCGCACGCACCTCCGTCTATGACGCCGAAGCGCATGTCGAGGTACCAATCATTTATCCATGCTACAACAATGTCATATTTGATGTGTTTACTCATGACGAACAACATTCTGTGACGCCGCACCTACTTATGATACATACACGGACAATCCGAGTTGTAGCAATACAAACTCGAAACTCCGATGTGGATCCTATTGGAGGCGTGTGGCACAAAATCTTGAGATGTGAGGAAACACGTGCTTACTTTGAATCATTAATCAATATCTGTGGCATTGAAATTGAGAAAGTTAGAACGGTCAATCCTTGAAGTTAAGGCGCGAATGCTAAATTGACCGCTGAGCTTGAGAGTTACAAAGAGAGCCAAAAGCTTTGAATTTCATACAAACAAACTATCAGAATTAGAAATTGGTTATCGAGATTCGTTTTAAGAAAAACAATTGCAACTCAAGTATGACACACTTGATGTGAATTTGAACTTGAAAAATAAAATCTTTAAATAAGGAAATTTCGAACTAAATGACCAACTTTCTAACAAAAACACTGTTTTCGATCTTGAAAAAGAGAAGAAACAGTTGATTGCTGATTTTTCAAAACGAAAAGATTCTCTTCTTGATGAAATTCTGGATAAAAATGAAACTATCAAAAATTGGAAAATTTGCTTCTTACAACGGGTCATTCCGCTAAAACAAACAAGATGCTTTCTAATCAAGTAAATCCGATTTTCATACTGTGCATAAAATGGCTCTTGGCAACACACCTCCTTGTTTCCTCAAGAAAGCTCAGAAAGAACGGAATGTGTTGAACAATGGAAAACCTTTGCATGCACCCATAATTGTACATGATTCTCTTGAAACGTTGGAACTATCTGAGGAGAGTAGATCAAAACTGAAACAAAAACATCCGGAAATCAAACCAATTGATTATAACAAATGGAACAAAATTAATGGTATTTTGTTTGTTTCTCATAAAGAACAATCAACGTTTTCCACCACACCAAGTGTTTCAAACAAAGTGTCAACACCCGTTTCAAAATCAGTTTCAAAACCAGTTGTTGTCTCCAAATCTCTTTCGAACATTGAACAAATGTCTTCAAACAATCCTTTTAACACAAGTGATGCCAGAAGTATTTTAGAAAATGTGAAAACTAGAATTGCAGATCTTCAAGACTGTAAAACTAAAACCAATATTACAACAAAAATCTGGTTCAATAGTTTTGATAATGAACAGAAAAAGTTTTTTGAAACTCAAATTGCCCCTCAGCCGAATAACATCAACTCAAGGGTAATTCATTTTGAACAAGCCTTTTGAAAGCAAACGACTTTGTCAAGGACCATAAATCCACTGTAAAGCAAGCTAATTAAAGTGTTGAACACATCAAAGTTTTGGAAAATTTAAATGATTCTCTCTTGAAGATGTTCGACTCTTGATATTATGTCCATTATTTTACAAACATATTCTGTTGAAGATCATGAAAGACTCCATAGAAACCTCAAATTGTTTCAAAATATGAAAAAGCTCTTGAAAAACTTGAAAAGAAAATGTGTCATATTTTAAACAACTTGATCGAAAAACTGAGGAATGCAAATATGACAAATTGTCATGTATGGCGTGCCTACAATGACATGAAAGCGAAAAATGATCTTTTGAGGGCTCAGCTGGAAAGTCAAAAGGAAAGGTAGTGGAAACTGTGATTACAAAACCATTGACCGAGGAGAAAGCAAATGTTCCCAAACCAGTTTCCAAACCAAAAATGTCTATTTCTATGCCTCCTCCAAAAGTTAATGAGAAAAATGTTTCATCAAAACCAGTCACTCCACACCTTACCTAAACAACATATGTTGATCAAGGAAAAGCGGTTATCGAGAAACCAAAAGTTTTAGCACCTGGCCTTTTAAGATGAGTACCACTAATGCGTCTGCCTCCACATCTAAAACATATGGAACAAACAACATAAGTTTAGAAAAGCACTCTAAAGAGACTAGGAAAGTTGAAACCACCTCCCTTCATAAAAATGTGAATCCTAATGCGTGTGTCTTACCTTCTACAGGACTAGAAAGCACCTCTAGGAGCAGCAGACTAAAGCCTAAGAGCAATACAAGGAACAATAGAGTCTCGACGGCCTCTAGGAGTAGTAGCTTGAATAAAGAGAAGAAAGTAGAAGAACACCCTAGGAATTTAGCATTTTTGAATAAGAAAGACATTTCATCTGAATGCAATGAACCTATGAAACTTGCTAAGTCTAATGAATGTGTTGAATCTCTTTGTTTAACTTGCAAGAAATCTTTAATTAATGTTCAAGATGATTATGTTTCTAAGAATGTGAATGATAAGCCTTGTTAAGACGTTCCAAAAGATCTTACGCTAAACAAGTAGGAAGACTAGTTGCAAAACTTAGGCTTTTCACTCCTGACAAGAACCATAGTGTTTACTTTAGGGATGATATTTGGAAACCCACGGGTAGAACTTTCACACTCGAGAATGGTAAAATGAGTGATAAACCAGAATTCCAGTAGAAACCTCATTGAGTGTGATCAGGATTTTACCTCTAACCCAAAGGAACCAAAATCAAAACGGTTTCCACAATATTCTTTTTACATTCTTGGCGAGGTTATCGAAATTTGTCTTTGGATCGTCGACTTGGGTTGCTCCAAGCACATGACCGGAATCTGAAGGCTGTGATCAATTTCGTCTGGAAATTCATGGGAACCGGACGTTTTGGAAATGATCATGTAGCAGCTATCATGGGTTATGGAGATCTACCTTTTGGAAATTATTTGATCACTGGGTTTACTATGTCGAAGGATTGGGACACAATTTGTTTTCATCGGGCGGTTCGTGATTGATTTAGAGGTTGCTATTAGGAAAAATGCTTGCTTCGTTAGAAACTTGGATGGCACTGATCTCTTAACTGGAATCGTGATACAAACTTGTATGCTATCGACATCAATCAAATGGCCTCTTCATCACCAATATGTCTTATGACACGAGCATCCGGAACACGGTCCCGGTTGTGGCGCAGACGGTTATCCCATCTCAATTTTGACACCATCAACAATCTTGCCAAAGACAACATCGATCAACGGATTCCAAAGTTCAAATACATCAAGGATCACTTATGTCCATCATGCGAACAAGGAAAAGCAAAAGAGCATCATATAAACCCAAAACCGCACCTAGTTCGGAAGCAAAGTTGTATATGTTGCACATGGACTTATGTGGCCCAATGAGAGTTGAAAGCTTTAATGGGAAAAGTATATTCTTGTCATCGTCGATGATTATTCAAGATAGACATGGGTTAAGTTTCAAGATCAAAAGACGAAGCACCAGCATCATCACCTTTAAACGTATTCAAGTACTTCTTCAAACTCCATGGGGTTGTAAGAGCAGAACAACGACCTGAATTCACAAATCGAGAGTTAAGAACTTATTTTGAAGATGTTGGAATTACATCGACATCGGTTGTTAGAACTCCACGTGAGAATGGGGTAGTTGAAATAAGAAATCGTACTCTTGGAAGCTGCTTTCGCATGCTAATTTATTCTAGTGCACCGTTATTTCTATGGGCGTCACGGTTGCCACGCTTGTTTCACTCGAACCGATCCCTCATCCATCCAAGATTCAATAAAACCCCATATGAGATTGTGAGACAACACGATATCTCTTACTTTCACGTTTTACGCTTTGTGCTATCCTACGAGACAGAGAGAAGATCTTGGAAACGAAAGCAAATGGTGATATTGGAATCTTCATTGGATATTCAGATAACTCGAGGGCATTCAGGTGTATAACAGAAGAACTAGGAGGATCATGGAGACGATGAATGTGAAGTTTGACGAACTTTCAAAATGGCTTCGGGACGCTCTAGAACCCGCACTAAACCGCAGACTTCGGACACATCGGTTGGACTCATACCTCAAAGAGCTCAATCAACTTCAATTGACAATCCTAAAGAACAAGAATGGGAGAATTTCTTTGAGTTAATGTTCGATGAATACTATGGTGGAACCTCGACAAATGCATCAAACCATCATTCATTTGCCCGCTCAAAATCATCCTCCACCACCAACAGAAGATGCATCTACAACGGTCGAAACCAATGCACCAACTCCATCTACATCATCTACATCTACTACGGTTATTGCACCCGTTCTACCAGCAGTTGATGAGCAAAACCAAAACCATAACGATGCAACGTTAGATGAAGACTTATTTGAAAACATTTGCTCGGAATGGTGAATCTTCTTCAAGCTTACGAGAACCATCTAACTCGCATACGTTATAACCAGGTATCCTTCACTCACGAGCGTGGACAAAAGACCATCCGATTGAACAAGTTATTGGTGAACCTTCAAGGCCAATTCAGATGAGACGCCAACTTGCCCCGATTGTGACTTGCATTTACCTTTGCTCAATTAGCAATATTGAGCCAAAAACATTGGAAGGCAATGGCAGATCCCATATGGATAGAAGCAATGCAGGAGGAACTTCTCCAATACCGTCTACATGAATCTTGGGAAATGGTTCCAAGACCATTGATCTTAAATGCTTATGGAAGAACAAACGGGATGAAGAAATGACTGTCATTCGCAACAAAGCTCGTCTTGTGGCCAAAGGATACTGACAAGAGGAAGGGATAGACTTTGAAGAGTCATTGCGCCGTAGCTAGACTAGAAGCGGTCGGGATATTCTTAGCCTATGGCACAAAAACATCACGGTTTATCGATGGACATTAAGACGCGTTCTTGAATGGAACTCGAAAGAAGAAGTGTACGCGTGAGTCAGCCAGAAGGCTTCATAGACTTGGAACATCCGTTCGTCCTACAAACTCAAAAAGGCAATCTATGGATTGAAACAAGCTCGAGGCGTGGTATGACGGCTGTCCTCTTTCCTTATCCTTAACAATTTCACCAAAGGAACGGTTGATCCTACCTTGTTTACACAAAAATGCAAAAACGACATTTTGATTGTTCAGATTTATGTGGGCGACATCATCTTTGGGTCCACTAATCCGAATTTTTCAAAACATTTTGAAAATCTCATGAAAAGCAAATTTGAAATGTCCATGATGGGGAACTAAAATTCTTTCTTGGTTTACAAATCACAATCCCCTCGTTGGAATTTTATAAATCAAGCTAAATACATAACTGAGATTTTGAAAAATCATGGATAATTGTGTGATTCGTTGGAACACCAATGGTAACTTCACCAAAAATTGGAGCCGATTTGTTTTGGGAAACCTATTGATCCGAAGAAATATCGGAGCATGATTGGTTCTCTCATGTACCTCAGCTAGCGACCGGATATTCATTTTGTTGTTTGCTTATTAGCGGTTTCGGGCAAAGCCTACCGAGGCTGCAATCAAAGAGGTTAAAGGATCTTTCGATTTTGAAGACATCCATTCACATGGGACTTTGGTATCTGAAGGAATCCGGGTTTGATCTAATTGCCTTTTAGATACGGACCATGCAGGTGATCAAGTTACAGCAAAAAGTACATCCGGAGGAGCATAATTTTTGGGTGAAAAGTTAGTAAGTTGGTCTTCAAAGAAACAAGATTGCCTTGCACTTTCAACCACCGAGTATGTGTCTCTATCTGCGTGTTGTGCTCAAGTTCTATGGATGAGAACACAACTCACGTATTATGGCTTTACTTTCGATAAAATACCTATGTATTGTGACTCGAAAAGTGCCATAGCCATATCATGCAATCACTTCATCACTCAAAGACTAAGCATATCCGAGTCCGCTATCACTTCATCAAAGAATCGAAAATGAATGTTTGAATTATTTTTCGTTGAAGGCAGATTACCAACTCGCCGATCAATTTACTAAAGCCCTTCCAAAAGAAAGGTTTGACGATTTAGTTCGACGAATTGGAATGCGAAGCCTAACCCCCGAGGAGTTAGAACGTCTTCTCGAATCTTCTTGAAAATGTTTTTCCAACAAGCTTTTGAAATATTTTAAAAAAAAATACAAAATTTGAAAAACCTTCAAAAGCAAAATATAACAATATAAAACTTTCAAAAATTTACAAAAATAAAAATCAAAAAAAATATTCTTCTCACGACATGTCTTATGTAATCGATATTCATGCGTTTCTAGAAATGTCATTCAACAATGATACTGGGTATGTACGGATGCTTGGCGAGAGTTCTTTAATGTTTTCAAAACATGTCGTTCTCAAAATTTCTTCAAAAATGGCTTTCGTATACTTAAGATGAAACCCGACTCAAATGATGACTTTTGATTATTTTTCAAATCAAAACTCGTGCTTTTATAGAAAAAAATCAAGTGTACGCTTGATTGCACTACATTTAAAAATGGTGAGAAATCATCATCATCTTGAGCACATTTTCAAGATTGTGCAAAAAGATTTTCAAAATCTTTCAAAATATTTTGTGCTCAAGATAACTCTTTCTAAAACCCTTTAATTGTTATGCTTTATTAAGGGGGTATAAAACAAAGTGTTCCAAATTCATGCTTAAATCAAATCCTTTTGTCTCCCCAAAAGATTCTAAAATGTTGTTTAATCCGTTGATATCAAAAATATCACATATATGCTATTTTTGAGGGGAGAAGACGTTGATTAAAATGTGATCAAAAAGTTTAATGATCGTTGTTTGAATCTCAAAATAAGCTTCGACTAAAGACGGAACAATGAATTGAAAACGGGGAATCAAAGTCGGTAAATGTACCATCTCGAGAAACTTGTGATAGATATGCACTTAGCACATAAGTCTACAACCTCACTTTTCAAGGGTGTTTACAACTTCAAGTTAGTTACTAGAGCTAGTTGTCACGTAAAAAATTGACAATGGAACTCTTTAACTTAGGCAAGCGTAACAGGTGTCTCGTGGGGAATTGTCTATCATGAGCCGATCGATTCAAAAA